>OX463305.1:12911138-14111138 GCA_949820665.1 Scrobipalpa costella | reverse complement strand
TTAGATCCAGGCGGCTAACCAATTTAGTGATCGTACAAGCTATACATGCAGCAAACTATGTTATATAATTTATAATAATGAATTATAATAAAAGAATTGGGGAATATGGAGCTGTGAAAAAATGTACGCAATTATTCATTTGAGGAAACACGGGATACAGTTTTCTTGGTGACCTCCAAGGCAGACTTCTTAAATCTTGAATGACTGGGGTTGAAAATGTCTATCGGCTTATTTTCTTTAACTAAGTCGTTGAAGAGACGAGCCATTCTTGTCAGTGGACCACCATTGCTATTGTGACAGGTTGTCAGCCCATCGCCTGAATTGTAATATTTAGATACCCTCGGATCCCTTAGCTGGTTTCTACAGCATTCCCAGGAGGAAATGCAGCTAGCACATTCTATGTTTTTCTCTCGCTCCCAGTCCAGCATGGAAATACGCTAAGTGAACTAATATACCTTTAAGGCGTTCTGCGAGACTGTTCGAGAGTAGACGTGTTATTCGTAGTTCTTTCTTCTAATTTAGTATTATTGCGCTAAAAGTGATTTGTTTACAGTAAATTTTATACCAGTTTAAAGCCCTAAAAAAGTAGTTCCAATTTGTATATAAACATTATTATAAAGTGCAAAACTACAGTGCTAAATCAATAAAAATATGTTAAAACTATTCCGTTATTACCAGTTAAAAGTGAACTTAGGGTCAGTGATCGATAACAATAGATTGATCTTGAACGCGTCCGACAGCTTAGGCGCAAGAATCCAGTTGCCGTTAGCATACGCTAAATTTCAAGTCGACCCCAGCGAGGCTCCGTAGCCGAGTCGGAGAGTGGCAGTCAAGAAAAGTTTTGAGTTCGAATCTCGCAGATCAAACTTTTTATTTTATGTTTTCTTGTTTATTATTATTTTTTCGAGTATTATTATTTTGATTTGCTGATAACATGGCACTCAAATGCGAGAAATGTAAGAAAAATTTACCAAGATTACAATTTTTGACATGCGCATTATGCAATAACAGTTACGATCTACAATGTGCAAATGCAGAGAAACGTTACACGGCAATGACTCCTTATCACAAAAGCAATTGGAAATGTGTACCGTGTTTAACAAAAAAATCAAGTACACCAATTGCAACAAAAAGAATAAAAGAAACTGTAAACAGCGAGTTATTAGTAAAGACGATACCTAAGAAACCTGTTGAAAAGTGTACAAAACAGAGGACGGGTGTGATCCCTATAGAACCGAACTCTCTCCCTATAAATGTGGTTCTTAACGTAGGCACAGCGCACGCTGAAGAATTACCCAACTTTCTCCCTACAAATACCTCAATCACTAACTTCAACACAAACACAGTAGACATGGTGGAATGTGAGGCCAAAATCAGCTTGAACTCCGTAAGCATTGATTTATCTGAATCCAAGATTATTAACGAAACGTTACACTCACTACAAATATCGGCAATCCAACCCAATGATTCTTGTTCTGTACAAGACTTCGTCACTCATCGTAAAAAAGATAATATTGTAATAAATGTTCCCATAAAGAATTCGTTTGATTCATTAAATTATTCAACTGAAAAAGACAGTGATGAAGAATTTAACAGGTCACTCGGTGGTGAAACGTGCAAATCAGACGACCATAGAAGAAGCTGTCCGGAATTAACCATTTTTGCTACAAACAATGAACTCGAGGAACTCAGAGAAAAGGTCTCTTCCTTAACCTTACAACTTGGATCGGCGGATAAAGAGATAGTAAACTTACTTGCCGAAAATTACGAATTAAAAGAAGAAATAAATAAATACAGTAATAGATTAAAGACTTTGTCAAAATTATGTTTAAGTACAAATACAAAATGTAAGAGAAAAAACAAATAGAAGCAGAATAATACAATGCCAAATAGACAACAGCAGGCACTCTTGATGGATTCCAACAGCAAAAACAACAAAACCGACCTATTATTAATAAATAATGACATCAAAGAAAAAAAGACAGATAACATTGAAAACGAGGCCAGCACAGCACATCATAATGATACTAAAACCGTTTGAGATACGCAAGACCCAACTACCTCGCAAACCTTACCCAAGAAACAATTGCCAAATGACAAATCGAAATTTCTCTTATTGAGCAATAATAATAGAAACAAATTTTTGCAAGCAATGAGCCATAATGACATTATTGGAAATGGCAAATATGATTGCTGTCACCATATTAAGACGGATGTGGGCATTAGAGAACTGCTCAAGAACCTTCAAGTTGAATTGCTCAATTTTACTCAGAAAGACTACTGTGTTATCTTGATGGGAAACACTGATTTTAAATGCAACTCTAATCTTAAATGTCTAAAAGACTATGAAAATTTAATAAACTTCATCAAAGAAACATTACAAGTGATTACAAATACAAATATAATAATAACTACGCCAACTTATGTATGTGGATCAATGATACTCAATAACAATGTAGAATTATTCAATAATCTACTATACAGAGATATTATGGAAACAAACCATGCTCACTTTTTCGATTCCAATACAAACTTACCATTTGAAATGTACTCTGATTATTCTGGAAAACTTTCTAATAAAGGATATAAAAACCTGTTAAAAAATTTAGGAAACTTTATACAAAAAATTGAAACTCTTAGTGAGAGTAGCCATAGAGAAGTGATCCCTGCAAAAGAGCTAAACAAAAATCTAGATAATCCACATGAAAAGAAGAGGAAGGACGATGTAAAAATCCAGTTTTTTCTATTATAACTCCATTTATATACTACACCAAAATATAGATGGCCTAATTACGAAGTCTGATGAGTTGCTTCTGCATCTTTACGAACTAGAAAAGGAAAACAAACCTGTTGATATAATCTGTGTCACCGAACATAATATGACACCTGATCGTGAATGCTACTTGACTATACCCAACTACCGACTGGCGGCAAGTTTTTCAAGAAACACTGCACATGGAGGTGCTTGTATACTTATAAGAAACGGACTAAAATTTAAAACTATTGACAAGATAAAAAATGTATCTGTAAAATCTATTGTCGAATTTTGTGCCATAGAATTGATTGAACATAATATTGTTATTATTTGTGTCTATAGATCTCCTAAAAATACTAGAGTGTTCCTTGAGATGTTTTATGGAAAACTTAAATCAATACTGATTACACTGTGCAACTTGAAAAACAAGAAAATTGCATTGTTTGGCGATTTTAATATCAATAATTTAAAAGATAACAAAATGACATTAGAATTTAGACAATTTCTTTTATGCTATAATTTAAAATTAGAACTTAAGGAACCTACTCGACTGAGAAGTAATACATGCTTAGATAATATCGCACATAACATTAAAGGTTGCAAGAGTGAAGTAGTCGAACTAGGACTATCAGATCATACATCACAACTAGTAAAATTTCCAGTGAAAAAGACTTGCACTCTTAAATCTTGGAAAATCAAAAGACGTGACTACTGTGAATTCAATATTGCTAAGTTTGTAGAATGTATAAGTAGTCTTTCATTTTCCGAGGTGTATGAAACTAGTGATCCTGATAAAGCGTACAACTCATTTCTTGAATTATTTTTGCTGTTTTACGAACTTTGTTTTCCTGTAAAGACTATAATAGTAAAGAGTGTCAGGAAACCGAAATGGATCTCAAAGGGTATAAGGAGTTGTTGCAAACGTAAACGAGAAATGTTATGGCGCTATAGACTTAATGGTAATTTATGCGATAAAGTATCCTTAAAAAGTTACGCTCAGAGACTAAAAAAGATTATAAAACTAACACAAAAATCACAAAATAATACCTATATTCTCAATTCGTCGAATAAAACAAAAGCAACCTGGAAAATTATAAATAATAATAAACAAATCTACCCTAAAGATACTATTACAAATTTAAAAATATCAAACAAAACCATCAACAACCCACTGGATATAGCAACGGCATTAAATAATAATTATATAGATCAAATTAGGATCGTAGATAGATCTGTTTTTAAACTGTCTGAAAGTGCATCCTTGCCTAACTACTCAAGATCTGTTTTTATGAGTCCTACATCCCAGAAGACATATTAACAATAATAAGATGTCTGAAGAACACCCACAGTGTTGGATATGATGGCGTCTGTACAAAAATAATCAAAGCAGTTTCTGTAGTAATTTCTGTTCATCTTAGCCACATCATAAATTTATCTATATCTAAGGGGGTATACCCGGAAAATCTTAAATATTCTATAATTACACCGGTGCATAAAAAAGGTGCTAAGGATGATATTGATAATTATAGACCAGTTGCTCTAAATCCTGTACTGAGTAAAGTGTTGGAAAAGGTAATATATAATTCACTGAATAGTTACTTTGAAAAGAATAATATTTTCGCAAACGAATAAAAAGGCTTTCGTAAAAATAAATCCATTCATATGGCCATATTGGACCTACTTCAACCTGTTACCCTATGTGTAGATCAAAGGAAATCCATATGCGCTATCTACATGGACATGTCAAAAGCCTTTGATTATGTAGACCATAGCATACTGCTAAAAAAACTAAATCTATACGGCGTGCGCGGAAATGTTCTTCAGCTCTTGGAAAGCTATTTGAGTAACAGGCGACAGATGGTAAAGATAACTCAAATATCTCCGATTACTGCGTCTGAGGTAGAATACCACTCTGAATATAGAGAAGTGAAATTCGGTGTTCCTCAGGGCAGTGTCTTGGGCCCGCTGTTGTTTCTTATTTATATAAATGACTTTCCAACATGTACCAAATACCCTATGGTACTATTTGCTGACGACAGCACTGTCCTAATAGAGAATGAAAATAAAACTCACGATGACTTTGAATTTGAAATTAATAACACAATCAAAAACATTGTTAACTGGTTAAAAAATAACAATCTTAAAATCAATTTAGAAAAGACTAAAATTATGTACTTTCGGCAGAGAACACCACAACCAAATTTAAATATCAATTACATGGGAAAACCTCTGGAAATTGTACAAACTACAAAATTTCTAGGACTAATGATAGATAGTAATCTATCTTGGGCATCACACGGACATGATCTATGCAACAGACTTGTACAACACGCTTATGCACTGTATAAGTTAAAAAAAAACGGCTCATTTGCAAGATATACTGGCAGCTTACCACGGATTCGTCTCATCGATCTTACGGTATGGGATAATTTTTTGGGGGAACTGTACATAAATAGATATGATTTTTAAGGCACAAAAAAGGTGCATCAGAGCAATTTGCGGATCACAAACCATAGATACCTGCCGTCCGCATTTTAAAAGGTTGAAATTACTTACACTGCCGTCGCTATACATCTACGAAGTGTCTGTTTTTGTCAGATCTAACTTGCACCTATTTAAAATTAATTCTGATGTCCACAACAGAAATACGCGACATCGAAACGACTTATGCTTAGTTGCCTCAAATACTGCTTTGTTGCATAAAATTTTTATATGCCTTGCGCCAAAAATCTATAACCACCTGCCGTCATCCATAAAGGTACTCCCTTCGACATTATTTCGGAAAAAGTTGTTTGCTTTGTTAGTTGATAAGACTTATTATACACTAAATGACTATTTGACAGATAAATTGTGATATAACATAAATATATATTTTTTTTATTTTTTTTGACATAGAGTAGGTTTAGGTATATGAAAATGCAAATGGAATGACATATATAATTTAACTTTTTAAATCGTTTAATTTATTAAATCAATTTATTTTTATATACCTACTTCAATATATTTTTTGCATGACCACTTAATGAATGTTATGATTTTGTAATGTAACTTAGCATATTTGTACACTGACATAGTCGGTAAGACACATTGGAACTTATACATTTATCTTAAGATCTGTATTTAAAAACTGTACATGTGTTTTGGCAAATAAAGATTGATTTGATTTGATTTGATTTAACTATTAGACATTTTAGATGTTCTTGCCACGTTTTTTTGTACCTATTTACTATAATACTACTATCTGTAACTAACTTATCAAAGTTATTTGAAATTAATTTGACGTTGCCCACTGTAACACAACATTTTTTTTTATTTTAGTTCAACTTGTTTGGATCTCTGTAACAACCCTGGTTCTCTAACTACCCTAAAACAATCCCCCTAAAACTAGGTCACACAACGTCCTTTCCGATGCACTACTTCATTTAAAACCCCATTTGCGCATACATTTTTTATCATCCGTATCGGTCACATTATTATTCGTATTCGTATTCTCTGTCAGGCAAGCGTGGTGGCCCTCACGTAGGGCTGCAACGCGTCTAAAGTCGTCGGATAAAGCTGGACTGGGTCGCAAATTATATACTAAATTTTCTGGTTAAATAGAATACTGCCCACTTTGACCAGATGTTAACGAACAAGTATCCAGCAAATTATGTGCGTTTTCCACCATGCAGTATTTTTTTTCTGCCTATTATTATTCTGTCAATATTAATGGTAAAGATTTCGGATAAAGCGAAAATTTTACCTTGTATCCGTATTAATTCTTTTTTTAATATAGATTAAGATAAAAATTTCCTTCTTTTAATATAATTTTTGACATACTAATTAACAAAACATAAAATAGACAATACACAGTAGAACACGTCGAGTAGCTCCTCCTGTCATACAATTTATGCAAGTAGCTAACCTTAACACAGATCTTAGTGTTTTTTGGGTTGCTACTGCAACACCTAATTGAGCACTTACCTGTGTCATCTAGTTTTTTAAAGGTGTAAACAGTCATATTGTTATAAATAAATAAATAATTCCTGCGGATAAAGGAAAATTACCTGGTATTTTTCAAGAAATCTAGCTATTCTTTTAACTTACCCTTATTATCCTTGGTTTGCCTGCCCGGCCGTAATGCTTAAAATCTCAGATGAAGACGTCCACTTTTTCAATTTTATCAGCTGGCAACCCTGCCTCACGTCATTTCGCATCGAACCCTCCTCAGCTCGCACCTCGCAAATTGAATTTGATCCGAAACAGCGTCATTCGCTCGTTTGTCTCTGTATTGACGACTACATTTTTTTGGCGACTCTTTTTAACACGCGAATTGCGAAATTGCCTCTGCTTTTACATTTCGTTTGGATTGTGTTTGTAAATTAGGATGGACGGATCTGTTTTGTTGTTTGTTCCGTAAATCACAATGGCGCGAAGTCAGTTCTTACTTGTATGACGTTGGCGTGCGTGAAACGGCAGTTCATTGGCACATTGCAAATTTATAGGTAAGTTTGTTAAGGAAGCAAGTCAAAATATTTATCAACAGTTTGAGACATGCAAGTAAAGGAACTACTTGTCAACATCTTTTCCTATGTAAACATTTTACAGCTTGCTATAAATGAGCTCTTTTTCACTCTTATTGAACAGGGTAGTAAATCTTCAAAGAATCCACTTTGATGAGCTATCTTCCCCCTCACTGGGATTTGCTACTTTTTACACGTTTTTGTCACTTACAACCCTTTAGTTTGCCTCAGATTCAATGCATCTCGCGGATAGGATCTAAATTACTAGCATACGTAGCCATATACTTTGGAGATTAAAAGGGTGTCTGGGGCCCCGAGCGTGTACGTAGGCATCGCTTAAACCAAGTACTTACTGTAGTACGGTGACAGAGACAAGAGACGTAAGTATACCTTCGAGAATGTGTGAAAGATGAGACAACAATGCCTTTTGTATGCGACTCTTTAAGGATATTTTTTGTGCTAAAATTAGACGATGATGATTTGCGAATATGAAACTAATAAGTATTTTACATTACCGATTTTTTATTAAGTAAAGTTATTGAACGAAATATTTGCATGCAAAATCCAAACTAAAAGCCATGGAGTACCTACGAAATGTTTCCGAATACTATCTAAAGCAATATGGAAGAGGAGAGCAGTATTAGGTACACACCATTTGGCATACTGTTTTGTTAGCACTATAATTGCATTCTAAACAAATTCTGAAATATACCTGCACATCAAATTTTCAATACATATTTCAATCACTAGATGTTTCTCAAGCTTAATCGTTCAAAGTAGCGGAAAAGTTTGTCTGCGCTCGACTATAGGTATGTAATTGGTTTGAGAGCTCGCTAGATTGCAGTTAAGAGTTCAAGAGGCCATGAGAAGTTGGTAACTTGTAGCCGGAGCGGACTTATTACTGTCAAACGATAAGTTCCACCAGAGTTTGTCCAGACTTGACTACTCCAGCTTTGGATCTAAGCATCCAATTTGTTTGAGATGTTATAAATGAAAATTTTGTAAGGTAAATTGGTAAGAGATGAGAGTGACGTTAGAAAGATGGCAGGGTAGAAATCTATTATAGTGTAGATCTATTTATTTGGTGTTGCATTTTGTTTTGTGAAAGGCGTTACCAGTACAATTTCATGTTGTATATTTAAATTTTTCCCAAATGTGACGAAGAAGGCAATAAACCCTTTTTTCTCCAAATGAAATATTCAATTTCTTAAAATTGTGTTTCTTTTTGTTTTTCCATATAGAAAGTTGTTTGCTATCATCAATCACCCTTGTTTTTAAGATTTGGCTACTAGCAAAAGTTATTTGAAAATCGTTTGACATAAAAATTTTGAATATATTTTTATTATTATAATAACAACATCTGCCCAGCAATGGTTTTCACTGCGGTAAGCAAACAAAGGGGTCCCAAGTTATTTATTATGGATCAAGACAAAATAAACATGTCTGGAACAGTTGTTTTCTCAAATCAGAATGTAATGAAGGCAGAGCAGGGCAACCACGAAGAAAATAACAAAGTAGCTCGAGGCAAATGAGATACAAGGGAACAAGCACTGACAGCAGACTAACAGACAGCGAATTATGAGAAAATGCAAACATAATATTGAGTTTGCTGACCTGACCCTCTTGGTTGCAGAAACTGAAAAAGTTACATTTAAATGGAAAAAGAAACAAACAGAGGGTCTCATCTCGCTTAACAAATAATAGGATATCTTGTATGAGTTAATAGAATTTATTTTGTATATTAACCATAGTTATTCGCCCTTGCATACCTTTCCGTAAACTTAATTTTTTGTGTTGTAATGCAACAAAGAATATATAATTATATATTATATAGTTATTCAGCAGTTGTGTGGGCAAAAAAAATACTGCCACTTTAAAAATTTGCAGTAGATACATAAAATTGCTAGCCGTAAGATCCCTAAGCACGGCGAGCGTACCCTCAATACTAGAGCCCAATGGTATAGTGCGGGCTGATGGAAAGTGTCCGTATGGGAAGAAGTAGGTACCGTTCAAGCTGGAATTTGTCTTGTGTGGGATGCCTCTTGTGTTGATACATTAGAGCCTTCCCATGTACCGACCACTTCTATCCGAGCTTAGGCGGCCGCGTGTTCAGCAGAGGTTTAAAAGAAACGCAAATATTAGTGTTTGGTCGAATCTTATATATTTTGCGTTTCGCAGTCGACACCTTAGGGCCTTGGGGCCCAGAAGCCCAATTGTTTTTAAAAGATGTTTCCGCGCGTCTCATCGAGGCAACGGGAGATTAAAGGGCTGGCATCTATTAATATTTGTTAATATTTTAATTAAATAAGATAAGAAGATGTTTTAACATTGTTAATAACTACTGCTTAGGCTTATATTTATAAAATGATCTCAAGATTGAGAGTAATATTAAGTATGGATTTGACAGGTCCTTTTTTACTGAAATTTCATTATTGATACGGACTCAAACTAGCTGTCAGTCTCAAATGCTGTTTATAATTACGGGCCTAAGACAGAAACTATGATGGGCTCAACTTATTTTCCAAAGCACGGAATTCTCTAGTTTTGTATAAAATAGAAAAGTTATCTGTAAAATTGGCAGCAGGTAAAAATACACACTGCTTTGCATCCCAAAGGGTAGTTGTTAGTTATGTGACTGCAGCCATTTTATCACTCGGAATAAGGTGCTCCAAAGCACCCATATAACTCTCTAGTGTCACTGAAAAATTCTCCGCGTTTAGGTTTTAAAACGGACGTTTATCCGTAGACACCTCCCATGGGATGCTCATGCAATATTCATACAAGCGTTAAGCCGTACGCACATGCAGCGACTGGCAAACACTGCAGTACTTAGAGGGAGATACCAAGAAAAGGCGTTGTTAGAATCAAGTTGAATAGCTGCATTAATTATAGACTCGATAATTCTAGATTTTCCGGCTAAAACTTAAATTAAAATCTATGTGTAACTTTCAAAATAATAAAATTAAAAAAAGGACAGGCGATTTATACTCTATGGTTTTACATTTTGTCCGCAAAATTTTGACGCGATTTTGCAACGTGCAAAGTCCCCAGTATTTTTGCCAATTTTAACAGCCATATCATATGACGGCGCATATAAATGAAAGATAACGCATAAATCCACCGACTATAAATCAAAAACCGAAGAGAATAGATCTGCTGTCCTTTTCCAATGTATTTAGTCTGAAAGTTACAAATGAAAATTTAAAATATGGTCATTACATACAATGCAGGTCTTAAGATTAAGTTATGTCCTCATAGTTTACCATAATAGGCATGCAAATTTTACAAAGTAAACAGTAAGCTATACAGTATAAACACATGCTATTTATAAAATTTACTATACAACATTTAAAATTTCACAATATAAATATAAGTTAAATTTAAATATTCAATTTCAAATAAATTAAGTCAAGTATTACAATAAATAATAAAAGTAAGTTAAAACAAAACAGATCAATGTCTTTTAGCACAGCATTGTAAATTTTAACACACATCGAACAGTATTGCCTTTGGATCATTGTCAATCGTGGAGTACTATTATAAACTAGTTTATTTGGATCTCGTACATTTAGATTACGCCTATTCGCTATTCGTTTGAAGAGGCCCATATTATATTTTACAAAGGTTGCTACTTCAAGAATATACAAACAGGGTAGTGCGAGAATACCAAGGTTTTTAAATAACGGCACACACGAATCACGAGTACCTTTACCACAGATGGTGCGTACACACTTCTTCTGGGCTATAAACAATCGTTGTATATGAGTAGAGTTTACCCATATTAAAAGTCCATATTTGAGTAAGGAAGCCACATATCCATGATATGCTGCAAGTGTTGTCTGTATTGCAGATGTGTTACGTAACCTTTTAAGGACATAAACATATTGATGTAACTTGCCTCTTGTATTTTCAATATGATGCTCCCATCCGAGATTTCTATCTATTTTAACACCTAAAAACTTAGTTTTGTCAACTTCTTGTATCTGATTAGCTGATTACCGTTATATGCAATATTAAGATTATTTTTTTTTGTCTCTTAGTCCCAAATTGAATATAATTAGTTTTACTTAAATTTACAGTCAAATTATTTTTGTCAAGCCACTCAATTATTTTATTTATTGTGTCATTTATGTCAAATTCATAAGAAGGAATGTTAGTTTTGCATGCTATAATTACAGAGACATCGTCTGCAAACAGAATGCACTTATGGTTTGTCACTTCAGGTTTGTCACTTCAGGTAAAACAGATTTTAATTTTAGTTTTAGCCGGCAAATCTAGAATCGAGTCCAATAACATACTACAACTAGTATGTAAATCAGCTTTCTTCGATCAAGGAGAATAATATTATTTTGAGTGCAATACAGCAGCATACCTATTCAATTTCTAGAAATATCAATGAAAATAATCTTAATAATGTGAATACTGTTAAACATAAAGATAAGATTTATAAAAATAACATTGCAAAAGAGCGCTGTTGAAGTAATACCGCCACCAACCCCCTTTAATATTTTATGCAAAACTAGTAAGTAAATCAGCTTTCTTCAATCAAGGAAAATCATATTATTTTGAGTGCAATACAGCAGCTTACCTACATAATTTCAAGAAATATCAATGAAAATAATCTTAACATAAAGAAATAAAAAACATCAATGGGTTTGCTGCTCTAACCAACTGAGTCATCGTGTATATATATTTATGATTATTTTAACGTCATCGAATTTAAATGCCGTATTTTGTGTTTCAAAACCTAAAACCCAACGTGAGTGCCAAAATCCAAAACTGAAAAGTCTTCTTTAACACAGGTCAAAAAAATCTATACCTATTGTGTAGGCAGCTTAAAAAGCTGTATGGCTCACTCGTTGGGAAACACTACGTATGCTAGCGACAAATACCTCTGTTATATTTCCTTTTGCATGTCAAAAAGCGGACACTATTCATACGAATCGATCGAAAGGCCGCATGGCTCACAAAGGCTGTATTGATTCTGTATTGTTTGCAGCTTGTTGTTGCTTTTCTAAATGTATACCTAGATTTTTTATTTCGTGTCCAACACTAGTCTAGTGTTTGAGATTGGCGTTTAAAATAATTCTCGTATCAGGCTGATAGATCACACAGTAAAAATAAAACAAAATGTGTATACCAGATCTTTTGTTGATGGCGCTGATTATGCACCTAATCCAGGATGAAACTTATTTCATTAGACGATTATTAAATTAAGAATCAATCAATTCAAATCACTCAAATTCTAGTATTTCATATTACTACGTGTTTGGCATAGATTTTGTAAATACTTCCATGTGCTGATCTTACTTGATTAAGGTTCTTAATTATGAAGCGACCTCAAACTTGAGAGCAATATTAAGTATGGATTTGACAGGCAAGTTTGTGCTAAAATCGCTGTTACTCATAAACGCTGATTATAAACGCTGATTATACTATGTGACTGTAAACTAAGTAGCAATTGATTGATTATTAATTTAATAACCGTCTAATGAAATGAGTTTCATCCTGTTGTACAAGTTTAATGTCTCAATATTAAAAAGACAACAACAGTGGTACTTTCGTAAAACCATAAACTCCCGGCTAACCGTAACAGTATCTCACGATTACCGAAAATACCGAATTTTGCACTGCGCCCCCGGTTGCTTTAATAACAATATAACCCTGCTGAAAATTGTGAGCTCAGCCGGACTTAAGAGCGGGTCGATTTACGTGACCACCTTAATTAGTCGGGCAGTCCTTCTTGCACCTGTGTTGTAAAGGATTTATAGCTAAGAAGGCCGAATTAACTCCAAGAGACTACTATATTGTTGTAGTGACCTAGTTCCATATTCCTTTATTTATTCTAGAGTCACTTTAGCTGAGAAATGTTATTTTCTTGGAAATAATTTGTGCCCGCTTCTGAGAATGTCTTTCTTGGTTATAATTTCATCAGCTGGGAAAATAAGATAGCGCGGAAATATCACCTTTACTAAAATTTCTACGTATTTAAAATAAATCTTATGCAGATAAGTTAAGAGATCAGATTTTATCAATAGGTAAATAAATTCTAGTTCTTCCATGCTGGCCTGGAAGCTAGAGAAAAACATAGAATGTGCCACCTGCATTTCTTCCCGGGCATGCTGTAAAAACCAGCTAAGGGATCCGAGAGTTTCAGTACATTGTAATTTAGGCGATGGGCTGACAACCTGTCACTATAGCAATATACCTACAAATCTATCGTAAAATAACCCTCAAAACTTTGTCAGACGTGGCGGAACGACCTTTGATTAGGTCGTTTACGCTCTGCCTACCCCATTAGGGATAAAGGCGTGATTATATGTATGTATGTATGTAAATAAATAGATAAAGCATGCTGTCTTGGTGTAGTCACGAATATTAATGCTGTGTTACAAAATATATTTTTTTATTAAACACATCTAATTATTACTTGCGGTTGAGCTAAGTGATTCCTAGAATGAATTTCAATATCAACAATATATTTTAAAGCTCCTAATAATTTGTGAAGGAAATAAAGTGATTTAAAAAATACTAGAGTTTACTGCAGGGTTTAAAATATTTATATTTATATTTACGAGTTTCTAGTGATTGCCTTAAATTAGGTATGCAAATAGTGGAAAATAATATATATTTTTACGGAAGTTGTAATCATGCCTTTATCTTTAATGGGGTAGGCAGAGCTTGGACCACCTAAACAAAGGTCGTACGCCACGTCTGACTATGATTTGAGGGTTATTTAAGATAGATTTGTAGGTATATTGCAGAAGTGACAGGTTGTCAGCCCATCGAAACCCTCGGATCCCTTAACTGGTTTTTATAGCATGCCCGGGAGGAAATGCAGCTGGCACATTCTATGTTTTACTCTCGCTCCCAGTCCAGCATGAAAAAAAATAGTTAAAACTAGTTATTAAAATAAAATGGGAGATAATATAGAAATACGGTATCTGTTAATTTATAAGTCACGTAACTAATACTTGATATCGATCAACAATATTTTTTAAGGTTGATTTAAAAAAAAACGAGTTTACTGCAGGTATTAAAATATTTACGAGTTTCTAGTGATTGCCTTAAATTAGGTATGCAAATAGTGGAAAATTATATATTTTTACGGAAGTTGTAATCATGCCTTTAGCCCTAATGGGGTAGGCAGAGCTTGGACCACCTAAACAAAGGTCGTTCCGCCACGTCTGACTATGATTTGAGGGTTATTGAAGATAGATTTGTAGGTATATTGCTGTTGTGACAGATTGACAGCCCATCGCCTCAATTGCAATATACAAAATCCCTCGGACCCCTTAGCTGGTTTTAACAGCATGCCCGGGAAGAAATGCAGATAGTACATTCTACGTTTTACTCTCGCTCCCAGTCCAGCATGGAAAAAAACAGCTAGTACTAGTTATTAAAATAAAATGGGAGATGATATAGAAATACGGTATATGTAAATTTATAAGTCACGTAACTGCAACACTAAAACAAGATTAAACGAGTAGAGAGAAGCGTATAAAAGAGCAAGTTGCACTGGCGCAGATTTTCCACAATGTGGAAGAATTCATCAGAACGCTCGCCTGGAAGCACTGCTGTTGTAACTCGGTTCACGAATTTGTACTACATCTTAAGACGACGATACTGATCCACAGTTGAGTAGTCTAGTTTCAAAACCCGCTAAAACGATTTTTTTGTATTTTTTAACAGATAGTGTCACTATATGGTGATAACCTGTCACTACTATTTTAAATAACCCTCAACATTTTGTCAGACGAGGCGGAACGACCTTTGTTCAGGTCGTTTACGCTCTGCCTACCCCATTAGGGATAAAAGCGTGATTATATGTATGTATGTATGTGTCAATATATAGTACGCTGAAGCTTGTGTAAGATCAGTTGAATTCCGTAGCAAACTTCTCTAAAACCCTAATAAAAATGACATGACAAGTGAGGTAACGTTGCAAAACCCGCTAAAACAGTAATCGTTTCAACATGAGTGTTTTTGTTTTTAATTTTGCCTTCTTGCAAAATGTAAAGTTTGTTTTAGCGGGGTTTGATAATATACGTGGGACACTCAGAAAGATTTGCGACACTAAAAAAAATTGTTCTATAGGTACATATATTTTTATTAAATCTTTTCAAAGTACTCTCCACCAGCCTCTATACAAAGATTCATGCGTCTGAACCAGTTTTCAAAACACTTTTTCCAGTCCGCCGTAGACACCTAGTTTACAGCCTGCTCGAACGCTGCCAGCGCATCTTCCGGCGACGAAAATTGTTTCCTCTTGAGCTGATTTTTTATTTAAGAAGTCACACGGTGCTAGATCAGGGCTGTAAGGAGGGTGACCCAGGAGTTTGACTGGTGTGCTGTCCAGGAAGTCCCTCGTTTTGAGCGCGGTGTGTGCAGGCGCATTGTCGTGGTGGAGCAGTAGTCCGCGGAGCCCTGTGTTTGGTCGCTTGTTGCTCACAACAGAAAAAACTTCTGGTAAACATTTGGTAGTATACCTTTCGGCATTAATGCTTCTTTGATCTCGTAAGGGAATTGAGGTCAAGTGGCCAGTCAAATTAAAAAAGCTGGCGATCAAAATCTTCCCCCCGCTTCAAGATCGCTTCACTTTGGTAGGCGTTGGTTCATTTTGAAACACCCAAACTGTCGACTGGCGCTTGGTTTCTGGATCGTATTGATAAATCCAGGACTCATCACCTGTTACGATGTCGTAAACACGCCGAGACGAGCCTGCTTCAAATTTGTTCAGCATATCACGGCACCATTCCACCCGGGCACGCTTCTGAGCATCGGTGAGGTAGTGCGGCACCCAGCGCGATACTATCCTCCTCACGCGAAGATGCCCGTGTAGAATCTCGTGAACGCTTCCCGATCCAATCTTTAATATGTGCTGAATCTCCTGATATGTAATTCGCCTATTATCTTGGATAAAATTTTTCACACAAGGTTGGTCGACCGCGCCTAAATTCGTTATACCAACGATACACGGTTGCCTTGAAGGGGCTTTCATCCATAAATGCCATTTGAAGTCTATCGAACGATTCATCCGGTTTCAGGCGACACTTGAAATCGTAAAAAATCATAGCTCTAAAATGTTCCCGGCGCAGATCCATTTTTCAGTAAGACACGATACTTTGAATTGGCTCGCAAAAAATGTGGAGGGAAATTTTGAAAATGGAACACACATATTTTTACTTACAAGTAATCATATTTTCAAAAAAGATTCTAACCGGCCAGTCTGCCATATATAAAAACTATTTATCGCAATACTTTCTGAGTGGCCTGGTACCAGTTGTCATTTTCCAAACCAATAATGACAGAACGCGCGCTCTGTCTTTTTCCATATTTTTTTTATTTCGCGCCTAAAATTTTTGAGATGTTGAATTTTTGAAGCGAAATCTATACATATAATAAATCTCTAGAAGGGTCGTATCTGTACATTCAATATTTTTACAAAAAAAAAATTGCTGCAGGCGTAATTAACGATATAAAGATCACAACGGTTTTTTTTTATTTTTGTCTGTCTGTCTGTTCCAGCCTGGCTTAGAAATAATCACACAAACCATTCTTAAATTAAGTAAGTACCCCAGTTTGTATGGACAACACGCAGTGTCGAACATACTGAAAACGCTTCACCGCGCGTAAGAGCGGGATCTGCTAGCCCGCGCGCGGAATCGTGTTTTCCATACAAAAACAAAGACCAGACAATGCGAAACACGCTTCCGCGCGCGCGTTAGCAGGTCCCGCTCCTACGCGCAGAGAAGCGTTTTCAGTATGTTCGACACTGCGTGTTTTCCATACTATCCGGGCGTGCGAAGTCGTGGGCACAGCTAGTTAAAAATAAATCATGTTACTCGTATTGCGGAAACTTTTAAAAATCTACTCCAGGGGTACGGTTATTATGTCCATCTCGATATGCAGGCATTAATGAAATTGATTTAGCCATGATATTTACGCAGTAGGTAGTACAAACGGTGGTACAAATGGTAGGACAAACTAACAAAACAGCTTCACTTTAAGTTGTTATTTCTAATAAAATACTTTTTTATTTAAAATTCTATGCCCAAGTGCCAATAGGTAAAAATTAGAGTCAAATATTCAATTTAAATCAATGCTGTAAATAGTTGTGCTGAAGAGGATTGGTCATCTAAAAAACACCATTTCTCTATTCTTCTCGCCTTAAGCCGGCTACTGATGTACGTTATCACTATCTAAAGCGCTTGTCTAGAGTCTAGAGGTCTAAGCTTTGGATTGGTCATCTAAAAAACACCATTTCTCTATTCTTCTCGCCTTAAGCCGGCTACTGATGTACGTTATCACTATCTAAAGCGCTTGTCTAGAGTCTAGAGGTCTAAGCTTTGGGCTCGCGATCGGTAAGTCATAGGTTCGATTTCGAGGAGGAACACACAAAACAATAATTACTTAATTGAGAGATTGTTTCAAGTTTGGTAAGGATAACATAGGTAAGATGGATTTTCTAAAAGTGTTCTTAGGAATCTATTTGGAAATTAATGATTTGACTTTGACTTTGGCGTCGCTGTCTTTGTTTATAGGGTTCTTTACACAAAACAATTTAAAAATTTGGACACCAACTAAACTTATTTTGTGGGGCTACCGACGATACAAAGCATTCAGTCTCACAAGTATTTTGCCAGAAGGAAGCAGAATACATACATACATAAATCACGCCTTTATCCCTTACGGGGTAGGCAGAGCGTTTAACGCCTCGTAAAAGGCGCTTTCGCCACGTCTGACAAAAATTGAGAGCAATTTTAGATTGTAATATGTATTACTTTAGTGACAGGTTGTCAACCCATCGCCTAAATTACAATACACTGTAACCCTCGAGTCCCTTTTGCTGACTTCAACAGCATGCCCGGGAGGAAGGGCAGCTGGAACATTCTATGTTTTTCTATCTCTCCCAGTCCAGCATGGAAGCAGAATATAATCATCAAATGTTCGAAACTTACCTATGACTCTAAAATTTGTTTGTTTGATTCTTCAGTTCAAAATGTTTATTTCTTTACTCCGTGTGCCTTGCAAACCCGTGATTTCATCGCGTATGAATGAAGCGGCACGCGCGCTTCTCCTAAAAAGAATGAATTACACGCACACTCGTTTATTGTTACATAAACCATGTGAAATGCCTATTCTGTGATACGATGATCATTAGAAGTGGTCCATGTCCAGCAGATAGAACGCAATTCTTAAAATGAGTACAAAAGAGTTGATCAATTCGTGTGCCGTGTAATTTCGTGATTTCATCGCGTTATGAATGAGGCGGCGCGCGCGCCTCTCCTAATGAGAATGAATTGCACACCCTCACTCGCTTTACCACATATTTTACTCACTCACCATTCGAAAATTATACTTTTTTATTACAATTGCCAGCTCGTTAGTTGTGGCATTTTGTTGCCCATCTAACGTAGAATCAGCGATTCGGAAGTTGTCATCTTTTTTTGAGTGATTTTTTTCTTGGATATAAGTAATTACGCGTCAAATACACGTCTCAAGAACAGCTCTCTAGATTTCATAAAAGAAATAAGATATATTTTTCAAAGTACTTACCTATGTCACAGTGCGTGCACTCCATACAATCCGCCGAATTTCGTACTGCATGCACACTAACGTTTCGTACAGCTTTGAAGTGGGTTTGTGTGTTATATTTTCTTTGCCTACGCGCACATATTTCAGTTACAATGCAACGGTAATTACTATGCCGTAGCACTTCGTAGAAAAATAATTAAAAAGGAGAGTTTTGATTATAAAGATTACAAAATTATGATAACTTGGATAGAAAGAAATAAAAAAAAAAAACTGTAAGTCTTTAGTAATATCTCTTTAGGAGACTTTATAATGCAGCTTTTCAGAGCCAAATATCGCTCGGGAGTAAGTAAGATTGTTAAACTAATTAATAATATTAATATCTAAAGAATAAAAGTAAGACTTTCTTCTTCTTTGTCCTTTTTTTTGTTTCTTCCATGCTGGACTGGAAGTAAGAGAAAAACATAGAATGTGCCAGCTGCATTTTCTCCCGAGCATGCTGTAAAAACCAGCTATGGGATCTGAGGGTTTCAGTATATTGTAATTTAGGCGATAGGCTGACAACCTGTGACTACAGCAATATACGTACAAGTATATCTTAAATGACCTTCGAAACTTTGTCAGACGTGGCGGAACGACCTTTGTTTGAGTCGTTAATGCTCTGCCTACCCCATTAGGGATAAAGGCGTGATTATATGTATGTATGTAAAAGTAAGATTTTCCAGAGATACCAAGGAAATAGGATTGTTGAAAGTTTGTAGCTCGTAGGTATACAACTTCAGCACCGCACAACCTAAAATATTTCGGATTATATAGCTCAGCGAATACAAGCTTCCATATTTCAGCTCGATATCTAAAGTTTCAATACGAGAAGCTCCCTTTATGCCAGTATTCTCACATGAGCACAATAACAAGCAGGGGTGTTCAATCTTAGGCCCGTGTTTCGCGCACATGTTTATCCAATTTGGCGGAGTCTGGAAAGTTGTGAGCTGGCAACACGTGCGCCGCTCAAATTAGAGATTCATATTAATTTAGGATTTACAGTGACAGCGCTTTGCGGCCCCCGAGTTGGTAAGACGTGCTTGAGAAGTTTCGCACGCGGAGTGTTGATAGTCGTTGTTTCGGGCTATTTGAGATTAATTCAAATTAGTTGTTCCGTTGGAGCAAGAAAAAAACAGGCCAGCTAGTTAGTGGGAAGATGCAACTATAGTAAGTAAGTTTAACGTGCTTCGGAGGGCACGTTAAGCCGTCGGTCCCGGTCTCTGTCTTTGATACATACATACATATATATAATCACGCCTTTATACCTAATGGGGTCTTTGATAGTGGTCGTTACTCAAACCACGTCAGACACCTAATGTCTGTGTTTCTAGGCGGTTTTGACTCCAGGGTTCATCGTGTCTTTTGACTCGAGAATCCACTCCCTAAGTAGAAGAACTAATCTATGGTTAAGTTAGAGTTCATGTATTTAATTTTATTTTTATTAAAGCTTGTATGTACCGAAAAATACTGTGCTATTAGACTAATACTTTAGAACAAAAAAAGTTCAAAGACTTGTCTCAAAATTAAGTTATAAAATCGAACAAAAGTTTCTTGCTACACAGTTTCATTGTAAATCCTGTGCAGAAACACCAGGATACAATAAAACACGTAGAGCATCCAGTTTTAATGACATACAATGTTCCCAAACTCAATAATGGATGCACCCTTGCCTGTCGCCGATTCTCGTAGCATTATTTATTTACATTTCTATTTTATTTCATTTCTGTGCCGTATTTTATGAAGTGTGGATGTGGAGTTTTATAAAATTATAAGTAACGTGACTTTTCAATCAGTAATTTTTTTTGTGTCACGTGCTGTGTAATCGCATTTTTTTTTTTGTAAAAAGATAGCCATAGGCAACCAAAATTTGTAAAGCAATCTCAAGATTAAGAGCGATATTAAGTATGGATTGACAGGTCATTTTGTATTGAAATGTCATTTCTGATACGAACTCAAACTGGCTGTCAATCTCAAGTGCGGATTATAATTACGGGCCTCAATGTCTGCCGCGGATTGGTGCCGAGACAAACTTTTAAAGCGGCCTATTTATATGTCAACCTGTTATAATCCTTGTAATAAATATAAATAATTTAAAACATACTTACGGTTATTGTCAATTGTCATTCACTGGAAAAGAAAACGCGTCTCCAATCTAATAATAATTATAACCAACATGATACAAGAAGAAGCAGAACTGAACTATTTATTATGGTTTAGAACGACCCTCAATATGACTCATAGTAGATACATACTCGTACCTACCTATTTCTTTACCCTTGTATTTACGGTAGCTGAGTCATCATAGCTGGCGTAACTCATGTAAAAGAAAAAACTAAAGAAACTCAAACTGCCAATTTTCAAAAATATGATGCATCCATTTAATTACATGCTATGCATGGAGCAAGAAAAATATAGAATGTGCCCTCTGCATTTCTTCCTGGGCATGCTGTAAAAACCAGCTAAGGGATCCGAGAGTTTCTGTGTATTGCAATTTAGGCGATAGGCTGACAACATGTCACTGCAGCAATATACCTACACTACATATTTATCTTAATTAACCCTCAAAACTTTGTCAGACTTGTTGTTTGGGCCGTATACGCTCTGCCTACACCATTCGGGATAAAGGCTTGAATATATGTATATATATTGTATCTAATATCTGTATACAGTATTCTGTAGTAGTTTATCACATAATATTGAACACAGAAATCAGCATAATAAATAAGCTGTAAAGTTTAATTTATTACCTCGTCATGAGAGGCATCAAATTCTTCTCTGTCAGTTCAGTTCCTACGAGAATATTTCTTCGAATTGCGTCCCTACATTGAAATGCTATGCAATGGCAGCTGCTTTTGAATGCAAGTCACAATACGCCGAAATAAGTCACACTGCTAGAGGATGGCTTGGACGTACAATTGTAATATTGCTTTGACATAGTAAGTAACTGTTACAAAGAGGATTTCTATTCATATTATAAGGTGCTAGGTAGTTTTACTATCAATATTTTAAAATTCTGTAATTTAGTATTCAACATACATACTACACATAATCACGCCTTTATACTTAAGGGTGTAGGCAGAGCGTAAATGACCTAAATAAAGGTCGTTCCGCCTCGTCTGAAAAAGTTTTGAGGGTAATTTTAAGATCGATTTGTAGGTATATTGCCGTAGTGACAGGTTTTCAGCCCATCGCCATAATTACAATATACTGAATTCCTCGGATCCTTTAGCTGGTTTTTACAGCATGCCCGCAAAAAAATGCAGCTGGCATTATATTTTTAAATTCTGTTATTTAATATTCAACTCTGCTAATAAATATTGTTTATCTTCAATACATCATCAAAACCACTTTTCCATTTTCATTAATTTCCAGTCTTTTACAATATTTCTTAAAAAAGAATGGAGTTTAGTTAAAAATAAAAGGTATACCAAAGATATAACAAAAAACCGTTTACTAAACTTTAGAAAATTCTGTGTAAAATGTCACGCAGACTAAATTTTGTTTTTTGAAAGCTATGATTATTTTAAATGCATAGTCACCGTAAAAAAATGATGTTCCCAGCATAGATTTTGAAACTTTGTCAGCATAAGCAATAAAACTGTAGACTCCCTAAAAAATAATTCAAGATTTAAACAACGAAAAAATATTGTAGCTCTCACGTCTTCATAATCTTTACCGGGTGAAGGGACAGCGTACAAGAAACTGATAGGAGTTGTCAGTCAACGAAACTGATCAACTTTCACAAGGAAAATTCTTTCTGGAAATCAATTAAAAATGGCTTTATGACTTATGAATTTAAAAAATAATGGAAAGAAATTGCTTTATGTCTACCCAAAAGTAAATCCCATATATTATTGCCACCCGCATATTTGTTTGCTTGGATTTACATACTTTCTGCCCTTTTTTAAGTAAGTAAGAACTAGTGTACTTTCCAAACAGGTGTAGTATAAAATAATTTATTTTTCATTTCTTGAAACAATTTCCCGGTGAAAATTTCAGTTTCGTTGACTGAGCAGCCCCTATCATTTTGTGACACACTGTCCGCTACGCCTCATAATATAAAAAAGGGGTGCTCACCTTTTCAACACGACAGGATGCGGATGCTTTCATATAATATCGAAACATTTCACCAAATACGAAATGTTGACAAGGTTTGTCTATGTTGTAGTTCCATAATGAACTTTTTGCATTTCCTTTTAAAGAAGATACTGAAATTCGAGCCTGTAATATTTTGAAATGTGATTTTAGTTAATTAATGTCCAACTGGTGAGTAAATTTGTATTATCTGTACTTTATTTTAACTGTTTGTTTACCTGTTCAATTTCGTATGTTTGCTTTGCAGTAATATTAAAAACAACTTCTGTATCATTCAAAACCTGTGTAGTTTCTATAATGTATGAAATTAGTTTGGACTGAGGCTCACGGCATCTTACAAATGACTTAAATTTTATTTTATATGGACCCTGGAAACAAATTTGGTATAAAATAACGGCATAGATTTTTATTGTAACAAGTCATGAATACTAGTAAATATAAACTTACATAATCTGACGGGTTGCCTGGATTTAAACTCATACTTTGACAATTTTCTCTATGAATTAGAAACAATAACAGTAAAAGTAGAGTATACATAGTGTCCTGTATGTAATACTTAACTATCGATTATGATGTTGAAAATCTAAATGAGGAAACAATTAACGTACCATAGTAATTAATGTTCTGCAATGTTAGAGCCAGATCTAAGTGTTTAAAATACCATTTACTATAATTATACTCTAATAAATATTAAAGTTATATCTGAAACTCTAGTAAATACTAGAGTTTCAGATATAACTTTTTCAGCTAAAATGTTTTCTGGTAGTAAGTTATGTTCATTATTTAATTACTTATAGTATTTATGTTATACTGGATATGTCCATGCAGACAGGTGATTAATAATTTTGGGAGAATATTCATTTAAATTAAAAAAATAATAATAAATTTATTTATTTTTAACATGTACAAAGTCTTACAATCAATAGTAACCCTAAAGCCTGTGGTAGTATACACTGTGTTACAGACTTCAGTAATTCCTCAACCCATATACAAAAAGTTTGTGAACATGTTAGCGTAAAAAATGCTAGAAAAGTTAAAACTTAAAGCAGAATGTACTTTAATTAATTATACAATATAAAAAGGGAAATCTAAATCTATAGACTCTGTACATGTGTGTGTGTATGTGTGTGTGTGTTTGTGTGTGTTTTTGTGTGTGTTAGTAAAAAAAAAAATACAAGTGACAGAAATCTAGAAATATGTTATGAAGGTAAATAATTTCTCAGTTGCCTTATAGTCCAACTCGCTAAGCCAATTGTTCACATACTCTTTAAGTTTATAATGATTGTTTGGTCTAAATACTAAAGCGGTATCGTCCGCAAACATCAAGGTTTGCGTTCCTGTTTCCTCATTCTAACATAGGCTATTTATACATATAATTGAATAATATTTAATAACTAATGTAAGTCATATATATATATATATATATATGTAAAAAATGGGCTAAAGTCCTGTAATTAAATAAATAATAATAAATATATGTGAGAAAAAGTGTAGGTCCTAAGGTACTAGCCTAGGGTACTCCGTAAGTGCAAGCGTTAGGTTAGGTTAGATGATAAAAGAAGTATCAAAAAAATATTTAACCATCGTTTTATTCAAACTTAGTCACCGCAGTTTGAATATCAAGACAAAACAACACCAGTTTTTTATAATTTACAATGATTTTGAAATTAAATTCACCATAGAAGAAAGATGTCCCCATTAATGCTTTTGTGGTGTTGTCAACGAATACAACAAACGAATAACTTCCCTGCAAGATAAAATAATATTTCACCATCATCCAAGTAATCTAACACACAAGCGAAGCAATCCTTTTATTTTAATTACACAAACTTAATTTGAAATTTTGAATTATTGTCCCTTGTACCTCTTAAGGTGCGCTAACACTAGATTGACGTGGCGTACGTGATTTGTGCTGACGGCCGTAATGGGATAACAGTTTAAAAAAATACGTACCTACGTATATTACGACCCACCCCGGCTTCGCACGGAAATTATCAGTGTTTCTCTACTATATTATGCATGTATTAGACATATAAACCTTCCTCTTGAATCATTCTATCCATTAAAAGAAACGGCATCAAAATCCGTTGCGTAATTTTAAAGTTTTATGCATACATAGGGAAATAGGGACAGAGAAAGCGACTTTGTTTTATACTATGTAGTGATATCACACACGCAATATTGACATCATCTTGCATCAGCTGATATCAATATTGCGTCAGTCAACGTGGGCGGACGTGGGCGACGTGGAAATGCCGCCGTCCGTGCGACACAAATAGACAGTATACGTGCGAGAAAGTATTCGAGTTTGCGCGCACGAGATGAGATGGATAGTCAGGGAGCGAGTGAAAAAGTATGATTGCACAGCGAACAACACAAGCAAACGCTCCGACGGCCTAGCTCTTGTGATGCGTGTCGCGTACGTCACCCACGTCCGCAGACGTCAGCGGACATAGGTGACGTACATACGTTCCGTAAGTCTAGTGTGAATCTGCAAAACACGTTAGCACACATCATGCACGCCACGTAAGTCTATTGTAAAGGCACCTTTAAAATAAAGTAAGGTGAATATGAAAGTTTCTGAGACAAACTTAAAAACGATAAGTAAAGGTTTACATAAAACATCAATCTATTTTAATTTCGAGGATTTGTCAAAATTCTGTGTTCCATATTAACTTAAACAGCTTTCAACACAATAGTAAACAATATCTGCGAAGAAATAAAATAAGTATAACCACCTACTAGATCCTACCCCGTAAGGGATAGCGACCCGCAAACTGATAGGGGTTGCTCAGTCAACGACACTGAACAACTATCACCAGGAAATGCTTTCCGGAAATTTTTTAAAAATATTGGCTTTTCCATACAGATTGTCTGATCAAGGTGGTAATTTTGTATGAGAAAGACAAATTTATTTTTCGTTCCCTGAAAAAAATCCTGGTGATAGATGTTCAGTTTCATTGACTGCGCAACCCCTATCAGTTTGCGGGACGCTGTCCTTTATACCCCGTATAACCTGGGTTTTAAAGAATTGACAAATTTGATGTATTACCTTGGCTCTACTAAATTTTAATATCTATTTATTACAAGGATTGCTAAATTTTTGACCTGATTGTATGTAAATAAGTATTATCACACTAAACTCACCTTTTCTGCTTTGCAGCTAGAAGATATTGTTAAGAATTGTCTGAACATCATTCCATATACGAAATGTTGGCATGGTTTCTTTACCTTGTAGTTCCATAATATGGTTTTTTGGTTATTTTTTAAAGTAGATACTGTAACTTTTACCTGCAATAATATTATAGGAATAAATTTTGTGCAGAGTGAAACTCTTACTTTTATTCTAAAATAATTTATAATAATTAGTTTTTCTGAGAACACATTTTTTGCCTTTTTTCATTAAGGGTCCCGTGGGAAAAAAAAGACTTTGCGCATATTTTTAAATATGTATTGTTCCTGTTTTCATTTGATATGAAACATTATTAGTACATTAAAAAGTAAAAAGAAAAGTCGTAATTCAAGTTTCAAGAAGTTTTTAAGGTAAAAATGAGATAAAGGCTTGTTTTTTTATTTGTACCTTACCAGATCTAAACCAAAAGATTCCTTGGCAGTAAAATTAACAACTGCTTTTGTATCATTTAAGTGAAGATCATTTACAATTGGTATAAGTTCAATGCCGTAAGAGATAAGGCTGGACTCAGGGCCACGACATCGTGCAAACGTCTTAGTTTCTACGTGATATGGACCCTGCAAACATAAAAAGTGATCTAAAAATTTTCAAAGTTACATACATACATACATATAATTACACCTTTATCCCTAATGGAGTAGGCAGAGCGTAAACGACCTAAATTTATTTAGTAGTTTAGGTCGATCCGCCACGTCTGACGAAGCTGTACTGACAGGTTGTCAGCCCATCACCTAAAATGCAATATACTGATACCCTCGGATCCCTTAGCTGGTTTTTACAGCATGCCCGGGAGAAAATGCAGCTGGCGCATTCTATATTTTTCTTTCGCTCCCAGTCCAGCATGAAGTTGTTTTTACATGAAATAATCAGTACCATCGTTCCATTCCCTAGATTGGGCGTTTTTCAACTAGAAGGCACGATGACGGCAACGGCGAACGGCACCGTTGATGAAAATCAATGAAATTATATGGCACGCTTGTCCACTTTCCGGCACGGCAACGGCACGGTATTGATTCCCACCAGTTCCGTTGCCGGCCTGCCAAACTGCATGTGTTTTGTATTCGTAAGAAGCATGCGCGTGTGTGTGCGCTCAAATTGGAACTATAGTATTTTCAACTCAGTTTTAGAATAAAGGTAAACAAAATTTCATGTCTTTTTATTCAAAAACACATTTCAAATATAAATTGAGACGGAAATAGTATAGGTGAACGTTATTGACACGTTGCCGTGTCGTTGCCGTGCCATCAAGTGGAAAAACAGAGCCGCGGCATCGTAACCGTGCACCGTCGCCGTGCCGTCTAGTGGAAACACACCTATTAGGTAGTTGACCCCGTGAGATGCGGGATAAGGCTAGGGAGATGATGATGATGATATTTACATGAAAATACTTAATGAAACCCACAATTGAAACCATATCAATAGGAATTTGGTGGTTTTATTGATTGCATGTTTGAAGTTAAAATGACAGGTTGTCAGACTATTAGCCTAATAACTTTTACAATGAATGTGAGACAAAAAAATGCAAATATCATCTCATATCTCATGGGGTCGGCCACATAATTTAGGTGATTAAACGAGAGTACTAGTTCTTACACAGAGTGACTGCCATCTGACCTCCGCAAACCTGAAGGGAACCCAGACCCAATCCTAGATTAGGCTTTAGCCAGGTTAGTGACCAACCCAGCTGTCAGAGTTTTCAAGCCGCCAATGCTTAGCACTAGCCTCTGATAGTAACAGGGGCCAACGGTTTAACGTGCCTTCCGAAGCACGAAGTGCATGCATCAGAGGGTCAAGGTAAAGCATGGTTTTTTTTTACTTACAAAATTTTTAGAATCTCCAGGATTTAAATTAAAACTTTGACAATTCACATTGTAAAAAAGCAATATCAAAAATAAAAACAACTGAAGCATAGCGAGAACTTGTTAACAATTAAGTACTTGTGTGAATAGTTTAGAAACTGCTTTTTAATTTTTAAGAACTTTGTTTATGTACATGTTTATGGCAAATGAACATTTATTTTATCTCATCGTTACTACGAATACAGAATATATATCAGAAACAGAAAATAAGTAACGATTTTGTCTATTACAATAATTTGTTTTGACTGCGATTAGAAGTACTTAAATATGATTATGAATCATGTATTATAAGGTCAAACAGTGATGTGGAAAATCAAATGATACAGCAGATTATTCAGTATTTGACTTAAGGGCAGCAACACACAGACGTCACTTACTGCAGGTAAAGTTGTGCTCAATACGCTGTCAATGCTTTTTGCATAGATAGTATTTAGTATTTATTTATTTATTGCATTGTCACAAATAATAATGTACAGTCTTAATTTAAGAGTAAATTAGATGGTAGTTTAAATTAGATGTGACACCCTGCCAGGGCATCGCAATATTGCGCCAGAGGGCTCTCATACTTCAATTACAAGCTTTCTTAAAATTATTTTATGCTTCAATTCAAAACACGTTATGAATAAAAGAAACTTTAAATTCCTATAATACTAAATAATTTTAAAATCATTAGATAGATAAACATTTATTGCATAAAAACAACCATACGCGCTACGATGAACTCTACGTCAACGCATCCCTCTGCCAGTACGCGTGCGTAGAGCGTAAGGAGACGCATGTGTGCAAAAAACATTGACAGCGTGTAGAGCGCAACCTTGCGCGCTGTAGGTGACGCCTGTATGTTGCTGCACTTATCAGACGAAATTATACAAACTTAATATGAATTTATAACTTCTATCTTCCGGTGAAATCTCATTCAAACTCAGTTGGTAGTTACATAACTTTGTTAGGTCTATATTTCTACCTATAAATAATATAAAGCATTAACTAGACTTTTGTTTTTCATTGTACTTACCTATTATAATTAAAGAGTCCTAGAAGTAGGGTCAACTTAACTTTATCTTGTCGTCCCATCGCCTAAAATTGCAATACACTATAACCCTTAGCTGTTTTTACAGCATGCCCGGGAGGAGATGCAGCTGGCACATTCTATGTTTTTCTATCACTCCCAGTCCAGCATGGAAGAAAAGAAGTGAAGAGCCAAGACGTTTACATTTACATATATCTCACATGCTCTAAAGGAACATGACTCACAAAGCAGGAAAAATCATAATGCAGGAACAGCAGATTCTTAACCTGAGAATTACATACATACATACTATCACGCCTGTATCTCTAATGGGGTAGGCAGAGCGTGAACAAACCAAACAAAGGTCGTTCCGCCACGTCTGAAAAGTTTTGAGGGTTGTTTAAGATCGAACTGGATATTGCTGTAGTGACAGGTTGTCAGCCTATCGCCTAAATTACAATATACCCTCGAATCCCTTAGCTGGATTTTACAGCATGCCCGGGAGGAAATGCATCTGGCACATTCTACGTTATTCTGTCGCTCCCAGTCCAGCATGGAAGCTAAAAACCTAAACCTGAGAATTGGTTTGAAGAAGATTGTGTAAAACATTTCGTTGATAATTTTTCTAGTCTTCTTAACGAGTGAATTCACCTGATGAACCCAGGTGTCAGAGTTTTCAAACCGCCTAGTAGCACAGCTATTCGGCCTCTTACATGGTTTGAGTAACGACCACTATCAAAGACAGCGATCGAGACCGACGGCTTTTCGCGCTCCTCGCAGCACAGAATCTTTTTTCTTTTCGGCCTGCAATATCCTAACCAAACTGGGGAAAACCTCACAAAGTGATAGATCGACAAATATTAACTACGGTTTTCGAATTTCATATTTACGTTTATTTGGCGCTTTTTTCGTACTTCAGAAGGCACATTAACCCATTGGTCCCGGTTAGTACGTTTAATACCGTAGATATTAGTCGTTAAGCCACAGCTCGGACACTCCTAACTACCTTACCATTTTGGTCATACATTGACAGACGGTATGTTGCACTTGCCCTGCGTTTGTGTGCGTGTTATAAGGGTTGACAAATTCTGTTATACCAGTCATAAGCAACACTTAAATTGAATGGTACCTTATTGACGTAATTGATTGGTAAGCACTTACCATCTTATCTCATCTTATTTAGCACGTACCTTATAAAAAATAACGTTTTCATAAGTATAAATAACAATAATCAACCACAAGCACTTCGTTATGTCATATTCACGTGGAATCGTGGAGTTAAAAAAGGATAACTAAGCAACACTTAATTCCACTGATCATATAAATATCTCAATTATATAGTCTATTGTGGTAACTACACATAATTCTAAAGTTGTTTACCTTTAACCAACGTTCTAAAGTAGTGCACTGAAACTAAATAGTTAGAATAAGTTAAGTTGCATTTTTTGTATGAAGTTACTTACCGTCTCTTATCACTTGGGAAACTAAAAAAATCCCTATTAGAGTAATAAATCTTGAGGCAGAAAGACACTCGTACACGGAACAGGTTCTAACTATCTCTCGAACACAAAACTTTACTATTGCCGTTACACTAGGAAACATGAGCGCGCCATGCCCGCTAAGCGTACCTTCAAGTGACCCGCCAACCGGCACGGAGTGTGAGGTAAATTGTACTGGGGAGGGGAGTTGGGTGTCAATTCTGTATGTAGTACTTTTATATATTCTGTGGTTAAGCCATGTCAAAGGCCAGTGCTAAGCATTGGCGTCTTGAAAACTCTGACCTAATCTAAGACTACTGGGTCTGGTTGCCCTTCTGGGTTGCGGAGGTCAGATGGCAGTCACTCTGTGTAAACACCAGTACCCTTGTTTAATCACCTAGATTAGGTACCTGACCCCGTGTGATACGGAATAGGAGATGATGATCTGTAATCACTCTCAAAACTTGACAACCGTGACCAAATAACCTTTTTTTAAGGTCGTATTTGCTCTATCTACCCCATTAGGGATGAAGAGCGTGATTTTATGTAATTTAGAACAGAATGATAGGATAACCACATGTTATCTTTACATTTGATCATCAACAGCCTGTGGATGGATACCACTCACTGCCTATGCGAGTAATTATGTAGCTCAACTAAAATAATGATACATACATACAATATCCCTAATGGGATAGGCAGAGCGTAAACGACCAAAACATAGGTCGTTCAGCCACCTTTGACAGTTTTGAGGGTTGTTTAAAACAGATTTATAGGTATATAACTGTAGTGACAGGTTGTCAGCCCATCGCCTTAATTACAATATACTGAAACCCTCGGATCCCTTTGCTGGTTTTACAGCATACCCGGGAGGAAATATAGCTGGCACATTCTAGATTTTTCTCTCGCTCCCAGTTCAACATGGAAGAAAAAAGATAACATAAGGAAAGTTTTAAAACCAGGGTCCTAAGCACACTCGAAGTATATAACCCTAAACAATACAACCCCGCACGACAAGGCGCAGCTTCTGACCCATTTAGTGGCACGAAAAGGGGCAAAATATAAAAGCACTACGTTCAATACAAACAAATCTGAGGCAACATACTTTCCAGTGAACTGGAGGAAGTACGGAGGAAGTTTTCTCCACCCATCCTCTATACAAACAAGGACGCCCACAAAAAACGTTTCCATGCAAATAGGGGCAAATAAACTGAGTGCGAGTCGGCGGCCGAGGACTTAGGGAAACTAGAACGCCCTGGATTAGGTCTTGCGGAATTGCGGCGAAAGGTACTGAACTTGCAACTTTTGCTACAAGTAAGCAAACGCTGTATTATTTAGATATATAATTAGGCAACGGTTTTGTCAATTTTAGTAAGGTTAAAATAATTATAACTGAGAACATTTTAGTTTAGTAAAGGAAAACCAAACTACGTTTTAAAATCTGCCTTGGATCATTTCTCCATCACTTATAATTATCTGACAGTCATACATTCTTATAAATAATAATATAACAGCTTATACAAGTTTTATGCAATTAAAAGTTACAGACAGGACCGTCAGCCTCCCTGAAAATGTTAATCTAGCATCAAAGCAGACAGAATTAATATTTTTCCATTTAAAATACTAAGGGCCGTATTTGTAATCAGCTCTCATGAGTGACAGCTAGTTTGAGTTTGTATGAGAAATGTTATTTCAGTTCAAACTGGGCTGTCAAATCCATACTTAATATTGCTCTCAAGTTTGATATCGCTTCATAAATACGATCCTTAGTTAACCTTTCAAAACAACCAACTAAGCAGGTATGATAGTTTCTAGTACTACACTATACATCGATGGCACCGTCTCTCACGAGATCGCATTTTCGGCGGCGTTTTATACGCGACGCATGCTTGATTCCCACTATACATATTTATGATGCCTCCATGCCTCCGTTTGGCAACGTGGAAAGCAAAGAATTTTATAGCCCCTTACATAGGTGACCCACGGATACGAGGGTCTCGCTGCTTTGTTTATGCAAGTACTCGTACTAGTTCCAGCAAAGCGTTCAGACCATCACGTTTTACGATGAGATCTGAATATTTATAGCTCGCATGGAAAAAAGATACGCGGCTAAATTACCTTTTGTACCGATGGCACGAAATGTGTTATACGTGGAGTTTTACACAGGTGCTCGTTGACGGAAAATCTAATATTGATTAGACTGGATTTCGGTGGATACAGTTATATTTACCTAAGTGAATTTTCGCCACGCGGTTCCACCCGCGGCTGTATGAGATTTGCCTGAGGATTTTTTCCCAATTAAATTCATAGCCGCGGTAACAAGTAGCATGTGACTGTTTTTACCACCAGTAATCGGTGAACATACATACAAAATAATAAAAATAAATCTTCACGACGAATTAAAAACCTCAATTTTTTTTAAAGTTGGTTACGGTTTATCGCTCCTTATTTTATTGAAATGTGGTCGTTTGTTTAGGCGTGAAACAAAAACATAATATAGCGTACAAAACAGAGCTACTTTTATATTTACTTGTATGGATGTCGACTATCGGTGCTGGCCACTCACTATAAATTTCAATATTTAGGTTTCGTTGATGAATAGAAACCAGTAAGTGTATTATTACAAAATTGGCAATCAATATTCCATTGCCAAAACTGATCTTGCATACTCGGATGTACGCTGAACTCCGATGGAAGAGCTCCAGATAAGCCAGGCAAACATTTCCGACTTACGTAAGACGTTGCAAGACGAATAGTTAGTTCGTCGGAGTTTGTTCAATCAATCGCGACTCGATGGATTGTGTTCAGTTGGCAGCCAAGTTCGTCGGTTCGAGCAGTCAGAGAGCGCCCGCCAAGTTATTCTTTGACTTGTTACAGTCTTATACAATTCTAGTTTGTGGTTCTGGAATTATGGTCGGTTTTACAAGCGATCTTTTAGTTTTACTTCCTTCTTTGTAAGTTTATCCATGTTCATGTCGTAACTCGTATACATTAATGACTAAACCAATTATAAAATAGTAACTTAGTAGAAATCTAACCAATTAAAAATACACCTATTTTTCCTTTCCTGAATTGAATTAAGATCTAGCTAAGCTACAAACTTTTCTGATCTCTCCCACATTTCGTTTATAGGCAGCTGAGATAGAAAAGAAAATCAAATACCAAATACAGCTTACAAACACTCAAATTAAAATAGTATGCTTAAATTCCGTAAGGTTGTCAAAAGAATATAATAGAATCGGATCTCCCTTATTGCGTCTTAGTTATAGGCAACTGAGCTAAAAAAGGTCACCAAAAACATCTTATAAACACTCAAATTAAAATTGTATGCCTACAATGTCACCCTCAGATTTAACAAGCAACATTCTCGGACTGTAATTTTATTTACCTACTTTGGCTAATTCCGCAAGGTTGTCAGCCGCCCAGCCGGCCAGGGCAGGCCCTTTCTTCAGCCGGGTATTTGTACCGTAATCCCCAGAAAATTAATTACACCCTACGCCTTTGGTACCACGTGAATTATAGCTCGACTCCTAAGAGGCTTAAGGTGGCATTTAGCCTTAATTAAGTAAAAAATTTGGTTGTGTAGTGTTTCTAGGTTTTGTTTGAAATGAGATACATTATGTTGTACCTAGTCGTTGTTATTAATTTATACAAAAAATATATGAATACTTTTTTTTAAAATAAAGTAAAATATTTTTTCTAAAAGACTTTAGCGATTCCTATTTTTATGTTAAATCACTACACAATAAATAGTGCCTTGACTAAAAATTTTGTTTTGCACTCACCGATCTGAATGTAAGCATACATACATACATACATATAGTAACGCTTTTATCCCTAATGGGGCAGGCAGAGCGTAAACAACTTGAACAAAGGTCATTCCGCCTCGTCTGACAAAGTTTTGAGGGTTATTTATGATAGATTTGTAGGTATATTGTTGTAGAGACAGGTTGTCATCAATCGCCTAAATAACAATATACTGAAACCTTAGGATCCTTTAACTGGTTTTAACAGCATGCTCGGGAGGAAATGCAGCTGGCACATTCAATGTTTTTCTCTCGCTTCCAGTCCAGCATGTAAGCAACTGCCTTCTAACTCTATCTGTTACTCTATGTCTACTAACAACATTTTATGAAGCAATCAAATAACTCCATTTTCATAGCGTTATACATCATGTAACACATCTACATACTGAATATTCCCACGTTTACTTAGATGAGAGCTAGGTTACAGAACATTTATAATTCAGTTGATAAAGTAATTTTCCTCCAGGACCACAGAGCGTAGTCTTACATGCCTAAGAGTGATATTCCCGTTAATGTAATGAATTTAGATATTTTTGTAAAATCTTCAACAAACTGCCTGCATTGAAATAGCTGTTCCTACTTAAAAAAGATGGACCACAGAGCGTAACCTTACTAAGAATGGTATTCCCGTTAATGTTATGAATTAAGATATTTTGTATATTAATATCTTCAAGAAACTGCCTGCATTATTGCAATACTTAAAAGAGATTTCTATTCAGCGTGTATCTGCTTAATAAGGTACTTACTTTATGGCTTACTTTAATGACAATTTAATACTCCGTGTTGATCAACGGAGTTTTGTCCACTTTTATTTACAAAAAGGAACTGCTCGCCAAACGTAACGAAAAAATTAAAACCACGTATTGGTACTAGTTTTACCTTTATAAAAAACTGACTGAGACCGTTATTAGCATAGATATTGTACCTAATAATGTATATTAGATATTTACCTAATTAATGCCCTATATGAGTATATCTTTTCATTGATAATCCCTTTACCACCCTAGGGAGCAAAAACAGCCACAGCAACGTGTATCACGTCAGGAACTAAATCCTCAGGGGGCTTAATGCCTGCCAAGGCTAGAAGACTCCCCGCTTCCGCTAGTGTAAGGGAGTGTGGTCAGGGGTAGCCCTATACGTACCTAGATAAGTACAATAGATCTACACAAACTTGCATATAATAATTAAATTACACATAAGATGATTCAAACCATCTACTCATACAACGATATTTCTAATAATCTCCATATAATACTCGGGAGCAAAAACGATTACAGTAACGGGAAACACGTCAGAAACTAAATTCTTAAGGAGCTTAATACCTGCTGAGGCTTGAAGGGTCCCCGCTTCCGCTAGTGTAAGGGAGTGTGGTCAGGGGCGGCCCTAAACTTACCTAGATAAGTACAATAGATCTACAGTAGCTCGCAAATAATAATTAAATTACATATTATGATAATCGAACCCATCTACTCATATAACGATATTTCTAATAACCTCCATATAATACTCGGGAGCATAAACGATTACAGTTACAGGAATCACGTCAGTAACTAAATCCTCAAGGGGCTTAATACCTGCTGAGGCTTGAAGGCTCCCCGCTTCCGCTAGGGTAAGGGAATGTGGTCAGGGGCGGCCCTAAACTTACCTAGATAAGTACAATAGATCTACAGTAGTTCGCAAATAATAATTAAATTACATATATGATGATCGAAACCATCTACTCATACAACGATATTTCTAATAACCTCCATATCATTCTAAGAAGCAAAAATGATTACAGTAACAGGAATCACGTCAGGAACTAAATCCTTAAGGGGCTTAATACCTGCTGAGGCTTGAAGGCTCCCCGCTTCCGCTAGTGTAAGGGAGTGTGGTCAGGGGTGGCCCTAAACTTACCTACCAATTTGTTAAATATTTAGGGCGCCGAAGAGCATGGGAACCCACAAGTGGATACCAATACCCCTAAGAAGCTTGTTGTTGAACTATCTTATAAACTTATACATAAATTATAAGAATGGGAAATAGTTCTATAAAGCAATAACTGCAATTTATACAGCAGAAAGATTTTGGAAATTGAAATGAAAATTCTATGATAATATTTTCATAATTACATACACACATACGAGTAATCACGACTTTATCCCTAATGGGGTAGACAGAGCGTAAACGACCTAAACAAAGGTCGTTCCGCCACGTCTGAGAAAGATTTGAGGGTTATTTCAGATAGATTTGTAGGTATATTGCTGTATTGATAGGTCTTCGCCTAAATTACAGAATACTGATACCCTCGGATCCCTTAGCTGTTTTTTACAGCATGCCCGGGAGAAAAAACAGCTGGCAGATTCTATGTTTTTCTCTCGAACCCAGGCCAGCATGGAAGTAATTATAGTTACCATCGGCAAAAATGTAAATCCGTTGTTGTTGTAAACAAATTGTTTAACCAAAACTGAATTTTCATTATAAGCAGTTAAACACAATAATTTTCAGAAAATCACAACAATCATCTACGTACTTTTACAAAAACGTTTCGAACTTGTTGAACCTCCATACTCTACAATATCTCCAACAATGATTCTTTTGTCGCCGAAAATCTTTTTAATGAAAAAAAAAACTCAACTAAGAATTTTCCATCGCAATGATTTAATCACGATTCTACGCGGAACGTACAATCTCATTATGTCGTCCCGTGCACTCGCTCCAGCACGACTTTTTCACCAATTTTACATACGTAATTAATTAACTTTTTTTGGGAGGCTTTTTTGTCTCCCAGACAGGTGGAACATAAAAGTGTACTTCAGTTCCTGGGACGGATACAAGCGGATGCAGTTGCCTCTTTTCATTCATTGACTAATTTGCAGAAGCACGAAAATATTATAAAATGGCTCTCTCTACTTTGAATTAGGTATACTTTATTCCAGGAAGTGTAGTGGACTCGTACGTCTATTTTAGCATCAAAAGTATTTGATGTTTGGTGTTCCAACTTGAATCGCATGAGAACCAGCAAAATTACAGGCACATATCACAAATAAATATGTGACATGCAATACTCAACATTCACTAGTCCTTATCCCATTCAATTGGGATATTTGGGACAATACTTTAAGTCTCATGGTAAACAACGATTTTTTTGAGAATATGTAATGCTCTTGACTCTATATAGTTATTCTATATTCATATTCCACGCTGGACTGGGAGCGAGATTCTTCCACGCTGGACTGGGAGCGAGATTCTTCCACGCTGGACTGGGAGCGAGAGAAAAACATACAATGTGCCAGCTGCATTTCCTCCCGGGCATGCTGTAAAAACCAGCTAAGGGATCTGAGGGTTTCAGTATATTGCAATTTGGGCGATGGGCTGACAACCTGTCACTACAGCAATATACGTACAAAACCATCTTGAATAACCCTCAAAACTTTGTCAGACGTGGCGGAACGACCTTTGTTTAGGTCGTTTACGCTCTGCCGACCCCATTAGGGATAAAGGCGTGATTATATGTATATGTATGTATATTCATATTGATAAACAACTAACTTTAAAATTAAGCCTAAAAATATAATTATAAACTGGGTAACAAACTCTTAATATAAAAATATATTTTCGTAAAGTACCATTAATTAATACTCGGCATGCTTTTCGTCATAATTAAAGCTCGCGGCAAAATTTCATTAAATGTAGCATGCGTTCGGCAGTCTGACAAAAATCACGCAACGAGCTCACGTGGAAATAAAGCCACTGGAAATAATCCGACTAAATCTAATACACCAGTGAAAGTTTGCAGTTACGGTAGACATGTATGTATGTCATGTTTTTTGTTCCACCAGTAGTTTATCACGCCTATATCGCTGCCGGGGTAGGCAGAGCATAAACGACCAAGACAAAGGACGTTCCGCCACGCCTGACAAAGTTTTAAGGGTTATTTAAGATAGATTAGTCGTTATATTGCTGTGTGATAGGTTATAGAAAACATGAATACAGAAAAAATATTTTGCAAAGGCATTTAATAAATTGTGCCAAGCGCATAAATTCAGGATAGCTAGTTCTGCATTGCATAACATGAATACAGAAAAATTACTTTGCAAAGGCATTTAATAAATTGAACCAAGCGCATAAATTCAGGATAGCTAGTTCTGCATTGCATGACCGATAACGAGAAGCTGGCGATGACGTAAGACTCGTGCGTGCAAAAATGTGCCGTGAGTATTACGTATGCTGCATGTGACGTCATACGGTAAGGTACATCGTAGCACAAATGCCCGTGCGTAGCAGGATACTGTTCTATACTGATAGTAAATATCTAATCTACCTAATGTTTAAAATCTGTAGAAAGTTTTACTTATTGTCGATGAACTAAATCTTTATAATTATGCATTGTATTCTAGAAAGGGGGTAGAGCTTAGATTTTCATTTTGTGACGTAGACTTCACAGCATTTTTTGTCTTTTCTAGTAAACTAACCTCGCCTACGTACCAGGCAAGCATACGGTGGTGGTAGGGGGCAGCCAGTCTCGAGGGCCGTCTGCTGTAAAGTATCGCTTAATGACGTGTAACGAGCGTGCTCTCCGAGTCGGCATTCGTGCACACGAAAAATCCTGAAAACTCCCGACTTGTGGGATGAATGGCTAGGCCGGACTGTGGTATAAGTAGGTACTCCACAGGTATTTCGTAGGAACATCTTTATGAAGTAAGATATTTCTTTTTACACGTGTTATGCGAAATAAGATATAAAAATGTTAATTTTACGTCTGTTTATCTTTCAGTGTGTACCGTAGAGACAATTTTACTCATAAATACATTTTGAGTTGGCACTGAGTATAATTTTAACGAGGGCCTAAGCAAACAGCGCCACACAGCGACCTCAAAACGCTCTGACTTATCGCGACGCGCCGCACGCATTAATTTAAATCATAAAAATGTGAAAAATTGTGATATATTTTTGATGGTCTTACCTACTCACTGCCTGGTCCAAATTTATGATAGCAAGCTTTTGTAAAAAAATGCTGTTCGGCACATTCCTTTTTAACCTAGTCTAATCACATTATGGCACAGGTATAATTAGGTACAACGAAAGCAAACAAATAAAATAAGTACTTGTAGTTCTCAAAGTGTCGTGCCTGAGAAAAACAAACTAGGGAATGGACGGCAGCATTTTCGGTGTGAAGATTGCCTACAGGTTTGTGACTTTTCCAGAATAAGTTATCTTGTACTTTCAATGTGAATTAAGGAAAAATGCCATATAAAAACTCTACATCAGCTTATTCGATGTTACCCTGAATTACGCCTCAAAGGAACCTTACTAAAAATGTACACAAGGTTAGTAAAAGGGTCACACGAAAACCGTAACACAGGCCATTATTTGGTTGGATGTTTGGCAATGAAACTAGTAAGGTAACGTTTATAAAACTACACCTTTGGGCTCCAGTTCGCTAATAAAACAGCCTATAAACTGGAATCACAAAATGAACCAGCAAATACTATTTTAATACGATTGTTTCGTATATTTGTTGTACTACAAGAAGACAACATTATTATAAAGTGACTTTCTGATGTACTAGAATGTATGACATACTATTTATTATAATTTTATAATATTCTATGTTAATTTATATTATGCTACTATAAATTTTATTTGAATTAACTACTTAAAATTTGCATGCTATTGTTGACGGCTGTTAAGGAGATCTGTATAATATTGGCCATCTTTGTACACCCTATTCAAGCAAATAAACGATTCTCTGATAGTATCATTTATTACAAAAAAATGGAAAGAGACTTTAGACTAGTGCCATGCCATCAGGAGTCGTGTTTTTTAACCGCTCGAAAACTAATGCGCATACGAAAACGAATTTGATTCGAGTGATTCAAAAATACGGCTTCAGGAGTCGTATTTTTGAACCGCTCGTATCCGAATTCGCATACTTTCGTATGCAACATTTGCACACGAAATCCTAAAATCACTATTTTTGAATACATATACGTATGCGACTCTGCAACGAGTGGTTTCGTGTTTGATTTATTTCGTACACGAATTATTTTCGTATACGTTTTCAGTTTTCATACGAGCAGTTCAGAAATACGACGCCGGGCCTTTTGCCGTCGGTCTGTGAAATTCCGGTCGGCTCCAAAATCGCTGGAACATTGGTTGACACCAAAACTTGTCTGATGGTATCGTTCAGGGAGACATAGCGTGGGATGCGACTTGCACTTCTCTGGTAACCTAGCTCTCATGAAATTTTCTGCTACTGCTACAATTTGACATATTTCTGCGGTACTATTTCTTTTTTTGCAGCGGTGCAGTATGAGTTATATATTCATCGAAGGTTAATTCCATCACACCACCCACTAAGGTAGCAAATTGTTTCGAAAAGATTCGCCAGTTATTCCGAACGGTAAACATAAACGTAAGCAAGAGAGTATTTGCGCAATAAAAACAAATGCTCGCGCGAATGGGATCTGCCGTGCGATCCGCAAGTACCGTGTCACTAAGATCTCAATGAAAGTGGCGAAAAAAGGAACTAACGCCGGCAATGCGATTTTTGGTTCTGGGTTCGATTCCCAGGGATTCAAAGTTGATAATTGTCAGTTTATCGCTTTGCGAGAGTATCCCGTTTGGTTAGGACAATGCAGGCTAAATCACCGGATTGTCCGAAAATAAAAAGGATTCCGTGCTTCGAAGAGCAAGTTAAGCCGTCGGTCCCGGTCGCTGTCTTAGTTAGTGGTTGTTACACAAACCACGTCAGAGGCCTTTAAATACTGGGGTTTAAATACTGACGCTAGGGTTCATCAGTCGATTGACACGAAACTCACCCGACAGGAGAGGAAAAAGACAGGACACCATTTTTGGCAGATCTTTCAACATGCAGCGCCCCCACATACATTCATTTAAATCCTTGACATTCAGTAAGGTAATACGGTTTGTTCTCGGCGGACTGGCGAATTCCAATTTTCAATTTCTGTACCTGCAACAAAAGGGTTTGGGAGCGAATGCTTATGCTACGTATCTGTTTGCTTACTTTTCTGATGTCAAGCGATTTTCGTAGAGCATGAGATTAAGTTGGAGGTAAAGTTGGGTTGACGAAGCAAACCTTAACCTGAATATATATACACCTATACGTAAACGAAATTAACATAGTGGGCTCGATGATAGATACCACCGGCTAAAATTAAAATCAATCTGCCACTTTCAAAATAATAAAATTTAAAAAAGACGGGCGATTTATACTCTTTTGTTTTACACTTTGTCCGCTAGATTTTGACGCGCTTTTGCACGTTTCCCCAGTATTTCTGTCAATTGTATCCGCCATTTCATATGACGGCGGATAAAAATGACAAATAACGCATAAAACCATGGACTCAGAAACCGAAGAGAATAGATCTCATGTCCTTTTCCAATGTTTTTAGTCTGAAAGTGGCAATTAGATTTTAGTTATAGCCGGCAAATCTAGAATCGAGCCCAGTGTGTAGAAACAACTGTGTGTCTCTGGTAAAAGATTTTGATTCTTCAAATTCAAATTTGTCGTCAAACTTGCCAAGACTTTGATTCTATAATCGATAGAATATTATTTTTTACGTCTCAATTTCAAACCTGCCAGATAATGTTTACGAAGTTATTCGAGTTCTCCTTTAACCGAAAATTTTAATTGCCAACCATTCGAAGGCGGTTATAGTCCATTTGTTGGAAATGTAACTGCTTTATTTGAAGCTATTCTCGCCGAAATTCTAGAACAAAGGGTTCTCGAGATAACGCAAATAAATTGTTTCTTGGATGCTAACTCAACAAATAAGTATTTCCAATTAAGCTTGGAATATCTTTCGACTTAGCAGTAAATTGTTGGAATCTCGAACTATACGTCTAATTAGGTTTTTTTTTACAATTTTATTTCTTTTTCTCGTTTATTTAAACATCAAATTAAACTATACAATGATACATAGGGTTTCTTCAGAAATGGAAATGGTATCATCGCATATTTTTTAATGTTCGACAAATCATGCTTTTTTGACTTATTGCCATAAAACAACAAGAGCTAAAAAAATCTCCAAAATGACCCAAAATTAGGGGATTGTACTTATTTACCAAATGGCTCACCCCATGAGTAATGAATACGACTGTTTGCTCTTGAGCACATTATCATCATAAAAAATTACGGCTATTCCTACCTATATCTTGGTTTATGACCTGAAATAGGTGCAATAATACAAAAACATCATCCGGCTGCCCCACAGTGCAATAATGGCTGGGGTGTTAAGACCATCTCCCGCAATTGGCCCCTAGGGTCACAGATTGATGACCTCAGCCCCGCGTCATGATGGGAAAAAGTCGATAAAACAGTTATCGATAAAGTGATTTCAACTGTAGTACTTAATTACTTATTACGGGACATACCATGAACTTGTAATACCAAACAAAGTATTGGTGATCTTAATGATATTTTCTCCAGTTAAGCCAGGTTTAGATTTAGATTTAGATTCATTTGTTTCGCATTATCAAATTCATTATTACATTGCATTAATAACAAAAATGTCAGAGAACAATATGATCATCAAAAGAAAATAATGAAAATAAAAGGACTGGAAATTTAAGAAAACAGGCTGAATCACGTCAATTTTAGACAAGTAGGTATATTTCAAGCTTTTGGATTTACTGTTAGAATGTCTGTAGAAATTATGTAATAAAACAAATAATATTGTCAATATATTTTAAAACTTAGTTTCAATCAAATAAAAATTCGAACGCAATGAATTTGAAATTGATTTAGATACAAGTAAAGAAGTAGTATTACTAGGAATCAATTTGAAAATATGTTTTCCTTAGTAGTTTTCCCTTTTGAAAAGTATCGATAAGTTTTAATCGATGTGTTTCCAACACTATCCACCCCCAGGTGATGTGAAATTGTTGCGTCTCACGTCCGAAGGTCGTTTTTATTTTACTTTTGACTTGTTACCTATTATTTGTTAAGATTAGTCTCATAAAAGAATCATACATTTATTTTCTCAAGGAATACATAGTAAGAATAAAGGATGACACAGATAAAGTTTAACAACTCATTTTATTTTGATCAAATTAAAACTTGTGTCTTACATACATACATAAATCACGCCTTTATCCCTTACGGGATAGGCAGAGCGTTTAACGCCTCGTAAAAAGCGCTTTCGCCACGTCTGACAAAAATTGAGGGCAATTTTAGATTGTAATATGTATTGCTATAGTGACAGGATGTCAGCCCATCGCCTAAATTACAATACACTGTAACCCTCGAGTCCCTTTTGCTGACTTCAACAGCATGCCCGGGAGGAAGGGCAGCTGGAACATTCTATGTTTTTCTATCTCTCCCAGTCCAGCATGGAAGTAAGCGTCTTACATCTTTGAAAATCTTTTTGCAAAATTGAATGTTTCTTATTATATAATAGTTTAACTATCATAACTAAGAAGAAACGACAATTACCATCTATACATACATTTTGCCACGTTAAAATATTTTTAAGTTTACCTACTTGTTTGAAACATTGTGTTGTCTAAAGCTGTACCTATGCAAATAGAATACATCACCGTACGTGAGTCAAAAGCATTGGGAAATTATGGCACGAGGGAAATCAGGAAGTATTTTGTGATTTATGGCACAGACCCGGTAAAGTTTCATTTTAAAAATGAAAGACTGTACGAACTTCGCATAACAATGTTACAGAAGAGAAAAACTTGCAGCCCAACAATTTCAAAGTTGAATGGTTATAATTTTTTGTGTTAGCGTCTTCATAAAGTCATCTTTCTTATCAGTCATGATTTTGATGTCATGCCGTAACATTAAGTATGGATTTGTCAGGCCATTTTGTACTGGAATGACATTTCTGATACGAATTTAAACTGGCTGTCAATCTTGAGATCGGTTTATAAATACGAGCCTATGACACACATTTTGTTATAATGCAGTATTCATAATTGAGGATGGAGTCACATTTCTTTTTCCTAGTATTATTAGCGAATATCAATTTCAATTTCTTTATTGTGAACCCAACACTAATTATTCCACTACTACAAACAGTAATCTTAAAAACTTATATACCTAGCCAATAACAGAGTTCATCATATTAAATTTAAATAATATAGGGTAGTAACAAACAATAGACATAAGGAAGGATAAGTACACTTGAAACTAAACGTTTCAAAATCTCGTATCAAAATTTTTAGAAGATAGATTATGTTTTACAAGAAACCCAAACAGCCAAAATTATATTTATAAAAAATGATTGGTTAAATTTCTTTGTGTCACCCTTGAGGGCAATAACATATTTTCCTCATATCATAACCCGAGCATCACATAAGCTAAAGAAGAAGAATAAGGGTTGCTGATTAAGCGAACGTATCCTATCCTCCGAGTGGCGTGCATTGAAGTAAATATGGGAGCTCGTTAAAATTGTTAAAATACCGTGAAATATCTCGAAAGCGGACACTCTCGGGAGCGTTCCGGACTAACGATGAGCTTTATCAGTCTCTTACATTTTTCTAATACTCTCCTAAGGGGATTTCATGTCTTGCTCGAATAAATTTTGTAATGGAATGTAAACGTTCCGTGTGATCCTCGAAAATTGCACGCCATGAAATTTGGAGGTGCGTAAGACTTAGAAGGTAATTTTCACTTGCGTCTGTATTTGAATTGTCTACAATTTGCTGAGTTATTACTTACTTATTTTTGTGGTATACCTAGATAAAACATTTTTTCTAATTCTACTTAAATTAGGTCTAAGTATATAAATATATTCAAGCTACATGTAAAAGTAAAACTCCAAGACAAAATAAATCCGATTCAAAACGAAACACATTCCCGCACCATTGACTAGAAATACGGTAAAATACGATTCTCAAAAAGGTGCCATGTCTTCAATCAATTTGTCAGCAGAAAAAGTGAGATGGAACGGAGCGAATACTGTCTCCAAATAAACTGAGAGGTGCAATTTATCAGAATAACGAGCTTTTCCGAATCTCCTTTAGGTGACACCCGGTTCATTTATTTTTTTCCTATCCGTTTCGACTCGATCACATGTAGGGTATCGCTCTCGAGAATCTTTTAAAACGTTATCAAGCTTAGGAAAAAACTATTAGTCAGTTTGAACGACATACTCAGAGGGTGTTGCGTAAGTGATGGTATTTTTTTATAAAGGGAAGCTATTCATGCACAATGGTGAATGGATTGAATTTTAACAGATTCAAATAAGATTTAGAAGTAAAGTAAGTCAATTATGTCGTTCAAAGATTTTTTGTTATAAGTAGCTGTATGTTAAAATGTTAATAAAATACGTTTAATCAGTTGGGGTTTTTTTTATTATCGACAACATTTACAGAGGGTCAATACAATTTACGTTTTATAAATAGAACATTTCACCCAAAACGTTAAGTTTAAACTTTGACCTCAAATACAAAACATTGTTTTTCATACAGTATCATTTAATTTAATTTATAACATCGCGGAAAAGTATAACAAGTGAAACAAGAGACATAAATCTCAAAGTGTGACTTCAAAAGTAAAAGATATTATGCTTCAATCATACTTAAATGTTTATTCATGCAAGTGGGGAGACGGTAACTTTTCTGAAAGGATTCAGACAAAATTATAATAATCTCTCAAAAGAAGCAGTGGGATTGAAAGTATGGATCAGACGGCATTTGCATTTATATTCAGATTTGAGGTAAAGTTACTTATCGTTGTTTAGCATTCACTTGAGACTAGTCCGCTTGGAAATTTCAAAAGATTCACAGTTTTATAAGCCAATTTGTTGCTTAAATTATACAAAACCTTGAAGATGAATTTAAAGACGCGAAAATGGATTCAGATGGTTTGAATTTCCAATATTTGCATATTATTTAATTTTGTTAACGTTGTAAGCAACGGTTGTAAATCTCTTTATGAAATTATTTCAGTAAACTATACTTACTACTTGTTTAATGCGATGGGCAGGTATTATCAGTTTGTATGTGCATTAAAATCCACGAAAATTTTTGGCATAATTTTGGTTATGATGATAATAAAAATGGAAAATTCTCGCGGTCACTTTGTTTGGCGTCAGTTTTCGAAATTTCACCAAGGAAAACTTTTTAATTGTAATAGTATCTGTCAATTGGGATAGGTTTTACCAGTAGCCGCTGGAATTTTTCAGTTTATAAAATCTTTAATGGCTTTTACCGGTATGCTACATATTTGCATACAATCACGCCTTTATCGCTAATGAGGTAGGCAGAGCGTTAATTACACGTCTGACTAAGTTTTGAGGGTTATTAAAGATAAATTTGTAGGATTGCTATATGGTATACTGACTTACGCATTTAATCAAGAAAAATATGAAACCTGCTTCGCAATGATACTTTTTACGTACATAATTATAATTTGCCCGCCCAGTCAATAAATAAACAAGAAACACTTCATTAAATATTTCATTAGCATCGTCTTGTATCGGTTCGTGGAATTATCCGAGGGTTGGTGTTAGAGGGCCGGTGTATCGCCGTGAATTGCTTACAATAAAATCGGAATTCAAGTTTGGATATAAAGAAACTGAAAGTGGCATCATATTAATTGGAATCAGCTCCTTGCAGAGGTACAATTATTTCCTGACCGCTAGGATATTACAGCTTGTTGCTTTTAAGAGCCTTCAGGTATATGAAAAGCCAGAAGCACTGCTCGTTTGCGTCTACCATAAAATGCTTAATATTTTGTAGACATTCAAATATTCTCTGTCGTGCTGCAATACTTAGGAATGGATAATGTTGATATGGGCTATGCATGTAAGTCGCATGACGGACGATTCACTCGGCAGTCTCAGAGTGGAACGCCTCTCACCGTCACCATAAGCAAAATAAGGATCTATTTATTAAGAAGATGACAAGAGGTTGTTTTATAAAGGAGGACGTAAGATTGGATGTTAGGTACTAGAGATTTATTTGAGACTTCTTCATCACAGCAAAGCATGAAACCAAGGTGGAATTGTCTCACGCTAAAAATTTAGCTGGGTCTCACGCTCTTCAAAATAAAACATAGAAGTGCGAACATCTCTTTGGCGAAGAGAGTAAGCGCTTTTCTTGGTAGACTTTGCTGAGGCCTCTATCTACCACCTACTACATGCTAAGTGCAACCTCAAAAATATTACATATTAGCTTTCCGCCCCACGTTTCACTCGCGGCTTAATGCGTTTTCCCGTAGGATTCAGATATTTTCCCGAGGTAAATAGTAGCCTATATCCGTCTCCAGGTCATCTTTCATATAATATGAGAGAAAGAAAATAATAAATTTGTTTCTGGCAGGACTCGAACTTGCGTCTCTGGAATGCCGGTATATCACTCTACCAACTGAGCTACATAATAGCATTGTAAGTGCTAAAAATCCTCAAGACGGATAATGCATTTATAAACGCTGTGACACAAGGTTATGAATACCCTTTCCAGTAAAGAAAGACAAAGTCCTGTTGAATAAGCAAAAGGGAAATAAACCGAGAGGGAAGCTCGATGTAATTAATGCTTACGTTTAATTGTTGTCGACACAGGAAGATTGTATACGCCCTTTTACTTAAAGGTATCTTCCTAAAGGGAGGATTCAAAATAAAACCAGTAAAAGACGGATTCTGCGAATAACAGTACTATTAGGAGGTGGTTGTTCTACTATTCACACTTTATAGTTTTGCTTGATCACCTTTGACCTAGATTAGAATCAGAAATTAATCCCTTATTAATAACAAAAACATAAAAAAACTTTTACAGGCACGTATGAAATGGTTTTTTTCTGTGCTGTGACGAGTTTCTAAAATAGAAAATGACACAAATTTGGTTTGCAAATAGTAATTCAAATACTTATCATGGTGACAGGGGCAAGGGCCCATTCAACAAAGTTACAAGTTACAATTTCACAAGTGCAATCTGTCAAATTACCCCGAATTCACCCTTCATGATCCTGACCGGGGTGGTATTATTTTTGATAATTATTATAGTTTTATCATTTTAACACAGATCAGGGTAGTCATTTTATTTAGCACTCTCTAAAATTTCGTTTTGCAAATAATACCAGATTATGAACATGTATTTGATTTGAACCGGGATGTAAATGGAAAGTATTATTCTTGATATATCATATATCTTTCGTGATTTTTTTTATCCCCAAAGTGGGAGTGACAAATAATTATTTTTATCAATAACTCTTAGGCGTCGGTAAATAAATAAGAGAGCATTACCTTTCACTTTCTGTATAGTATTAGTATGTATATATGTATTAGTATGTATTTATATTATATTCATGTATATATTGTTATTATGATTTTAAGTATATATAATTAGTTATTTATGTAATTTATAATTTTGTGGTATTATTTTAATATTATGCTTTATTTGTGCACGCCTAATTTTCCTCTCATTTTAAGTATCACTTCCGTAGGTAAGCTGGAAGAATATTCTTAGTAGAAATAAGCTGTACCTGTTGTGTCGTTATTCCTTGTGTATTGTCTTTCTCATGTTACTTGTGTACAATAAATAGTAAATAAATAACTAAATAAATTTTATTGCGGAGTTAGTATATGGACTCTAATATACCTATCCCTTGAAATAATTTATTCTTCAACGTAGATTGTATAGAATCTTATAGAATGTCATTATTATGAATCTACACAATACTAAAATTAAATTATAGGAAATGATATATCTATCTGTTTAGAGTTATCTAGTCAATAGAAGAATCTGCGCAAGTAACTCGCACACTGCAACACGCCCTTTACCCTTACCATAAGCGTAGGCGTAATCTTATGTACTAAATAAAACTATTTTACCGGATTTAAGTAGCATTTTTAATTACCTATTCTGTGAACACTGATAAGATATCTCTCTCGTGGTTTTTCTATCCCCAAAGTGGGGGTAACAAATAACTCTTCGGTGTCGGTAAATCAAATGCAGAGGGTGGCGGGCCGGCAGCGAGTCTAATTGTGTTATTATTTATGGGCAAGGCAATATTGTCCTGTTTGCTCGCCCTTAGCCAAATACACTTTACTGGCATATTTACGGTGAGCGCAAATAGAGATAAGTATTTATTGTATATTTTATAGGTAGATTGGGATCTGAGAAATCAATATCGGGTAGTGCAAATAATGGGCTGTTATTATTAAGTCTGAAGTATCAGAGTCGAGATGTTTCCGATGTCATGGCCGTCAAATTAATATTGTTCCAAAATACAAACAAATTGGAAATACATACATACATAATTATAATCAAGCCTTTATCCCTAGGCAGAGCGTAAACGACCTAAATAATGGTCGTTCCGACACGTCTGACAAAGTTTAAAGGGTTACTTAAGATACATTTGTAGGTATATTGCTGTAGTGACAGGTTGTTAGCCGATGGCTTAAATTGCAATATACAGAAACCCTCCGATCCCTTAACTGGGTTTTACAGCATGCCCCGAAGGAAATGCAGTTGGCACATTTTGTGTTTCTCTCTCAATCCCAGTCCAGCATGGAAGAAGTTGGAAATACCTATTTTTTTAAGTCAAGGTAGGTACAATACGGCCTTACGTTTCGTCCCGGAAAGCCGTGTTGCTCTAAGCCAGCGTAGCTAATGACTACAGCGGTACTTTTGCTATGGCGGTTCGATACAAAAACTACCGATCATTTGCACACTGTGGTTCCTAAATTTGAAAACCTTAGAGATTCGATTCTACCATAAAACTAAACAACTTTATTTTTCTAGCTAGAATAAACTAAATTTTACCTTATGTTTTACTTTGTATTTTTCAATATGAACGCAGAGTTTATTTACTTTAACGTCGGACAAACACCATTTGCTGCGCACGCTACGCTTGTAACCGTTGAAACTTTCAATCACAATTCTTGAGCTAATTTCTACTGAGAGAAAATTAATTTCACTCAATTATCAAAATCGAGTAACAACCCTTAAATAATTAGCGGTGGGGGAGCCCCGTCAAGCGTGATATTGATATCAAATTTAATTTACCCCAGAGTCATCTTCGCTGTTTCTAACGATATTTTTAGAGGGTTTATCCCGAAACACGTTACAGAAAAGAACTTATTTAGGTAACACGCATTACGTCTTCGTTTTTTTTAAAATTTTTTTGCACACTTACCTTACTTTTTTAATGGATATGCCGTGCAGTTTGTAGGTCGTAGAGTCCAAAAATTTGATGAACCATTAGTTGTGTTCAAGTTTGATCTGATCAGTCTAACAAACTTCTGTCATAATTTGTGTTCAGTAACAATATTTTAATTCACAGTTGACAGTCAATTTGACGGCCTATTTGTACCTCAAATCAAACACATACACGAAAATCACGCTTTTATCCCCAATGGGGTAGGCAAAGCGTAAACGTTCTAAACAAAGTTCGTTCCGCAACGTCTGACAAAGTTTTGAGGGTTATTTATGATACATTTGTAGGTATATTGCTATAGTGACAGGTTTCAAGCCCATCGCTTAAATTATAATATACTGAAACCATTGGATCCCTCAGCCGGTTTTTACAGCATGCCCGGGAGAAAATGCAGCTGGCGCATTCTATGTTTTTCTCTCGCTCCCAGCCAGCATGGAAGATACCTCAAATCACGATCACACTATTGATTATGCACGAATAATAGTACTTCTAACATTTTTCGGTGATGGCGGCCAATCTCTCAGAGATAGGCCAACTACCCAGGACTAGATTTTAGTGCCTAAGTGTTTGTGCAATACACAAGTGCACTCTCTATTCCTTTAATCTCTTATTCTGATGGGACAGACTGACTGAAACGACTAGAGAGCAATCAGGCGTAGGACCGAATATTTACGTGCTTATCCGATAGTATGGATCATCTCACTTTTCGGACAATCAGGTGATAAGCCTGCAATGTCCTAACCAAACTAGATAGATACCAATATATTAATAATATAAAAAGTCGTTGTCGGTAATCGAACCCGGGACCTCCAGGTCATGAGCCTATCGCTCAGACCGCTAGACTACGAAGGCAGTTACTAACGTTACGTACACAGGAAGGGTATGTACCAGTAAAATTACCTTTAGGTACAAGAGACAATCCAATTTACGTCTCACGGTGAATCCTTATAGACCTGCTCCGTTGCAGCAGGTAAGTACAGTAAAGTCCGCTTGAAACTTGCACGGGTGGGACTTATCTTTTTGCGTCAAGTCTGTTGGGTTACTTTGGAATAATGTCTATTATCTAAATGCTATAAGCAAAGCATATTATCTCTTTTCACTGAAATACAATATCTCTTATTTATTTTCTGTTGGCTTTGAATTTGGTGACATGGTTCCAAGAAAATTTCGGGTAGTCGGGTGCAAGATATTAGATTCACAGCAAGCGCTACCGCCTAATTTTCAGCATATAATATCGCTAAGGGCAGCAACACACATCACATACTGCGCGCAAGGTTGCGCGTCACATGTTGTCAATTGCCTACAACACACATGCGTCCACGCCTACGTCCACGATGAATTCTACGTCAGCGCATCTCTCTGTCAGTACGCGCGCGCAGCGCGTAAGGTGACGCATGTGTGTTGTAGGCAATTGACAACGTGTGAAGCGCAACCTTGCGCGCAGTAAGTGACACCAGTGTGCTGCTGCCCTAATCGACATCTATATTAATTATACGGAATGACGCTATTCTGACCTGGCAGTACATAACATAAAAATATTTTATTGACGTAAGAATACAACACAACAGATAACAACAAAAAACAAGTACAACATAGGCGGCCTAAGGTAGCAATTTCTTCCAGGCAACCTTTGGGTCAAAGAAAAATGCGTAGCGTTAAGCGGGATTGTAGTAGATACACTGACTGGCAGTAGCACATTGTATAAATGCAGCCAGTACCTGTAGTACTGGATTGTGGTTCACGACTGAGTGAGCCAACCCGAACTCGCGCTTGTGGCGTGCCAAGTCAATACTACTGCTTTTACTGCGGATTGTATTCGGCTCACTTAACTTGAGCTGTTAAGATGGGGTATTCAGAGATTTAAACGAAAGAATAACAGAAAAAGACAAAACTAAGAGTTGAAATACCTGAATAGTTACAATCGAATCACTCCGAATGCAGCATTAATAACCGTAACATCCTCAAAAGAGCAGACTAATTTATTTGAATTATAAAAAACGTGAAGACAATTCATAGATTTTGAATGTTTAATATAAGCACTTTACTATTTTATGAGTATTATTCCAGTGTCATGCAGTAGATCCCGATTTTCTCACGTCTCATGTGTAGTTTAAAGTCTAAGAATTAGAAAGATGTAAACAAAAAGTGCAGCTTTAAAACTTGCTAATAGCTTTATAATCAGCTTAGCTTAAAAGAAAACAGAATTAATTTAAAGTTCTACGTAAGATAGTAGTAGAGTTAATTTACGAAGAATAAAGTTTCGATGCTACGAGTATCTCAACTTAGCCTTACTTTACTTTTTTTTTTACTGTAATAGAATAATAGTTATATGATAAATAGAAAGCTTTCAGAATAATTGATAGGAAATTGTCGGATAAGAGAACAGGGAATAAATTAAAAACTAATATTTGGTAAAAAAAATTAGAGAAATACAGACGATATGTATGTAAATCTAATAACATATGTATTCATGGCTAATTCATTTTGTCAAAATACCAATCAATAGATAATAAATAGTTCACTATAATCATCAAAAATTCATTAAAAATTCATTCCGTTTTCTACTACTTTCCAAATTCAAAACCGATTACCAACAAAAAACGTAACGAACTTTCAAACTTCAGTGCAAACTTGTTTTTTTTTTATGAACTAGTACATAAAAGTTGTGTATTGGTATTGTGCTTTTGTGTTATAAAATATTGTTTCTAATTTTAAGGACTCTTTGGCAGTATTTTCCTAAATATTACTATTTTAACGCAAAAAGAACAATTAACGATTGAAAACATGAAGCTATTAACGCCATCTGTTATGACATAGCTGAACTTATATATATATAGATATATTTTTTTTTTTTGTTCGGTGCTGTTTGGAGACATGATATTTTTAACCAATGTCGAAATGATACTGCCTATTGGAAACTAGAGGGCGGCACGCGGTGATGATATGAGACCTGAAGACCAAAGACCTGTCGATGCACTGTCTATGATGAAGAATCCTGCCTTCCTGCCTGCCCGTCACAGTACAGCCGTACATACATCTGCGACCCGCAACGCCTCTGAGCCCCCTGCACAACCTATTTCCAATAATATTTTAGCACGTTCTACTACCATATTTCTACTCGTACCTGTCTAGATTAGCCTAGTCAAGTTTGTTTTTCGTTTAAATTTTACTATAATACCTATTTAATTTGTCATTCTGTCTTGCATGCACATAGTTTATGTTTAAATTAACGCTACGCCACCTAGGCCAAAATTATGCGAGCCGCGGCGTCTTTGTAGTGCCCTCTGCATTGCCCTTTTATAAAAATACATTTTAAAATAGGATTCCTGTTACGTTTCACTATTAAGTTTATTACCTATCACTGAATGTACTAACGTTTACTGTTTTTTTTTTAATGTTTATAAGTTAGGTAATTTGGTAAGAAAATAATAATATATATTTGAATTTCTGTTACTAGTTGAGTTGTCAATACAAACAATAACATATGTAAAAAAAAACATAAGTATTCGATTATCTATAGATAAGATACATAATTAATCAATTATGAACGGTCCCTCAAGAACTCCATGCCCGCATTGCCCTATGCCTTCAGATCCCAACAGGGTTAAGCTCTTCACTGCTCGAGGTCATAAACTTCACATTAGAAGCAAGCATAACGATATTCCAACATCGCAAGCCTCATTAGTAAATAATTATAACACCCATGATAACACTGACATCAGTCAGCCATCAACAACATCTACTTCATCGTTGGGCCTTGATAATCTCCCGGACTTAAAAGCGAATGGCAGAATTCTTAAACACATCCCGAAAGGCGCTCGGTGTTCAGCGGCGGGTAAACTTTATGCCATTATTGATGACTGTCTCCGTTTAAACAGTAAAGAGGCATGGTTTTCCTTGTTATCTTTTGCCTTTTTTGGCCTCAAAATTCCGAAACAAGGAGACAAAAGATCTCTGACTACCAAAGTAAAGGAAAATATTGAAGATTTGTGTCCATTTCTACCTTTACCGGGAGATGCTCGCCCGCAATCGCAATCTAAGCGTATTGAGGCAAAAGTTCACGAAGGAGATCTGAGAAGCGCAGTCCGTTTATTAGTTTCAGATTGTAGTCTCGCGCCCGCAGATGACGACACTTTGACAGTTTTAAAAGAAAAGCATCCGTCTCCTTCACGATCTTTGTCTCTTCCCCCTGAACCAGATCGGGCATCTGCCTTTCTTATTGTTGAAAGTGATGATGTTGCTTCAGCTATAGGGTCGTTTTATAACAGCTCCGCTTCAGGCTTGGATGGGTTACGCCCACAACACTTAAAATAATTAATTTCTCCTTCAGCGGGTGACAACGGAAAACGGCTTTTGGGTAGCTTGACTCGGTTGTGCAACTTTTTACTTAAAGGAATGTTAAATCCGGAAGTTCGTCCCTTTATTTATGGGGCGTCTCTAATTGCTCTGAAAAAGAAAGATGGCGGGATACGGCCTATAGCTATCGGCAACACAATTCGCCGTCTCGTGGCAAAACTCGGATGCAGGGCAACGAAAGATCAAATGGCTGCTTTTCTCCAGCCACACCAGTTAGGGTTTGGGACGGTGCTCGGATGTGAAGCAGCTATCCATGCCACAAGATCGTTTGCGATGGACGATTCCAACTCTGACAAAGTAATTCTAAAACTAGACATAAAAAACGCCTTTAATAGTCTGGAACGCGATGTCATTCTTGCAGAAGCAAAGGAAAGGATTCCATCTTTGTTTCCTTTCCTCTATCAATGCTATGCGGCGCCCACAAACCTTTTTTATGGCGGTTCTGTGATTTCTTCAAAAGTAGGGGCTCAACAAGGCGACCCCTTGGGGCCTTTAATTTTTAGCCTGGCCATAAATAGAGCGATCACTGAACTAAAATCCCCGTTAAATATATGGTATTTAGACGATGGCACGATAGGCGGTTCAGTCGATCAGGTAGCGGATGATATCCAGCGTCTTTTTCCAAAATTGGAAGAAATGGGGCTTGTAGTAAATACACAGAAATGCGAGATTTTTCCTTGTGGTTCGGAAGCGGTTAGAGATTGTCCCAGAATCGAGGCGCTTATACCGGGTCTAAGAACTTTGAATAGAGTAAATTTTTCTCTGCTAGGTACTCCAATTTTCGCAGAAGCAGTTCCAGATTTCCTGGATGAAAAAAGAGCCGTTTTAGGTAAAGCACAAGACCAGCTAAAAAATATTTCGGCTCATGTTGCTCTTGTTTTGCTCAGAAACTGTTTGTCGTTGCCCAAGTTGATATACACGATCAGAACGTGCCCGACATGGCTCTTTCCCCAAACAGTGGTCGCTTTGGATGAAGTACTCAAGAACACACTCGAAACGGTGCTTAACATTAGACTTAGCGAGCGGGAATGGCAACAAGCGTGTTTACCTGTACGTCATGGTGGTCTGGGTGTTAGGCGAGTGCAGGATACCGGTCCGTCGGCCTTTTTGTCTTCTGCGAATGGGGTTTTAAAACTCGTCACACTTATTTTATCTAACCAAGGTGACGCTTTCGATATTCCTTTTCAGAATGAGGCTCTGACGGCCTGGACTGCGGTTTGCCCTAACTCCCCACCCCCTGACAGACCCGAGGTACAAAGGTCCTGGGACGACTTGTGGGCGAAATCGGTGCTCAATGATTTAATTGAGTCTTTCTCTGGTGCAGATCTGGCCCGGCTGAAAGCGATTTCTTGCCACGAGTCTGGCGCATGGCTTCATGCATTACCTTCACCGCACCTCGGGACATTGCTGGATAACAATTCATTACGGATAGCGGCGGCACTTCGGCTCGGGTGTAGTCTATGCGAGCCACATGCGTGCAGGTGTGGAGTGCAGGTAGATGCTAGTGGTCACCATGGACTAAGCTGCAAACTCAGCGCGGGCAGACATCCAAGACATCACGCTATTAATGATCTAATTCGGCGTGCCATGGTGTCTGCTAACATTCCCTGCGTCCTCGAGCCACCAGGGTTATCACGGACTGATGGAAGGAGACCCGATGGCCTCACGCTAGTCCCGTGGAAAAAGGGAAAATGTCTCCTATGGGATGCAACGTGTGCGTGTACGTACGCTGCCTCTCACCTTCCCAAAACGACTCGATCAGCTGGTTCAGCAGCAGAGTGGCTAGCAAGTCAAAAACGGGCAAAGTACCATGACCTAATGCAAAATTACGATTTTGTTCCTTTCGCGGTGGAGACTTCGGGCGCTTGGGGTGCGGAAGCAAAAAAGTTTGTCCATCAGATTGGGCTTCGCTTGCGGGACCGTGGTGGTGATCCTCGGGCCGGCTCATACTTGGTCCAACAAATTTCGTTGGCTATTCAACGTGGCAACGCGGCCAGCGCAATGGGCACGTTTGGACCTGGTATGAGTCGGGACGGGATGTTAGATTTAGTTTAATTAAGTAGCTAGTAAGTTTTATTTTAAACATATGTTTATAATCTTATATTTTTATCAATAAAGACAATTTATTAAAGTTCACTATAATATCTTTGGTATGTCATACAGAGGCAAAATATTATTGTATTAAATTATAAAAATAAAAAAAAACCGTTGAAAGCTTTTTAACAAATTTAGGTTATTTTTTCTTGCGGTGAAAATTACTTGGACGATTACTTTTTACTACGACAAAATATTTTATACATACATACATATTATCACGCCTTTATTTCGACGTAAACAAAGGTTGTTCCGCCACGTCTGACAAAGTTTTGAGGGTTATTTAAGATAGATTTGTATGTATATTACAGTAGTGACAGGTTGTCAGCCCATCGCCTACACTGCAATATACTGAAACCCTCGGATCCCTTAGCTGGTTTTTACAGCATGCCCGGGAGGAAATGCAGCTGGCACATTTTATGTTTTTCTCTCGCTTCCAGTCCAGCATGGATGATAAATATTTTATTCTCTTGGATAAACGCTAGTTGTGGTAGTTTAAAAGTTGTTTTTCAAAATAATTTAAATTTAGGTAAAATATCTCCTACAGTACAAGACAAGTTTCCCAGTGTACAAAGAATCGTGTTTTTGATTATAAACTTTCCATAGAAAATTGATTCCCCGAAAAGTCCTTGAATTATTTTCGAAACGTGGAATGAAAATGTTAGATGAGCTTTTATTATTATAATTTGTGTAGCATACCGGGTGTAAGGGACAGTATCCCGCAAATTGATAGGGGTTGCTCAGTCAACGATACTGAACAACTTCCACCAAGAAATTCTTTCAGGAAGTGAAAAACAAAAGATTTTCCATACAAAATGTTCACCTCGATCAGACAATTTGTATGGAAACCAAAATTATCTTTTCTCTTCCTGAAAAAGAATCATAGTGTTTAGGCTAACCCAAATATCTTAGTCAGCATGCTCCCGCCGACGGCGTATTAGTAATCTATGTCAGCGTGTCGCGTATATTATGGATTTGCTTACTACATAAATATTACCAATACTGCGTGACATGCTGAGCTTGCAACTCACACGCATAGATTACTAAGATATTTTGTCACTGCGTGTATTACATAACTTTTATATAAAACATTATGCATTTTAACTAATAAATCAGAATCAAACATCATCTCGCACTCTCAATAGCTCCTGCCATGGAGCTCGTCACCCCGTCCGTATGGCTCCATAAATGCAGTTGTGCTTGCTATGGCAGTACGCTGTTCATTTTTTGGTCTTTCGAGCTGGATTGTGCTTGCTATTTCAATACGCTGTTCATTTTTTTTCGCGCTACATACGCGACACGCTGACATAGATTACTTAAACGCCGTCGGCGGGCGCATGCTTACTAAGATGTTTGGGTTAGCCTAAACACATAGTGATATTTGTTCAGTTTTGTTGACTGAGCAACCCCTATCAGTCTGCGGGACGCTGTCCCTTACACCCCGTATAAAACAGCATATGACTTAAAAAAGAAGGATACAAGCGAAGAGCAGATGTAAAATTTTCCTGACTCTCTCTTACACACACACACACATTATAGTCTCTTCTGTATTCCTCAAGAGGTAGAGCGTCAGAATCTTAATAAGTATATACCACTTCTAAAGTTAGAAAAAGGACATTGTTTATTTACTAACTGCAAGCATATCGTTACGATTAGTCGATTTTACAACTTCTTGAAAATTGGTGCCAAGATTACATTTTGACATGGGTTTGTTAGTCTGTACGTCGAAACCAGTTTTTTGATATTATTACTGTAGGTAGCTATACATTTCATTTTCAACTGTGAATGCGTTCATATCGCTTGCTATGTATAATATTAAAATAAATAAAAACTAAACACCTCTTCACACAATAATAAATTCATTAAATGTTAGGACAAACTCAAACATATCTGCATTCAGCTGTATACAAAGAAATATGTCAAAAAACTTTTTTTTTTAATGCCTCGTGTACTTGAAATTTTGATTGTGCACTTTTTCATAATTGCTATATTTGCAATCAAATATCATTCACCATCATCATTTTTTTTAAATAGATGCATTGTCTGCCATGGAGCCATGACAAACTTTTAAATTTTCAACGACATAATCTAGTCTGTATGGTCCCTGAAATGAAACAATCAATAAAATTTGAAATATGATAAATATGTACAACTGTGAATCTATACAAATAATAAATATCTAGAAAGGTCGTGTCTGTACAATGAATAATTAAAAAAAAAATATTGCAGCAGGCATAATTAACGATATAAAGATCAAAACGTTTCTTATATTAGAATTTTTGTGTCTGTCTTTCTGTCTGTATGTTACCACATCACGCTAAAACTACTGAACTGATTTCGATGGGAATATTTTTATTCAACTGTGTGTTACCCGGGTTGCAACTTAAAATACATAAAATCACACTACCTGACTTAGGGGGTAGGCAGAAAATTGAAATTCGGGTGTTTCTTAACCGATTTTATGGAACTTTTTGTATTCGACTGAGCATTATTTAAAATCAAAGTTATAATACAAATAATCACGCCTCAGAACTTAGGAGGTAGGTAAGTAATTGAATTTCGGTCGTTTTTAACCGATTTTGATGGAACTTTTTTTGTTTGACTGAGAATACTTAAACTCAAAGTTACGATACAAGTAATCACGCCACTGGAATAAGGTGGTAGGTAAAAAAAATTACTCTGATCGTTTTTAACCGATTTTAAAGGTACTTTTTATTTGACTAAGTTTTTTTAATTACCTGGTGTCCAGCCTAGGTTAGAAATAATCACGCAAACCATTCTAATATTGAATAAATACCACAGTTTGCAATGCGAAACACGCTTCCGTGCGCGGGTTAGCAGATCCCGCTCCTACGCGCGGAGAAGCGTTTTCAGAATGTTCGACACTGCGTGTTTTCCATACAAACCGGGCGTACGAATTCGCGGGAACAGCTAGTACATAATAAGTTTTCAGTGTAGTTGGTTTTCTAAAACTTACAAATTCTTTTGAAGACATTATTTCCGCAGCTTCTAGAAATTATGGAAATGACGACACCAAGACAAGATTATTTTTTTTAAATACATAATAATGTTCTGTTTAGAATATTATACGAGAATAGAAATAACGTAGCATATTAAGGCATGTAGTTTGTGCATTATTATTTTTACCAGTATAGCATGAGGTACTAATCGTTTTAAAATTAGGCATAGCGAAATTGACAAAAATCTGATACAGTAGTTTTGATGTTATCTTTTGAACCAATCCCAAATCACATCATTATAAAATACTTTCTTTACCAGGTGTAAGGGACACCAAACCGCAAACATTTCCTACATTCTCCTACTTAGCACCTGATTGACTTAAGTAATTACCAACTGTGTATTAATTTTTATTTTTTCAGAATCTCACTTCCCCATCTGAATGAAATATTGCATTTTCCTCTCTCTTATAGCATATTACATTAGTTTATTATATTATAATTGTACTTATGTATTAGTCTATTGTACCTATACGTATTTATGTAACTAGTAAGTACTTTGTCTATGTATTCTATTTAAATTTATAACAATAGTAACTGCACTATCCCGCATAATATTAAAAAACTACTCCTTTACCCAAAGGTTGTCTGGCAGAAATTGCTACCCTAGCAATAAGGCCGCCTAATTGTACTCTGTTTGTTTTGTAATGTTTGTTCCTGTACAATGTGTTGTTTATGTGCAATAAAGAATATTTGTATTGTATTGTATTGTAACTGATAGGGGTTGTTCAGTCAACGACACAGAACAGCTTCCACCAGGAAATTATTTCAGGAAGAGAAAATAAATGGCTTTTCCATACAAAACGATCACCTTGATTAGACAATATGTATGGAAAAGCCATTTTTTTCCTGCTTGTAGTTGTTCACTGTCGTTGACTGAGCAACCCCTATCAGTTTCCGGGACGCTGTCCCTTACACCTGGTGTAAATGAAAATAAATCAATAATCGTATTGTCAGATCTAACAAGCAAGCAATACATCTAAAGTAGGTAAGGTCAAAGACATCGCGCTTATAACCAATAGTAAATCCTTACGATTATAGTTGTTAATTTTCTATAAAAATATACGTGCTATAATTTGCATGGAATGAGATATTTTTTGGTTCCTTCTTATCTTAAATGATAAAACCGTCAAGCTGACTAATGCTACACAGAGACTCGGCGGCTTCCTCTCAACTCGTCAGCGGAATAATTGGAATTTAAAATTTTACGTGCCTCCTAACTTTGAGTCGTTTACGGTTAACGACAAATCGGTAGCTCCAGAAATCGGAAAACCGGATCCAGGCTCACCGGCAATCCAAAATCGATTTAATCACCGGAATCATGCAAACTTCCTAAACAAAGTTTGTTCAAACTTCTGAATTGAAGCAAATTGGACTGCCGTGCCCCAGGCTAGATATTAATGGTAGATTCATGACGCCAGATCTTGGTTTGGTGTATTTTGCTGACATTGGACGGCTCAGATACGCTGACTCCAGATACGGAAACTTTGTACTTCTAATGTTTTATATTCCTCAATCCTTGTTGGACGTAGCTACTGTAGCTAGCTTCATTTATGTAGAAGTAATCAAATACAAAATAATATAAACTTATTATACAATTTCTAGGATTCATTATGAATATCCTACTGATATATTTTTTATTAGATATTTGACGTTTTGTCTCTCATGATCATAAGAATGATCCTTTTGCATTGTGTTCGGTTAGTTCCCTTTTATCTTCATTTAAAGTTGCAAAGATAAGAGAGCTTACAAAAAGGGAACATAACAAGTCTACCAGAAACAGATGAGAGAATAAAGCCTCACCAACCACATGCTTGCAATGCGACAAAGCTGGGATAAGCGCGACGTACTAAGCGGGGTCTGTGAGAACTGCATGTGGGACAGAAACTTACAATTGTTTTAAATTTCAACTAAAACTGCGCCAAACAAAACAGCTTGTGTTGACTATCCTATCAGTTGGGCGGAAAAAAGTGCACCCTTATTCTTTAAAATGTACGTAGAGGCGTCAACGGTTAACAGAAAGCCATTAGTGAGTGGAAAAAATACATAAGTAAAAGATCGATTAAGTTGTAAAGAGTTTCCATCGTTACTTAAGTATTTTCTTTAAACATGTTAAAGTTTGCAGACTAGATACGTATCAACGTATGACAATATGACATAATAAGAATACAAATAAATTAGTTTTTTTTTTGTTGAACAATGGTATTGGTTTTTACACAGAGCGATTGGCATATGACCTCCGCAACCCAGTAGGGAATCCAGACCCAATCCCAGATTAGGTCAGAGTTTTCAAGCCGCCAATGCTTAGCATTGGCGTCTGACATGGCTTAACGACTAATGTCTACGGTAATAAACGATATTAACCGGGACCAACGGCTTAATGTGCTTTCCGAAGCACGAACAAAGCGCCAAATAAACGTTCATATGAAATTCGAAAACCGAAAAACACATTGGTACGTATTGGGATTAGAACCACAACCTCATACTCAGGAGGCATCGGCCCTATCCACTACACCATCGGGCTCTCGGCATCGGGCTCGATTTACGAATGTATCTGAACAAAATAAATAGCTTATATGAAAATATTGCTAAGCAGGTTGCAATAAATACTTATGACGACGTAACTGAGATTTACCTTCGCCATTATTTACCATAACTTATCCCTTTTTTACGACTTCCGATTGCATAAATATGAGTAGCATTCTTTTTCAATGACAAAGAATCGCTTGGTGAATAGTTAAGTGGACGACACAAGACCCCAATATGCAGGATGTGACACTATGAATACCAAATTTTACTTTTATCAAGGTTCAGTAACTTACATTAAAGGATATGGCAGTCCAAGTTTGAAACAATGAATTTAAAAAGTTCAAAATACCCAACTGCGTAGAATAGTGAGCTTTAAGTTTTTGAATCGTTAAAGATCGTAAATTATTATTCAAAACGTAAAATGATTTCGCAAATTGGCTTCTGATTGTCGCCATATTGATTATTTTAATCAAAATCATGTCTATAGTGAAACTTGCATGGTTAAAACGAATCGATTGACGTAAAAATCATTCAAATCTGGAGCACCACATAGGATCACACATACATAGATAGACTGGTAAACACATTAGCCTCCTTTGCGTTCCGCAGTCGGGTAAAAATAGGGTTTATTTTTTAGTACCTGTAGTCCAAATATTAATTAATGATACACATAATAACATTATATACCTCAGCAGGCCAGATCTTTAGATTTACAATACCATTTTTTTTTATAGATGGAATCTTTTGGTGAATAACGTGTCTGGCGCTTCTAACACCACTAAACGAATTTCTAAAAATCTACACCTTATTTTCATAAATCAATAACCTGTATTTTGTATTTTTTTTATTACTTGCTTTATCTTATAACATTCATTAAAAATCTCTGGAAATTTTGTTAACTACCAACTATATAATCTAAATTAAGTACGAGAAAATTTTAAAATCTGCGATCCGTTACTGGATTTTAAAGTAGTATCAAAATCGTAATCGCTTCAATGCTATCATAGATCTGTTCTGTGACAGAACCTCACTTTTTTCAGAGCCCTGGCTCGTACCGTTGTTATCGATTCCGTATCGCGTACGGCGGCGGAATCACAATGAACACTCGGATGGAATCTTCAGAGACAAATGATTTTTCTCTGAGCGATCTCCCAGGTCAAGGCTCTAACTGAACGTGGCAAAAACACGAACTAACGCTGCCAACCATAGCCACCAACGGAACTTCGACAGTTCTCTCTACACGTAGTGCCCTCGCCCACGTCCATTTAGAGCCTTGATGTCCTTTCTTCCACATTTTGAATGTAAACGTTTGATTAGTGACTGATGATGGACTACCTTTCAGATAAAATAGGGCAGCCATTAAAAGAAGGGACGGAGGAAAATTAAGGTCGAAGAAAAACGGGAATCGTTCAGAAGTTTCGCCTTATTCGTTTGCCTTAATGAGAGTTTGGTTAATGAATTTGGTGGTGATATTGACCTTTACAATATTCTTTCTATAGAAAAATATATATTCTCTCTGTTAATAATTCATCGTAAAAAAATTATACATAATTATAATTTATATAATTCCGTTTTGACTAACATAATTGAATATGCATTCATCATATATTACACGCTCACTGACCCAAATATAGCAATTAATTCCAGTAATTTAACGGTCGAAGCAATTGTAATCCCTTGACATATGAGAGCCTGCATTAAGTGGCTACAAGTATATTGCTTTCAGTTGATTACTATTACTTTTGATCTTCGACACTATGTTCCATATTTATAGTCAGCATTTGAAATTGACAACGAGTTTCAGTTATATCAAAAATGAAAATTCAGTACAAAATTGCACGCAAGAAGACCTGTACAACACCACTGACGTCGCAGTACGTTTGGCAGAGTACTGGTCAAAATTAATATAAAAACGCCTAAACGATCGACACGACAAGAAGAAGAAGTACAAAATTTAATGACCCGTTAAATCAATCTTGAGATCGCATTATAAATACGAGACTGAATGTCCAGCAGGCAGTGATTTACCTAGCACGTATATGAAATGCCCCTTAAAATTTATCTGACTTAATTAAGTGTAGATAAAGCTTTGCTAGAGTCTACCTACGAGTAGCTATTTAATTCCCACGAAGCAGTCGCTCAAACTTTGTCCGTAAATCTTTTATTTGTTGAAAAACCGTAGAATAACTGAAATGTGCGATTGTCATAACCTCCAGAGATGGAGTCAAAGGAGCGTTATGAAGAATTTGCATTTAATGAAGGAGTAGGTACCTCGGCTAAGTGCCGCAGCTCGCGATAGAGCGGGGATTTAACTCACTTGATGTGTTCATGTTCAAATTACTGAAAATAATGCAGTTTTGAAAACAACTGTTAATACGAAAAGAACTTGCAAGTTATCATAAAAGATGAGAAAACTCCCATATCTTAAAAGTATCAAACAGAGTAAAATTTCATGTAAACCAATTACTTTTAATTAAATTTAAATATAGTTTAAACACTTTCAGTTATATGAGTTATATGATTCATCTCATTATTAAGTAGATATTCCCAACAGTACACAAATGTTTAAAAAAAGAACATTATTTTGATAATTGTTTTTTTTTTAAATCCCGAATCTTTTTTCTTTTTTATTGGTTTCTCAGTGTTCACAGTTTTCTCAGTTTAGAGATTACTGACCCCTCTTCAAGTCATTATGAGTCGACTCAGCTTATCCCCTCCCTAGCACACACACCGGTCGGGCAATACGTTCTTGGCGCATTTGCATTTTTATGAAAATTTCTACGACACCATTCGCCGGCCACGAGTTCAAACAAGAAGGAAATTTCAGAAGAATAGCTCCGTTTATGCTGTTTTAGTTGCAGCACGTTTTACAATGGACCAAGCCACAAAAATACCTGGTTCCTAGTTCGTTCCTATGTAACTTGTTATATGTAGCTACATTTACGAAAAGAAACTAAGTGTTACTAAGTATTTTACACATTTCCTTTAGGAATCTCGGTTACACCTGTAGCTTAATGGGTGTGTTAGCGTGAAAATACGATTCGTAATTTTACACTAACTTTTTAGGTACTTACAGAAAAATCTTATAAGACATGAAAGTGTAAGACCAATTACTCTTAATAGATTTCTACCTTTGGATATTATATTTTGGTAAAATCTACAAGTTGTCCTAGAAAGCTTTATCTCCACATGATGATGATGATGATAATGATGATGTCTTCCCAGACGTATCCGTCGACGGCGACACCCTTAGCTTATGCTAGCCTGGGACCTTGCAAGTCCTATTGCAGGAAACACAGTTAAGAATCTCATCGGAGTTGTATGTGTAGTTGTAGGTGGGTCACTCACCCCTGTGGGGTTCCCTGCCCGGCACCACATCGGAAGGGGTACAGAGAGTCGACGCAAGAGAGAAATGATGGAAGACTTCATTGCTACCCACGACCTGGTGATCAGTAATGATGGTACGCAGATACCCACTTATAGTGGTCCCAATGGTGGAGAGTCGTACATCGACTTGACTCTGACCACCAGAGGCGTCAAGATTGAGAAGATCGCCTTATTACTATGGAAATCCCTGCAGGGCATCAGGCCCCTCGGTGTATGGAAGTGAAGCGAAGCGAGGAGCCAATGAGGTATAGGGACCGAGGAGTGGATTGGGACCGCTTCCAATCCGTCTTCTCAAGGCCAGTAGGGCACATAAACTTTAAGGCGCCTGCTGAACAAGCATGCGCACAGTTCAACAAGGAGCTAGGCAGAACAGCAGCCGAGTGTTTAGGTGTGCGTAAGCCGGGGAAGGCGCAGGGGTATGTATGGTGGGGGCCGGAGCTAGATAGGTTGCGGAAGAGACATGCTCGGCTTCGCCGGGAATGGCAGGCGACTGGGCGCGCGGGGGGTGCTGCAGAGCAAGCGGCTAAGGAGCTGTTCCACCTTGCTCGCTCTGAGTATAGAGGGAGGATGCGACAAGCCGAAACCGACCACTTCCGGCAAGTTGCGAGCAGTGGAAATGATGACCCCTGGGGTATGGCGTACCGTGCCGCCAGCGGCAGGGTGCGTCCACCACCGGGAGCTGTTAACGGACTGAGGCTAGTCGAGGGGTTTGCTGGTGATACCAGCTCAGCAATGCGCGGCGTGCTGGGGATTATGTTCCCGGATGACAATCCAGAAGCGGACACGGCGTACCACATCCAAATTAGGGGAGCGGCAGCTTGCATACCGTCAGTCCAAGACTCGGAACCACTGAACCGTGATAGGATCGAGCGCATCATTAGGGAGCTGCCAAACAAGTCCCCAGACCTAGATGGCATAACGGCTAAGATTCTCAGAATGGCTTGGAAAGTAACAGCGTATGAAATCACTGAGCTTATGGCAAAATGTGTCCGCGAAGGAGTCTTTCCTAGTGTCTGGAAAGTAGGTAGACTGGTGGTAATCCCGAAGGGTAACGGGAAGGCCGCTTCGGACCTTAAGGCTTACAGACACGTTACGCTTCTGCTGTTGATGAGCAAGGTCCTCGAAAGGGTGATTTTCGAGTGCACACCGGGGTTGTACAGTCGCATCTCAGATGGCCAACATGGGTTTATAAGGGGGAGAAGTACCGTGACAGCGTTAGGAGCGGTTGTGGAGACTGTAAAGTCCTCAGACCGCAAGTACGTCCAGGCAATTATGCTTGACATATCTGGGGCATTTGACAATGCGTGGTGGCCGATGGTGATGCTCAAGTTTAAGCAAGGGGGCTGTCCTCCGAATATGTATAGGCTGCTTTCTTCATACTTCGTTGGCAGAAGGGTTGGGATGTTTGCTGGGTGTCAGCAGGAGTGGAAGTCGCTAACTATGGGTTGTCCACAGGGATCGGTCCTGAGTCCCACGTTATGGAACATTTTACTGGACGACTTACTGAGATTACCGGTGCCGACAGACGTTAAATTAATTGCTTATGCCGACGACGTAACTGTCCTTATCGAGGCGGACACCAGGGCGGAGATCGAGGGTAAGGCACAGACAACCATAGCGCTAGCGCTGGATTGGGGGAGTCGGAACCGTCTGCAGTTCTCCGGAACCAAGTCGGAAACGATTACCCTCAAGGGGAGGTTCAAACGGTCGCCTACCATTCGAATGGGAGATGGTCCGATTAGGGCCGCCACGGCCGTCAAGCTTTTGGGGGTCACCATTGACGCGGCCCAGTCATTCGTAAACACGCTCGTGACATCGGCGAACGTGCCGCCGCCCGGTTGTTTCGGGAAGATGTCACGCGTTTCAACTTCTTCTTGGGGCGTCCGGTACAGATACTTAGACTTATTTATCACGGTACTTTTGTTGCGACATTAACGTATGCTGCTGGGATTTGGTATCACAGGGCGGGGTTACGCGTGGTACGCTCGAAGCTTCTGAGCACGCAGCGGGGAGCCTTGGTCCTTCTGACTAAGGCCTACCGCACGGCAAGCACCAACTGCCTGCCGGTATTGGCCGGAGTGCTGCCGGCGGATCTGGAGGTGGTAAGGGCGGGCAAGCTGGAAGAGCAACGCGTGAGAAATCCGTGTGGGGCGAGGGAGGGGCGTTTACGCAAAAAGGCGGCATGGGATGAGGCACTGCACTCGTGGCAGGAGCGGTGGGACCAATCGGACAAGGGCCGGGATCTCTACCGTTTCTTCCCTAGTGTCAACGACCGGGTGGGGCGTAGGTGGTTGGAACCAGACTATGTCGTCTCCGAGATGCTCACTGGGCACGGACACTTCAAGAGTCGGCTCCGTGACCTCGGGCTTTGGTCCGAGGGCACGTGTAATTGCGGGGAAGCCGACGAGTATAGGGACCACATTTTGTGGTCATGTAGGACGTATGAGCGGGAGAGGGCGGCTCATTTCGCGGAACTGGTATCTTCTGAGGCGAACTTTGCGTGTTTCAAGGAGTTTTGCTACATATAGCACCGAAGGAGGAGAACTGAAGAGATCAAGGAACGGGTTCAAGAGGGTCGAGAAGTGACTAGAGAAGATCAGGATGTAGCAACTGATGAAAATGGAGAATCGAGAAGCGATTAAGGTGTGAGGAGAGTAGGGATCGAGAGGTGATCGGAGGAAAAAGGAAGAAGATAGGAGCTGTGCTGTGAAGTCCTGCCCCAGAGTGGGGAGATTGCGACGAATTGTCCTGCCCCAGAAAGGGGAAAGTGCGACAGGGGACACTCAAGTCAGGAAAAAAAATATATGTAGGGATAGAGAATTCAGGCAGTGCTTTAGCGTATGCTTTGTAAGTCCCCCGTACGTCTCGTTATTTCGGTCTGACACGGTACTGATGACCGAGAGGTCGGTAGGACCATGGGAGGAGGTGGGAGTTGTAGGTGGGTTTGGGACGAGTTTTTCGGAGATGGCGTTTGGCATCAAAATCTTCCAGACTGGAGCGTCCAAAATTTTCTAAACCCGATTTGTTTGTAGTTCGCCATTCCGTCCTCTGAGTAGCAAGCTCCTCCCACGATTCACTTGAAGTGCCGACAGCAGTCAGGTGGCGTTTCAGATATATACCGCAGACACTGTCCGCCAGGTATGCGTTTACCTGAGCTAAGCTCAGAGTAAAATATTTGTTTTGGCAGCATGGTAGACTCCATGCGGACAAGATGTCTACACCAGCGAAGCTGACCCTTCATTAGAAGACACTTCATTCCGGTATGTTTGGTTCGACGTAGAACCTCCGAGTTCGGTACACGGTCCTGCCAGCTTAGCCGAAGAATTGCTCGAAGACATTTTAAGTGAAAGACGTCAAGCCTTACGTCCACATACCTACAGGGTGAACAAACACCCGGTAACACAGGTGTAGCGCAGGCTCACTGCTACACAGCTATTTGTTACGAACACTAACCAGATTCAAACTTCATCATCATCTCCCTAGCCTTATCTCGTATTTCACGGGGTCGGCTTCCTAATCTAGGGGATTGAACGAGGGTACTGGTTTTTACACAGAGCGACTGCCATCTGACCTCCGCAACCCAGAAGGGAAACCAGACCCAATCCTAGATTAGGTCAGAGTTTTCAAGCCGCCAATGCTTAGCACTGGCCTCTGATATGGCTTAACGACTAATATCTACGGTATTAAACGATATTAACCGGGACCAACGGCTTAACGTGCCTTCCGAAGCACGGAAAAAGCACCGAATAAACGTACATATGAAATTCGAAAACCGAAAAACACATTGGTACGTGGTGGGATTCGAACCACGACCTCCCGCTCAGGAGGCAGCGGCCCTATCCACTACACCATCGGGCTCGAACTTAACCCCTGTTAAAAAAAATATGCTCCAGTTTCCCCTTACGAAATACAAGTTGACTAAGAAACCTTTGTCTTCACATACAGGGTGAACAAAAACCCGGTAACACAGGTGTACCGCAGGCTCACTGCTACACAGCTATTTGTTACGAACACTAACCAGATTCAAACTTAACCCTTGTAAAGAAAAATATGCTCCAGTTTCCCTTTACAAAATACAAATTGACCAAGAAATCTTTGTATGTGGGGAATACAGGGTGAACAAACACCCAGTAACACGCGTGTACCACAGGCTCACCGCTACACGGGGTATTGCTACAAACACTAACCAGATTCAAACTTAACCCTTGTTATTAAAAAATATGCTCCAGTTTCCCCTTACAAAATACAAGTTGACCAAGAAACCTTTGTCTCCACATACAGGGTGAACAAACAACCGGTAACACAGGTAAACCACAGGCTCACTGCTACACGGCTAATTGCTACGAACACTAACCAGATTCAAACTTAAATCCTGTTAGGTTACGTTTAATGAAAACCGTCTCCTACAATGGCCGATTTTTGAGGAGCAGCTGTGACTTTAGGTATTGTAAATGATGATTTTATGTCGACACAATATAATTAAATAGTAACAGAGGGTTAAAAAAAACGATTTGTATCTGTATCATTGTTTGTGTGATCATTTTTATTACTATCTTCTTCCATTCTTATCACATCCTCATAATACTTACACAAACTTTAGTCACTATTCAATGAAACTTATTTTATATGTTAAAATATACGTTTTACACAAATAAAGATCGAATTACAAAACACAAACAAACGTCAAAATTACATTACACCGAGTGAGCCACATACATACGCATAATCACGCCTTTATCTTTAATGGGGTAGGCAGAGCGTAAACGACCTATACAAAGGTCGTTTCGCCACGTTTGACAAAATTTTAAGGGTTATTTAAGGGAGATTTGTAGGTATATTGCTATAGTGACAGATTATCTACCAATCGCCAAAATTACAATATACTAAAACCCTTGGATCCCTTAGCTGGTTTTTACAGCATGCCCGGGAGGAAAAGCAGCTGGCACATTCTATGTTTTTCTCTCGCTCCTAGGCTAGAATAGAAGTGCTGATTGAGTCGCTGCGTTTCTAAAATAACCCTTTGGTTCTCGACGCACGTGAACAAAACCGTGCTCACGCGCGCAACTTGCTAGTTAAGTTAGCAGTTTTAAATTAACGTCCGTCAATACTAAACTTAGTTGCCATCGAGTTTTGTTGTGATTAGAGACTTTGCTTTTACAACAAATTAATAAATTAACTAAGTTATCATAGCGAGTACACAATTATGAATTTGGAGATGTTTACATTGTTACATGTTTACATTACAATGAAGTAATGCTTTCAGGAAACTCATTTCTTTTCCGCGATCGATCATCAATTCCGTTTACGACATTTTTGGTACAAAATATATATCATTAAGTTTCCTGTACAAATTTTTTGAGTTTTGAAACGACAGACGTAAATATTTTTACCATCCGACAGCGCAACGCAAAGGAGGGTAATGTGATTATCAGCTCTAGAAAATAAACGCGTGGGCCGATATTAATAATTCTTACGTCAATCGATTCATCTTAACCATGCGAGTGTCACTGAAGGCATGATTTTGTAAAACAAAAAATATAGCGGCAATTAGACGCCATTTTGAAAAAAAATAGAAGTCGACGTACTATGCCAAGTGGTGTATCATCAAATAGATAATTGAAATCAACCCTAGATTTTTGCATCGTTTTTTATTTTGTTCAATTGTTTAAGATCTATGACGATTCAAAGTTTTAAAACTCATTTTGTATACTGCACAGTTGTTTTTTTTAATTACTTTTTGTAAGTATTATTAGCTGTTGAAAAAGCACCTAGTAGTATTAGTAACGAGCTTGAGAGCCATCTCTAGAATAAGTTATTTAAGTTTGAACGTAAAACCTTCCAGGGCACTAAAAAATTCAAGGGAAGAATCAATACAGAGTTAGTAACTTTGTCAAGTTTTCATCTATAGGTACTTTAATTTTTGAATTTTCTTTTGTTATTTTCTCCTATGCTGGCCTGGAAGCGAGAAAAAACATGGAATTTATATGGGCATGCAGTAAAAACAGGCTAAGGGATCCGAGGCTATATGTATATTGCAATTTAGGCGATGGGCTAACTACCTACAGCAATATACGTACTGGTACGTCAGACGTGCCGGAAAGACCTTTGTTTGGTGGTAGTACCCCATTAGTGATTAAGGCGTGATTATATGTAGGTATGTATGTGCTTTGTAATAATAAAACAAAATAATATTTTAATTAAAATTTGTCTGATTTTAATAGAGTTCTGTTGGCACATTTCATTTTTGTCACACTATTATTCCTATTATTAGGAATGATCCTAAATATTTTATAAAACAATTTTTTTTTTTCGTTGTAAGTACTTTGCGTAGCCGTTTTATGTACCTAGTACAGGTAATTCAAATTCAAATTCTTTATTTTGCCTTCATGTACAATGATAAAAGTTCTTAAAAATAGGTCAGTTGAGGTACATGAACCCTGTTAGGGTATTGCAAATTGAGCGGAACGTATGTTACATTACAATATTTACTTCTAAGTACTAACTATAGCAATTTTTATAATGATAAACAGTACCTACATTTATAAAACTAAAAGTACTTAAATCATTCATTACTAACAAAATTCAATTATATCTCAAAATATTAAGTAATAAAAGTAATAAAACTATAATTCATATTATTATAATTCTATAGGTACTAGTATAGGTAATCCTAGGTACAAACATATTTTCCTCCTAAATTTTGATACATGATTTTAATGACGCGTTGATATTTTCTTCCATGCTAGCCTGGGAGCGAGAGAAAAACATAGAATGTGCCAGCTGCATTCCCTCCCGGGTATGCTGTCAAAACCAGCTAAGGGATCCGAGGGATTCAGTATATTGCAATTTAGGTGATTAGCTGACAACCTGTCACTACAGCAATATACCTACAAATATATCTTAAATAACCCTCAAAACTTTGTCAGACGTGGCGGAACGAACATTGTTTTGGTCGTTTACGCTCTGCCTACCCCATTAGGGATAAAGGCGTGATTATATATGTATGTATGTTGATATTTTCATTTTACACCCAAATTGCACAAAAACCTACATGATTTTTCTGCTCAACAGTTTTCTGGTTACACAAACTATGTCAGGGGCCTATTAGCTAAGCTATTAGGCTGTTTAAAAACTCTGACACCAGGGTTACATCGGGTGGATCAACTCGATACCCACACGATTGAAGAAAAAGAAGAAATTTGCTAGTATAAAAGGTAGGTATTACCAGAAACGCAGTCACACCCACATATAAGTTCTAAGAAGTTACTGGCTGAATAGAGCTCTAGACGAAACTTTACAGACTAACTTACCAACACGTCTTTTATTAGTAAAACTTGAAGTTGATCCAAAGAATAGGTAGTGAAACAGTGAATGTAAGTGTGGATTCCCAATGTATTGGAAATTTCTACAGAATTTTGAGATACCGGCGATGCAGACTGATGCAAATATTTTAATTGTCATAAAGTGTAATTTTAATAGTGTAAATACCCACAAAACTAAAGCTCGTATTTATAATGCAATCTCAAGATTGAGGGCATCACTACATAGTATAAAACAAAGTCGCTTTCTCTGTACCTATGTCCCTATGTATGCTTAAATCTTTAAAACTACGCAACGGATTTTGGTGCGGTTTCTTCCAATAGATAGAATGAGTCAAGAGGAAGGTAGAAATGTATAATACATGCATAATATAGTAGAGAAACACTGATAATTTCCGTGCGAAGCCGAGGCGGGTCGCTAGTTAAGTATAAATTTGACTGGCCGCATTGTATTGAAATGTCATTTGTGATACGAACTCAAACAATCTGACAGTGTCAAGCGCTGTTTATGAATACGTACCTTAATAATAGAAAAACCTAATAGAGTATCGTATCAATGTCTAAAATATCAGACAATTTGTTAAGACCAGAACGCGTATTACCTTAAGCGAGATGAGAAAGTCTTACCCGGCCACTTTAAAAAATAAATGCAAAAACAAATTACATTTCCTTTGAACATTACCACCATTTCTTTTTACTATTTTACCAAGGCGAGTTGCCTGTAGCATTAGTTCGGAGAGTTAGCGGTCTTGCTCCAAAAGCGGTAATATTTTCCGACGATAAATTTTAAATGCCCAGTTTTACGTGCACTTTTCTTAGTTTGTTAGATTACCGGCTCATGATAGAATTTATTGCAACTGCTAATATTGCGTCTACTAATATTTTAATGACGTACATTTCTTTGTTGGAGAGAAATAAAACGAAACATTGTGATATAATCGCTTGGTTTAATGGCTCAGTAAATAAAACTTTACGCAGCGTTTACGGTTACGACTCTGCAATTAAAATCTTGCACTGATTGAAACTAGGTATTTTAGATTTATATAGTTTAGTACTTTTTGGTAGAACTTTGTCTGACTTCAGTGTGTAGGTACCTGCTACTTTGTGTAGGAATGCAAGTGAATTCGAGTATGGTTTGCGTTGGCCTCTCTCTATTGGCGACTCCATACCTATTGGTTACCAATAGTCTTTTTATACTACAGTCCAAAGCTAATCACAAAACAACTACTTTGTTTAGTTGACGAATAACCTCTTAATGCAGACCTTGTAAAATATTTTTCCTCCAAAATACTCAAAAGTGGTGACCAGTTGATTTCATCTACAATATTTATGAAAACGACCAAAAATTAAAATAAACGTCATTTACCACGACTATAATGGACATAATCGCATGAATCGTATGGATGGACTCAACAAACACAGGTACTGAATAATTCAGAGTTGGAAGTTAATACGGCCAACACATTTTTTTGCATTACATTGGTATTTAAGATTGGTCGACTTCAGACACATAAATACATACATATAATCACGCCTTTATCCCTAATGGGGTAGGCAGAGCGCAAATGTCCTAAACAAAGGTCGTTTCGCCACGAATGACAAAGTTTTGAGGGTTGTTTAAGATAGATTTGTAGGTATATTGCTGTAGTGACAGGTTGTCAGCCTATCGCCTATATTGCAATACACTGAAACCCTTTTATCTCTTAGCTGGTTTTTACAGCACGCCCGGGAGGAAATGCAGCTGGCTCAATTTATGTTTTTCTCTCGCTCCCAGACTCAGCCTTAGAATGCCAAGTTTTCCTTACATCGGATAGCCAGAGTTCAGAGGTCAGAGCGTCGGATAAACACGATGAACGTACATATGAAATTAAATTTAAATGTAGAAAAAGATAGATAGATAGATAGATAAACTCTTTATTGCGCATAAATCGTACAGATTGGAAAAACTTAAAAATAACAGTGTGCGCAAAGGCGGCCTTATCGCTTCAAGCTATCTCTTCCAAAAAAAAAAAAGCAAAAAGCATATACATATACCATGCATGGTGGGATTTAAACCTCAGGAGGCAGAGGCCCTATCTAATCCACTATAGGTACTATTATAGTACCGAACTCTTGTATAGCGAATAGTATAACTGCTTCCAATCTTATTCTTAGCGAGTGGATTTTCAAGTCGATAGACCCGACGAACCCTGGAGTCAGAGTTTTTAAACCACCACAGCACAGCTTTTAGGCCTCTGATATGGTTTGAATAACGCCCACTATCAAAGACAGCGACCGGGACTTAACGTGGCCTCCGGAAGCACGGAATCCTTTTTCTTTTTTCGGACAATCGGGGGATTTAGTCTGCAATATCCTAACCAAACTGGGGAAAATCTCACAAGTGATAAATTGTCAAATATAAATTTTGTGTTCCCTGGGAATCGAACCCAGGAACCTCCGGATTTTAAGTCCATTGCTCTCATTTTCAGGCAGTCATTTCTTCCAATAGATTGTTTTTTTATTAAACTTTTAAACTCAATAGTCAGTGTATGGTATTGTAAACCACTAGCGCCTCAGTCGTGGGTGCTTTTAATATAGAGCAGAGAATTTGTAGCCATTTATTTCAGCTACCCTAAAGCCTGATGTACGATTACGTGGTTCGCAAACTGACCGTAAATATTTGTTAAAAATAGCGAGTAAATAGTATTGAAAATTATTATGCAGTACATTCTAGGAAATACAAAATAAATGAAGAGTAGAAAACCAAATCTGTATGCAAATCTATATCCCGAATTAACATGACAGTGATAATTATGAGAACGGCTGACAACAATATGATAAAAGATTTAGGATCTTAGAGAAATTGCAAAACAGAAAATTATGATTCAGGATTTAGGATAGTTAGGCTCGTATTTATGAAGCGATGTCAACCTTGAGAGCAATATTAAGTATGGATTTGACAGGCCAGTTTGTAATGATATGACATTTTTGATACGAGCTCAAACTCACTGTCACTCATGAGAGCTGATTATAAATACGGCCCTTAGTTAACTGATGTTACTTTGTTTTTCAAGCAGTCTATGATGAATTCATGTTTTTAATTATGAATAATTAAAGATATTCCGTGCGTGTAAGAATAAAAAAGTTAGAAAAATGTATCCATTATACATACATACATACATACATAAATCACGCCTTTATCCCTTACGGGGTAGGCAGAGCGTTTAACGCCTCGTAAAAGGCGCTTTCGCCACGTCTGACAAAAAATAAGGGGACTATTTCAGATTGTATTTAGACTATTAGGATGGTATGTTAGACAAGTGAAATATATACATACATAGATATAATCACGCCTTTATCCCTAATGGGGTAGGTAACGCTCTGTAAACGACCTAAACGAAGGTCGTTCCGACACGTCTTACAAAGTATTGAGGGGTTTTAAGATTGATTTGTAGGTATATCGCTGTAGAGACAGGTTGTCAGCCCATTGCCTAAATTGCAATATTCAGAAATCCTTGGATCCCCTTAGCTAGTTTTTACAGCATGCCCAGGAGAAAATGCAGCTGGCATTGTATGTTTTACTCTCGCTCCCAGTCCAGCATGGGATTTAATATTCTAAAAATATACGACATTAAAGTATCCTAAAAATATCCTACATTAAATTCTATGATAATGGAACGTTGTCCGTAATGAAGTAATGCAATTATCCAGATCTGCGCCATGATTGATGCTATTTGTAACAGTACTGGAGTTCTGTAATTGCCCAAATTTTGTTACAAATTATTTAATGGACACGAAAATGTCGCCAAATATATAGGCGAAGTTTGTCACAAAGATAATTGTTGTTTTATTGCATTTATAAGTGGTTTTTTTAAGCTGTTTACAACATTACAAAGTAGATTTAATTAGCTTTTAATGTTTCTACTGAAATATTTTACTACATCGTAAAACACAAACAGAAAAATTTAATATTATCGATGATGGAAACAGCGGTGGTGTTTTTTGTCATATTTAATATTTGTGAGTTAAATTTTTCAATTTTATATATATTTTTAATTTTATAGGGTTCCAAGGATATCCGTATCTTTTTTTTTATTTTACATACATTTTTCTTTCTATTAGCAAATACATTAGTAATTACTTTGAAAACTCCTGTAGCACAATGTTAAACAGAACTTTTTACGTGAGTATATCCTTACTAATACTATAAATGCGAAGATACAGAGATATAAGTGGGATCCTCGGAACGGAAATAGACTATTTTTTACCGCAAGTAAATGTCTTATCTCATTTGAAAACTCATTTAACGCGGGTGAAACCGCTGGCGGAAAGCTAGTAACATAATAAATCGTTCTTTTTCTTGTAGATTATCAACCCGAACACTGTGAGTGTGTCAAGCCCAGTGGACAGACCACAGGTCGAGGACAGGTTCTCTACGCTTCAGAACTACGACGATTAGTGAACCGCTACATTTTCCAAAGAACAGACGCCCCTGACACCCTCGGTAATTTTCTCCTAAATGGTGTCACTAAACTTCCAAATCCACTCGACGATTATAAAAAAATAAAACCCTCAAATATGAGAGAAATAGTGCAAATGGCGAAAAAGTACTCCACGAGGTTCAAAACCGATGAAATACTGGATTTAGATATTTGGGAGCAAAAACTTAACTTTAACTCTAGAACACCCGATAATATGTCCTGGTTCTTAGATGATGCTAAAGAAAAAGAACTAATAGATACAATAAAGAAGACTTATTCTAAAAATAATACAACGGAAAAGCAAATATTAGATCCGTTACGAAAACAAAAAGAGATACAAAAAAAACATTCACCTCGCAAAAGAAATAACGAAACTCGAAGAATGCTGTATAATAGATATTATGAACACTACACTTCACTCCACTATTATACTAATAATGATATTAATAAGATGATGATAGATTATATGATGCAGTCAATTTTTCAGTCAAGGTATAATCTTCGAAAAACTCTCGAAATAAGAAAAAGATACAGAATGGATGCATCTTATAGAATAGCTATTATGCACACCATGATCGTCGAATATTTAGAAAAGATTAAAAAACTGTACGCTACAGCTATAAAGTTCTATCGTAGCGAATCAATAAAGTTCATTTATTTTCTTATTTGTTACGAAAAAGTATTACAGGCTCAAACGGATATTACTACTACGGTGAGAAGAATTTTTGATGAACATTACAATTTCATACAGAAGAAAAGGGAAAAAGCTGGATTTGTCAATAAAACTAGTGTGGATCTTGAAACTGTAGAGTTAAGCGAGTTTAATGTTAAAAAACGGCACGAAAAACAAGCAACAACAACTGAATCCGCGAGCTTTGAATCGGCCTCTGGTTGATTTTTTGTATGGCACTTTTCATAAACTTTTAGTTATGTGATGTATCGTGTAACCTGTTTACTGTTGAAATATCTACTTAGTTATATTTGATACTAGTGATACTAATTGTGCCCACGACTACGTACGCCCGGAACATACTGAAAACGCTTTTCCGCGCGTAGGAGCGGGATCAAAAACGTGTTTCCCATTGTTTGATCTTTGTCTTTGTAATATTTAATATATTGATATTTGCTCATTGGCCGGAATAAAGGGACATTTCGCGGATCGGCAAAAGCAAATGGCACAATCCCCGAAATATCCTTTTATTTCGGCCAATGAGCGAATTCGGGGATTTAGCGTAACATATAGAAAACACACTTCGGGCCACGGGCTAGCAGATCCCGCTCCTACGCGCGCAGAAGCATTTTCAGTATGTTTAACACTGCGTGTTTTCCATACAAACTTGGGTACACAATCTTAGAACCTATTCAATGAGTCTAAGTAACAAACAATCAGAATTCAATTACTTGCCTAGGGAAATACCCTAAGTCAGTATTTCTATGCTACGCTTGACTCCAAGTAAATAAAAAAAACAATCAGAAGAATAAAAAAAAAACCTTCTAAATTGGTGAATCAAATTTCAATTTCCTGGCTACCCTCTAAGTCAGGTAGCGTGATTATTTGTGTCGTAACTTTGACTTTACGTAACGCTCAGTCGAATAAACCAAGTTCCAACAAAATCGGCTAAACACAACTAAAATTCAATTTCCTGCCTACCCCGTAAGTCAGGTGACCTAATCCTAAGTTTTAATTTAGGTAACACATAATCAAATAAAAAAGTCCTATCAAAATCAGTCCAGTGGATTTGACCTAATGTGGTAACATACAGACAGACAGTATTCTTTTTTTAAAAATTGATGATTTGTTCTTGGTATCCCTAATAATACTCGTTGCAATTTTTTTTTGTATAAATATTCAATGTACAGGCACGACCCTTCTAGAGATTTGTTAGATGTATAGAACGTTCTTACTCAATATAATTGAATATTTCAACACGTTATACGATACGTTACACAACTTAAGTTTATGGAAAGAGCCATACAAATTCAAACGTCGTCTGTGAGTAATAATTTGGAACTACTATATTTTAAAAAGTGGGATTTTGCTACTTCTCGACCTTTTCAGTCGGTTTTTAACCGATCTCCCGCCTCGAGACCCTCAAAGAAGGAGAGTATCAGGTTCCCTCTCTGCAAATTATATTTGTTATTATTATATTATACTAGCGACCCGCCCCGGCTTCGCACAGAACGTATCAGTGTTTCTCTACTATATTATGCATGTATTATACATGTAAACCTTGTTCTTGAAGAAACCTTATCAGAATCCGATGTGCATACCTTAGATCTATAATATTACACATCGTATTCTGATAAGGTTCCTATGAATATAGGGACGGACAGACGAGCATCCAGACACGGGCAGTGATTTGTTTTATACTATGTAAAGATTATTTGGAATCATAATGCATGGATTGTCAAGAGTATGTATTTTATTCGTAGATAGATGCCATCCCGAAAGTTCTTCAAAGTAAAATTCCTTGGTAGCATAGCAATTTAAAGTTTATCTCTCGCAGAGTCACCTTCTCTTGGGGGAGTAAACTTAGATCGAATCGTTTATCGATGGTTCACGAGCGATTACTTCCGTATCGCCATTTTATTAGTTCATCATGGAAAAAATCCATTTTGGATAGGTACTTAATATTGTTTTTGAGAAAGCTGTTCATTGCTTTTTATCCTTCTTAAATGGTAGGTATAATACTACCATGAAAGATGGAAGTATCTATATCATGCGATAATTAAATTACTTAAGTTATTCCAAACTGGTGATCAACTCGACAATAATATACACTGGAAATCCCTCTTGCAAAGTGCTAACATAGTCGCGTTTGGGTTCATTACCTTCATTAATACGAAACTTTCCAATAATTTCCATCATACATGAATAACGGTAGTCATTACCATACTACAAGGAAGCAAATAACGGGTGTAAGGGACAGCGTCTCGCAAACTGATACGGGTTGCACAGTCAACGTAACTGACTAACTATCTGCAGGAAATTCATTCAGGAGATGAAAAAAATAAATTGACCTTCCCATACCAAAATGTCCACCTCACTCAGACAATTTGTATGGAAAAGTACATTATTCATTTCCTGAAAAAAAATATCCTGTAGGTACTAGTAGTTGTCCCTTACTCCCCGAATACCTCCCATGTAAAAACTAAAATGACAGGGGCGATATTTCCGGGCAGAAAGTGAGTTGTCCTAATGTAATTGAATTCTACCAGCTTGTAGCATAGTAAAATTAGATCTTGCACCGCCAGCTATCTTGCAACTTGCACTAGTGCACACTCGCAGTAAAATACTTTTGCTTGCAAAGTTGCAATAGGCGTTTCAATCTTCAATATGAAACTTGACACGAAAAATTACCTGCTAGACTGATATTGCTATAGAAAGTTTTAGAAAAGTAATAGTTAAGTACCACCTAATTTTTGTTTTAGGTACCTATCATCTCCCAAACCAATATATTTATGGTAAAGAGTTATTTTATATTCGGTGGTTGTACCTATTCTGGAGTTTCTGTCGAGTATGTTATCGACGCGATAAACCCTAGTGCCAGTATTTACCATACAAAATACAATACAAATACAAAAAAGTTTATTTTTTCTTTCACATAGAAGTAAAACTTAAAATTAGGTGAAACTGACATAAATATAATTTTGAATCTATCTATGTGAGAGACTGGTGTCCGTACTAGGAGACCTGTATTACAGATCACCAGACTCTCCGCGCTCCGAACCTGGTGGAATCACAGAAGCGGCCGGTACATAAAATATATTTTACCAACTATGTGATGCAAGATACAATTAATTAATTAAAAATTAACAGCATCCACTGATCGTGAGTTTGTTCATGGGTTTGTGTGTGCGTATGTGTGTGTCTATGTATGTGTGTGCGTGTGTGCATGTGGGTGTAGGTGTGTGTGTGACGATTAGTATGATTAAGAAGAAGAAGAATGAGAATGGGACATACCTAAATTATGAATTAATCACAATAATATAACTTCTGACATGGCCCGGTTAACTTCCACCCTACCAATATATTTTAAAAACCCAGCAGGTACAAATGGTTTGGAAACAAAGCATAGTTAAAACATGACCTAATTTAGAAAGCTTTTATAATCATAAGAATGTGAGCTTCAACTTAAGGTGTATCCTGCCGGCGAATTACCAGGTTGATTTCAAGATATGCCATATAACCATCACCCGTAACGCTTTAGAATATTGTTTAAATCAGCGCGCACTACGACTCGGCGGTTACGTCAGTGGCCGCGTCAAAAAACACAAGAATGTTAATCAATCACATAAAAAACTACGAGTCGAATTAAACAAAGCTATGTTGCGATTTTAGATTATCATTACACGTATAATTTCCCGAAGGAACCGTGAAAGCGCTCCTAACAGTTTAAGAGGAATACCATATTAGGAATTATTTTTTATAACTGTTATTTAAACAATACTTGTACAGAAGTTATCATGATCAGTTGTTTTTTTTTTACTTTTTCGGCGGTTACTAAATTAAGTAAGTAATAAAAATATTGGTCTGTTATTTTATCATTCAATGTCAGTGCAAAAATTACTCAAGTAGTTTAATAAATTATTGAGCAGTAAAACTTTTGTAATGGACAGTTCGAAAATATGTTTGCCAATTCACAGTGAGCGGTAGCATCCGTCACTTTGATTGAAAAGAGAGGTAAACTTTCGTTAAAAGGGGCGGAGTTAAAAGCATTGTTCCTCCTGTTGAAGCCAAAAACATTCCTCTTGGACAAAAGAGGAAGAGGGGCAGGCCTTCGAAAGCCAAACCTGCTCTTATTATACAATTAGTTTCTGTCGCTGATTCATTTGACTATTAACATGTAACTTAGTTTTTGTATCCTAATTTTAACATGTATCCTAATGCCAAATTATAAATACTTACAGATTGTTGTAATATTCTTTTTTTTAATTCTTCGACCATGTAAAACATAAGGTAATGTGTTCATGTTCAGCATTTAATGTGAAAAAAGAAAAAAAATATACCTATGATGCATGGTTAATATGGCTATGCTTCATATTTTTTTTCCCTTCTTGATATTTAATGCTGAAATTCACAAAGAATAGATTTTACCGCCTCATCGTTTATAAAACTGCTTAAAATAAAATTTATTACTAAACAATTACGATTTGATAACTGTACGCGCCTAACCGCCCAGTTCAACTATTCCACTGCTCAGTATTTATCAAACTGCACGTTTAAATTGTTTTATAACTCATTTTTATTTAGTTTACTGCTTAGTTTTTACTGCTAAACTAGTTTGCAAACATGCGTTTTTTTTTTTTTTTTTGCCTAACATAATTCAAATATTAAATTGCCGCTTCAATTCTATGCTTATCAAATTTACTGAGAAAATAAAAACAGCTTTACTTCACATTTTTTTAGCAACTTATTTATGAACTAGAATATTTTTAAATGTCGCAATTGCAGCCCATGAACTAATTTCTTCAATGTATATTTTTTTAGAATTCTCCTCTGTTTTTTTTAGGAGAAATAAGCTCTTGTTAACAACCATGTGCCAGGAGGAATCACCTTAAGGGGCTTCCCTGAGCTAAGTGGCCATCAGTCAAAAAATCGCAATTCACCGAAAACACAATGAATCGAAAATCCGGTTGATCAGATTGAGGTTAAAGCAATGCAGGTAATTTAGAGCCTCATTAAGTTGCAACTTATAATTCGTTGTAGTTACAGAAAGCAAATTTGAAAAACGGCTACCATTAGCACTTTTGCTATCTGTAACTGCAGTGAATACTATGTTATTAATTTAAAATGCTTAAAATAAATTTCAGTACCTATACTTACTTCAATCTGATCTACTGGATTTTGGGTTAATAGCGTTTTCAGTGAAGAATGTTTTTTTTACTGGTGAGGGCGCTGGCGTGCACTGGGGATCCCCTTAAGACCCACAGTACAGTGTGTATAATTATTAGAAATTCTGCAATACGTGCATCACCTGCTCTATCGGAGTCCAGCATCTGTGACGTTTAATTTTGTTTGAATTTGATTGATGACGTAGGACTCAACACGGCAGATTGAGTTCAGTTTTTCAGAAAAATATTTTCGCTGGCTTGAGTAATCAACAATGTGTAAACGTAGTAATGCAACGTAATCTCTACCGGTGTATATAGTACGAGTATTACCGAATGTATATATATTTTAAGGGACAGAAAATGGAAACTAATAACAAAAAACCTTGCGAAAATTGCTCAGTTTCGTTGTCCGAGTAACTCCTATCGGTTTTTTGCATTAAGCTGTTCTTACCCCCGATACAATTTATAAATTAATAATCTCTCATCTCTCGATTAATATCTAAAATCATTGAATTATTTATTACATTCACATATTTATTTTCTTTCGAAAGGTCCATGATTAACGTTATTTCGAGCATCACACCACCGCGGCGATTTTAATATTCGCATGGTTGCCATCGCAGAAAATTCTACATAAATACATATAAACACGTCTTTATTCCTAATGGGGTAAGTAGACCGTAAACGACCTAAACAAAGGTCACTCAGCCACGTCTGACAAAGTTTTGAGGGTTATTTAAGATAGATTTGTAGTTATATTGCTGTAGTGACCCCATCATGTGAGCCCATCACCTAAATTGCAATATACAGAAACCCTCGGATCCCTTAGCTGGTTTTTACTGCATGCCCTTGAGGAAATGCAGCTGGCACTTTCTATGTTCTTCTCTTGCTCCCAGTCCAGCAAGGCAGAAAATTTTTCTTTATGGATTATGTCAGGATTCTTAAAACATATTATAGTAATTTAAAGATATGCGGGTCTGCCACTCAGTTTACATTTATTTGATAGACGACACTCAACCCAATAATGTTGTAACTGAACCAATATTTGACCAACTATGGAACATACGGGTTGTCGATTCGTACAACAATTTACTCTTTGTCGTACGTGTCACAAATAATTTGTTATTAATACTTTATCGGATGTTAAAATATAATAAAAAAGTAATAATAAAGAATAAAGTGAACACAGAAGTCGATTTATTAAACAAACAAAAACTGGCTAAAGTTTATTTTTTATTATTAAAAATTACTTTTGCTGTACTTTAGCTTTATAAAATGTACACTCTCATCATGATTGAGAAGATAAATCCTGATTAGATTTAGAAATGCGTCCACAACAAAGTTTTGATTAATTTTCATTTCGTATCATTTTACTATATTTTTTTTCTACATTATCATTATTATTTTTTGTTACCTTAAAACAAATGTGATTGATACATGTTAGAGTTGTAAGCCGGTCTATGAAAAAGGATAGTAATTTAATAATAATTTCTATCTCTGGAACAATAAAGCTGTCACCGTAGCCATAGCCGTAGCCAATTTGTATTGTATTGTATTAATTAGCCACGCCTTGCATTCGCCATCTTTACTATCCTACCAGAAACAGCAAAGCGAGATTTGATTGTGAAATTGACGATTAATACTTAATTCATCAGTCAGTAAGAGCAGCGATCCGTCTCATGTAGAGCTAGTACTACCATTACTTCGCGGTGGTACAACTCGGTGGTAGTACTGGTTCATGTAGATGTCCCGCTAGTACTACAGTTGTAGTACTACAGTTGTAGTACTAGTAAAGAAAACTTCCAATCCAAATCAATCCAATCCATGCCAATCCAACCAATCTGATCCAATACGATCTGATCCAATCAGTTCAATAACTCGATGGTACTACTGGGACATGTAGAGCTAGTACTACCATTACTTCGCGGTGGTACAACTCGGTGGTAGTACTGGTTCTTGTAGATGTCCCGCTAGTACTACAGTTGTAGTACTACAGTTGTAGTACTATGCGTGTTTATTCAGGATATACCCTAGTTTTAAGTAGTTATGTTAGTATTCTATTGCACCTGGTCATAACTACTATATATGTATGCGTTGGATCTGTAAACTACTTTATATCTACCTAGAAGGAGTGTCGAAAAATATATGTACCTGAGGCGCCAGTAGTTAGGATAATACAGTCGCTAAGTGAATTTCGGGGTATTAAAAAATTTTGATTATGTCATTCGTTGTGTAATTGAAAAGTACATACAAGCGCCCTATTCTTTATAGAACCGTACCTACAGGGTAGCCAGTTAAAGATTTTTTTCGGCGCTGAATTTTGCAGGTTTTCGGATTTAGTTATCTTGTGAAGAAACGGTAAATTTGCTATGGATGTTTGGATAAAAAATTTAGTTAAAATCATTATTAATAAATCCTCAAAAAAAAACTTTAAAATTCGATCATCTTTCGCTGGAGATTACTTATCTTTTATCTAATTTTATTTTACCTAGATTGAGCTAAATTAACCTAAGTTAGGGTAAGTTGACCTAAGTCACACTAGTTTAGGTAACTTTGAAAGTCAGAAGGTAAGTGATCTCTACCGACAAATGGTCGCAATTTCCTCAATGATTTCGCAACACAAATTCTTGAGTGTATTTTTTTGATAATTTAAAAACGATTTTTGATACAAGAACTGCCCATAACAAATTTGCCGCTTCTTCACAAGATGACTGATATCAAAAACCTAAAACAGCGCAGGAGAAAATTATAGCAAAACTAAGTTTTATAGGTACCGCTTAACTAGCCACCCTGTATAACATTTTTACAACCTGAAGCATGATCCGAACGTAAAATTGTAACCACCGCATGTCGTAAATCTGAGTTTTGACAACGTAAATATTGGAGGTCAGTGATCTATAAAAAATGGACGGATATAATAAAAAACAAACGGCTGTTTGGTGCCTGGTCTGAAAACATAGGTACAGGGTGTAAGGGCGTGTTTGTACTGTTCTGTATTCGGTTCGTATCCGTGAAAAATTATATGGAAGCTGTCAAATATTTTTGCTGTATCCATACAATTTTTCAGCCAGCGCAAAAAATCCTTAAGGGACGGACAGTGTCCCGCAAACTGTTGAAGAGACTATAAAACTATAGCCAGTAAATTCTTTCAGAAAAATAAAAAAAATATAGCTTTTCCATTTGTTGGTCATTTTGTACGGGAGAGTAAAAAAAGAAAAAAAACTCCTGTAAGAATTTCCTGGCGAAAGTTAATCAGTTTACTTGACTGAGCAAACGCTATCAGTTTGCGGGACACTGTCCCTTACACCCACTGTAGCATCGCTCCCCATTTCTTCCCGCACGTTGTAAAATGTTAAGGCACACAGCGATCAGGGCAGCAGCGTTCTCTGTGACTAAACAATCTCGCACTACGCTATCTAAATTGGTTGCCAATCATGACAACTTTGGCTTTAACCATTGACGGAGGTGATCTATGTTCAGAAAAAGACTAAAGAAAAACAAATATTTTTCAATTTTTAATTCTATCCTATTATAGCCAGACAGGTTAGTAAAACATTTTAAAAGGTATTGTCTTTAAGGCTTGCTATCAGCACGAGAGTAAGTATTTTGCGACGTCCGAGCAGCGCGGGAGTTACTTCGCGCGGACAGAACGGCAGTGAACTCGCATGACCCCGGTGACACAGTATACAAAAATTAGTAGTAGGATAATTTTATTTATCTTGATCAAATACATTCTCAACTATGAATCTTTGCTTAAAATATAGATACAGTGTAGTTCAGTAAATAATGAGTTAAAATTAAAGTTTTATGCTAGAGGGGGAATAAAGGCTAATAGTGAAATTAATCGCAATACATATTTAAATGCAAGAGTATCTTTTTGTATTTGTGCGCGTGTTTGTAACTCTTTCGGCTAAAGGGATTTGGATGAATTTTGGCACTAGGATATCTCATATCCTGAAATAGCACATAAGCAACTTTTTACTGCAGGAAAACATCAAATACCTACGGAAAAAACCAAAATCCGTGGGTGAACCCGCTTCGGACCGCTAGTATATCGTATCTAGTCTCTTCTTACCTATTCATATTCACCGTTTATTAAATATGTTAATAGATATATTGAAATTCATGATATCAAATTATATTTTTTTATCTCTTATAATAAGGTATCTATTTCATTTCTATTTATTTAGTATTTTCCTATTAATTATTTTCTTATATACTGATCATCCTTTCTTTATAATAACATCTTATTTTATGCTTTGTTTTCTTGTGGTTGTCCTGTGCAGTTGCATATCAATGTTATTTGTTTTAGGTGATCCTGACTTGATCCTCTCTTGTTGTCAAAATTATTCTAACGAACAGTCTCTTGTGTGGTTTGAGTGATTTCCTACTCATTGTTGGCGATACACGTCTCTCCTAAATATAAAGATGAGAAACAATTAAAAAAGGGAGAAAATACTTTAATTTACGTTCAAAATACTTTAAATAACGTACGTTACGTTTATGGGATTAGAGTTTATTTTTAAATATACTCGTACGTAAAATTGTATGTGATAGAAATTGATTTCTTACACGAATGATTTTCGTATGTATTTTTAGTTTTCATATGAGCGGTTCTGAAATACGACTCCAGGCCTGTGTTGCGGGTATAGCTATAGGTATGTATTTAACAATATTTATTTATTATACTTGATATATGGATTGCTTTGTTTTTTAATATTTACTAGCGGCCCGCCTCGGCTTCGCACGGAAATCATCAGTGTTTCTCTACTATATTATGCATATTTTATACATATAAACCTTTCTCTTGAATTACTCTATTCATTAAAAGATTCCCCATCAAAATCTAAGCATGCATAGGGACAGAGAAAGCGACTTTGTTTTATACTATGTAGTGATTTTAGTTTAAATGCAAAAGTTTTGAACACGAGCAATCCGATACCCTAAAGTTGATTTCTTCATGGTATTTGATAGTTGTGCTACTAGGCGGTTTCAAAACTCTGACACCAGGGTTCATCGGGTCGATAGACTCGATACCCACTCGACAGAAGAAGAAGAAGATAACCTTAGTAATAATTTAAACTACACAAGTGCTGAAATTCGTTGTTGGAAATTTAGGGATTTAGACCTCTGACATAGTTGGGTCGTCGTGTGTCGTCGGGTTTACGTAGGTTAATTGGTCGACGGGACGAAGTGGGCGGATGGGTAAAAGTAGTACGTTAAGTCGACGTGGTTCGTGTGGTAAATGTAGGTTGATGGGTTGACATGAGTCGATAGATTGTGTGTTGATGGGTCGACGTGGTTCGTGAGCTTGACCAAGATCGTCGGATCGACGTGGTTCATTGGGTTGTCGTGAATCATTGGGCCGGCGTAGTTCAATTGATGTGGTCTGTTAGGTCGTTGTGGTTCTTCGGGTCGATGTTAGTAATTGGGTCTATGTGGTTTACGGGGTGATCTTGGGTCGTCGGGTCAATCTGGGTATCGATTCGTCTGATTTGTCGGGTCGATGTGGGTCGACGTAAACTTCCATGCTGGCCCATGAGCGAAAGAAAAACATAGAATGTCTAATTTATGTATTTAGTACTTCTGGGTACCTACCTAAGAATATTTATTCAGTATGGGGACACAATACCTAGAAAAATAAACACAAGAAAAACTGCTTAAATCGGGTGAACTTGGGTAAATGAACGGCGGCGGCGTAGCGAGCAAACGACTCTCCGTCTAGATGACGTCACACGTGCTTTTCGGCCTTTCCGAGGTGGGCTTGTACAAAATGTGTAATATATTTGCATGCAATGGACCGATTTTGATGATTTCAATAGTATTGTACCTAAACAAGTAAAAGGAACACCGTTATGTAGGTATTATATGCATTTTTCAACTTGTGGATAGGTTCCCATTACGTTCACACATAATGTAATTTAAAATTATGTTTTTGCGGTAGATACAAATACCAGTATTCGCAAAATATAAGTAATAGAAGATTGTTCTTAGCGATCTCAGTAGTTTCCCTCGCAAAAGGTACACATAAGTTAATTCCTGATTCCCTCCTTTCAAATTTTCACCCTTAGCCACTGGTAACTAACTATACTGATTTGATTATACTGTGGTACTATGATCGTTAAACATTTCGTTTAGTTTAACAAATATAATATCTCATTTCTAATTTAAACATAATAAAAGTTCTAAATTAAATTACAAATAAAATATTTACTTATTTTTCTCAAATCTTTGGAGCGCATTCTTCTTTATTGAATTTTCTTATGGCTTTAGCTTACTATTTTATTCTAACCTTGCGCCGCTGGAATTTATGTATGGAATAAAATAGTTTATCTAAAAGAAATATAAAGAATTTTCGCGAGAAGAATTATTGACACTGGTCCGTCGTCCGTAAGCGCCAGAGCGCGACTCATCGGGCTAGCCGAGCCACCGCGCTCGCGATTTGGTACATATTGGAATATGGTAAATATGGACATCATTTAATCAAGTAAAATTCAGCGAATATTCTTTGACTTTTAGTTAGTGCAAAAATAAACTGTAAATTCGTAACAGCTTGGACGTGGTACAAAAATTGCAAATAGGATTTTTTTCTATCGAGTGAAGTTCATGATATCATGTAACTGAAAGCGATAGCACCTGTGCTAGATTGTTAATTATTTTTTTTTTCAGAATTAAGATCACAACATTTTTACGTCTCCTATCGTTTTCCAATATTGAAAATGCGGCGTTTATGGGAATACCTCACCTTAACTTGCATGTGGCTGGTATTAAGTTAGTATTGTTTTCATCTTATTTACAGTTTTTCTTAACATTATTTGCACTACGTGATCGCATAACTCACAGTGGTATTAAAGTCTTGTCGGGTCTTATGACCCAGCTCAGCAGCTGTGGATACAATAGCACTGCTATTAGATCTAAAGTATTATTAATATCACGTGCCCAATGTGCTTATGTGCCAATACCGAGTGTAAGGGATAGCTCCCCACAAACTGCTAGGGGTTGCTCAGTCAACGAATTAGAACAACTTTAACAAAAAAAAAAACCTTTTAGTAAGTGAAAATAAATGTTGTCTTCTCCATACAATATGATCAGTTCAATCAGATAATATTTTAAAGGAGTAAAAAAACACTTTTGTTCCCAGTAGTTCCTGGAACTAGTGGGACGAAACAGTCTCTAGTTTCTTTAAAAGAAATAGTAAATAAATTACTGGGAAGAGAGGAAAAGAATTCCAGCTGCTGACATATTTATTTTAACTCCTAAAAGGTATTTTTTGTTTAACATAAAGTTAGGTTTAAGATCTGCGTTTAAATACAACACTAACGGTTCTTAATAAAAATACCTTCTCCTGTTTCTTCCATGAATATGTTGATTTACCTAGCAATTGACCATACCACGTCCATATAGAAATAATTTAGAAATAATGAAGTATATTTTTTTATTAGAATAATTTAATTAACAAGAACAACAATTTTAAATCAATAAAATCAATGGAAATATATTTAATAAATAGGGAACCTCATGTACAGTCGCCTGCAAAAGAACATACCTATTTGACAGCAAAAACACAGTCATTCAATATAGATCTTCAAGCACATAGCCATACATGGTGGACTAATGGTTATGCTTAAATGATACTAATGATTTCCGTGAGATGTCATTTATTTAATATCAGCATACTACGATCTATTAATGACAGTTTACCAAGTCAAATCTTAAAAACTTTTCATTGATTGCTCTTTTTATTTTTAATAGGTTTTTTTTTAAAATATATTATATAGAAAGACATAAACCTGCCGGAAATCGAGCCTTGGTTCTTCATTTATAGAATACTATCATCAAACTACTCCGTTACGGATACTTGGTGACTCACGGCGAAAATCTTCTATAGATATATATTTATGCTTTGCAGCATATTATTGGTGCAGCGCAGTTTTATACTGATAGATAACTAGAGGGTCGAAGAGTACAGTATCAGTGATATGAGAATCGTTTTATTCATTCATGCTTGTGCATTTGAGAGTAGTTTATGTGTCATTATTTTCATCAAAAATGACTTTACAATGGAAAAGCTTATAAAATAAAAAGTTATAATGCAATATGCATAACAAATCAAAGGATAAATTAAAAAAATTAAGAAAGTACGGTGAGTGCTGTGCAGACAGATTGTTTGAATTGTAGGAATAATATTTTGACCTTGTTTTAACAACAGAATTAGTTTTACATTTCAACTACGAAATAATTTTATTAAATGTGTATGGAGGCTTTGCCCTAATTCATCCAAGACTGAGGTAAGCGCGTTCCACCTCTCGAACAGTTTGGATCAAAGGAAACTCAAAGTTACATTTTGTGGAAAGGACGTCAATCACAACTTTTGTCCCAAGTACCTGGGGGTCACTCTCGACTGCGCTCTTACCTTCCACCAACACCTGGATGTCACTTCCCAAAAGTTAAAAACCCGAGCCAACCTATAAGCCGCCTAGCAGGTACAACCTTGGGTGCCCGTGCCGACGTCCTTCGCACCTCTGCACTCGCGTTGGCCTACTCCACTGCTGAGTAATACGAGTCATAACCGGCACATTCCGACCGACGCCCACTTCTTGGTTACCAGTACTTGCCCACATTGCGCCACCCGAACTCAGAAGAAAACAAACAGCAGCCAGTGAGTGGCAGAGGACGCAACAGTCCCCCCCCCCACCCCCATGCTATGCCAATAAGGAAGACTCTCGATAATATAGACCCCCTCATAGACTACCTTCTCGAAGACCTATTTGGAGCGATATGACCGTTCAGACCCCACCCGATATCAGAGCTGAGTGGAAAAGTAGATGGGACAGTTAAGACGCCTCCAAGGGACACATAAAAATAGCTGACCCCTCAGTTCCTTCAGAACAACCCTGTCCGGCGTGACTATTACGTATGTATTTGTTTGAGAAGCAGGACTTTCTTTTTAAATAGATTTTTTATTTTTCATGGCCCTCGGATGTACAATTTAGTTAATAAAAATTATGTATTTATCTTATCTTATCTCTTATCTTATTTAGCCCACATCATCCCACTGCTGGGCAAAGGCCTCCCTCTTCTCCTTCCACTTATCCCTATTTTGAGTCTCCAGGCGCCAGTCCTTCGAAAATGTGTCCAGCTCGTCGCGCCACCTGCGACGGGGTCTTCCGCGCCGTCGGTTCGTGGTGGGTGGCTTCCACTCGGTACTAACTTTCGCCCACAGTTCCTCTGGCATGCGGCAAACGTGGCCGGCCCAATCCCACTTCAACTTAGCTGCTGTTTGAGCTACATCAGATATTTGCGTTTTAGAGCGCAGTATGGTATTTCTGACTCGGTCGGTCAGCTTGAGGTGGAGCATACTGCGCTCCATAGCTCGCTGGCAAATCTTGAGGCTGGACCTCTGAGCTTCAGTCAAAGACCAAGTTTGAGCACCGTAGGAAATATATAAATAAATAAATATATGTATGTATTTATGGAAAATGTAAATTCGAATTGAAGAAAACAGCCACCGAGTGGCTTTTAAACTTAACTTATGAGAAGACCGAAGAACTTTTAGATATAGTAGCATAGTATAATAAATTACAATAATAACTTTTAGTTTTACCTATAAATATGTATATTGTCTAGCTCCAAGCATGCAACGTTTAAATACAACAGTTTAAATATATTTATGTAATTTAATGTAAGTGCTTATTAAAAATATAATAATTACAATATATATATTTACAGAGAAAATGATTGAGGTAATAGAGTAGTGGTTTAAACATAACTGGAATAAAACAAAGATATTTTTTTTAAAGAAAAGGCACAAAATTCAAAACTCACCACCACACTAACACATACACACACTTACACTCTTACACACATACACACACAGACCATACACTTACCATACATACACCTGTATACGCTCATTCAAACTTGCTTATTCTGTATTATTATATTCATTTAATTCTCCCAGATTTGCTATTGTTAAAACTCAAGCTTTCTGTCAACATATAGAAATCGTATTAATAAATCTCACGTGACAGGTTGATTCCTAGTGTGAGATTTGCAAGTTAAAAGCTTTGTATTACGACAGAACTAGGAAATATAATGAAATATTGCTAAAAATGTATTATACTTAGTCTGTTGTGTTTTTTGGAAATAAAATATTTTGTATTTGTATTTTGTAATTATTGCAAATAGAAAAGTGCCGAAATAAAATAATAAGTTTGATTTGTAAACTTCCAATGGTCATAACACAGGCTTCGATTGAATGCTTAATATAATCATTGGTTGTAATTATGAAAACAAATGTAGCGTTATATTTCAAGTTTAGTTCTAAATATTGCAAGTAGATATGACATGTAAATCATAATTTTGACCTAATAAATTATTCTTATTATTCTTAGTTTCAGTGCCGGGCTGTAAAGAACAACGGCTGGTATGGTCCTCAATCAACCGAATCAGAACTGGAGTTGCAAGGTGCAACTATCATCTGCACAAATGGGGCATCGCAGAGTCACCTTACTGCGACTGTGGAGATTCAGTGCAGACCATCCAGCACATCGTGGAGGACTGCCCTACACGAAAGTTCAGCAGCGGATTCGAGGGGCTACACCAGCTAACACCGGAGGCAAAGCAATGGATTGCTAACTTCGACTTCAAATTGTAAAGTCGCATTTTTGGAAACGCCATACGATGATAATGCTACCACCGTTACTTTTCAGACCAGACCCACAAGACGCTGCAGATAATCACAGGTGTATGAAGTAGAAAATAAATTTCGCAGACGAAGTCGCAGGTAAAAGCTAGTATTGTTATAAAACATAAAAAAATGACTTTTTAAAGATAAGTATAAAGATGCTCTCCTCATCTGCAATTTTCTATGGACAAGGTAAAATTTTATTTTTGAGCAAAAACTTTATGTAAAAAATGACGGAAAGGTGTTTATTATCATCAGTTAACCCGTTACAATGCTTCCATACTGGACTGGTAGCGATAGAAAATGCCAGCTGCATCTCCTCCCGAGCATGCTGTGAAAACCAGCTAAGGAATTCGAGGGTTTCAATAATTTAATTAATTTAGGCGATGAGCTGACAACCTGTCACTACATCAGTATACAGATCTGTCCGAATTAACCATCAAAACTTGTCATACGTTGTGGAACGATCAGTGTTTAGATTGTTGACGACGATGACGACGACGACTACCCCATTAGGTATAAGGGCGTGATTTTATGTATATATGTACAATGATCCTACGACCTAATTCCCATCAGCTGCTGTAATCAATCAAGTCTATCCAAACTCAGCAAAAGTTATGAACTCGGTACATGTCCTTGGTGGTTTTTGATTATCTGATTTTGTGACTAGTACAGCAGGGGTAATATTGATATTAAATCTGATGGTACTATTCCCTAATTTTAGGATACCACTGTGACTTTCTTCGACATAAGAACAAGATTCTTACAAATATTATAAATGCTAAAGTAACTCTGGCAATATTTGCTCATAGGCAATTTTTTACTGCAGAAAAATATCTCATTCCCATGGGAAAACTCATTTAACGCGGGTGAAAGCGCGGGCGCCAATTACTGATACCAACTGACACTAAGTAGATCCGCTAGTTCAGTCAACCGGACTCGCAACGTAACCTATACCTATTTCCAACTCAGTTTAAGAATAAAGTTAAACAAAATTTCATGTCTTTTAGTTGATGATCTTGTGACTAAAATAAGGTTTAGCTATTAGATATGACAACATAAAGTAATTTATAATTCGTAAACTGTTTTTTATTATTTAAAAATAAAATAAAATACAACACAATTATATGCAAAATACACAACTTAACCTACACTTAAAAATAAATAAAAAAACTAAATAGGCCTCCCACTGCGTCCCACCAGACATGGTTCCTAACATGCTAGCAGCATTTTCCCGTTGTATAGCTTGGCTAATACGCTGAGCGAGGAAGCTGCCAGCTCTGCGGTCACCTGATGTATTGTGGAGACGCACTGAAACTTCCCTCATGAACTTTTTATTTTCCGGCCCCCATGTGCCTAGAGTCTCGAAACCAATTGGTGAGAAAATGTAGTTTTCTGAAATCTGCTCATACTTTCGCACCTTAAGCGCCTCTGCACTCATAGCCGTGGCAACTGCTCTTGCACTTGTTGCCTGAATGTGTGAAGGGGCCAACTTGTCCACTCATGTGACGTCCCATACCAAACTCCTTCCCCGCTGCCAGGGAATGAGTGTCACGCGTTTGGGTCTCTTGCCGTCAGATCGAACGGTACCGTTTGGCTCTAATTTTTCCGGTACTTTCGCTGAGACAAGAGCCCGACGAATTACATAATTCAGGGTGGCATGTCGGGGTATGCGGCTGGCACTTCTTTGGCAGGATAAACCATGGTGTCTGTAGGTATATCAATAATAATGGTGTAGGTAGCATGATATGAAATAAAGATCAGTCTAAGCTGAATGGTGGTTTGATTCATACGCCCGGTCCCATACACAGATATGGCGCAGCCGGTAATCGAGATATATCTATTCTAAATTAAGTATTATACAGTGCTATAGTGTGCATTAAATGTCAGGCGAGTCTGACAGTGATCGGTTTGAGGATTCACGCGAAACAACTGTGACTATTTGTGAAACAATGGAGTCGGTTTTGCAACCGCCACCGCCATTTCTTTTCGAGAACAATTTAACGAATGTTACGTCCGGTAATCTAAGTGCCGAATGGGAAAAGTGGAAGAAAGCTTTCCAGATTTATTTTGAAGCTTGTGAACTTTCTAAAAAAAGTAGTAAAGTGCAAATAAATATACTTTTGCATGTAATCGGTGACAAGTGTCGGGAAGTGTACGAACAGTTTACGGATGAAGTAACTACCGTGCAAGCGTTGTTGATAAAATTCGATGAATTCTTCATACCGAAAAAGAATTTAGCAATTGAGAGACATAAATTTTTCAAAAGGAATCAAAAAGAACTAGAATCAACCGAGCAATATCTTTTTGAATTGAACAAAATTGCATCGAAGTGTGAGTTCAAAGAACTTCGTGATGATTTGCTATGCAGCAGGTTTATATGCGGCGTGAGTGATGTGGGGTTATCCGAAAGAATGTTACGAGACCCTGACATAACCTTACAAAAGGCGCTGGATATATGCAAGTTGGCGGAAATGTCTAGGATGCAAGCGCAAAGCTTAAAAGCGGATAATCACGAGCAAAATGTGTATGAAATATCACATTCGAAGGATACACAGGATCAGGTACAGAGTGACGTGCATGCAGTAACTCACGGCCGTGCCGCCGAGCGCACGCGCCGTCCGCCTCTCACACCGTCGCGGCCCGGTGCAGGCGATGGAGCGCGTCAACAACATACGTCATATCGGAACAATATCAACCAGTCTTCATTTCCACCACGGTCAATAAACAACAGTGTGCCTACTAGACGTCCAGCAGCAGTGCCTATGTCGGCCAATCAGAGGAACGGGATTTGCGGCAATTGTGGTAGTGTTCATAGAAGATGGGAATGCCCCGCGTACGGAGTTTGTTGTAATCATTGCAACAAGATGAATCACATTGCGAGAATGTGCCGATCGGCGCGGCGAGTGTATACGGTGCAAGAAGACTCCACCGATCAGGTAATCTCTCAAATTAATCACTTGGGTAGCGATTGGACTGTAGATTTAGAGATAAACAAAACGCGTATCACATTTAAACTGGATTCTGGATCTGACGAAAATGTTCTCCCCAGCAGATTTTTAAGTAAAATCGGTTTATCAGAAAAAGACTTAATTGAAACTTCTATTGGATTGCAAGCCTACTCGGGCAGTAGAATTTCTGTACTAGGAAAATGTTTCTTAAAAGTTATCTGTAGAGGTAATATATACATTGTCAAATTTGTAGTTGCTGTCCTAGACGTTGAGTCACCACCACTACTTGGTAAAATTTCTTGCGAGGAAATGAATCTAGTAAGAAGAATAATGTCTGTTAACCGAACAAATTCAAGTGAAAGTATTTTAGACGAATTTCCAGATATTTTTACTGGTATGGGTTGTTTACCGGGCGAATATAAAATAGAGATTAATAGTGATGTAACTCCAGTAGTTCATGCTCCGAGAAAATTACCTATGGCTTTACGGGATCAGATAAAAAATAAATTAACAGAAATGGAAAGTGAGGGCATCATAGCGAAGGTAGAGGGCCCGACGGATTGGGTCAATAGTATGACTGTCGTCAAAAAACCTAACGGTGACCTACGTATATGTCTTGATCCGCGAGATCTAAACAACGCTATAAAGCGGGAGCATTTCAAACTCCCAAGCTTTGACGAGATTACAGCTAATTTATTAGGTGCCAAATATTTCAGCACGTTGGACGCAAAACAAGGCTTTTGGCAAGTAAAATTACATAGTAGAAGCACAGATTTATGTACGTTTAACACGGTTTTCGGAAGATATAAATTTTTACGCATGCTCTATGGTATTTCATCGGCATCTGAAATTTTTCATAAACGTCTATATGAACATTTTGATGACATTGAGGGCGTTGTTTTATTCGTTGATGATTTGTTAGTTTTTGGACAAACTAAAGAAATACATGATCAGAGGTTACGAGCAGTTTTACAAAGATGCCAAGACATTAATATCAAACTTAACAGACAAAAATGTAAAATAGGTCTTACAGAAATTAAGTATCTTGGTCATAAAATAAGTGCTGACGGAATCCGCCCTGATGACTCACACGTAACTGCTATAAAAGACATGCCTACTCCACAAAACTTAAAAGATGTAGAAAGATTTTTAGGGCTTGTGACGTATGTTGGTAATTTTATACCTAATTTATCAGAAAAAACCGCACTGTTGCGCGAAATGTTAAAAAAGGAAATTGGATGGCATTGGGACAGTAGACACGATAACTGTTTTAAACATTTAAAAGCATGTTTAATAACTCCACCCGTACTGCAATATTACGATATGTGGACTCCTATTGTGATATCAGTTGATGCTAGCAAGAACGGATTAGGCGCTTGTTTATTACAAAATAACTTGCCCGTATGTTATGCTTCCAAATCGTTGACAAAAACGGAACAAGCATATGCACAGATCGAAAAAGAGTTATATGCATGTGTGTTTGCTTGTGAGAAGTTCTATACATACATATATGGACGCACAGATATAACTATTGAAACTGACCATAAGCCATTGGTTAATATAATTAATAAGCCGCTTGCTGCTGCACCCGCGCGATTACAAAGGATGTTGATGCGTTTACAGCCGTATTCATTTAAATTAGTATACAAGCCGGGTCGGTACCTATACATCGCCGACACGTTATCGCGTGCAACTGCACCGACCGCGGGTGATTCCACACCGTTGCGAGACCACGTCGAATCGCAAGCGCAGGTGTGTGCACTAACAGCTTGTAATTTATTAATAGACACGCACTTTTTGCAAATACAAAAATGTACAAGAGAAGATAGTGAATTACAAAATCTAATAAAAGTTATTAGGCGAGGTTGGCCAAATGAGAAATCTAAGGTTGATGATATTTTAAAATGTTACTGGAATGTCAAAGAGGAACTTACAGTTAATTTTGGAATAGTTTGGAAAGGTAATAGAATCATCATTCCAAAGAGCATGCGTCATGAAATGCTTAGAAGCATTCATTCAAGCCATTTAGGGTTAGAGAAATGCAAACTTAGGGCGCGAGAAACAGTTTACTGGCCAAATATTAGTACTCAATTAGCCGATTACTTATCTAATTGTCAGGCGTGTTTAACTCATAGAAAACAAAACAGTTCAGAACCACTAATACCCCATGAAATACCTAACAGGCCATGGTGTAAAGTAGGCGTGGATATTTTCCATATTGCCAGTCAATCTCACGTAATCATTGTGGATTATTATAGTAAATACATTGAAATTGCTAAATTGCACTCATTGAGGTCTGATAGTGTAATCAGCAGAATGAAAAGAATTTTCCGAAGACATGGCATACCAGAGATTGTAATGAGTGATAATGGTCCGGAGTTTTCGTCAAATTTGTTTAAAGAATTTTCTCTACAGTGGAAATTCCATCACTTAACGTCTTCCCCTAGGTATCCACAATCGAACGGTCAAGTAGAACGAGCAGTCCAAACTATTAAGAGTATAATTAAGAAAACTACATACGATCAATCAGATCTAGATATTGCATTATTAGAGTATTTGAACACACCGATTAATAACGAGTTGCCTTCACCAGCCGAACTGTTATACAATAGAAAGCTAAGAAGTATCATACCTTGTAGCTCTAATATGTTAATACCTAAAATACACGATAATATCATTCATGATAAATTGAGAGCAAGGCAAGAAAAACAAAAGTATTACCACGATAGAAGGGCTAAGAATTTAAGTGTTTTAGTCGTAGGGCAAAAAGTCAAAGTACGATTTGATGACAGATGGGTTTCCGGCACAGTCAAAGGTATAGCAGGACCTAGATCTTATTACGTTTTAATGCCGAATAGGAACATATTGCGCCGAAACAGGAAACACATAATAGTGGATTCGAATCTTAGACCCGAAACATTGTTATATTACGATGATGACTCAACGTCCCCCGACAGTAGCGCGCGCGGTACGTCCAGCTCCAGTAGACCAGTTTATCGAACAGCTGATCGCAATTTGCAACATGAAACTAATCTGTATCGTACTCGTTCCGGCAGGACAGTGCGACCTCCTGATCGGTGGGGATTCTCCGCAGCAGCATCCGTGGAATAATTAACACCTATCTAAAATAAACAACACAATCTAAACTAAACATGTGCTAAAGTGAAAAGATCTACAAGTGAACAAGTGTACTCAGTGAAAATAAATAAATAAATGAATAAAATAATAACTAAATAATGTAAAAAGCATGAATAAATAGGTATAATATTATTTGGTATAAATGTACAAAAGTTAAATCACAATAATAATACTTACTTTCAAAACTTTAATTTAAAATTAATGTATTAATATAAATATTAAAAGTAGATACAATATGAATAACAGTAAATATAAATAATAAGTACAAATAGGTAATAGATAAGTATATTAACAAGATAAGTTATGCTCAAATACGAACGTAATTAATGTTAAAATAATGTGTATAATGAATAGAGATACTTACCTACCTCTTACTTTTATTTACGTAAAATTTTTGGCAAAATTATTATTATATTATTTAGTAAAGTCTTTTTTTTAGTCTTGAAAGACATGATTGTTTTTTTATAAATATTATTTTGCATGTTAGTCCACATGATAATATAAATTAAAATATGTTTTCTATCTTCTTATTTCTAATGGTAAGATGTCTAGAAAACATAGTTAATAAAGTAAAATAATTACAGTAGTTTTACACTCATGTTCATTCTATTATTTTGTGAATATTATATATTAGTATAAATAATAATGTATTGAAGCTAAACCTTCTTTTCCAAAAAAGGGGGTTGTAGGTATATCAATAATAATGGTGTAGGTAGCATGATATGAAATAAAGATCAGTCTAAGCTGAATGGTGGTTTGATTCATACGCCCGGTCCCATACACAGATAGTGTCCAAGTTCGTTTACCCTGGTGCCGCAACTGCAATCATGTGGCTGGTAGGTACGAAGGCCCAAGCGGAGACCGATCACCAGGGAGAGAGTGCAGCTTTCAAGAACGATCCCAATATTTTCCGAAGGCAGAGCGTTGAGTCAAAGTCCAGACTCTTTTTCAAAAGCCACCAGAAGGCGGGCGCGATCTGTTGTGCTATCACATAGGTAAATGTAGTAAGTCTGTCTGTACCTTTTTACCTTGGACGAATAATCCTCTGGACACGTCACCAAACGAAAATGTATGAGAACTCGTTCAACCAAAACTAGGGGGGAGGTATGACAGATAATACCCAAACAGATTAAAAAAGTACGCGCTTCCTAACATATTTGTTTATTTTTGACACTTTTTAAATATTCGGGTTGTATGTCTTTTTTGATCGTGTCATAGATAGTGTTGTACCCTAGTCGATAATCGATATAGAATTAATGTTGAGTGAATGATGTTTCCTGAATCATAGAAATATGAACATGTGTTTTTATTAAGTTATTTTTAAAATAAAAGTAAAGTAAAATTTTCAAATCGATCACTACTCATTGAATTTATACCATTATCTATTTACACACTAAGAAATCTCTAGAGGGGTCTTGTCTTTACTTTGAATATTTTCAAGAAAACATTATTGCAATAGGCATTATACAATAAATTTGAAATATTTATCTCTCTATCTGTCTGTATCCACATGACGCCAAAACTACTGAACCGATTTCGATGGGAGTCTTTTTATTCAACTAAGTGACATTGGACTCAACAAAGGATACACATATCATAATGCCTTATTTAGAGAGTTGGCAGTTAATTGAATTTAGGTTGAAATACAACCGATTTTTATGCATCTTTTTTTTTCATCTAAATATTTTGTAGACTCAAACATAGATTTCATCACGCTACATGTAGCTTAAGTTATAACTTGGGGAAATGAATAAATTGAATTTGGGTTTTGACTTGGAACTAAATACACATATCTATTAATCTACGCGGCTTAGATTAAAAAAAAATATACCTATTCATTTTCATACCATTATAATTAGTCCTCACACCGATTTTCGGTGATTGCGGCCAATCTCCCAGGGATCGGCCAACTGCACAGGATTCTTTTTTAGTGCCTAAGTGTTTGCACTACACAAAAGTGCACTCTCTGTTCCTTCAATATCTTATTCTGATGGGACAGATTGACTGACACGACCAGAGATAAATCAGGCACAGGACCAACTATTTGCATGCCGATCCGACAACATGGATCATCTTACTTTTCGCACAATCAGGTGATCAGCAATGCAATATCATAACCAAACTAACAACAACGCAAAGTCATTGTCCCCCGCCGGAAATCGAACCCGGGACCTCTGGGTCGAGAGGCCATGGGTCAGACTACTAGACCACAGAGGCAGGAGCTTTTTAAACAAAGAACGGCATAACCAACTTTGTTCATGACTACCACGCGTACTAAGAAGTAGGCATAATTAGTTGTAAATGAAAATAAAAAGTCACGCGACCACATATGAAGCTTATACCTGTCAACAGATCACAAAATATTAGCGTTGTCCGTTCAAATGTTTATGTTTTTCTTAGACCTACGACATGCCGGCGACGATACTGTAAATAATTCCTATCGATATCGTTCATCGATAGTGTCACGTCTCTAGATGAACAAAAATTAATGAACAAATGGAAAAAATACAATTATAATCCGACTTATTAGAGAATGACAACATACTGGTTTACATACATTCAGTACCCTGGATGTTTTATTGGGTCGTATTATTCACTCCTGTCACCGCGCATTTTATTCATTTTAGAAGAAAATAACAAGAAATATTGATCTAAAATACAATTACAAATGAAAAAAAATATTGCTGATTCGATTACTATAAGTTTTGCTAAACAAAACAGCATATTACACCATTTTCAAAGGTATTTTTCCTCCTCGAAATTTGAAGTCACACTGACGTTGGTAGTTTGTTTACTGTGGCCAAAATACCTACTGTCAGTCTAGAGTGGCTGTAGAGGGGTAAGGAGTAAAATGTCATAATTGTACGTCCAGAGGTTGTTTCGTCCAAGCTTTTTACAAACTGGCTCATCCCCATTGCCCCTGGGCGTAATGAGATGAGGGAAGATCAGAAGATCAAATAGACTTCGACTCATTCACAGCTTCGGACAGGTGGGTGATTTCGACGTGACCTAAAGATAGGCCAATTATATCCCCAAAGAATTTGGAGCATCCGCTTGCAGACGCTAGAAAAGCGGGCAGAGACACAAAAGAAACTATGAATTCCAATACCACCGATATCGGAAGTCAGGCCTAGAGTCTACCATTTTCCTAAGGAGCTCAGAGATTTGGTCGTCCATTTCTGTCAGCAGACTCCTAAATTTCCATAAATGGCAACATCTCAAAACGGAGGTGAATTGAGGTACAAAGAGACAAAACTTGACTATAGTTATTGCCATATGGGGATTTATTTCCAGTAAACGTCCGAAGTTGTCTTTGAATTTCGCTACTTGTTTGTGGACAAAACATGGAATGGCATCATCAAGGATCGGAGAATGATGAGTAATCGCATGGAGGTTTCTATAGCTATTAGTAAATTCGGGGCAACGTCGTTAAATCTTGGATATTATATCACGCTGAGCGTCCGGAGTGATACAAGGATGAAGGAATAGTTCGCACTTACTGAAATTCAGTTTCAAGCCAATTTGAGCAAAAACATGGATTAGTGTTTTCAGGTCTTCTAAAACTGTGTCTGGCTGACCTCAGAACGTTTCGTCATCCAAATACCAAATATTAAACTTTGATTTTAGGGAAAAAATAGTAGGATGAATGCCTAGTCTGAAAATGGCCAGACCTAATGGATCTGCTGGCAACCTACTGAAGAGTGTAACAGATGTTCTTTGTACACGAGTTTGGAGGGCTTGTTGTAACATTGCCAAAGGTAGGGGTATACAATCAGTATGTTTTCGTTCACTTGGGACAGAAAAGCCAACACTTTTTAAAATGTCTTTTTGAATAAAAAAAGTGTTATAAAACTAAGTTATTAATAATAAAAAATAATTATAATAAAAGTATTTATTTCCTCTACAAACAACATCATTAAACTGTATGACGCACCTCCCCACATTTATGCTTACTTAGCGTTTAGGTTACTTATTATAATCGCATATCTATCACTCAATAAACGGACGTCCAACAAGATAGTTGTTTCCATTCTTCGCTCCCGACTCGCCTCCTCGCATGGCGATTCTGCCAGTGCTGCCTTTTAGGGCAGTGCTGAGCATTGCGCGCGTTAAATTGAACTTTGGACTTGTATGTTTTTGAAAAATGAAACAATGCTCAGTTTTTGACTTTCTTCGGTTTGAAATCATTGGACAAGTTTTGAGTGTTTTCAACGTTATGGAACTCATTTCTATCTGTTACGGTGTGGACTGGACAAAATGAGAAATTAAACAGCGTGGTGTTACAACTTACCTAACAACATTACATTAAATCGTAGTAATAGGCAAAAATCTGATGATAATTATTGCTGGCTGCCGGGAGTGGTTAGGTCAGATGGAAGGCTATGTTAGCTGGCTGCCGGGAGTTGTTGGAGACGGATGGAGGAATCGTTGCGCAGGGTGCCGGGAAATGATGGAGTCCGATGAGCTCATGGAGCAAGGACGCAGGTTCAGGTAGAGCACCGGGGCTCGGCAGGTCGGTATCAGGCTAGTACCGACTGCTGGACCAGTATTCGACGATAACGGTGTGAGCGTATGTAAGGTTGTGCAGTGCCGAAAACAATATCAAAAGTGAGTACTTTACTAATATAATCGTAATACGTGATTGCGTATTCCGTAGTGCCTTCAGTAACAGCGAAGATATTTTAATTAACAGAAAAAAAAATATGTTTAGTAATATCAGTAATACTTAATACCATCTATATATTTTTTTAAAGCTCTAGCCTAAGTAAGAGGGCGTATTTTTAATCAAACATATTGCTTCTATTGCAATGATAAGTTAAATATAGACACGGCGCTGTTGGCAACATGAACTACTTGTTAAATTAATTTATAGTTAAATCGCAAAGAAAGTATACATTAGGTACCTTAATAAAAAAAAAACTTTTTAATCAAAATGTACACATATTTATGTTTATTTTCATGTTTTTTCTCTAATCGCATATCTATCACTCAATAAGCGGACGTCCAACAAGATAGTTGTTTCCATTCTTCGCTCTCGACTTGCCTCCTCGCAGTCGCAGTAGATACATAAGCAATAAAAGTTTATAATTTGTTTAAGAGGCTGGTCCCTAAACTAGGTAAACCTGATCTATAGATAACCAGGCCTACACCTCCAGAATGATTGACTAGAATAATAAGATATTGTGTTGTCTTGGGTATAAAGAAAGGAGAGAAAAAAAAAGACTTAATAATTATTAAGTCTTGTGGGTTTATGGGTGTGTATGTGTACGTGTGATTGTGTGTGTGAAGATACCGGGTGTAAGGGCGGTTTTGCACTGCTCCGTATGCGGTTCGTATCCGTGATACCTAACATATATTATATGGATTCGTGCGAAAATGCGTGACAGCTTATGAATACCAGAAAGGCTGTATACAAAGTTACAGATCGTGATCAAAATACTGCCAGTATGCAGCACTTCCTATCGCAACAAAATTAGTATTTATGTATGTAGATATATGCATTTATTATATGTATGTATTATTTTATATTATACATACATATAATTACGCCTTTATCCCTAATGGGGTAGGCAGAGCGTAAACGACCTAAACAAAGGCCGTTCCTCCACGTCTGACAAACTCTTAAGGGCCATTCAAGAAAGATTTGTACGTATATTGCTGTAGTGACAGGTTGTCAGCCCATCGCCTAAATTACAATATACTGAAACCCTCAGATCCCTTAGCTGGTTTTTACAGCATGCTCGGGAGGAAATGCAGCTGGCACATTCTATGTTTATTTATACGCATCGCGCTCTCTCAATGCAGCTGAGCGTGGGTACTCACAGATTGAGCGGGAGGCCTTAGGAATTGTTTACGCAGTAAAGAAGTTCCATCAGTATTTGTATGGTCGCAGTTTTATTTTGAGGACGGATAACAAACCTCTCGTGGCGATGGCGGCTAGTAAATTGCAACGCTGGGCTGTTATATTAGCAGGATACGATTATAAAATTGAATATGTGCGTAGCGAGCGTAACGCGGCAGATGCCTTATCACGGTAACCGTGCGGAAAAAAGAAGCGTGTAGGTATAGAGAGGACATATTTAAATTTTGTTCAAAAATTTCTACCTATCACAAGAAAGACTGTGCAGGATTACGTGGGTAAAGATGGTACATTAAGACGCTCCCATGTCTCAATGACCTTGAGCGTTTTGCTTACCTGACACCCCACCCACCCGTTCTTTCCCCTGATGTTTGTTACTTAAAGGTGAATAAACTTGGCCATCTATCGGATTTAGCTTGTACTACTACAACACGCGATGGGTTCTAGTTTGTGATCATCTCCTTCACCACCGGGTATATTTTTGAACCATGTAATCCATAAAATAGTTTATAATTAAAAATGCAAATATTACGGGTGTTCTCTTGGTGTTCTACTCATTAAACTAAACAACTTTTCCTAGAAAACATACAGCTGTCGAAATAATATGAAAAAAATACAAATGTGTCGATATATACTACCACACTACTGATACTAATTAATTATGTACATATTCAATTATCCAAATTATTATTTTATATAATATTAAATAATTATTTATAATAATATTAAATTATTATTTTATATTTTATTCGAAAAAGTTGTACAGTTTCATGAGTAGAACACACCGTTATCATTATTTACACTTTATTCAAAATGATCCCATAAAATAGTCCAAGAGCTTGCGAACATTTTAAAGAATTAAATTATTATGTTTTATTGAAATACAGCAAGAATTTTTATTCACTAAGGAAATTTTAAGGGCTTGTTATTGTCGGTGAGATTATGAAACTGTTTTTTTTTTTAACGTAAGGTGAAAAAAATGGACTTTCTACGATAGTTTTTTTTTTTCATATTTTGACCTATTTTCCATCGAGAAAGTTGTTCAGTTTCATTGTCTAAACAAGTCCTTAAAATTTCTTTGGTAAATGATATACCTCGGTTTTTTATGTATGTTCTTCTTCTGCGGAGTGGGTATCGAGTCTATCGACCCCATGAACCCTATGTATGTAAATGTACCGGGTGTAAGGGACAGCGTACCGCAAACTGATAGAGGAGCCTCAGTCAACGCTCATACTACTTTTCCCCCTTTACCAGCAGTTTTTTTTTTTAATACCTACGTTTCAGTCATTGTTACATCTGGTTTGCTATTAAGTAGGATTTAAAAATTGTATTGCTGTATATGATGTAACAGACCTTGTATTTACGCGTAAATTAATTACAGCAAGTTTAAACCTGTTTAAGAGATAAAACAAATTGAATTTTGAAATGCTGTCCGGAGCAAAATGACTATGTGAAGCAATTTGCTAAAATCTTACTATAATAAATACTTTTCACTTATAATATACTTGGGCTCAAAAAAAGCACCAAATTACAATAACAAAAGAAAAAAACTAAATTAAACCGACGACTTTTTTTTCGATTTTATTTGAAATTAATATTTTTAGATGGCTGGTAGAGGGCTCAAGATCTGAATATTTTAAAAATTTAATTATGTTTACTTCCATGCTGGCCTGGGAGCGAGAGAAAAACATAGAATGTGCCAGCTGCATTTCCTCCCGGGCATGCTGTAAGATCCAGCTAAGGGATCCGAGGGTTTCAGTATATTGTAATTCAGGCGATGGGCTGACAACCTGTCACTACAGCAATATACCAAGAATTATATTTTAATTAACCCTCAAAACTATGTCAGACGTGGCGGAACGACCTTTGTTTAGGTCATTTACGCTCTGCCTACCCCATTAGGGATAAAGGCGTGATTATAAGTATGTATATAATGTAATTATGTATTTAAAATCATGAGAAACCACAACATTTCATACCTCTTGGGTAAGTGAATTCTAATAAATAAAATTCGAATAAAATTGCTCTTTTGGTATGTTGTATGGGTATACCTAGACTTTTATCTCCTGAAAGAATTTGCGGGCCGCTGTCTCTTACGCCCGTCATGTATAAAATATGCAATTTTCAATTATTAGGCGTTACATGGCTGTAAAATCTAGCCTAGCTATGTATTATTTTAGATTATAATCTATAGCCAGTCATTAGTATCTATCTGATGTAAATATATTCATTAAAGAATTAAGTACGTAGGTCAATTTATTATAAAATCGAACAGAAGTTAAAAGATTTATTATTATTATTAGGTTTTTGGTGTCTTAACTCTGGTCTTCTGCTATAATGAATGACCTAATATTGCAATATATTTTGTAAAGGTAGTATTAAAAGGCGATTAAAATTTGGAAAGATATAATGAAGTACATAAATATAATCTCTTGAAGTTCAAATCATACATACATATAATCACGTTTTTATCCACAGTGGGCTAGGCAGAGCGTAAACGACGAAAACAAAGGTCGTTCCGCCACGTCTGGCAAACTCTTAAGGGCCATTCAAGAAAGTTTGAGGGTTATTTAAGATAGATTTGTAGGTATATTGCTGTAGCGACAGGATGTCAGCCCATTGCCTAAATTACAATATACTGAAACCCTCGAACACTGGTTTTTACAGCAAGCCCGGGAGAAATTCAGCTGGCACATCCTATGTTTTTCTCTTGCTCCCAGGCCAGCATAGAAAAAATGATTCTTAAACTATATGACTAGAAATAAATAAATCTACTAAAAATAATAGCTTAGAAGGTATACGAGTAATAGTAATAAAGGTCATCAATTAAATATGAAGTTTTGATAAATTTATGATTCTTCTACTGATGTGTGTCGCATTGTGTAGTTTTTCTTCTTTTGTACTAATGGATAACTGAAACAGAAAACAAATATTATAGTGATGGTAAAAAGAACATAAAAAATATTTAATCTACTGATTATTTCGTATGGATTATTTTGATCTTCCATGCTGGCCTGAGAGCGAGAGAAAAACATAGAATGTGCTAGCTGCATTTCCTCCCTGGTATGCTGTAAAAACCAGCTAAGGGATCCTCGAGTTTCAGTATATTATAATTTAGGCGATGAGCTGTGACTATAGCATCATACATCATCATCTCCTTAGCCCTATCCTCGTCGAATAAAAAAAGTTCCATAAAATCGGTTGAGAAACAGCCAATTTCAATTTCCTGCCTACCCCCTAAGTCTAGTAGCGTGATTTTAGGTATCCTAAGTTGCAACTCGGGTAACACACAGTTGAATTAAAAAGATCCCATCGAAATCGGATCAGTAGTTTTGGCGTGATGTGGTAACATACAGATAGACAGAATGACAGACAGACAGACAAAAATTAAACAAAAAAATCGTTTTGATCTTTATATCGTTAATAATGCCTGCTGCAATTTTTTTTTGTAAATATATTCAATGTACAGACACGACCCTTCTAGAGATTTATTATATGTATAGATAACCCTCAAAACTTTGTCAATCGTGGCGGAACGACCATTGTTTAGGTCGTTTACGCTCTGCCTACCCCATAAGGTATAAAGGCGTGATCATATGTATGTATGTATAATTTTGATAACGACTTTATTTGGATATGTAGTATATTCCTGTTCTTAAAATAGTTTGAGCTCTTGGACTATAATTAAACTTGCAAGTGCTGTAAATGTAAATTCTAAATTAACATGTCTTAATTCTTCTTTGCTTGACTAGGGGCGATAGAAAAACATAGAATTTTCCAGCTGCTTCTTTTCCCGGGCATACTGTAGTCAGTAGAGACATGGAGCAATATAATATACTTACTCCGAAAAGGGAAACAAGGTTGTGGAATACCGTTATAATCACACAGTTCACATAAATCAAATTAAAGCTGTAAGTTTATTTTCACTTACTTTTGTTGGTCCGACGATATTATGCTATGAACTATTGTGATTAAGATATTTGTGCAGAATGTTGATGGTTGCTGAAAAAAAATCAATTTAAAATTAACGAGAAAAATAAAACAAATTATAAAAAAAAAAAGTTGACTAGAATCGAACTTTGGTTAGGATCGATCTCGTTCTACTGCGATTGAAGGGCACTAGCACTGCCGCCGCACTAATGCGGCTGACAGTTTGGATGGCGAAATTATGCACTGGTTTGTAGACAATATGCAATCTTTACGCTGTCAGATAGAATAAAACATTCCGATCAAACATCTATCAATATTTTTAGAGAACCAAGGTACTTTTGTTATTTCCTAAAAAAAATGCTGAACCATTTGCTACATTCTACAGTAGCTGACTAATAAAATAGTAGTAAAATAAAACAAAATAATATTATGATGAATTAATGAAATACTTAGTGTTTTTTCATATTTTCTAAGAATTTTAGAGAAACTCATCAATAATAATCAGTAGATAAAGAACAATTCGCACTTATATTAAACAATGAATATTAAAAGTCTTAAACACAAAATGTCCAAACAGAACTTAAGAAAACTATTATTGCGTGACAAGAGCGACGCGGGTTCCCTTCGCGAAGGCCGTGGGCCGTCTGCCGCCCGTCGAACGCGCACGGACCCGCCCTTTGCGAACCTCCCAGAAATCAGATTTTTTTTTTCTCCAAAACTAATAATCGAAATAAAAAAACAAGCAGATCACATTTTAGTGTTTATGATTTATAACGTTCAAAATAATTATCATAAATGCAAGTCGTTAAGTGCAAGTAAATTAAAAAAGTTTAGTCAATGTTTTAGACACGGAAAGAGGGCCAGAAGAATTCGTATTCCTCATTAATTACTCAATATTTTTAAATAATCTTAAGAGTGTAATGAAGAGCTGAGACCAACCTACAACATATAATTATTTCATATTTTTTATGTAACGATAAAGTATACTTTATAGGCCTTGTAAGCGACCGAAATATCCCGAGAGCCCCTTAAAGAAAATTGTTTTATATTTTCAATCAGGCTGGCCTAGTGTATGTAGGGATGAAGATTTAAAACCATATTATACAAGACGTAATGAGCTGTATTTGGATAGAGGATGTGTCGTTTGGGGCTATCGTTTGGTGATACCAACTGCACTTAGAAATATCATATTAAATTAGATACATTCAGGGCATCTTGGCATAGTAAAAATGGAAAGCATTGCTCGTAGTTTTGTTTGGTGGCCAGGAATCGACAATGATATCGAAAATATTTGTAAACAGAGCGTGACATGTGCGCTAGAGGGCGCTGCACCGCCTCGTGCATCGCCACAGCCCTGGCCATATATTACTGACCCATGGTCAAGATTACATTCGGGCTTTTTAGGGCCGTTTCAGGGAAAGATGTTTCTGGTAATAATTGATTCCACGACTAAATGGCTAGAAGATTTTACAATGCAAAAGACAATCGCCAGCGCTGTTATCAAGGTACTTCGTAAGACATTTGCTCGTGTTGGACTGCCTAGAGAGGTTGTATCCGATAATGGGCCACCTTTTACCAGTAAAGAATATAATGAATTTATGGCAAATAATGGTATAAAGGTAACTTACACAGCTGCTTACCATCCCGCATCGAATGGAGCCGCAGAAGGCGCTGTTAAATTATACAAACGTGCTATTAAAAAATCCGTTAGGGATGGTTGTGATATCGATACCGCTTTGCAGACCTACCTTATGATGTACAGGAATGTAGAACATAGTTCAACTGGCTCGTCTCCGGCTATGCTGTTGCAACGTAGAAGTTTTTAAGGTCAAGGTTAGATTTAATTAAGGAGGATAGGCAAGTAGAGATAAGTGTGTCAGAAGCGCAGCAGAGACAAGTACGTAACACGGGGGGAACACTAAGGGATATAAAAGAAGGTGATGCTGTTTGGGCTCGAGATTTTTCTGGAGGTAGATGGTTGAGTGGCGTAGTATCGGAAAAGGTAGGCTCACGAAATTTTATTATTGAAAGGGAGAATGGTCCACCTGCCAAAAGGCATCTTGATCAAGTTAAGAAAAGACGTAGTAGTTATGGTGTTTCGTCAGATACCATAATACCTTCTTCACCTGACTTAGTGTCCGGTGTAGGTAATTCTATACCTGTATTTGTTGTGGTACAAGAAACTAATAACGACTCGGCGCGTGTTACAGAGGGGTCTTGCGAACAGGAACGTCAACTTGTGGCGGAATCACCTTCAGTGGATTCCGGCCTACCCGTTAATACTGAATCACCAAGGCAGCGCCCTAAGCGTGCCATTAAACCCATTAAACGATTTGGTTTTAAAGAAATTTATTATTTTAGTTAATTACTTAAGTAGTTAAGTATTAGGATTAATTAAGTTTAGTGGTACTGAATTAAATATTATTATTTAGTATAGTTCCCGGCAATTAACTTCAATCTTAAATTCTAAACATATGTGTGAATTTAATAACCATGCTTTTTCCCACTACATCAAGAAGTCTGCCGGATGCTATATACGTTAGATAAGGGTGGAGGTGTGATGTATGTAGGTAGTAAAGTAAATGTGATTATTATTTGATACAGAGGGTATCTTTCTTCTGATTAAAAAGCCTTGCATTGAACGGTCGTGTTTAATTATGCTCCGCCTAATTCCCATATTTCTCAATAATGAGAGTTACTTCTGCTTTCAATAATGGTAGAGTTGCCCTGGCGCTGTACAATGCATACGTCCGTAGTAGACTTGAGTTCAATGCCATTTTTTGGGACCCAAAAGAGAGTAAATATGTAGTAATGCTTGAAAGAGTGCAGCGTAAGTTTGCTAGGTACTTGTACAAAAAGAAATACGGGTATTATCCATACTTTTACCCCTCACTATTTGACATCGGGTCGGTTGGGATAGATACCTTGGAGATACGTCGCAAAATGCTTGTTGTATTTCATTATTATTTATTATTAAATAATAAAATTGATAACCCTGAAACTCTTGCACGAATCAACCTTGTGGCTGTGCCACTAAGATTCATACACGGTGGAGCACTCGGGCAGAGAGGGCGCCGGCCACGGCCGCTGTTCGCTGTGGGGCAGGAGTTGCACACTCAGCAAGCTGAGCAGGCTCCTGCAGCTAGGGTCATAAGTCTCCTCAACTGTATAATACAGTTACCAGAATCAGATTTAGATCTATTTCATGATAGTTATAGTGTTATTAAGAAAATGTACATATATTTAAATAAGATGTACCTAGTTTACCTTGTAATTCGTTTTAGTTCTTAAATGGAGTGTACCCTGATGTCCTTAAAACTACGAGGGTTTGTCCAGTATACAAAGTATTTCAAAGATAATTGAGTCGATTTTATCCACATGCTTAATGGAACATCTTGAGAGCAATGACTTACTGACCGACAAACAATATGCTTATAGAAAAGGCAAGTCAACTACTAATGCAGCACATCAGTCTCACCAGTATTGATGATAAATATAAAACAGCAGGTGTATTTTGTGATCTCACAAACAGACGTACTTTGCACATTTCCATTCACTTATGTCATACGGTATATTGCTATGGGGTAACTTAACGGACTCAAATCGAGTATTTATCTTCCAGAAGCGCGCTCTTTGATTAATAACAGGTATAGGTCCACGTGAAACAGGCAGGTCACAATTTTCAAAACATCGCATAATGACTATGACCAATCTATACGTCTATGAAATAATACCATATGTCCGCCGTAATATAGCTGGTTTCAATCGCCGCGGATGTGGAGAACGTGTGTTGAGAAACACGGGACGACTAGCCAGTTTTCCCCGACGCACGGATCTATCCACAAAAAATCCACGTGTGATTGGACCAACTTATTATAAGCAGTTACCCGCAGATCTCAAAAATGTAACTAATAATGAAACATTCTATCGCCGGCAGTGCCCAGCAAGAGATTCTTCACTCTTGCTGGGCACTGAATTCTACTCTATAAATTAATTTTTAATTTATAAATTTAATTGACTATCCTATTAATTATAGTGACATTATTTTTATTGTAGAAATTATTTGACATTAGCTATTGCTTCATTTTCATTTCTTTTTTACTCCTTGACATTGTGTATTGTTTTTTCATTTTACATACATACATACATATAATCACGCCTCTTTCCCGGAGGGGTAGGCAGAGACCACATCTTTCCACTTGCTACGATCCTTACATACTTCTTTCACTTCATCCACATTCATTAATCTCTTCATACATGCTCGTCGGTTTAGGGTACTCTTGACCTGACCTTTCTTTAGGACGTCCCCGATTTGATCCAAGTACGTGCGTCGAGGCCTTCCCCTTCCAACATTCCCATCCACACTCGCCATATATATCTGTTTGGTCAACCTGCTTTCACTCATTCTCTCAACATGTCCAAACCATTTAAGCATTCCCTTCACCTGTCACTATATCATCTTTCACACCACAACGTTCCCTTATCACACTATTTCGTATCCTGTCACTCAATTTAACTCCAATCATACTTCTTAACGCTCTCATTTCTACTGCATTTAATCTGCTTTCATGCTTCTTCTGCCATACCCAACTTTCACTCCCATACATCAGTTTTGGAACCAACACCCTTCTATGCACAGCCAGACGGTCCTTATCGGACACCTTCTGACTGTTCATAAAGGCGTGCATGTTACCGGCATTCACTCTCCTTTCAATATCCCTATCATTCTTTCCATCTGCTGTAAACATTGATCCTAAATACACAAACTCTTTCACTTGCTCCACTTTTTCATTCCCTATCAAAATGTTACACTCTGTCATATTCTCCTTTTCAAAAACCATTGCTTTCGCCTTACTATTTTTTTTTTTATTTTTACTTAAGCTATTATCATTTTTATTTTATTTTATATTCCTTGACACTGTATATTGTCTTTATTTTGACATAAGCTATTGCTTCATTTTATTTTATACTTTATGACATGGTACTATTAGCTTTTTTACAAATTGACATGTTTTAGTTTTTAAGATATTTTTTATTCTTATTTTTTTATTTCTGACGATCATATTATCCTTGGACATATTTAGTATTATTGTAATGTAATTATGAAATTGAAAAAAAAATAATAAACAAATCTAATCTAATCTAAGATAATGTGGGTGGGTCTACGCCAACATCAGATGGTGCTTGTCAAGGATGATTGCCTGCCTCCGAACAAATGGCTCATGGGAAGAATATCACATACTTATACTGGCACCGATGGTATCATCCGAGTAGCAGACGTCGTCACCACATCAGGGGCCATGAGGAGGGCGTTCTACAGGCTCGTCCCTCTTCCACTGTTGGAACAGGATGTTCCAAGGCCGGCAGGATGTTCGCGCCTCGACCAGTCATGACGTCACAGCTCACGTGAGCGTGACGTAACGCTGCGCCACCACCCGCGCTGCCGGACTTGCTCGCAGATCAATCGACGTTCCACCACCGCCGTCTGTGCCCACAGACTTCTACTATTTGCAATAAATTCGCTGTATTTTAAAGTCAAAGATCGCCTCATTGAAGAGTTCCTGCCCAATACACAAGCCAACATACATTCACAACCACCCTCCATGTTTAATTGTGACGGTGGCCGTGCGTGCTCCATTTTTGCTCACTACGTATATTTTTCCGCTACAACTAGTTTTCAATTATTTTTGTTGATAAACAAAAAACACTTCCTAAAACTGCACGTATAGATTTAGACAATTTATTAATAGTAATATTTGTAGGAGAGCCCGATGGTGTAGTGGATAGGGCCGCTGCCTCCTGAGCGGGAGGTCTTGGTTCGAATCCCACGACGTACCAATGTGTTTTTCGGTTTTCCAATTTCATATGTACGTTTATTCGGTGCTTTTTCCGTGCTTCGGAAGGCACGTTAAGCCGTTAATATCCCGGTTAATATCGTTTAATTCCGTATATATTAGTCGTTAAGCCATATCAGAGGCCAGTGCTTAGCATTGGCGGCTTGAAAACTCTGACCTAATCTAGAATTGGGTCTGGTTTCCCTTCTGGGTTGCGGAGGTCAGATGGCAGTCGCTCTGTGTAAAAACCAGTACCCTCGTTCAATCCCCTAGATTAGGAAGCCGACCCCGTGAGATACGGGATAAGGCAAGGGAGATGACTAATAGTAATATGTGTGTCCCACCGCTGCCACCATGAAGTGTAGCAACGATACGCACGAGATCTTGACAACAACTGATTTATTCTTGAAGTACCCACCACCAATAATAGAACACTTTCTAGGTCAAGACCAATATGGCTTTAGAAAAGGTAAAGGCACGAGAGAGGCTATCTTGGCCCTGCGATTTGTAATAGAGCGAAGGATGGATTTGGGCCATGATACGCATATAGCTTTTGTGGACCTAGAAAAAGCGTTTGATATGGTTGATTGGGAAAAAAAAAATATTCTAAAGGAACCAGGATTATAGGGATAGCAGAATAATAAACCATCTCTATAAAAATCAACCAACAATAGTAGTAGTAAGAAAGGTAAAAGGAATAGCTAAGATTCGTTTTATATTTTAAAGAATAACAGAAGCATCCTATTCCACTAATATTATTTGGGTAGTTCTCCTGATTGACGGAAATGTAATATGTTCCGTGACAACATTACATAAGAATAAATTGAACAGCTAAAAGCTTTTTAATTTTAATGTAAATAGTATATAGCATTATGGATCTGGGTTACATATATTTGTAAAGAGAACTAACAATTTATGCGAAAGTTTGGTTGTTTGTTACCCAAAAACAGGATGGATCCGGATGAAACTTGGCACACTTAATGCAATGAAAAGTTGACTATGTTTTGAAATACTTATGTTTTCATGGGACTAATCATTCAGCGCGGGTAAAATGGCGAGAGGAATGCTGTATAAATATACCTACAAAACCAAAAACTAATTCTCGGATGAATTGCTATGGTCGGTAAAAGATTAATACTTAATGATGTATGTGATTCCCCGTGTGGTGCCAGGTTAGAATAGCATCACCTAGTAAAAGGCGACTAAGGGATAAATCTAGGGAATGGGCAGCAGCGTTCCCTGTGAATGGAAAACTTCTACTGCGTTCACCAACCCGCCTGCCAAGTGTGGTGAGTATGGCATATACCCAGAATTTTGGGGAGGACCATGTCCACCAGTGGACTGTTATGGCTGATGTTGATGTATGTGATAGCTTTAGAGAGTTTCGTTAGTAAAGGCCTCTGCCTCGAATTTTGCGGGCAGCGGGGCGGCGGCGGTGGCGGCGCGGGAGCGGGGCGGGCAACACACCTGTTCTCCAAACCAGCAGCGGGCAGATCGCGCGGCACTATAGCGGTGTAGTGTTGTGTTCGTGGTTGTGTTGTCGAGAAATTTGTTTTTATTCGCGAACGAAATGTCTGAAAAACGGCGACAACACATCTTTGCTGTTCTATATGGGTCTCCTCACAAAGATTGCCGAAATAATTTGCTCTTGCACGTCGTCCGAGGACATTTTGAAACGTCACAAAAAAAAAATACAACACTACTACAATGCAGACGCACAACGCGGGCGGCGGTCACCGCTTGGCTTGACTGGAGTGCACCGCAGCGCAGTGTTGCCACAGCCCCTTTCTCAAATGTAACATTAACTGCTTCGAAAAGTAACATTTTGACCACAAAAGTAACATTTTAAGTCTAGTCGTGTCGTGTAACATGCAGGTAACATGAGAGGGTCAAAAGTAACGTAAAATGTTACTTTTGTAACATTGTGGCAACACTGGCACCGCTCGTTGCCCACCCCCGCGCCGCTGCCCGCTCCCGCGCCGCTGCCACGCCGCTGCCGCGCCGCTGCCACGCCGCTGCCGCGCCGCTGTTTTCGAAAACCGGTCCATTTGATTGTACGCATAAGATCCTGCCGCTCCCGCGCCGCAGCCGCCGCCGCGCCGCCACCGCTCCGTTGTCGCGCCGCTGCCCGCAAAAATCGAGGCAGAGGCCTTAGGCCTTAGTACCTACCTTATTAAAATTATTGTGATTAGTTCAACAGAATGAACAAACGTCTGTTTACATTTTTGAAAAACAGCGAAACTGTTGAATTTTATTTGAGTTTATAAGAAACGAAAACATTCATAATATACGTTTCCAATAGACCGAAGTAAAACGTGCCGATAAGGTAAAAGCGTGACGTAAATGGTTCTTAAAAGTATCTGTGGACTACAGTTACAGCAACAGAAAGAAGTTTTTGTGAAAGGTCTAGCGGCAGTTACTAATGCTAAGCTTCTTTGAAGGATAGAAAAACTGTGGTAAATACTGACGATGCAGAAGGCAAATCAAATCATCCAGTAGAGCTCTTGGACACTTTAAATTTTTATTACGTGACTGGTCTTGCATATCACAAATTTTAAGAACTTCATACCTACTTTAATTTTATCATTGAATTGGATGGATTTTACGTCAGAGTTATAAGCCTTATTTGAGATATTAGATGCGATTGTGTTACAGATAGCCTATGAGCTGTGTCCGTTTTTACTGATATATTTATTATTGCTTATTTTTCGAGAGTTAATTATACATTTCTTTAGAAGTTTGTTACATATATTTTTTATATCTTTAAGGACTTTAAAAACAGTTTACGTTTTGCTTTGCAAGATTCTTTTATACCCTTAGTCAACCATTTACACTATATATTTTTTTACTTATTTTGACTTTAATAACCGGAAAGCACTAATTAAAAAATAGACACAGCAACTCATGAACATTTCTATTAGGTCATAGCTTTACAGAGAGATCCAATTTGCATATTACGAAGGAGCCTCTTAAAATTATTTTCAAAATGGTACAAGATAACGAAGTAAAAATTTCATTATTGACTTCATGTGACAGCACAATTCCTGCCGGGGAATTAAAAACGGTTTGTGTTCAGTATAACATTCGGGATATAAGACCAATCAAGTGGAATGCAACTTATTATTGCATAGTTTAGGGTCCTAACCTGTGAATTTATTAAGACGCTTTAGTTACGCGTGCTTTAATTTTAAATAAGGAATTGAAAGTTAATGTTGTAAACAGAGATGCAAATCATACACATTTTGTTGTTAACTGTGGTGAACAACTCTCCCGGAATGAAAAACAGAAATTGTTAAATGTATTACTTAGTATAAATTTTGTTTTTCTTGTATGATTTAAAGTATTTATATTTTATTTTTCAGTATTTATATTATTTTTTATTTTATTTTAAGTAAACTTCTGAAATAGAGATGCAAATTGAACTCGTTGATTCTAACCCAGTGGTTTAAACATAATAGAACAGATGGTTGAGTGCAGGATTGTCCGTGAATCGAGTTCACCGTATGCCAGTCCAATCGTATTGGTCAATAAGAAAAGTAGAGAAACACGACTTTGCGTAGATTATCGCGCACTCAATAATAGAACCAAAAAAGACCACTATTACTTACCAAAAATAGAAGACTTGCTTGATCAGTTGTCAGGACAGTCTTTTTTTTACAACGTATACGTTACATAGCGTCTGGGTATCACCAAATACCTATTGCAACAGATTCCATTGTAAAACAGCATTTCTTACACCAGATGGTCAATAAACTTAACGACTAGATACCTATACAAGTAAACTCGTATAGTTTACTAGCGAATACTCCTGCTCTTTTGCAGCGCCTAATTCACAAAGATTTTGCAGCAACTCCGAGGCCTTTTGAAAAAAAAAAATTACATCTCACGGCAATGGACTGATGTTGAAAATTGAACGTTTGAGAATATAAAGCATAGTCTTATATGAACATTCTGCTGAAACACAGTAACACACTGATGCTAGTCAGATTGGTGTGGCTGGTATTTTGTTTCAGAGGAGTGACTCGAAACCCTTTAGATTTAATTGCATACTTCAGTCGTCAGACTACCGTGGTAGAACAGAAACTCCACTCATTTGAGTTGGAGACACTGGCGGTTGTTAGTTCATTATATAAGTTCAGAATCTATCTTCTGGGAATAAAATTTACTATATACACTAATTGCCATGCTCTGCGATCCACATTTACCAAACGAGATCTTGTACTCCGCATATCCCGATGGTGGATACAATTTTTAGTATTCGATTGTAAATCGAATATAGACCTGGGGACAAGGTGGCTCATGTAGATTGTCTCAGCCGCAGACCCATACCAGATGACTCTGCCGAAATTCCAGTAATAGATGTGCTGTCTGTTAACGTAACAGATTGGATATCTACAGTACAATCTGGAGATACTGAAATTCAACAAATCAAACAATTTTTGAGGACCCAGACACTACTAAAATAGCGTCTATTTGCAACGAATTTCAGGTCAAAAATGGGCGTGTATATCGTAGTATAGAAAAAAATACTGAGAGATGGGTTGTGCCAAGAGGAGTTCGTTGGCAACTTTTAAAGGCCTATTACGATGATATTGGATACTTTGGGATAGATAAGACGTTAGAAAGACTTGAAGACTTCTACTGGTTCTCAAAAATAAGAAGGTTTGTTAAGAAGTATTTTTCCTCATGTTTAGGTTGTGCTCATCACAAAATACCTTTGGGTGCTAATGGTCAGGTGGAGAGATGTAACCGAACAATTTTGTCAAAGCTAGGGGCAGATACGCATGACAAAGCTGCTATAAATTAGAATAATTACATTCCGGAAGTCCAAAGTGGGTATTAACAAAATACATGAGGTAACCAAAAAGGCTCCCACTGAACTTTTGTTCGACAGTAAAGTTCCAATGCCTTCTCAAGGAGTTTTAAATGAAGTAATAGAAGACGTAGAAAATGGGGTTTTAAATAAAACATTAGATGAGGTTAGGGACGAAGCGAGTAACTTTATTATAAAGAACCAGGAAATCAATAAACAACGATTAGATAAGCGTAGGAAACCTGCTACTGAATACAAAGAAGGTGACTTAGTTAGAATTATTAGGGCTGTACCATCTGGTTTAGGACAATCGAAATGTTAACCCTTAATGTTAGGCCCTTACAAAATATAAAATAAATTTGTGGTTAAAGATACCCCACCCCTTTTACTCGTAAGGGTAGGAGATATGAGGCAGAAGTCGCTATTGACGAAATATTTTTCTGGTTGAGTTATGGTGCTGATTATTTTTCTAGTGAAGATGTGATTAAGAAGTGATGTTGAATGATTTTGATCCTTTATAAAGATCCGTTCACTGGTGTACGTAAAATTTAGAACATTTTAAGATGCTGAGTTTTGAACGATGTTTGGTGTCATTTCAAATGGCAAAAATTAAAGATGCCATTCGAGATAACATATTTCAGAATGTCATTTGAGATGGCACTAATGAAAAATTGTCATTGGAAATCACATAATTAAAAAAAAAATAGAGACGGCATTTCAAAAATGTCATTAGAGATGGCATACATAGAAAATGTTATTAGAGATGGCATATATACGAAATGTCATTTGAGATGGCATACCAAACAGAATTTTCATTAAAGGTGACTGAATTAGTTTGAAATATTTGAGATAGATAGCTTAAAATAGTTCATATAGGTATGAGATGAATCAGTTGTAGTTCCGATTAGAAACAGTGTTATTAAAATGTTAATTAATAATGGTGTCATTAGAGATGACGAACTATATAGATTATGCAGTGAATTTCCATGTAATTATTGAAGATTTTAATTTCAAGGATTTGCATTGATATATTGTATTGTATATATATATTTTCCTGTTTCTTTTTGCTATGTATAATTTTTCATATTTTTGTGTTTGTTTAACGGGAGGACTCGTTTTGTAAAGGATGGCCGACTGTAAGACCTTCCCAATTGTTACTTGTTAAAAACTGTTATTTAACCGTTGGTAGCTGTTATTATTTTTTACGACCGGTCACACTGACGGGAGGTACGTTGGAAAGGTTTTAAATAATCTGCTACCTTGGCCAGGAGCTTATTTTCGGCCTATATTTTAGCTGTCTTGTCGCTGTGCGTAGTTCGTCAACTACCCTCAGTTACGCGTCTTGAAGCACTCGTGCGTTGTGGGGTGCTTTGGTGATCCCTGAGTACCCTCACTATCTAAAACTTCTGATACTGCCTACCCGGTTGTCGCGGGTGATTTTTGTTTGTACGTTCGAAAAGGAGTGCGGCAGTTATTGCCCCTTCTGGGGGCTTGGCTGCACCTCGCGCGAAACCAGGCCACATCAACGCTGTCTGCGGCATTATTATAATGCCTCCATAACAAGAAGGACAAGCCGCCCCGCAAAGTGCGGTACACAGGAGCACCCCCGCCCGTAAGCGCCCGTCCCACCCTACAGCGTATCTTGAAACCAGAGCCGTGGCTGCCTACGCAGCCGCAAATACCGCAAGAGCCCGCCACGGGAGACAACACCAGCCGATCCCCGCCGCTGCTCTCATTGCCACTTCAGCCGCTAGCACAGCGGCCTTTACACCAATGCCAGCAACAGCTGGACTACGCCAGCGCCCTGCGCGCGGCCGCAAGGAAGGCAGCCCTCGACACACTGAGGAAAAGTGCAGCTACCTTGCAGGACACGTCACAGAGGCAGGCGCGCTGAGAAGCGCTCATACCAGTCGTCGTCGTCATCAATAACGCCATCGCCACTGCCGCGGACCTGGAGTCGTATTTTTGAACCGCTCGTATCCGATTTCGCATACGAAAAAGCAACATTCGCATACAAAATCTCAAAATCACAATTTTTTGAATACTCTGCAACAAGTTGTCCAAATCACTCGTTTTCTTTTCGAGTAGTATCGAAACCTAAGTAGTCTATGATCATGATAGTGACACAGACAATCATTTGATAGACACTTAAAATGTTTAATTTACTTGAATTTGCGTTCCGTTTCTCTGCGATTCATTTTCGGTTTTTCAAATCAACTATGTTTGTTAGTGGTAGTGGTGGTATAGTAGGAGTATTTCTGAGTAGAATGAAAACAATTTATGGGATTAGACTTTATTGGCAACACAGATTTCTATTGCCTCAAAAATAAGTAAAACCGAGTGTGATAGAATATGATTTCGTACACCAATGATTTTCGTATGCATTTTCAGTTTTCATACGAGCGGTTCAGAAATACGACTCCTGTCCAGTCCCGACTGCCAGACTCACGTCACCTCACTGGACTCTGATATAGAGACGTCTCCGCGCCCATCCTACGCCACTGTAGCTTCGTCGTCAAGTCAAAGCTCACCATAGCAGCAGAACAACCGACTTCTCTCTTCCTCCAAGTGTGAGAAAGGGAAAGATACCCCTATCGTGGTGGACCACCTACCCGACTGAGTCAAGCACATGAACCTTTTGAAGGAGATGCTTGGTCATGCGCCGAACGTCCGACCCTATGGGAAGGGCTTTAGGTTCATGGCCAAAGCCCAATCAAGGCGCGCCAGGGACGCCCAGGGTGTATATAGTTCGCCCAGCTGACACGTGGCAAGCAAAGGGTAAACCAGTGCCACAGATGCCAGCTGTTCCAACACAGCACCCGGAACTGCCACAAGAAGCTGGCCTGCGTTCGTTGCGGCGAGCAGCACGTCGCGAAATATTGCGCCCCCTATAAGAGCCCGCAACGTGTACCAACTGAACAGCATGACTTGCCCCGTACTGTGCTGTGATGTGCGGAACAAGCGCGTGGGTACCGCGCCAATTATGAGAACCATCGCCGAGCCGAAAAGGAAGGGCGCGGCACCGCAGGGAGAGCAACGTGACAGGTTCATTCTTGGCAGCTGCCAACGACCCCTCCAGGCGGACGAATAAAATTCGGAAGCCGAGGACACACCTTCTCCGGTCGAAAAAGAGCCACCTAAAAACCCGTTAAAGGCGGTCGGCACCCCACAGGCTAACCCTTTGGGGGAGATTTCGAAGCGTCAGCCGGCCCTAAGACAACAGAGCGTACGAGCAGCCGTCCCTGAACAAATTCTGACAAAGGCAATCAGGATATTAACTGACGTTCTCGATAGCACTTTGCACTGGAGCGGACGTTACCAGCATCATGGAGAGAGAGCTCGACAACCTGAGGCCCTCTGACTCAGAGAATTCGGCTGCGCAGTTTAGGGTGGCCCTCAAAATAAGAGAAGCAAGAAGTTTTCCTAGCCTGCTTCTGAGCTGCCCATATCCAGTACTCTCCGTCGAGTAGTCAGGATCGCGGGCACCAACCATCACCATTACCACGGACTGACCAAGAAGGGCCGAGTCGCCGTGACGAGGCCCTGCCTCGATGGCGTCTCCCAGCCTACGAGGAGAAACCCAACGCTAGGAGCTCATTCGCTGTTAGCGTTTAGTGCTATTAACATATTTTAAGAAAAGAATCCGTCCGTTCAGTTTTTTTATTTTAATAAACCACGTAGGTATTAACAGTGATCTCGAGTTTGAATGTCAAATCTCTTGAGGGTTTCACTAAAAACGCAGTGAATCGAAAAACAGACCAATGCAATACTGCCGTCCTTAAGCTTTAATGCCGTTAAGTGGCATTTGACCGATTTTCACTTTTTCTGCCCAATGAGAAAAAAGTCTATTCATTCATCTGACACGTTTTTTCTATCTTTTATCATTGCTGAGAGCATGTCACAAAAAACGCCTCTAAATGCTTCACTTTGAAAAGTTTACAATGGTTTTTTTCATTGATACTTGAAGAAATACTTAACGAGAACAGTATATTTCCATTACCTTAATTTTATTTTGCAACAAAACCGACTATCAAATAGATCTAAAACTTAAATAGATATTTTTAATATATATATCGAGAGAGGTGGAAGAAGGATGGGGAGGCCTTTGCCCAGCAGTGGGACAGCATAGGCTAACAATAATAATAATAATATATCCAAGCGGTTCATAGGGTATTATAGACTCGATACCCCACTCGACAGAAGAAGAAGTGATACCTCATATTTATTCGTGCGTTACTTATTTTTTATTTATTTTATTAATTTCCGCCTATCTCAAAATAAAACGATTTTTGAACTTAACAGCTTTATAGCTTAAGGATGGCAGAATCTTATCTGATATAATGCTAATAAAGGGTTGGACCGGATTTTCAGTGAATCTTCAGTGAATCTAAAATCTCAAGCAATAGTAGTAACTTAAGTCTGTTGGACCAGATTTTCGATTCACTGTGTTTTGAATAAGTTACGATATGTTTAACTGATGGGGGCACCACTTAGGTCTTAGTCTATCGGCACCGTGTGTTAGTATAAAACTAGTTTCATTTAACTACAAAATATTGTAGATAATATGCACTTTATGTTTAAAAAACTTAAAATAAGAATTGAAAATAAATAAAACAAGCTTTTCACCTAAAATTATTTATTAACGGTATTCTAATACACAATAACCACAATGCTAAATAAAACCGCAATAAACATAGTACGAGCACGATAATTTTTATACCGCCAAATACCGAACACATACAATGAAGAATCATATTTTCATGATGATAATTAATATTTTCTTCTTCTCATAATCCAATTTGAAAAGCTTGAAGCATACCTAATTATTTTTTAGGTTTCTTCTCTTTTACAAAGAAAGCTAAAATTAAATCAGTGATTCCAGCAGTAGTGCCAATTATACAAAGAACTATGGAAAAAGTTGCTATAAAAAAAAATCTGATCAATCTCCAATTCATTTTGCCGAAACCTGGTTCATCATAATCGAGCATAACTTGAATTATGGCCGGGAACAGGAATCCCATATTGGATATGCAGAATGCGCCAATCTATAAAATTAAAATAAAATGATTAAAGGGTTTTTAGTAGCTTTCAGTCCAATTAATTGCTTTTTCAACATTATTGTTTTCAAAGAGTCTAAATCGATTTATCACTCAAATCGAATTTGCATACGAAAGACAAATGGTAAATTTGTATGAAAATTGCATTCGAAAGGATACTTTTTACTTTTACGTACGCGAAAATATGGCTCCTGCTGAGTTGATATTATCTTTTGTACATAAAGATAATGATGTAACTGGCATTTTGCTCTTGTATGTATAAACAATAAAATTTTACTTACTACGGCCATAACAGTAACAACTTGCGGGAAAGCAGCAGCGACTACACAAATACCACACACAAAAATGACTCTATACATTCTCTCTTTCAGTTTTGGACCCATATTTTTGTGGCGACGCTTTAAAAACGCCCAAGCTAGGTTGAAAGGCACCCAAAAGTTCAAGGCAAAAGTCACATATATCATTAAGGGTAGCCCAATCTTCAACACTAGTGATACGCTAGAAACAGAAAAAAATACATTAAACATATTCTAAATACAAAAGTTTAGTTGTTGGCTACTCAATTACTCTTCTACAACTGGACGGATTGAATTGAAACTTGGCACACATAATAAAGTAGGTAGGTCCTGGAATAGGACACATAGGCATTACTGCGGGGAAACTTCCATTTTCACAGAAAAACTAATTTAACGTAGATGAAATCGTGGGTAGAAAGCCAGTAAAATATCCAAAGCAAAGAAGATAAAAGAATATAAGCCAACCTCATTTTGGAGGAGAGTAAAGTACACTCACGCAAAATGTTATCGACTATTTTCATGATATTTTTTACTACCTACAAAATAAAGTATAGTATATAATTCTTACTAGTTCATTGGAAAGTTTGTGGTTACAGGAGCTTTAGCATTGTCTGCCCAGCCCCAATAGCCAAAGAAACCTACAGTAATCACGATGCCGACTACGACACTCATACCTAAAACAGAAACGATTTGTTTTATAACGGGTTTAATACCCGTTTAATGGACCTATTTGCACCATACAGAAAGAGTATATAATGCGACACCGGACTAAACGGGTTCTGAGCAACAACTGTAGATAGCACAGTTAGCTCTACAGGAAGACATTAAAATCATTTGAACCTTAGACCATGTTTCTCATGGCACATAGGACGTTAGACTAAAATAAACTACCTTCCATATAAAATGCTCGGTGTGCTGACTAACTTCTATATATCAAACATGAGCTAAAAAGCAACGATGATAAGATAATTATTACAGGCTATAAGTTTTGTGACTTTCGCGGTTGTTCATTACAAGAGGCATTCCACGAAAGTGTACCGCACAACATGCATTGTTTGTAATATTTCCACGCAAGATAGACATATTTTGATACTGTAGTAGTGAAATTATCTAAAAAGCATTATATTCAACACTTCTTTCAGCTATGTATCATAAATTTAAGTTAGTGTCGGGACATTGGATGCTATTTTCGTGAAATGCCCCTCAATTAGATTGCTATTTTGAATGGATTGTTACCGGTATAGTTTTTGTTGTTTTGATATTATATAACGCAGTTTCATGCGTCATAGTCTCAAATAGTATAAATATAATCGCGGTAATAATTTGGTTCAAAATAGCAATCTTATATATATTACGGGCTTTCCCTGCTGAAGACGTGCATCCACATAGGCCATTACTGAAATCCGGTTCCAGGCGGCTTCTTGTGTTTCGCAAATGTGCAGACAGGGACGTGCCAGTGCCTAGGTCTACTGGAGCTATCTCGCTACCACTTTTGCTGAAATCAAAAATAACTTACCTATAACGAGAACCTTGGTCACCTTATAAGGGTCTTCCATATTATTTTCTATAGGCAAAATTACACCAAAACCTTCCATGCTATAAATACACACGCCCATAAACTGAAATGTGTTAGGTACTTGTCCTTTCCATAATGGCATATCGAAAGGGGTCCTTTTCTCAATATTCGCATTTAATATACCAAAAACCACGGTAGAAACAGCAACAGCAACTGTAAAAATATACGTTGTTTATAATTTTATGATTATGCATTCATAATAAGCCTCTAGTCACCATATCGAAGTGCCTAGGCCAACAGACACTCTCACCACGAGTCAATGACGAGAAAAGACGGAGAAATATTTTGTGTTGCTAGTAAAAAGAATGAGAAGAATATGTATTAATGTTTGACGACTCGCATAGCCTAGCAGTGCATCTGCCTGCTATGCAGAGGGTCCCGTGTTCGATTCCCGGCCGGGCAACCATTTAAATGATGAATTTAAATGTCTGTGTTTTTTGTGGTTGTTTTTGTGTATGTCCATGGCATCCCGATACAGGGAATCCTAGAAAAGGGCTATGAGTGTGATTGTGTTTGTTTTTGTATAAACCGTATAAACGTACTACACAACTAACTCTTACCTTTTTATGACATTTGGACAAAACAAAATGCTTACTTCTGCGCCGTCCCCAACACACAAAATCTTCGGTAAAACATATTGAAGTATAGGTAAGTTTAGCAAGCAAATTATAACCCTACAGTTACTATCGTAATTATTGCCAAAATCGGTGGTTTTGGCCGAAATTTCGATAGAAACTTCGGGGTACTATTTGCGTCTCAATTCATTACTTTAAAAAAAAGAACATTAGCTTTAATTCTAAGGAAGTAGTAGAATAAAGTTTTAATATTCTATATTTTGCGAGTTATGATTTTTTAACAAACAAGGGAACCACCGCTCTACGTAAATAAATAAATTGCCAATGACAACGTCAGCCACAATAGAAAATGGTGCTAGGTACGTTAAAATCATACAAATTGCGATACACGGAAGCAAAAGTAAGGCAATATAAGCCATTGCTCTGGTATGAAACACTGAAACAACATAAAAAACGTAACTAGTAAGAGTTGGTTCAAGGAAATAAACATGATCAGAAAATGCTGCAGCAAAATCAGAATGTATGAATGTTTCTATAGTGTGTAGTATAGTTTGCTGGGGTTAGTAATGTTTATAGTTAGGGCACGTCGAAATTCAGCACTTATTTTTCAGCTATTATGTATCAAAACACTGGCAGAACGTATCACGTTAAAGTTGTGACAACCGAAGTAGCACAAATGTGTGATATTAATACACCACGTATCTCACGGGGCCAGCCACCTAATCCAGGGGATTGAACGCGGGTACTGGTTTTTACATAGAGCTACTGCCATCTGACCTCCGCAACCCAGAAGGGAAACCAGACCCAATCTTAGATTAGGTCAGAGTTTTCAAACCGCCAATGCTTAGCTTCGGCCTCTAACATGGCTTAACGACTAATATCTACGGTATCAAACGATATTAACCAGAACCCGTTTGTCAAGTGACGGTTAAACGTGCATTGTTTCATGAAGCAGCGGGCCTTTCAACAACACCATCGGTCTCTCTCTCTGTAATATTGATGTACCTATTAAGTTTACTTCACTAGATTTACTACCTTTACTAGATTTTGACCTCGACTTTGTCCGCGAAGCTTTTTTCCACCCGTGATTATATGCAGCGTCTTGTGGGTCTGGTTCGAAAATGTGACGATGGTGGCGGTGAAAGTAGGGTCGAACGCCTTCTCCCGTCATCGTTCCTCACGTACCTACCACACGTTCCCTCTGTCCTCACCGTCACACGCGTCCCTAAACAGTCATCATGTCTGTCCAGTCCTCCTGTCTATTTCTCCCGTCCATGACTCGCTCCAGTCGCTTCTGTTTCCTTTTTTCCCGTTCATCCTGAAACTTAAGTCACTCCAGTGCACGTGTATACAAGTTTCACAGATTATATACAACACAAATTATGAAGGTGATTTACTGCCAACATTTCAACAGCATAGCGTGATGCACTTTATTATTATTATTATTATTATTGATTATTTATAGCACTCTTATTCTATCTGCCTGTCCCCCTCCCAAGTGAAGAAGCGTGAAGAATTGTATTCTAAGTTAGTACAGGTAACACAGATTTGAATAAAAAAGGTTCCGTCAAAATCGGTTCAAACACAATTTTTTTGTTCCCTGCGTAAATCGAGGTAAAACTGAGTAAACTGAAAAAAGTGATATCAAAATCAGTAAAAATACAAATAATTCAGATCCCTGCCTACTGCCTACCCCTTAAGTACGGGGGCGTGATTATATGCTTAGTTTGTGTTTAATTAAAACTAAATTGAATAAAAAAGTCCCATAAATATCGGTTAGAAACACTAAATTCAGTTCCCTGCCTACCCCCTAAGTACGGTGGCGTGATTATTTGTATCTTTAGTTTGTTTCTTGGTCACTTGAATAAAAAAAGTCCCATTGAAATAGGTTAAAAACACTAACTAAATTCACTTCACTGCCTACTGCCTACCCCCTTAACACAGGGGCGTGATAATGCGTTTTCATAGATTTTGACAATTAATTTAATAAAAAAGGCTCATCAAAAACGATTAAAAATCACCAAGTTATTCAGTTCATTGCCTACTACCTACCCCCTAAGTACGGTGGCGTGATTATATATAGCCTATGTCCATCTCCAGATATCCACCTTTTATCACTATACCAAATTTTACTAAGATCTATTCAGCCGTTTAGGCACGAAAGATCAACTAACAAACAGACAGACCGAGTTACTTTCGCATTTGTAATATTAGTATGGATGTAATGTTGAGCTAAATTAGAGCTTCATGTACTTGTTAGTTGTTTAAAGATACAACACTGATTTAGGCACAAATTAACGCCACAAGTACCCATACATGCAATTACACTGCGCTTATATTTGTTAATGCATAAAGTAATTGTCATTATATTTATCTTTGCAAGTTTGTAGTATTTAATGGTCTTCCTTGGGCTAGGGGGAGCCCTGATCAATCATGACATCATAATTCACTTAAATCACAATTAATAGAAAATCCGGTTAATCAGATGGAAGTATAGATACTGTTTATTGTTACCATTCTAAAATAATAAGTCAGTGTTACTGCCGTTACGATAGCGAAAGTGCTAAAAGTTGCCGCTTTTCGCAAATTTTCATCTATTACTATAACGAACTATAAATTGCAACATTATAAGATTCTAAATTACCTTAATTGCTTTTACCTCAATCTGATCTACCGGTTTTTTATGGATTGTGTTTTCAGTGAAATATGATTTTTTGACTGATGCAGTGTCTGTTGTGTACAATAAATTGACAAATAAATAAATTATAATACTTGCAGACTGCAGATTTACACAAACTTAGGTATGAGCAAAGCAAACTACCATGTCATTTTGATCACACATCGACAGAAGACATGTTGCATTTGGCATGCGTTTGTGTGCGTGTTATAAGGGTTGACAAATTTTGTTATACCGGTCATAATCATCACTTGGTTAATCTGGTTCTTGATTAAACCAACGAAACAAAAAAAACATCCGAGGGTTTCAGAATATTGCACAAGAAGTATATTTTAATTTAGGCGACGGGCTGACAACCTGCCACTACAGCATATTAGACAGACGTGGCAGAACGACCTCTGTTTAGGTCGTTTACGCTTTTCCTACCCCATTAGGGATAAAGGCGTGAGTGTATGTATGAATGTATGTAAACAAACAGCAAGATATAACAGTAAATACCATATAACAGCAGCAAGATCTATCAGTGTAGTGTCAACACGGTATCTGTAAATAAGACAAACTTTAATTTACGCAAAAGTAGAGAGTAAGTAGTAAACAAAGAATTTGAAAAACTTGAAAGAACACCTTAGTGAATTAAAAATAACCAGGAAATCAATAAGAAAAAGAAAGATAAGCGTAGGAAATCTGCTGAATACAAAGAAGGTGACTTACGTTAGAAAGTGTACCATCTGGTTCAGGACAAACGAAATGTCAAGGCCCTTACAAAATAAAGAAAATTCTTTCCAATGATCGCTTTGTATTGCATTGTATTTATTTATTATCTTTTTTAAAATAAACTTATATCTATTACATATATATTGTGGTTGAAGATACCCCTCTTACTAGTAAGGACAGGTGTTATGAGGCAGTAGTCGCTGTTGACAAAATATTTCCCTGGTTGAGTTATGGTGCTGATTATCTTCTAGTGGAGCTAGTGATGATGAATGTTTTTGATCCTTTATAAATATCCGTTCGCTGGTGTACGTAGAATTTTGAAAATTTTAAGATGCTTAGTTTTACACCGAGTTTGGTGTCATTTCGAATGGCATATTTAAAGATGTTATTCGAGATGGCATATTTCAGAATGTCATTAGAGATAGCATAAATAAAGAATGTCATTTGAGATGACACAAATGTAAAAAAAATTACAGAGATGGCATTTAAAAAATGTCATTAGAGATGGCATACATAGAAAATGTCATTAGATATAACATAAATAGGAAATGTAGGTAATTTGAGATGGCATATTAAATAGAAGTGTAATTTGAGAACACTGAATTTGTTTGAAAAACTTGAGATAGATAGCTTAAAATAGTTCATGAGATGAATCAGTTGTAGTTGCGAAATTAGAAACGAGTGTTACCGAAATGTCAATTAATTATGGTGTCATTAGAGATGAATTATATAGATTATGCAATGAATACCGATGTAATTATTTAGGATTTTTATTTAAATGAATTGCATTGATATGTGTTTTATTTTTTTTGTTAATATTTTTTTATTTTTGTCTAACGAGAGGACTCGTTATGTAAAGGATGGCTGACACACCTTCCCAAATGTTAGATAACTGTTATTTAACCGTTGGAGTACTAGGTTTGAGGATGATACAAGCTGATATTGATGTATACATATGCGCTGTAGGTTATAATTATATATATTTACTCTAAATTACCTTTTTTTGTTTATTGTTTTGTTCTAACTTTGTTAGTTATTTATTAGAATAAAATTTTGCACCTGCCTTGTCATTTCCACATGCCCTAAGGTAGACTGGTAGATAATGTCCTTGGCGTTAAGTCCGCCCATGTAACATTTTTGTGCATAAAGTTAAATAAATAAATAAACTGTTAACCGTTATTTAACAGTCAGTATATGTTATTTAACTGTTGGTAGCAGTTATTATTTTTAACGACTGGTCACACTGACGGGAGGTACGTTGGAAAGGTTTTAAATAGTCTGCTATCCTGGCCCGGAGCTCGGTTTCGGCCTATATTTTCGCTGCCTAGTCGCTGTAGGTAGTTCGTCAACTACCTTTAGTTACGCGCTGACCCGACCAGCAAAGTGCGCAACACAGGAGTGCCCTCGCCGGTGAGCGCCCGTGCCACCCGAATCCTGAAACCATCCACTATTGCGGATCCTAAAACTGCAGCCGTGGCTGCCTACGTAGCCGCAAACTCCGCAGAAGCCCACCACGGGGGACAAATCCAGCCGTTCCCCGCCGCTGCTCTCATCGCCGCTCCAGACGCTTGCACAGCGGCTTTTATCTCAGCGCCAGCAACAGCTGGACTACGCCAGCGACCAGCGCGCGGCCACGGCAGGTAGCCCTCGACACACTGAGGGAGAAAGCAGCTACGTTGCAGGACAGGTCACAGAGAGGCACGTGCGCTGAGAAGCGCTCATACCAGTCGTCGTCGTCATCAACAACGCCGTCGCCTCTGACTGACTGACGATGCACAGCTTCTCCATGCCATCACTGAACTCTGACATGGAGACGTCTTAGCGCCCGTCCTACGCCACTGTAGCTTCGTCATAGAGTCAAGCTCACCGAAGTACCTTACCTTACGTACCTCTTCTTCCAAGTGTGAGAAAGGGAAAGATTCGTGGTGGTCCACCCGACTGGACCAAGCACATGAAGCTGTTGAAGAAGATGCTTGGTCATGCGCTGAACGTCCGACTCTATGGGAAAGGATATAGGTTCATGGCTAAGTCAGACCAGGAATTCCGCGCTTACCAGAGCTACTTCGCCGCGCTCGATGGAACCGAGGCCGGAGTATCCTGGTTCTGCTACGCCCCACCAGCAGAGAAGACTTTGAAGGTGGCAATTCGGGACGTCCCAGTCGAGACACCGCCGGAAGACATTGCGAAGGAACTCGCCCGCCTGGGCTACCAGATGGACTTCGTGCGTCCAATCAAGGCGCGTCAAGGATGCCCAGGGTGTTTATACTTCGCCCAGCTGACACGTGGCAAGTAAAGGGTATACCAGTGTCACAGATGCCAGCTGTTCCGACACATTTTCCGGAACTGCCACAAGAAGCTGGCCTGCGTTCATTTCAGCGAGCAGCACGCCGCGAAGTTATAGCAAGCGCCCCCTACAAGAGCCCGCAACGTGTGCCAACTGTGGCGGTGAACAACGCTAGCAGCATGACTTGCCCCGTACTGCGCCGTAAAGTGCGGAATAAGCGCGCGGGTACTGCGCCAATTGCGAGACTCATCGCCGAGCCGAAGAGGAAGGTCGCAGCACCGCACCGGGAGAGAAGTGTCAGCGCGCCCTTAGAGAACAAGAGCCTACGAGCAGCCGTCCTTGAATGGGACCAAATCCTGACAAAGGCAATTAGGATATTAACTGAAGTCCTGGTAGCACTTCGCTCTGGAGCGGACGCTACCAGCATCATCGAGAGAGACCTCGACGACTTGAGGCCCTCTCTCTCGACTCAGAATTCGGCTGTTCAGTTCAGGGTGGCGGTCTAAAGAAGTGAAGCGAGAGGCTTTCCTAGCCCGCTTTTGAGCTGCCTACATCCACTACTCCTCGTCGAGTAGTCAGGGTCGTGAGCACCAACCAACACATTACCACAGACTGACCACAGAAGGAACGAGTCGCTGCGAACTAAAAGTCGCTAGCTTGATCTCACCGCGGTATGAAACTTTTTCTCCCCGGATTGACACCAAGTTTTGCCGCTGGCCGAATTCCCCAACGCCATGCCTCTCGTAACGAGTGGCGAACTGAAACAACGCCCTTGGAGGCCTTGCCTTGATTGCTTCTCCCCGCCGGCCTACGAGAAGAAATCCGATGCCAGGAGCGCATTCGCTACAAAACTCTGTCCGTTCAGTTTTTGGATTTTGCATTGCTGAGACCATGCCACCAACTACGCCGCTAAATGCCTCACTTTAAAAAGTTTACAATGGATGTTTTCATTGATACTTGAAGAAATACTTAACGAGAACAGTATATTTCCATTAACTTAATTTTATTTTGCAACATGGTGTAAACTTATGACCATCAAATAGATCTTTTCAATATTTGTCAAATGATATCTTTTATTTATTTGTACGTTACTTATTTTTCAAATAGCTTCCATTTTTCATTAATTCCCGCCTATCTAAAAATATGGTTTTTTGTATTATTTGTATCTGCTATAATACTCGTACTAATCAAGCGTTGGAACGGATTTTCAGTGAATCTAAAATCTCAAGCAAAAGTAATGACTTGAGTCTGTTGGACCGGATATTCTATTCACAGTGTTTTAAATTAGTTATGATATGTTTAACTGATGGGGGCACCACTTAGGTCTTAGTCTATCGGCACCGTGTGTTAATATAAAACTTGTTTCATTGTTGTTTCATTTAACTAAAAAATATTGTAGATAATTTGTACTGTATGTTTAAAAAACTTAAAACAAGAATTAAAACAAGTTTTTTATCTAAAGTAATTTATTAATGGTATTCTAATACACAATTACTACAGTGCTAAATAAACCACAATAAATATAGAACGAACACGATAATTTTTATACTGCCAAAAACCAAACAGATACAATGAGGAATAATATTTTTATGATGATAATTAATATTTTATAATATTCTACGTTTTCTCGTAATATGACACTCGTAATCGAATTTGAAAGGCTTGAAGCATACCTAATTATTGTTTTTTTTTTTTCTCGTCTACAAAGAAAGCTGAAATTAAATCAGTCATTCCAGCAGCAGTGCCAATTATACAAAGAGCTACGGAAAACATTGCTATAAAAATAAATTTGATCAATCGCCACTTCATTTTGCCAAGTCCTGGTTCTTCATAATCGAGCATGAGTTCTATGAATGCCGGGTACAGGAATCCCATATTGGATAGGCAGAAAGCGCCAATCTATACAATTAAAATAAAATTATTCAAAGGTTTTTAGTACCTTTCAAACCAATTTATTGTTTATTCAACATGTTTGTTTTATAAGTCTTTATTCGTTTCCTCACTCGAATTGAATTCGCATACTAAAGACAAATTCGCATAAAATTAAGCGTGTTAAATTTTTATGAAAATCGCATTCGAAAGGTTACTTTTTACGTTTTTGTAAGCTCATTGGGGTTTAAAAAAAATGGCTCATATTATCTTTTATGATAATATGAGCCATATTATCTTTTGTGAAAATATGATATTATCTTTTGTGAATAAAGATGATGATGAAATGAGTCTTTTGCTCTTGCATGTATAAACAATATAATTTTACTTACCACACCTATAAGAGTAACAACTTGCGGGAAAGCCACAGCGATTAAACAAATACCACACACAAAAATGACTCTATATATTCTCTCTTTCAGTTTTGGACCCATATTTTCGTGGCGACCCTTTAAATATGACCAAGCTAGGTTAAAAGGCACCCAAAAGTTCAAGGCAAATGTCACATATATCATTAAGGGTAGCGTAATCTTCAACCCTAGTGTTATGCTAGAAACAAGACAAAAATACATTAATCCTACTAATATTATAAATGCGTAAGTTTGGATGTTTGTTACTTAATCACTATTCAACAACTAGACGGATCAAGATGAGTTTTGCACACATAATAAAGTAGGTTGGTCCTTCATTTTCACGGGAAATCTAGTTTAACGTAGTTGGACCTGTGGCCAAAAAGCCAGTAAAATATCCAAAACAAAGAAGATGAAAGAATACTAGCCAACCTCATTCTTCTATACTGGCCTGGTAGCAAGAGAAAACATAGAATGTGCCAGCTGCATTTCCTCTCAGGCGTGCTGTAAAAACCAGCTAAGGGATCCGACGGTTTGAGTATATTGTAATTTAGGCGATGGGCTGACAACCTGTCACTACAGCAATATATCTACAAATCTATCTTAAGTAACCCTCAAAACTTTGACTTGGCGGAACGACCTTTGTTTAGGTCGTTTACGCTCTGCCTGCCCCATTAGGGATGAAAGCGTGATTATATGTTTGTAATTTTGGAGGATTATTATATTTGGGAGTACGTACTCATGCAACAATTTATCGAAAACTTTCATGATCATTTTAACTATCAACAAAATAAAGTATTGTAAAAAAATCTTACAAGTTCATTGGAAAGTTTGTGGTTACAGGAGCTTTAGCATTGTCTGCCCAACCCCAATAGCCAAAGAAACCTACAGTCATCACAATGGCGATTACGGCAGCCATACCTAAAACAGAAACGATTTGTTTTATAACTATGGTATTTTTTTTTTTTAATGGACCTATTTGCACCATACAGAAAGTGTATATAATGCGTTACCGGACTAAATGGGTTTTAAACAACAACTGCAGATAGCACAGTCAGGTCTACAGGAAGGAATTGAAATCATTTGAACCTTAGACCATGTAACGAACCTGAAGTTCTTTTCCCATGGCAGGACGTTAAGGTTGACTTTGCATCCTAGAGGCCGATTGCAGCCGCGTGCGACCAGAGCGGCCATAGCCATTCTATGGAAATGTACTGGAGATGAATTTCTGAACCACTCGAATCGAATTCGCATACGAAAGACGTAACATTCGCATGCCAAATAGTATGGAAATGGCAGGCGAAATTTGCTTTTTCGTATGCGCTTTGAAGTTCGAGTGATTCAAAAATACGGCGCCTGGACCGCGTTCAATGGTCGAAGCCCATGAGCATACAGAAATTCCAACAGTGAAGGAATAAATTGAAACCTTCTGTAAAAAATACAAGGCAAGACTAGAACGCCACACAAACAAGCTAGCAGCTAAACTCACAAACAACAGGATACCTATATCATCTAAAAAGGAAAAGACTGGCATCATTGTGCAGAGCCAAAACATTGAATAAGAAAATATACAAGGTCGTGACATCGATGGATGCCCGTCTTCAAAAGCTTGACACTACAACACATCTGATTATAGCCGGCAAGAGACTGCTGGCAGATTAAACTAAAAAAAAAACTTGTGCTGCTAAGTTGCTGCTAAGTTTAAGAGTGTTTTTAGGTCTAACCGAGGCAAGAACATTCTATAAATAATAGTGTTAGTATCATACTATAAGTCAAAGTTATTATGAATAAGGTTCACAATAACTATGACTTTTTAAAGAATTTGAAATAAAGACACCTTGTTCGCTTGAGCGTTTATTTGCGACTGAGGGACAGAGATCGATAAATTTGATTTTATCCGAACATACCGCCCACCGTAAAGGACACAAATCCTTTACCAAATTTTTTTTTTTAACATAAAGCATACATTCAAAACTTTAATGCAATTGAATAATTCAAACCAAACTCACACATATAAATTTGAATTTATCATAACCGGTCTAACACACAAAAGATGGACCTCGAGCACAAAACACACAAAAGATGGACCTCGAGCACAATGCGGATTATCTTTACAATAAAAAAATCCACAATTTGGCGTAAACAACATTAAGGTCATCACTTACTGAACTATCTAAACTTATGGTACGGAAAACAAGAGAAACTCCGTCATTTCCGGTATGTTTTTCAGTTATTCGACCGAGAGACCATTTTCCGGGTGGAAGTTGATCATCTTTCAGGAGGACAATATCACCAACGTCTAACTCCTTTTCGTGTTTCATCCATTTTGGGCGTTCCTGAAGTCTTGTAAGATACTCGGATTGCCATCTGTGCCAGAAATCTCTTACAAGTTTTTGTGTCAGTTGCCAACGGGATAGTCGTCCGACGTTAATATTACGCAAGTCTGGGCTTGGTATGGTGACTGGTGCTTCGCCGATCAGAAAATGTCCAGGCGTCAGCGGTTCTATAACATCAATGTCCGTCGTGTCTATTGGTGTCAATGGCCGGGAATTAAGACATGCTTCTATTTGGCATATCACCGTTGCTACTTCTACATAGGTGAGGTTGGCTGTCAAAATTCTTTTAAGGTGGAATTTTACCGATTTTACGCCAGCCTCCCAAAGACCTCCAAAGTTCGGGCTATATGGAGGTATGAAGTGCCATTGTGTTCCGTCTGAGGCTACTTTGTTACCAATTCTCCTGGAAGTTCGAGACGGGCTTCGTTCCATGCGGAAATCAGTTCTTTGTTTGCACCTACAAAAGTTCGTCCTTAATCGCTCCACATATGAGTGCATTTACCTCTTCGGGCTGTGAATCTGTTAAATGCGCCAATAAATGACTCTGTGGTTAGGTTTCCTATAGACTCTAAATGAATGGCCTTTGTGGCCATGCATATAAAGACGGCGATATATGCTTTATATGACTTTGCACCTCTCCCCTTTGACATAAGGATTTGCAAAGGACTGGCAAAGTCGACTGCACTGTGCAAAAATGATCGTGCTTGAGTAGTGCGCACCCTTGGTAAATGTCCCATAATCCGAGTTCTATTTGTGGCGTTTATCCTTGCGCACACAATACATTTGTGTATATGGGCTTTAACTGCATTTTTTGCATTTATAATCCAGTATTTCGATCTTAAATAGCAGAGCATAAGTTGTGTTCCTCCATTAAGCGTTCTTTTTTGGGCATCTGCTAATGATGATGACTGTCTCTTGTGGAATCACCAAGTATCAGAGGTAAGCAGGAAGGTGTTTGCCGCGTACGGGTCTCTTAAGCGACTTAAAAATCTTTTGCCGACCAAAACCAAAATCTGCTTGGCACATTCGCTTCTCCTTCCTATACTGGATTATGCAGACGTTTGTTATCCTGATTTATCTGTTCAATTATTGAACAAGCTCGAACGTCTGCAGAATCTCTGTATAAGATTTATATTTGGCCTGCGTAAGTATGACCATGTCTCTTCTTATAGGTCCCAACTTCAATGGCTGCCTATTACCCGTAGAAGGGACTGTCATATCCTCCCCCTCCTTTACTCCATTCTTTCCCACCCTAACACCCCTCCTTATCTTAAGGATCGCTATATTTTTCATTCGGCAACCCTGGCTCGCAATTTGCGTGCCAGTTCTAAATTGACGCTTAACCTGCCGTCTCACAAAACTGACTTCTACGCAAAGTCTTTCACAGTGCGAGCGATCAAGCTGTGGAATGAATTGCCCGAAGACTTTCGACGTGCACCGTCTCTTGAAACCTTTAAGAGCCGACTATCTAATCATTATTTATCCTTAACTTTTATCCTGTGCTGTTGCTGTCATTTCCTTCGTCTAGTTCTGGTTGTAGTTTGCATTATCCTATCTTCCATTAGTTTATGTATTAGTTTATTATATATTATGTATTAGTTTACTTTACAATATCTATGTAGTAGCTTGTAACTAGTTTATGTATTATATGTAATGTAATGTATTAAGGATACATATTTTACTAGATTTGCAATATCCCGCTTACCGCTACGCATTTTTCTTTGACCCAAAGGTTGCCTGGAAGAAATTGCTACCGTAGCAATAAGGCCGCCTATGTTGTACTTGTTTTTTGTTGTTATCTGTTGTGTTGTGTGATTTGTATTCTTACGTGCAATAAAGTATTTTTATGTTATGTTATGTTATGTTAAAGTCAAAATTTTCAAAATTTATGCCTTCATCTTCTGTGTTATCTATTTTTGCATTTGTATGTATTATTATTTTGATTTCTAAATCAGTTGGTGTTAGTTATATTTATTCTTCTAAATTGTATTTCTTTATCCTGTAACCATTCTGGCCCTTACCACCATAAATCATTTTCAATTAGTTGTGAAAGTAGTAATCCTCGAGACCCAAGATCTGCTGGGTTGTCTAAAATTTCAACAACTCTGTTGCTGACGTACGTCTTCCAGCGGTTAGGATCTCCATTAATCCACGATAGTACAACTGATGAATCAGTCCAAGCATAAATATTACTCAGCAATTGCGCTAGAAGTAAAGCACCGAGAAGTTTCAGTCTGGGTATTGTAACAAGTCATGTTGGTGCTACTCTCGTCTTTGATGCAACAATTTCTGTATCAACTTTATCATCATTGTTAACAACTCTGCAGTAAACAACAGCGCAATATCCTTTATTGGATGCATCACAAAAACCGTGCAAGGTAACTTCTTTTGTGTCTTCTCCAGTACCAATCCATCTATATTTTTAAATTTTGTTTAGATCTTCAAAACTATTTCTCAGTCTCAACCATTCTTTTCTCAGCTCCTTGTCTAACTTTTCAGCCCAGTCACATCCTTCAAGCCATATCTTTTGTATTAACATTTTTGCAGGTATTATAGCAGGGGCAATCCATCCCAATGTTTTAGTTATGATTTCAGGTGCTGATGGAAGACTGCTTGTGTATTGAAATGAATCCGATGTCATATTCCAGGTAAGACCAAGAGTTTTGATGATTCGCTCGCTCTGTGCATCATTGTTGGCCTAAGCACACCTCAATGAAGGATGAATTTGTTTGATAAACTCGTCGCTGTTTGATGCCCATTTCTGAAGAGTAAATCCACCTTTAGAAAGTATGTGAGTGAGTTCTGTTATAGTTTCCTCCAAAGTTGTACATCCGCTCATACAATCATTCACAAAAAATCTTCTTTGATTAGTCGAGCTGTGTTTGTGTACCCCTTCGCGTTTCCTTTGTCTTCTGCGAGTTGAAATAAAGTTCTGATCGCAAGGTAAGGTGCTGAAGATGTTCCAAATGTAACTCGAAGAAGTCGATATTCTTTCAGTTTCTCTGAGCTGTCTTTTCGCCACAAGATTCTTTGATAGTCTGCGTCTTCTTTTGTAACGAGTATTTGGCGATACATCTTTTGTATGTCCGTAACAAAGCAAATTGGATGTGTACGCCATCTCATTTTGATACTTCTCAAATCCTCTTGTATTTGTGGTCCCACTAGTTGTTCATCATTGAGTGATTTGTTGTGGGATCCTTTACATGATCCATCTAAAACCATTCTGAGTGGGGTGGTTTCATTGTCCTCTCTTAGGACTGCATGGTGAGACAAGTATATTGCTGGGTTGCTTAACTCTTCTTCTGGAACTTCTTCTATGTGTTTTGCTTCTATATATTCTCTACCTAACCTTCACATATTCTTGTTTCAGTTTTGAGTTTCTGCTAAAAGACCTTTCCAGTTGATTGAATCTCTTTAATGCAATATCTCTTGTTTCTCCTATCTGATGAATTGTGTCAACTGTCTTGAATGGAATCTTCACCACGTATCTTTCTTCTGGTGTCCTGGATTGAGTATTAGCATATATCTCTTCACACATTCTTTCTTCCGCTGTAAGCTTCCGCTTGGTTGTGTTTTGCACATCCCACATATTTTTCAGCATATCATGTATGTCAAGATCCACAATTTTGAACATATTCGTACATTTAAATTCAAATTCTCCATTGCAAAGAGATTTTTTTAAATTAAAGTTTGGTATCTATTTATAATTATAACCAAGACTGAAAAGTTACAAAAAGCAGGCAATATTATTTAACGAATCTGTCACATTGTTTTATTTCAATCCAAGAACCTGTTTACCCACTGACATCCCCGTTCCAAATCTAATAAGTGTCCCGATTTGGGCAGTTCTTAAATTTTAAAAATAAAATAATAAGCACGTGTTATGATAATTATAATACAATTTATGTCCAATATATATGTGTGGATTTGATCACCTTTTAACCGTTGTCTGACTATTATTTCTAGAATGTACTTGCCTAGGTTAGACTAAAAATACTCTTAAACTTAGCAGCACATGATATATTTTTGCTTGAACGATCGTTACGTGACGCGTCCATTTGCTTGTTGCACGGAGCGGCAACGTCACGCGGTTGGGGAATTTGTTTTTTTTGGGCGGCAAGAATGTTTTATCTGTAAGACCTAGAACTTTCTTCTATTTGGAGCTTCGAGCTCTAATTATAAGCTTTAATTTAAGCTAATAATAATAATATATAATAGCTACTGAGCTATTTTATATATTTATTATAAATATGAGAAATAGTGATTTTCTAAGGATACATTGGGTAGTTATTGCGCATCAGATGTGCTTGCTGAAGAGACATCACGCCGCGCGCTCTACATACCATGTTCAAAGACCTATATCTCGGAAACAATGGAACTCATAGTACTATTTTTTTGAAGCATAGTGCTCTAGTTAGGGCAGGTATGTAGAACTTTAGATCAAAACTTGAATCCCTACCGTTTATGAGATCCAATTGGGATCGCTGGAGAGACGTCTCTCCAGCAAGCCCAGATATCCGCGTAAAACTAACTCCTTTCATATTACAGTTTTGACGTTGTTTTTGAGATTGTCCAGATTGCTCCAATTATGCTCTAAATCTAGAGCTTTAACACATTGTTCTACTCTCAACAATATCCCCTCTAGCATGGGCTCGCTGACGAGAATCTCCCCAGCCGGCCCACGGTTTTTAGCTCGCAGCGTCTTTCCTATTGATGCTCCAACTGACTTCAGTATGTGGGTGCTCCAATTATGCTCTAAATCCTGATATATGATAAAAACACTTCTCGTTTGGTTTGGCTGGAGAGACGCACACCCAGTAGCCGCATTTTCGAACCGCTCAAATTGAATTCGCATACGAAAGAGTAACATTGGCATGCCAAATAGTAAGGAAATCGCATGCGAAAGTTACTCTTTCGTATGCGCTTTGAAGTTCGAGTGATTCAAAAATACGGCGCCTGGACCGCGTTCAATGGTCGAAGCCCATGAGCATACAGAAATTCCAACAGTGAAGGAATAAATTGAAACCTACTGTAAAAAATTAAAAAAAGCATTGACGTTCGAATGATTCAAAAATACGACACCAGAACATTTTCATAGAATGACTATGGCTGCAGCGGCTTGTCTGAGCCGTCGATCGCACGCGGCTGCAATCGGCCTCTAGGGTCGAAAGTCAACCTTAAGACTAAAATAAACTGCCTTTCATACAAAAAACACGGTGCTGCTGCTGACTTACTTCTATATTTCTAACATGTTAAAAGCTAAAAAGCAACGATGATAAGATAATTATCACAGGCTATAAGTAATGAGAATTCCGCGGTTGTTCTTTACAAGAGGCATTCCACGAAAGTGTTCCGCACAACATGCATTGGTTTTAATTCTATGCAACACTTCTTTCAACTTAAGTTGGTGCCATCATAGAGTATTGTGTGGAATGCTGTTTTCGTGAAATGCCCCATTAGATTATTATTTTGAACGGATTGTTACCGCTATAGTTATTACCTCGATATTTCAACGTAGTTTCATGCGTCATAGTCACAAGTAGTATAAATATAATCGCGGTAATAATGCCTTTCAAAATAATAATCTAATATATATTACAGGCTTTCCCTGCTGAAGACGTAAATCCACAAAGGCCATTACTGAAATCCGGTTTCAGGCGGCTTTTTGTGTTCCGCAAATGTGCAGACAGGGACGTGCCAGTGCCTGGGTCTCCTGGAGCTATCTCGCTACCACTTTTACTGAAATCACAAAGAACTTACCTATTACGAGAACCTTGGTCACTTGACGAGGGTCTTCCATATTATTTTCTATTGGCATAGTTACACCAACACCTTCCATGCTAAAAACACACCCGCCCATATATTGAAATGTGTCAGGTATATTTCCTTTCCACATTTTCATATCCAAAGGAGTTCTTTTCTCCTTATTTGCATTCGATACACCATAAACGACGGTAGTTATTGCAACAGCAACTGTAAAAAGTAGACTTAGTTTATAATTTTATGATTATGCATTCATAATAACCATTTATCAAAAGAGCCTCTAGTCACCATAGCGGAGTGCCTAGGCTAAGAGACACTCTCACCACGACTCAATGACGAGAAATGACGAGAAATATTATGTGGTGCTAGTAGGAAGAATGGTAATATTTGAAGACTCGCATAGCCTAGTTGGCAGTGCATCTGCCTGCTACGCAGGGGTCCCGTGTTCGATTCCCGGCCGGGCAGACATTTAAATTATGAATTTAAATGTCTTTTTCTGGGTCTGTGTGTTCTTTCTGGATATTTCTGTGTATGTCCATGGCATCCCGATACAGGGGATCCTAGTAAAGGGCTATGAGTGTGATCGTGTTTGTTTTTTGTTATTGTTCGTGTTTGTTTTTTGTAACCGTATAAACGTAGTACTCAACTATCTCTTACCTTTTTATGACATTCAAACAAAACGAAAGTTTGTGCTTACTTATGCGCCGCCCCAACAGTCAAAATTCCGGTAGAACATTTTGAAGTATAGGTACTTAGCAAGCAAATAGTACCCCGCAGTTACTATCGAAATTATTGCTAAAATCGGCCGTTTTTGGCGGAAATTTCGATAGTAACTTCGGGGTACTATTTACTCTTCAATTCATTACTTCTAAAAAATCATCAGCTTTAATTCTAAGGAAGTTCTTGAACAATGTTTTAAAATTGTCTATATTTTGCATGTTATTTTTTTTTTACAATTGAGGGGGGTCACCGCTTAGTATAAATATAAACCATCTACGTAAATAAATAAATTACCAATGACAACGTCAGCCACAATAGAAAATGGTGCTAGGTACTTGAGAGTCAGAATCATACAAATTGCGATACACGGTAGCAACAGTAAGGCAATATAAACCCTGATACTCATATGTATTTGAAAATAATGTGACATCAGTTGAGACCATTGTTCTGCTATGAGACACTGAAACAACATTAAAAAAAAAACTTTACTTATAGTCCATTGAATGAGTAACTCCAAGGGGGGTCTAGAGTGCGTGAGTTAGTAACGTAAGATGTTTCTTCGGAAACATGTGAAGAGTCCCTAGGTAATAAACATACTAAAACCCCGGGACACTAGGAGCAGCCCCGGAGTGGGGGGAGGGGGGGAAAGGGTCAATTTTTTCATTTTTCGCTTAAATCTCAAAAACGGTACATGTTAGAGAAAAACTTTCAAGGAAAAGTTGAAAGGCCATAAAATTGTCTACAAGTTGTACCTAAATCATTTTTTTCTATTCGCAGCCGTTTTCGAGCTACATCCCATGAAAGGTGAAAAATTCGAAAACTTTTTATTTTACCAACTTAGGGTGCCCACAGACGACCGTTTTTTTCTCTAATAAAATTCAATTCCTCCTAAACGCCTCCATGGTGGAATCTGGTTTTTTTATCAATGATATACCTAATTATGAGCAATCTATCGGTACCGGTCACAAGTTGCACTTTTGAGTTTTTTGGAAGAAAAAAATAAAAAAGGTAAAGTTGCGTAACTACCCTAATATAATATTTTGACAATCAATTCCTCCTAAAGGCTTCCATGGAGGAATGTGTTTTTTTTACCAATTGTAGACCTAATTAAGAGCAATCTATCAGTACCGGTCACAAGTTGCACTTTTGAGCTTTATGGAAAAAAAAAAAAGGTCAAGTTGCGTAACTACCCTAATATAATATTTTGACAATCAATTCCTCCTAAAGGCTTCCATGGAGGAATGTGTTTTTTTTACCAATTGTAGACCTAATTAAGAGCAATCTATCAGTACCGGTCACAAGTTGCACTTTTGAGCTTTATGGAAAAAAAAAAAAGGTCAAGTTGCGTAACTACCCTAATATAATATTTTGACAATCAATTCCTCCTAAAGGCTTCCATGGAGGAATGTGTTTTTTTTTACCAATGATAGACCTATTTAAGAGCAATCTATCAGTACCGGTCACAAGTTGCACAATTTAGCTTTTTGGAAAAAAAGAAAAAAGTTCAAGTATCGTAACTACCCTAATAAAATTCAATTCCCCCTAAACGCCTCCGTGGTGGAATCTGGTATTTTTATCAATGATAGACCTAATTATGAGCAATCTATCGATACCGGTCACAAGTTGCACTTTTGAGTTTTTTGGAAGAAAAAAATAAATAGTTCAAGTTCAGTAACTAAAACTACCCTAATATAATATTTTGACAATCGATTCCTCCTAAAGGCTTCCATGGAGGAATGTGTTTATTTTACCAATTATAGACCTAATTAAGAGCAATCTATCAGTACCGGTCACAAGTTGCACATTTGAGTTTTATGGAAGAAAAAAATATTTTTTGATCGATTGATGTGATAAACATGGGTATGTAGTATGGGGAAATTGTTTGAGTCAAAATCATTTTTTTACTGCGGGTAACTCAGAAACGGTAGGATATAGGAAAAAATGATTTAGGTACAACTTGTAGATAATTATATGGCCTTTCAACTTTTCCTTGAAAGTTTTTCTCTAACATGTACCGTTTTTGAGATTTAAGCGAAAAATGAAAAAATGGTCCCTTTCCCCCCCTCCCCCCACTCCGGGGCTCCTCCTAGTGTCCCGGGGTTTTAGTATGTTTATTACCTAGGGACTCTTGACATGTTTTCGAAAAAACATCTTACGTTACTAACTGACGCACTCTAGAACTTTTTATTCAATGGACTATTAAGTCTGTTTATAATATCGAAGTATAAGAGTTGGCTCAAGGAAATAAACATGATCAGAAAATGATGCAGAAAATCAGGACGAAATGCAGTATTCAACCTGATCCAATTCCAGGTTTAAAGTTTTTATAGTGTTACAACACTATAGAAACTTTATAGTTTGCTAGGGTTAGTAATGTTAGTATAGTTAGGGCACGTCGAAACTCAGCTCTTATTCTTCGGCTATTCTGTATCAAAGACTTGCCCGTCTTCAGTTTCTGCCGAAAGTATCACGTTAAAGTGGTGACAGCCGAAGTAGCACAGATGTGTGATATAGATATATCTCATCATCTCCTTAGCATTATCCCGTTTCTCACGGGGTTGGCTACCTAATCTAGGGGATTAAACGACGGTACTGGTTTTTACACAGAACAGTCACCATCTCATCACCTCACCTCCGCAACCCAGAATAGATATAATAGCCAGACCCAATCCTAGATAAGGTCAGAGTTTTCAAGCCTCCAGTGCTTAGCACTGACCTCTGACATGGCTATTAAACAAAGCTAACCCGGGACCCGTTGGTCCGTACGTTTATCCGGCGCTTTTTCCTTGCTTTGGAAGGCACGTTAAGCCGTTGCTTAAAAGCGCCGAAACAACAATACGAAATTCGAAAACCGAAAAACGCATCGGTTCAAGAGGCAGCAGCCCTATCCACTACAACATTGGACTCTCTCTCTTTGATATTGATATACCTACTAGGTGTTAGAGCTTCATTTGTTAGTTGTTTACAGCTCATATACACTGATTAAGGCACAAATAAACGCCACAAGGACCCATACATGCATATACAATGGGTTTGTATGTGTTAATGCTTAAAGTAATCGTCATTATATTTATCTAAATCAGTACGAGTGTGAGTGGGAATGTTGGAAGGGCAAGACCTCGACGAACGTACCGTGATCAAATCGGGGACGTTCTAGGGAAAGGTCAGGTCAGGAGTACCCTAAACCGACGAGTGTGCATGAAAAGATCGATGAATGAAGATGAAACGAAAGAAGTTTGCAAGGATCGTAGCAAATGGAAGGATGTGATCTCTGCCTACCCCTCCGAGAAAGAGGCGTGACGTTATGTATGTATGTATGTAAATCAGTACGTAGTATTTAATATAAGTATTTATTATAGGGATTAAATACGTAAGTATACTTATTTTTTAAAAGGTTATAGTTTGTACAATATTTGTGTTATCGTAATATTATATAGATAGTAATATCCGCTTCTCGACATCAAATCTCACTTCTGTAGGTCTGCTGTGTCTTTTTACTTTGTGTTTGTTCATGTCTTTTATTGTGTTCAATAAATTGTTTAAAATAATAATACGAGTATATATAATAATACGTACGATCTAATGTCTCCTTGTTGAAATTAACTCAGAATAACTTGGAACATAAATATTGCAAGTAATAGCGAAAAAATATTATTAATACAGCCTCTTTTATTAGCGGTAAAAAAGTCTGTAATTCCATGCCGGCCTGGGAGCGAGAGCAAAACATAGAATGTTTCAGCTGCTTTTCCTCCCGGGCATGCTGCAAAACCAGCTGAGGGTTTCAGTATATTGCACGACGTATATCTAAGAGAAGTATATTAAAATTAAGGCGATGGGCTGACAACCTGTCACTACGTCAATATACCTACAAACCTATCCTAAATAACCCTCAAAACTTTGTCAGACGTGGCGGAACGACCTTTGTTTAGGCATAAGTGTATGTAAATATGTATGTACAGTCTAAAAACAAGATATACGAGTAATTACCATATAACAGCAGCAAGATCCGAAAAGATCTATCATTATTGTAACGTCAACACAGTATCTGTAAATAAGACAAATTTTAAAATTTTCGCTGAAGTAGTAGCAAAGAATTTGAAAAGCTTGAAAGATCACCTAAGATGAATAAATTATTAATAACCAGTGATTTTACCTAAAAGCTCTACTCCATTTTCTTGCTGTCGGATTAGTGCTTATTTGTAAAGTTGCTTCAGCGAGTTCGGGATACGATAAGCAGTTCACTTGAGCGCGACCGTACACTCTTTGAGCAGATTTTGCCAGCACCTAGAGGAAAAAAAGAACCAGCTAAGGGATCCGAGGGTTTCAGTATATTGCAATTTAGGCGATGGGCTGACAACTTGTCACTTCAGTAATATACCTACAAATCTATCTTAAATAATCCTAAAAACTTTGTGAAACGTGGCGGAACGACCATCGTTTAGGTTGTTTACGATCTGCCTACCCCGTTAGGGATAAAGGCGTGATTAAATGTATGTATGTAGAGGAAAAAATATTATATAACCAAAAACTTCACACGGGTGGGGATTTGAATGCACAACTTTTGGCGTATCGTGCCGCTGCTCTAATCACTAAACCAAGTGACTGAAATTAATGGTTTTATGATTTTATTGTCATGATTCATGAATTAAGACTATTGTCTACTGTAGGTAGTTAATCAACAATATATAAAGAACACTCACAATCATCAGATATGCGACCACAATCCCCAACACAATGTTTAAAATGACAGCTACCCACAGCCCGCATTTAGCATACGATGCATGGATAGAGACGACGCCACCTCCAAGACAACTTTTAATCAAGTGTCCCACAGACTGAACGACACTGGAAAATATGAAAATTAAGAATTACAAAATCTGTTAACCTTGTATTATACAGGGTGTAACAGAAAGGGTATATATGCTCCCGATAAGGTTGTGAATCTGACCATGAATCTGATCAATTTTTCTCATGGAAAATAGGTCAAAATAATAAAAAAATTACCCCCCATACTAAATGTGCTATAATTATTATTATTTATTTATTATTTTTTTCAATGACTTTGTGTTGTTGTTTCTAGTTTGGTTAGGACATTGCAGGCTGATCACCTGATGGTCCGAAAAGTAAGATAATCCATGCTGTCGGATGGGCATGTAAATAGTCGGTCCTGCGCCTTAATTCTCTCTGGTCGTGTCAGTCAATCTGTCCCATCAGAATAAGAGATTGAAGGAATAGAGAGTGCACCTGTGTGAAGCGCAAACACTCGGGCACTAAAAACAAGTCCTGCGCAGTTGGCTGATCTCCGGGAGATTGGCCGCCATCACCGAAAATCGGTGGGAGGACTATTATTATTATTTATCAGTTTATTGCACACATGATCATACAGAGGACACAAACATAAAAATAAAACAATAGCATAGCAGGTACAGCTTATCTCTAAAAATTAATCTCTTCCAGCTGACCTACGGTAGTGAGAGAACATAAGTGAGGCTGATAAGGCGTGTATTTAAAATATAGGTAAAATTACATTAAATACGATTCAAACACTAATATCATATAATACAATAAATACATATAATAACACATATACCTACATAAATAATAAATAAATAATATATGTATTTAATAAATTATCAAAAAATAATGTATATATATATATTTTTTTGTCAGACGTGGCGAAAGCGCCTTTTACGAGGCGTTTAACGCTCTGCCTACCCCGTAAGGGAAAAAGGCGTGATTTTATGTATGTATGTATGTAATGTATAATCCTAATATATAATCATCATCTCTCCCTAACCTCATTCCGTATCTCACAGGGTTGGCTACCTAATCTAGGGGATTGAACGAGGGTACTGGTTTTGACCTCCACAACCCAGAACTTGGAAGGTTTGTGAAGAACATTAAAGAGACATGATAGTACATGGGCATTTCTTCGATGCCGTATTGGTAGCCACTTGAATTGCGAACGAAACTGTGAGACGTGGTCGTATTTGCGTAAACCGAATATAAATCTGATGCAAAGGTTTTGCAGTCGCTCCAGTTTGTTCAACAACTCCTCAGTGGCATCCTACTTGGATCAGCGTAATCTAAAAGAGAGAGGAAGAAAGAGAGTTTGAGCAAGAGTGATTTTAGTTTTAAAATTTTATTATCATTGCCTGTGATTTATTAGGGTTGACCACTAGTCCACAGGACTCTGCCCAATCCGCAATTTTTCTTAAGTCTTCGTTGACTGCTCCAGTAGCAGTATTGACATCACTTTTAAAATGGCGATAAAGTTGCAAATCGTATACATACAGATGGAAGCTAGAGGAGATTACAAAGGTATCGTCTGCATAGAGATGGACGCTAGAGGAGATTACAAAGGTTACTATGTTAATGAAAACGAAAACAAGAAGAGGTGTAAGAACGCCACCCTGTGATACGCCCGAAGAGAGATCACACCATTCCGAGAAAACCTCTTCACAGCGGATCCACTGCAAACGGCCATGAAGGTATGAATCAAACCGTGTTATGGCCGAGGAGGAGATATTAAGAGAGCGAATAATAGCAAGAAGAACATCAAAGTCGACTGAATTGAAGGCGTTACTAAAGTCTCTATTCTCCATGGCATGACGAATGTCATCAGTGACTTTACACTTCTTAAAGTCACTGTTACGGTACTGTAGCCAGCACGAAAACCAGACTGATAAGGAGACAGAAGATCGTTAGACGTAATAAAGTTAGCTAGCTGCTTGCGGACAAGATGTTCAAGGACTTTGGAGAGGATATGGCAAGATAGATATGGGTCGGATGTGGGAGAATGATTCAGGATTTACTTTAGGAAGTGGAATAAGATCGTCACGTTTCCATACCGAGGGAAAAGAACTCGTTACCAGGGAGTAATTAAAGATATAAGTGTGAATTGGTAATAGTTCAGTGAGGATAAGAGAGACAATACGGGATGAAAGGTTATCATTAACCACAGCAGTAGAAGTAATGGATAATAGTATATGCTTCTTAACATCGTCCTCGGAAACAGAATTAAATGAGAAAGAGGTTCACTGTACAAGTGGTTTACTGCTGATGTTGGCAATGGTTGTGCACTTTACCATATCACTTAGGGTAACAGGTGGTGAGGAGATATGCAAATTAAGTGCGTTCAAGTTGAGAGGTGCACTCGGGTTAGCTGGCGATTTACCAATACTAAGTGTCCTAAAAAAAATCCAAACTTGTGCAGGATTGCAGTAATCAATAGAGTTATGAATGTGGCGTCTTTTCGCATCTCTACCCGGACGACTACAACTGTATCTCAACAACTTGAATAAAGAAAAAAAAATGTATGCATTATTCCACTTAGCCATTAAATCTGTAATCTCCTTCGATAGCCATAGTGTTGGAGCATGTTTGAGCTTCACTTTCCTAATAGGTGCATAGAGATCATAAAATCCCATGATATTTGAGTACAACAACCGAAGCTTCGTGTCAATGTTATCAGCATTAAAGACTAAGGTCCAATCCATAGATGAAGCATCCCCCGGCTCAACACCTCCAGATTATTTCTATTAAAATTACGCAAATAACTAAATTTAGGTTTACGCCGAGGTGGCCTTATTTTAAAAGTAAGATAGTTTAAGTCATTATGGGAAAAGGGAACAGGGAATTGACCATGACCAGCTATTTTGTCAGGAGAAGATGTAATTATTAGATCTAGAAGAGATGGAACCTGAGGGGCTTGAAGCGTTGCTGAGAGAGGAAGAATATGAAGGTTAAGCGCGGACATGAGATTTTGCAGATTATGTGTACGGTAGTTGTTTTTAATAAGACAGGTGTTAAAGTCGCCTAACAAGAGAGTGGGAACGTTATATGGGCAGTATGTTTCAAGCAAATTTTCCAACGAATTAAAATAATTTATATGCATAGAAGGACTATAAAAAACTGCGAGCAGTATTTTCTTGTTTCTTCTTCGGCCGAATGCGAGTATTGGTTAGGGGACACACTGGCAACACTATTCACTATATCAGCGCGTAGGTAGGTGGCGACTCCGCCGCATCCTTTGTCCGTGCAATCATTTCGAATTAATTTGAAACCAGGGAGGGATATTAGTAGAAAGAAGATATGGTTTTAAATGGGATTCTAAGACAAGAATTGCATCGACGTGACGTGATAATGACCAGACACACTTTAGGCATTGATGTGACACACATTGAAATTGTTTTTGAAGGGGGAAAAACTGTATTTACCTGGTCGTGAAGAGAAATGAGTAGAAGTAGAGCCATCACCATCACTGTCAGCGCTAGAAAAGTGCTCTCACAAAGAAGATCATGTGAAAAACTTTCATCGGGATCGAGTATATTGTCATCCATAACTATAATAATATTAAAATATAATAATCGCACATGTAAATATTAAAAATATAAATAACCAATATGTACGAGATAGTGTTCGGCGTAACCAAACGTGCCTACCTCAATGTACACGAAATAAAACTATACTATAAATGGACTGTATATTTATTGACGAAAAATTACTAACAAAACTATATAGAAAATACTGGCAACACTATGGAAAAGATTGGCACAAAATCTTAAATATTTATCAATTATACTATAAACGGCACTTCACACTTCTGTTATCACTATTAATCACTGTTATTTCCACTGTTATTCTTGTTCTTGCTGCTTTCGGAACTATTCGAAAACGGATACGAAACGGAAACTGTTTACGGAACTCTCTGTCGATAACTATAAACGAACTATCACGGAAACACTATACGAAACGATTACGGAACTGTTTGTCGATAACTATTTACGAACTGTCACGGAATCACTGTCACTGTTACTATATACTGTTCACTTCACTATTTCTTCCCACTATTCGATCACTGATTCGAAACTGAATCTGAGAACTGTATCACGGAACTATATCACTGAACTATACTGTATCTATCACGAAACTATATCTATTCTGTTCACTGTCCACTATTTTTCCACTATTCGGACTGATCTCCCGAAACTATATAACGAAACTATATGGCGAAACTATACCACGAAACTATATCTATTCTGTTCACTGTCCACTATTTTTCCACTATTCGGACTGATCTCCCGAAACTATATGCCGAAACTATACCACGAAACTATATGCTTGGTGCGGTCTGCGCAGCCGTTTATATACTCCAATCTCGGTACTGTAGAATTCTCGGGAAACAGCTGGCAATTCTTTTCTCGAAATGTCAAGCGTCTTCTATAATGTTCGATCGAGATAGCTAAATACAAACTGTCACTAGTAAGATAGGGATGGCGTTATATCGATTCTCGAATATTCTTGATCATACGTCAAGCTCGTAAAAAGACAAGAATAGAATACTATAGCTATCTCGTTCTATCACACGCTCTGATTGGTTGATTTGAATTTGCCTCTTAATTTAGGGATGACAGCTCTCAAGTGCGGCCATCCTAAAAAATACTCCTTATTTCGATGGGAATAAAAAATACAAAAATTAAATACATTTGCGTCGTCGCGAACATACTCCCGCCGTGCGAGGTCGGTTACGGCGTCGCATCTATTAAAGTGGAGCGACGACTTTATCGAATACTATATACTGTGAGAATATCCGACTTCTGCAATTTGTACATCTGTCTTCTGAACTCCCGCCGGTATTGCAACAACTATCAATGCTAAAGCTATCTCCATCTGGGGTGGCGGCCATGGAGGTGCAAGCGGGGAACATAACTGTGTCGGGGGAGGCCATGGCTGCGTCGGTAAGGGCCATGGTTGCACTGGTGGGGGCCATGGCGGCGTTGTTCGGAGCCATGGCGGTGCTCTCAAATCAATAGCATTTCTTGACTCTAGAATTTTTTTTCTGAGTCCCACTGCCTCGAAATTCTTGACATACCGGACGTAAACTAGATGCTCCGTAGCTAACTTTTTTCCTTCTGTATTTTCCGGTGTCGAAGTTCTTGAGACTCATATTCCATTCTGGAAACGGTGAACTTGCTGCGTCGAAGTTTACGGACTCCTCTCGGTATTTGGTTGGCGGAGCCTCCCGCCGGTTTTTACGGTACGGATGTAACAAGTCGGTTGATTGTATTTTGGGACCATGATTTTATCCTCTCTTTCGAGTTTTCTTTTATCTTTTCTTCTGTGTTGATATCTTCTATCTTGATGTTTTCTATCTTGGTGTCTTCTTTGTAAATGATTTCTATCTTGTTTTCGTCTGTCTTTTTTCCAGTTTGCCATTCTGTTTCTTCTATTTTGCTGTTTTCGTGTTCACCACGTCGGCTTTCAAAATTTTCGTCTTGGTAGAACGCTTTCTCTTCTATGGCAATTGCTATTATCTCCTCTGGTTCCTCTCTGGCGTATGCTATTTTCTTCTCTGCTTTTTCTCCGGCGGCTGCTAATGCCTTCTTTGCTTCTTCTTTTGATCATATATATATATATATATAATATATATATATATATACGATAGAAGAAGTATCTGGCTCTCAGAATGCTATTTCACTATCCTTGGTATGCTGGAAGATATTTCTTTTTAGAAATAAGCTGTGCCTATTGTGTCTTTGTTTTGTATGTATATGTCCTTTGTATTTTATTGTGTACAATAAACTGTTAAATAAATAAATAGAAGATGAATCACTCACGAATACATAAATAAGACTACTTGATAACATACGTTGTTTTGTGCTCACTAGTTCTGGGTGTAGAAAAGTCGTAACTGTCGGCTTCATCACCTAGGGCCTTCAGAGTAAATGTTCTTCTATTGCTCTGGAAGAAAAACACGATATTATCGAAGTTATCATTCAAAAGTAACGATTATGCAATTAGAAAGCTACAGATATAACGAACTAACTCACTTAAAACGAAGTGACACCTATCACCGCCTACGATTTACAATAAACTACTACAAGAATACTGCTACTACAATAACTTCCACTAATCTTTCAAAGGTAGCGCAGCTCACGAAGTCCTTATCATTTTTACAAATGATAAGGACTTCGTGAGTCCTCGTAAAGTCTGAACTCTCGTAAAGTCTTAATTTTTGGGTCACAGCAATGTTTAGGCTTGGATTCTATGCTAATCCAATCAAGAGTCAATACGCAGTATAAGAGTAACGACATTATCGCGGAAACAAAGCCTTTTGCAACTACCATGGAAATCATTAAAAATATGGAACACTACGAAATCGGTAAAACATGTGATAATTTTGTGCCTTGGTAAAAATGATTTTAAAATTAATTATGTGACATGCATACATAATGTCACGCCTCTAGGGGTAGGCAAAGATCACATCCTTCCACTTGTTACGATCCTTGCAAGCTTCTTTTGCTTCATCTACATTCATCAATCTTTTCATGCATGCTCGTCGGTTTAGAGTACTCCTGACCTGACCTTTCCCGATTTGGTCGCGGTACATTCTTCTTGGTCTTCCCCTTCCAACATTCCCACTCACACTCGCCATGAATATCTGTTTAGTTAATCTCTTTTCATCCATCCTCTCAACATGACCAAACCACCTAAGCATTCCTTTTTCCATACCTGTCACTATATCCTCTTCCACACCACAACGTTCCCTTATCATAATCATACTTCTTAACGCTCTCATTTCTACATTTATTCTACTTTCATGTCTTTTCTGCCATAACCAACTTTCACTGCCATACAAAAGAGTTGGGACTAACACTCGCGCACACCTTTATGACATAGGGATGTACAGCCAGACGGGCTTTTTTGGACACCTTCTGGTTGTTTATAAAGGTGTGCAACGCCCCATTCACCATGTTAACAGCATTCACTCTTTTCAATATCACCAGGGTTCATCGGGTCGATAGACTCGATACCCACTCGACAGAAGAAAAATATCACTGTCACTGACATCACACTTAAAATCATTAGCATTAAACTATAGTGAGAATAATATACAATTTTAAATGTCTGAATGAATACTGACTTAAATACCAATGAACTATATAGCTACCAGGCCACTCAGAAAGTATTGCGATAAATAGTTTTTATATATGGCAGACTGGCCGGTTAGAATCTTTTTTGAAAATATGATTACTTGTAAGTAAAAATATGTGTGTTCCATTTTCAAAATTTCCCTCCACATTTTTTGCGAGCCAATTCGAAGTATCGTGTCTTACTGAAAAATGGATCTGCGCCGGGAACATTTTAGAGCTATGATTTTTTACGATTTCAAGTGTCGCCTGAAACCGGATGAATCGTTCGATAGACTTCAAATGGCATTTATGGATGAAAGCCCCTCCAAGGCAACCGTGTATCGTTGGTATAACGAATTTAGGCGCGGTCGACCAACCTTGGGGGATGAAGAAAGAAGCGGTCGCCCTTTGACGGCTATTACGGAAGAAAACGTGCTAGCAGTCAAAAATTTAATCCAAGATAATAGGCAAATTACATATCAGGAGATTCAGCACATATTAAAGATTGGATCGGGAAGCGTTCACGAGATTCTACATGGGAATCTTCGCGTGAGGAGGGTAGTATCGCGCTGGGTGCCGCACTACCTCACCGACGCTCAGAAGCGTGCCCGGGTGGAATGGTGCCGTGATATGCTGAACAAATTTGTAGCAGGCTCGTCTCGGCGTGTTTACGACATCGTAACAGGTGATGAGTCCTGGATTTATCAATACGATCCAGAAACCAAGCGCCAGTCGACAGTTTGGGTGTTTCAAAATGAACCAACGCCTACCAAAGTGAAGCGATCTCGAAGCGGGGGGAAGATTTTGATCGCCAGCTTTTTTAATTTGACTGGCCACTTGGCCTCAATTCCCTTACGAGAACAAAGAAGCATTAACGCCGAATGGTATACTACCAAATGTTTACCAGAAGTTTTTTCTGTTGTGAGCAACAAGCGACCAAACACAGGGCTCCGCGGATTACTGCTCCACCACGACAATGCGCCTGCACACACCGCGCTCAAAACGAGGGACTTCCTGGACAGCACACCAGTCAAACTCCTGGGTCACCCTCCTTACAGCCCTGATCTAGCACCGTGTGAGTTCTTTTTATTTCCAAAAATAAAAAATCAGCTCAAGGGGATACAATTTTCGTAGCCGGAATATGCGCTGGCTGCGTTCGAGCAGGCTGTAAACGAGGTGTCTACGGCGGACTGGAAAAAGTGTTTTGAAAACTGGTACAGACGCATGAATCTTTGTATAGAGGCTGGTGGAGAGTACTTTTAAAAGATTTAATAAAAATATATGTACCTGTAGAACAATTTTTTTTAGTGTCGCAAAACTTTCTGAGTGTCCCACGTATCTCGAAAACTTATGTAAATTATGTAAAAAATTGCAAATTTATAAAATATATTTATAAATCTGGCATGTGTAAAAATATTAATTACACCATTGACTGCATCGACTATAATAATAAATTTCTAAATGTGAAAAATTTTGCATAACTCATATTGCGTACAAACAACCAAACCTAAACAGAAAGTCCCAGTGAATGGTACAATTCCATACTACTTTGCTCGAATGCACTCTACCCAAAATACGAAAAGTAACTAAATCAAAAAGGGCACAATACCCTGTTACTTCCCTGTTGTGAAAAAGACGAAGTTTTTTCGTGACCAACACCCCAAAATCTCTACTGAATAATTGTATAATTTTACGCCAAAATATCGCCGGCTTTTTATCGAAACTGAAAATACTTGAAATATGTTTAGAATAATTAAGTGAACAACAGAAGGGGCCTAAAGTTCTTTATCGAGACATTCATAAAGTCTGGATATGAGCATTACATAAAACTACAGAACTACAGCCTAGCTACTAGTTTCTGTAGAAAATAAAAAAAAGGGGCGTTTCCTGTATTTTGGCAAAAAAGGGACTGCTCTCTACAGAACTAACATTCGTAAATAAGCATTCTATGCCAAACGTTTAATTTTGTGGAGCGAAAATTTTAAATAAATCTTATTATAATTCGCATTTATAAAACACCGAACGTAAATTCAAATCTTTTCTTGCATAAACTAAAAATTTGGTGAGCATCAGAATGGCTGTAAAAAGTTACAGATAGTGATCAAAATACTACCAGTATTTTAATAGGTACTAAATAATACACAGATAAAAGTAAAAGAGCCCATATGAGGAAATTACAAAATGTGGCCAGCCATTCAGACATCAGATTGGCTGGCACTTTTATTATTGAAATATCTTTTCCAATACTTAGGTTAATTTCTTTTCAGTATAGGTATTAAAAAGTACCAAATAGGTACTAAATACTGGTAGAAATTTGATCACAATATGTAACTTTGTACTACCATTCTAATGCTCACAAAAATTTGCTGTTTGAAATATTTTTAAAATACAAAAAATCACTGAATCTTGTGATAGCTGGTGATATAAACATTAATACTTTAAAACAGGGAAAAATTACAACTGAGTTGTTAGACTTGATTAAAAACATGCATAGATCATATATATATTTAGCAACATTAAAGATGCGCCAGCTTGCGTTCTTTCACTACATATCTCGGATCACGAAACTGCGCAAATGCTCAGATATCATCAAGAGAAAAAAGTCCTTAGTCCTTTATCCTACTTTATAACTTTAGTCCAGACAACAAAAAAAAGTTTTATGAGTGTTTATGTAAATTGTCTTGGTCCGATGTGTATGAGGAACAAGATGCAAACAAAGCCATTGAATTATTCCCTTATTTGTTTATACTGTGTTTTCTATAAATAAAAATAAATTCATTTAATAAGCATAAACGAAGATGGGCAACCAGAGGTCTAAAACAAGTTGTCTAACCAGACGCAGAAACGCAGTACATATATTTTACAAACAGAACTACATCAGCAAAAGATAAGTACAATTCTTATAAAAACATTTTGAAAAATTGCATGGATAAGGCAAGGAAAGACTGAAATAGTAAATTTATATATAGAAGCAGGAATAAGTATAAAGCAGCATGGGACATAATTAAGAATGAAACATCGGACATGAATTTAAATTGTGACATTGATAAAATTAATTTAGATACTGAGTTTCTGACAAATTTCCGAGGGAGAGATATACGAGGGCACGGGAGACGAGTAAAACCATGGACTGCTTGTAGCACACTGGTTTTTTTCTAAAGAACCGTAATGGCGGCGCAGCCGCACTCACACATACACAACAATGCCCCCTTATTTAGGAACTAAATCTTGCTTATTATAACCTATAAGAAAGGCTTATAGTTAACATTGGAACGGGCGCGAAGCACTCTCTTAGATTCATCGGTATAAGGGTCTTTTGGCTCCAAAGACTGCACCACAGCGCTAGAGCTCGACGATTTCTCGACCGGTGGATTTACTACTGCAACAGAGTGTGCAGCAATTGATATAGTTAGCGGTGGCTCGACAATGTCACTACCGAAAGCTGGATCTGAGGTACTGACATCAGAATGGCCAGATTCATCTTCAGCATCGAGGAACTCACTGGTTTCCAAAAACGGCACTGCATTCTCCATATTCTCATCCACATTCTCTAAGCTGTGTTCTTGATTTATCATAGTTATATCCTCAATTGACCCTTCTTCCTCCCCGCAGAGTTGACTTGCTTCAACCTGATCGTCTAGAGTCACGTTAGAATCGTCGTGTAAATCCAGAGCCACGTCCCAATTACACTCGATCAAATTCTTGGTTACCTTTGTACAAAATCATTTAATTCCTATGTTTTTTTATGCTAACTGAAGTTTAAATATCTTTAATCAAATATGTTACTCTACCCATTTTCTTAACAACTATACCCTTACACCATACAAACTTATTGTTGATCAACGATTCTTATACAAAACTTTGTCATTTACTTTAAAATGTTGCTTATTCTTTTCACAATAAAAACTTATCCTGTAAAGACTGTATACACCGAACAAAAACAGCGAGCTGTGTGGGCGTGGGCGATGACTGTGGCGATGCGGAGCCTTGCGCTGGCGCTGCCTGTGTCGGAGTAAGTGCATCGAGGTGCTAACGCAGTTTGCGCCCGAACACCAGTTGGGCAGGCGAAACACCTATCGTGGAATGTACGGAATTTCTGTAGTTAAAAAGGTATTTCATCAACTTATTCGTAACTTATTTTATTATCACTGCTTAACAAACAAGATTAAATTCCATTTTTGACTACCTTAACCAAGCTTTCAGCCTGTCCATTACTAGCAGCATGATATGCCGGAGACGTTAAATGAGATATGCAATTCAAACTAAAAAAAAAAACAAATTCTTGTGATGTAAACGCCGTGCCATTGTCGCTGACCAATGTCTGAGATAACCCAAACCGTGAAATAAATTCATACAACTTCTCAATTACAACTGTGTAAGTTGTGTTGGTTTTCATATCATAAACCTCCACCCACTTCGTATAAGCATCAACTATTACCAAAAAAAATACCCACTCATGGTTTCTAACATGTCGATGTGAATCCCGTAAAATGTGTGTGGTGGAAATTCCCAAGTAGTAAGTGTTGCACGAGCGGGTGAAGGTCGCAACTGCATGCAAATTTCGCATTTCGCAATTTATCAACTTCTCCTCAACAAGAGTCATCAATGCCTGAAAACCAGAACCTCGAACGTTCTTCTGCCTTTGTTTTTGTTACCGATAATATAACTGATCTCACACTGTCTAGAAAACCACGGACTGCTTGTAGCACACTTGTGTTATTCTAAAGAACCGTAATGGCGGCGCAGCCGCACTCACACATACACAACAGATACATACTTCCAGTCGTAACTTATCTGATCAACTTGTCTTTTTCAACGGGTATTTCTCCGAACGATTAGAGCCTACAATAATAAAGCCGTTATTCAAAAAAGAAACTAGGGAGGATATAATAACTACCGACCCATTGCACTTATACCCGTACTTTCCAAGGTTCTGTAAAAGTGTATGTTACGAAGATTAATGGGATTTGTAACAAATTCTCGATTATTAATAGCAAACAATATGCCTTTCAAGAAAATAAATCCACTACATTAGTATTTTTTTCTTTTTTGAAAGCTGTACTAACTAACTTAAATGCCAAAATATTTACAACGTGTTAATTTTGGGACTTGAGCAAGGCATTTGATCACGACGTGTCACATGAGCTACTACTCAATACATTAAAAAGTGTTGGGATCAGAGGTCCTACGCTGCAGTGGATAGCTACCTACCTATAAAATAGGGAACAAGTTGTAACAATCACGAAACTGGTGAAGAATGAGATGATATCCTTCCATTCCAATTATAAATGCATCTTAAGAGGAGTATCACAAAGCAGTGTATCAGGACCTATTCTTTTTTTATTGTATATAAACGACATACCTAATAAAACTAATTACCACTGCATATTATTCGCGGATGAAATTCCATTAATCATATCTTCAAAACATAAAATATCTAATAATTAAATTAAAATTTATGATTATAATATCAATAAAACAGTAAATAATATAATGGACTGGCTTCACTTAAAAAAAATTAAAATAAACTTGGACAAAACACATTCCATACAATTTAATAGATCAAAATAAATTAAATTTAATTTAGACATGAATATAAAACATAAAAATAAAGCAATCAAAGAATGTAAAGAAATCAATTCCTCGGGGTTCTTTTAGATCAAAAGTCAAATTAGAGGTCTCATGTAGAAAATGTCTGCAATAGAATCAACAAGTTCTTCTTCGCCATCAGGCAAATAAGAAATATTACTAATAAACAAACTTGTAGTAATACATGCATACTATGTAGAATCAGTGTTGAGGTACGGCTTTGTTTTTTTGGGGAAACAGAAACGACATGGGAAAAGCTAAGGTCTATGTAAAATTTCTTAACATGTGTCTAGCAAACCATATTTTGTAGAGTTAGGGCTACTGCCACTACCAGCTTTGTATGAAATATGTGTGCTTGTAAAAAACACAAAACCTTATTTATAAAAGCATGTGAAAGAAATCCTCGTGCAAAGAGAGATCCATATAGGTTAGTATTCCATGTCATGCCTTTAATTATGAAAATGAGAACAGTTTTTTTTAGAAATGTGTGTCAGGATTTAAAATAAAATACCTTAAAATCTAAAGACAATGGAATAAAAAAAAATTGTTCATTGACAAAACATTTATAACAAATAGTTTATAGTAATGTAATTAAAGGCCGTATTTATAAAGATATCTCAAGATTAAGAGCAATATTAAGTATGGATTTGACAGATAATTTTGTACTGATATGACATTTCTGATAAGAACTCAAACTAGCTGTCAGTCTTAAGTTCTGATTATAATTACGGATCTAATGTATTTCAATCTACTAATATTAATCTGATACCATAAACTTGACATTGTATAAATATTTGCATGCTAATCTAGGTATTGGCAAAACTTGTTAGCACTCTCGTACCCTATTGTATACACCATTACTTACCACGTTTTAAGCAAATAAAGAATTATTAATATAAAAATTGATTGAAAATTAGTTCTTACCGTTTCATCTTCCTAAAAAAAAAAACAGTTTCAGTCAAATTCTAATAAATTAAATAACACTGTGGTCGCTGTAATAGCTGCTTATTTTTCGGACTAGAATTTGTTAAGTACTAGATAATTTCAGAATCTTGTCAAAATTTTTCTTTTGGCAAAATAATTTCAATAAAGCATTAGTCTTCCATGCTGGACTTGGAACGAAAGAAAAACATAGAATGTGCCAGTTCCATTTCCTCTCGGGCATGCTGTAGAAACCAGCTAAGGGATCCGAGGGTTTCTGTATATTGCAATTTAGGCAATGGGCTGACAACCTGTCACTCCAGCAATATACCTACAAATCTTAAATAACCCTCAAAACTTTGTCAGACGTGGCGAACGACCTTTGTTTAGGTCGTTTACGCTCTGCCTACGCCATTAGGGATAAAGGCGTGATTATATATATGTAAGAAATAAACATTATTTATACTTACTACAGCTGCGTCGGATGAACGTTGTCGTTGTTGTCTTCCTTCACTCCGAGGGCTTTTCTGACCAGACTAAAAAAATATTAAAAAGTTAGCCAACATGTAAGCTTTTTTAGATTTAAATGGAATTTCTCTTGATTTTAGTCTGAGAAATCCCATGAGTCTTTTTTCTATGCTGACCTGGGAGCGAGAGAAAAACATAGAATGTGTCAGTTGCATTTCCTCCCGGGCGTGCTGTAAAAACCAGCTAAGGCTTCCGAGGGTTTCAGTATATTGTAATTTCGTCAATGGGCTGACAACCTGTCACTACAGCAATATACCTACAAATCAATCTATCTTAAATCTATCTTAAATAACCCTCAAAACAAATCAGACGTGGCGGAATGACCTTCGCTCTGCCTACCCCATTAGGGATAAATGCGTGATTAGGTAAGGCAAAGGCGTAAGGTAGGTTACCTAGGTGTATTCTATGCTGAAACTCGCTCGTACGGAAGGAGCTTGTCACTTTTGGTTTTTAAGGTTCTTGTATTCTGGACTGGTCGTTTACGCTCTGCCTACCCCATTAGGGATAAAGGCGTGATTAGGTAAGGCAAAGGCGTAAGGGAGGTAGGTGTATTCTATGCTGAAACTCGCTCGTACGGAAGGAGCTTGTCACTTTTGGTTTTTAAGGTTCTTGTATTCTGGACTGGGAGAGATAGAAAAACAGAATGTTCCAGCCGCCGTTCCTCTCGGGCATGCTGTAGAAGTCAGCAAAAGGGATTCGAGGGTTACAGTGTATTGTAATTTAGGCGACGGGCTGACAACCTGTCATTACAGCAATACACATTACGATTTAAAATTGCCCTCAATTTTTTGACAGACGTGGCGAAAGCGCCTTTTACGCGGTGTTTTGCGCTCTGATTACCCTGTAAGGGATGGAGGCGTGATTTTATGTATGTATGTAAAATTTTGATTGGAAGCGTGACTAGTCCCAATTGTTGGAAGAATATGCTATAACCATTCGCGATGCTGTTTTATGTACAGGTTATAGGGTTTTTGAAGTTCCTTTAATTTTTTTAGCTAAAACTGTCACACTGAATTTGATCGAAAATTTCGTTGCTATATTTTAATTGAATGTCCATCACTTACCATTCTGGTAAAAAACTACTTAATTGGCTTCAAAACACTTGAGTGTAAACGAATCCAAATCAATCATAATCATAGATCCAAAAATCCAATTCTTCTTCTGATCAATTTCACAGACTTTAGTTACAAATAAAAATATGTCCGTACTTTTTGTTTTTTGCTGTCACTGTAACCGATTAATTGTCAAAAAGAATTTGTAGATGGTCAGTATCATACAACTTACTTACAAAAAGAATATTATGCATTCAGAATTTCAATAAAATTACAAATTTCAAAATACGAGGTTGGTTGAAAAAAACAAATCATATAAAAAAATATATAGTAAGATACTTAATTTAAAGATTTTTAAGTAGATTTTAAAATGGAGACTTCTAGACAGGTGCGCTTCCATTAAAATAAAATTAATGCCACGGTTTTGTAAAGTCGCATAAAAATACTTTCTCTACTTAGAAATAACATAAAATGATATCTACGTACTACCTTGTATTATTCGTCCATGGTACTACTAACCTAACCATAAAAAGTACTAGCATTATCGCAGTGTCCCCATAAGTATTTTATTTTTTACTCTTGACCTTCTAGTCTAGGACTCTAAGGCGACTGTGTCAGGGTCGATGATGAAGTTGGTCAGAAGCACAATACTTCAAGAAGCAGGAAACCGCTATAACGGCATCCAATTACTATTGCAGAACATTTGTACTGGAAACCACTAGGGAGGGGAGGGCATTAACCATAACATTCATAAAGGGAAAGTGTCGCAAAGTACACAGGGCGACATACAATCGGTGCCAATAAAACGACGGTGGTGTAGCCCTGATTTAACACTGAAGATGTGTGAACCTTCTTAGCAGTGGAGAGATTTAAATAAGCAACATATTTAAAAATTGTAGGGTTTGTGGCCAAGTGGTTAGTTCTAATTAATTCCTGTAACGAATAATAAGTAACGTTATGGATGAGTGACTGGTAGTGGTAAGGACAACAAATCGAGCGTGTACGTGCTTCGGAAGGCACGTTAAGCCGTTGGTCCCGGTTAATATCGTAGATATTATAGTCTGTCAACGTCGTGCTTACCGCGCCTTAGGGTGGCGCGGTGGTGCGCGGGGACGCGGTAACGGGGGTGCGGGCGGTGAAGCAGGAGGGTGAGCGAGCACGACGCAATGTGTTCATGTTCGCAATCGCCGCGTGCTACCGCGTCCCCGCCAACGTCTGTACCCCTAGGGCGCGGTAAAGTCGTGTCAAGCACGACGTTGACAGACTATAGTCGCTAAGTCATGTCATGTTTGTAATGCTAAACATTGGCGGCTTGAAAACTCTGATAGCTGGGTTGGTCACTAACCCGCCAAAAACCTTATCTAGGATTGAATCTGGTTTCCCTTCTGGGTTGCAAAGGTCAGATTGCAGTCGCTCTGTATGAAAACCAGTACCCTCGTTCAGTCCTCTAGATTAGGTAGCCAACCCCGTGAGATACGAGATAAGGCTAGAGAGATGATAATTTAAAGTTGGTACGATCCAAACCCTGATAGGTTTTATACCCAGGTTTTAAACCCTTATGGGTAAATAATAATTTATTTATCATTTTGTAGGTGTAAAAGTCAACTATTGATTAAATCGAGGAAAGGGCCAGCATTTTTGCCTTTGAATGTGACATCTTGCTTTGCAATGTACTTACCAATTCACCGACAAACGTGGTGAGTTCAGTTAATACCAGACAGTGCGCCATAATCTCAAATTTTCTGTTCTCATAATGACGAAAAACGATTTTACTCATTCTTTGTCAATAGATTAACGTCTAGGTCTATTTCATTCATCACATATCTTGAGTAAGTAAAAGTTTTGATCTAATGCCAACACCCCTGCAATGAGCGAAGAAATAACGCGGAAACATCGAGGGAAACAGTATTAATACTTATGGTTAATTGTACCGGGCGCGAGAAAGCTTAAAATGGCGCTTTTTTAAATATATTAACTATTGTAGGGCGAACATTATTGCAGAGATTTTGTGTAGATAGTACAAAGTAGTACCTAAGTACTAAGGAACAGAAACCTAATTAGATACTTGATAGACCTGTTGGATGCTATTAGGTATCGCAGTAAGGTAGAGGGTGACGTGTTAAATGATCACATTGTAATACTATAGAAAACAGAATGGGGTTGGTTAAACTCAGGCATGCTAAGGCATTGAGCTGTTCCTAAACATAATCAATTAGCTAGATTTTGGAATAATAGTCATACTACCTAATAGAGCTCGATGGTGTAGTGGATAGGGCCGCTGCCTCCTGAGCAGGAGGTCGTGGTTTGAATCCCACCACGTACCAATGTGTTTTTCGGTTATCGAATTTCATATGTACGTTTATTCGGCGCTTTTTGCCGTACTTCGGAAGGCATGTTAAGCCGTTGGTCCCGGTTAATATCGTTTAATACCGTAGATATTAGTCGTTACGCCATATCAGAGGCCAGTGCTAGGCATTCTAGGATTGGGTTTGGTTTCCCTTCTGGGTTGCGGAAGTCAGATGGCAGTCGCTCTGTGTAAAAACCAGTACCCTCGTTCAATCCCCTAGATAAGGAAGCCGACCCCGTGAGATACGGAATAAGGCTAGGGAGATGATGATGATCTCGTATCTTACGGGTCGGCTACCTAATCTAGGGGATAAGGCTAGGGAGATGATGGGTAATTATACCTACAAGTACGACAGTTTTTATATTTTGCTATAAGAACAGTATTAATTATACACAAAGTTGATATTTGAGAATTTATCACTTTGTGAATTTTTCCTCAGTTTGGTTAGGACATTGCAGGCTCAATCACCTGATTGTCCGAAATGAAAAAGATTTCTTGCTTCGGAGGGCACGTTAAGCTGTCGGTCCCGGTTGCTAACTTTGATAGTGGTCGTTACTTAAACCATGTCAGAGGCCTGATAGTTGTGCTACTAGGTAACACTAGGGTTAATCGAGTCGATAGACTCGATACCCACTCGACAGAAGAAGAAGTATTAATTATATAATGAACTCCATTTTAGATTTCTATCCTTTTTATTTTTTGATTCTTCCACGATGAACATCTAGTTATTTTCAACAATTAGGTAACATATCGTTACTTCGCAGAATGTCCCTATCGAACAATCTCCTTTGGTTGCAAAATGACGCTTTATCGTAATGTCCCTCCCTTTCGTAAAACGTCTCTTTCGCGAAATATCCCTTTTTGAAATATTCAGTTCAGATACTGGGCTGCTACTGAAAAGACTTAAAAATTTTGAAATGGATATTTTGCTAAAGAGACATTTTGTGAAAATGGTCATTGTGCCAAACGGACATTTTGCGAAACTGACGACATTATGAGATAGGGGTATTTTGCAACCAAGAACATTTTGCGATATTACCCAACATAGGAGTTTTAACGGCATTTTAGTGGTCCGCTATTTATTGAAGGGTGACTTTACTGTCTTCTCCCTTCGAGACGTGTCTGGACTAGAAAATCACCCTCCGAGGTGAAATGCACGCAGTTCATTAAAGATACCGCGAATTTTGCCACAGTTATAAGTATAAAAATATTATTATTTATTACCATTGGAGAGACCGGGGAGAGGCCTTTGCCCAGCAGTGGGACATTAACGGCTAAACAAGACAAGAAAAGACCATTGCTTTGCATTTATATTTTAGTCCAAATAACGTGATTCCATTATGGATTCCATAATATTTTTTTTGAAACACCTTAAACTAAGAAATACCGGCTTCGCACGGTAAAAAAATTAACAAATATGCTCATCTTATGGATGCGTTCATGATATGTTCTTTTTTTGGCTGGCTTCAATCATTAGCTGTTTTGATTGAACGCAGTTTAGTTGCCATGGTGACAAACTGTCATTTTAGTTATGAAAACAAAACAAAGTTTAGAAATGCTGATTTTGATCCATAGATATAGGATGTACGAACCATTCTAAATCTATGTTTTGATCATAGTTAAAACGCTATAACCTAAAAAAATGATTGATTGCTGATTTTGATAGTTTTCTTCGGAAGATCTTTTACGGTCCGAGCAGTCAAATTGTGGAATTCCCTTCCCGAAAACGTTCGACGAGCACCGTCTATTGAGACATTTAAAGAGCGAACAAGAAAGTTCTTCTTAGAGAATAATAATTAGTTATTTATCCTATCCCCCATTAGCATAATATGTATTAGTTTATTATAAATATATATATTAGTTTATTTTATTTATGTATTTATTAAGTAGTATTTATATTGTTTAAGTATTAAGATTAACTTAGTATGCACTATCCCGCTATCTGCTATGTAGTATCTTACTACCCAAAGGTTGCCTGGTAGAAATTGCTACTTTAGCAATAAGGCCGCCTATATTGTACTGTTTTGTTCCTTACTTTTCCGCTGTATGTATTTGTGTTTCTTTGTGCAATAAAGTATCTTGTATTGTATTGTATAGTTGAAATATACCAGGTGTAAGGGACAGCGTTCCTCAAACTGATAAGCGTTGCTCAGTCAAAGTCAAAGTCCAAAGAAAGACCTAAAAAGACCTAAAAGACCTTTTTACTTTAACTAACCTAAATCTGAAAGTCAATGATACTGAACCACTTCAACCAGGATGTCTTTTCAGGAAGTGAAAAAGAAATGGCGTTCCATACACCTTGATTGGACAATTTGTATGGACAAGCCATTTTTTTTCCGTTCCTAAAAAAAGTTCCTAGTGGAAGTTGTTCAGTGTCATTAACTGAGCAACCCCTATCAGTTGACGGGAGGCTGTCCCTTACACCTGGTATAATTTGTCTCATTCTCTTTCTATAATTTTCCTTCTTCTGTATAGCAGCGTTTTCCTGGGTTTGTATTATTTTTGGCTTGAAATTCTTTGTTTTGAGATAATTCTTCTCCATATCCGATTTCACATCAACTAGCCATAGCTTTGAGAGTAAGAATTTGCACAATGAAAAACATTAGTTTAGTAAGAGCTTATTTTACTGAAGGTATATCAAAAAGAGTCTATTATCATGTAGGAACCCGATGGTGTAGTGGCCGCTGCCTCCTGAGCTGGTTGTTGTGAATCGAATCCCACCACGTACCAATGTGTTTTTCAATTTTCGAATTTCATAATATGTACGTTTACTCGACGCTGCTTCCGTGCTGCGAAAGTCACGTTAAGCCGTTGGTCCAGGTTAATATCGTTGAATACCATGGATATTAGTCGTTAAGACATGTCAAAGGCCAGTGCTAAATGTTGAAAACTCTGACCTAATCTAGGATTGGGTCTGGTTTCCCTTCTGTGTTGCGGAGGTCAGATGGCAGTCGCTCTGTGTAAAAACCTGTACCCTCGTTTAATCCCCTAGATTAGGTAGCCGCCTCCTGAGATATAGAATAAATTAAGGGAGATGAGTTGATTATCGTGTACAATGTCCATTAAAGAAATTTATCAGCAAGTGCATAAATAATCGACCCCTCTCAAAAAATGTCCGACATCGACTGACACGCCGCCACCGGAAAGCTGTATTTAAACAAACTACATTACTCTATAACGACCAATTCATACGATAATTTGAGTTATGTATGATAATTTGATCAGGTGATAGAGGGGTTAGACCCTTCCACCGCCCTCCTACGGGTTATTAGTCGTAGTAATGGCGGCTTAAGGTGACGACACAAGCCAAGTGGCGCCCCCATTAGAAAAAAAAAACATAAATCACTAAAAACGCAGTGAATCGGTAACAAAAACCGGTACAACAGAATCAAGTTATAGAAATTAACATAATTAAGATCCTTATACGAGTAAATTAGCGATTCATAGCTCGTTGTAGTAACAGGAAGAAAAAAGAATGATTTTTTTTTCTACCTGTTACTACAACGAACTATGAATCGGTAATTTAGAGGGATCTTAATTATCTTTATAACTATTACTTGATTCTGTTGGACCGGTTTTTTGATTCACTGCGTTTTTAGTGAATTATGTTTTTTTTTACTTATGGGGGCGCCACTTGGCTAGTATCGTCACCTTGAGCAAAACAACTCCCGGTATCGGGCCATAAAAAGATCTATTGAAACGGGACCCCATATGAACGAGACACCCCTTCGATTATTTTAGAATTTCCATTATTGTACACGATTGTTTTTCTGAGACAATGCGAGTCGCTCATGGAAGTAATATAAGAATAATAGAGAGCCTATGATTGAATTCTGGAAGATTTTAAATCTTTGCATAGGATTGTTTAGTTATTGATTTTCCTACCAAAAGTTTCTACTATAGCACTTTGAAAAAATAATGTCCTGTCTCTACACTGTACCTATTACTTTCTTTTTTCTTTTTTATCACTTCCGTGTTAAAGAGTCAATAAAAATGTGTTTGTGTCTATAATAATGTAGAGTCAGTAAAGATGAGTGATCTGAAAAACTTAATAACATACTAGCTCATCCAGGGAGCATAGAGTAACTAAGTAAAAACACTTTATTGTACACAATAGTGCACAAAGGCGGTCTTATCGCTGGAAGCGTTGTCTTCCAGACAACCCTTCGGTAGAGGCAAATATATTTTAATAATCTTAATAGAACAAAAATAGAATAGTGAATATAATAAGAATAACTATTTTTTAAATTAAATTATGCATACCTTTTGAGGTATGGAGTGAGTCCGACTACACAGCCTATACACAATCATATCTGAAACACTCAACAAAATTTTACAGAATTGGCTCTTAAAGATCTGCTTAACCCGTAAGTGAAATGGCGTGATTTTATATTATTTTATGAATGCTTCATTTTGTACGTAGTTGTTCAATTGCATAGATACAAAACGCTCTCGGAGTTTTATGGCACCTCTTTGTTATTGTATCCCATTTTATGATTTCGTATTGCAGTTGTAAAAAGGGGGAATTTGATTGCATCAAACGCTTTATTTCCGTAATCTCGTCTGAAACTGAGAGATTAATGCAACAGTTCCATTCTTGTCTCTGAGATGGCAGCCAAGAAAAACAATACACATTTTTTAGCTTTTTAAAATATGCTAAGGCTTGCTTCAACTTAGATAAACTTCAGAACCCACTGTCCATTTTTAAATGTCAACAGTAGGGGTTCGTTCTTAATTATTATGTTACTTAATACCTAAAATCTATTTCTTTGAATTTTTTACAAAATTATTTTGTTTTCTATTGAATTCTTGCATCACTATAGAATTATGCATTAACATCGGCTTCCTATAAAAAATACAAATTACTTTATTCAGAAGTTTTTTGCACTTTGATGGTCTATCCATATCCATCAAATAATTTATTATTTATATTGTTTAGATCTTTTACTGTCTGCCTACCCCATTAGGAATAAAGGCATGATTATATGTATGTATCCATATCCAACATGGCCTCCGTAGCTATCCCTTAGCTGAAGCATTATTTTTTTTATTTTTGAAAACCGTCTGAAACGATTGAGGTCAGAGATTTATCGAATGAATGGATCCGAAATTCTGGAATATTAATTCCTTTTGTCTGATTACATGGCGTCTGACTGTTGATTCATTTAATTGCATATTTTATTCATTTAAAGATGCAAAAAAAACAGCCACTGAAATAAAGATCAGCTTTTGTTCACGGATAAAGGAAAAAGGGGAAAGTATGAGCAAGTGCAAAATTTAAAATTACTACGAAACTTGTCTAGCATCTGCGTAGAAGTTTAAACTAGTTTTAAAGTTTGTCTAGAGAAAGGTGCGATGCGACATACAAGGAAAAGTTTATTTATCTTTACAAAAACAGCGTAAACTTGAGTAAAGTTTTGCAATTTATGTACGGATTTTATTAATTAACAGGTAATATTTTCAAGACAGATGCAGATTTTTTGATTGCGAAGTCTACATTGACCCTTGTTAACTTATTTTTACGATGCTCTACTACAGTGAGCAGAGCCCAGTGGGGTAGTGGACAGGGCCGCTGCATCCTGAGCGGGGAGGTCGTGGTTTGAATCCCACCACGTACCAATTCGTTTTCAAATTTCATACGAGTATGTACGTTTATTCGGCGCTTTGTCCGTACTTCGAAAGGCACGTTAAGCCGTTGGTCCCGGTTAATATCGTTTAATACCGTAGATATTAGTCGTTAAGCCATGTCAGAGGCCAGTGCTTAGCATTGAAAACTCTGACCTAATCTAGGATTGGGTATGGTTTCCCTTCTGTATTGCGGAGGTCAGATGGCAGTCGCTCTGTGTAAAAACCAGTACCCTAATAATCTTAATCTTATTTTATCCTATATGTTTAATATATGTATATGTTTATCTATTTATATATGTAGGTATATATGAATGTAAGTATGTGTATTTTTATATGTGATATGCATGTTTAATTAAATTTATTTATTATAAATAATTATTTATTTATATTCGGAATTTTTTTTATCTATGTATATTAGTATTTAATATGTACTATTATGTAGATCTTAAGTGTTGATAGTTATTTAAGTGTTTAGTTAGTTCTTTGATGTTGCCGCAGCTACTTGCTATGTGTAATTTTTCTTTTTTAAATGCAGGGTTGTCTGGAAGAGATCGCTTGAAGCGATAAGGCCGCCTTTGCGCACACTGTTATTTTTAAGTTTTTCAAACTGTACGATTTATGCGCAATAAAGAGTTTATCTATCTATCTATCTACCCTCGTTCAATCCCCTAGATTAGGTAGCCTACCCCTTGAAATACGGGATAAGGCTAAATTGGGCGCTTATTTAGTAAAAACACAGCTATCTAACATATACTTAAAAAAATATTTAAAAACAGCCTTTATAAAAAAAGTGTCTATGGCAGTTCTGAGCAACCGCTTAACCACTGTGAAGGCCAATGACAGGACAGGCGGACAATTAAACGTGAATCTCTGTAACATGTAACGATATTTTGCATCATGCCATTCTGTCACACCAATTGATGTCATTCTTCCGTACAAGCACGGGAGTTTACTTGATTGGTATATTTATTTGGGAATGGACCTGATGAATTTCACCCGATGGCAAAAAATACTATAGCGGATATCTCCGAAGGAAGAAGTCTTCTGCCGTGTGAGTTGAACAGATTTGAATACCTATATATACTTTGTACTTTATCAGCACAGCTTGTACCTAGGTATTATGTTTGTAGCTGCAGAACTAGAGATAGACGAATTTAGGGTCGAAAATATACTCGCTCAGTCTAGCCGTGGGTTGGACGTGTACGTGCCCGGCATGCCTTCTGGTTCGTTTGCTGAACAGAATTGGCATGTTACAGAAATGAAAGCTAGTTCTAGATTGGCCACGTATAGCCGAGACAATCTGCAGATTGATGCTGACAGATTTTTTTGTTTATGTTCGACTAATCGACATTATTGTTAACTATTTATCTAGCCTCTCTTTACGGATTGTTGGATTTCCAGATGAAAAATTCATTTCATTAAAATAATAACTGGGCTTAATCTTGATAAAGTAGGAATTATGGTATTTCAAATATTCAAGGTGATTTTTTCCAGCAAATGGTTGTATTTAAGAGCATATTTCTCCTAAGCAAATCATTAGAAAATTCAAAAAATACATACATCTAAGATTTTTTTTAAGTAAAGCTGTTTTTATCAGTAAATATAGCAAAGATATTCCTTCTAAACGATTAAGAGCTTCAGGAAAATATCCGTTTTATGATTATCTAAAATCGCAACATTGCTTTTTTTTATTTGACTCGTAGTTTTTATGGAATTAGTTTTTTAATGCGTTTCTCGCACATTCTTGACGTGGCCACGGACGTAACCGCCACACCGTAGCCCGCGCTGATTTGAACAATATTCTATGGCATTACGAACGATGGTTGCAGCTCTTGAAATCTACATGCTCATCTGCCTTTGAGATACACTTTAAAACACATACTTATCACCGAGGAAATAATCATTTCGATTAACGAAGAGATTCTAGCATTTATTGTTTTTAGTTAAGAAGCAAGTTAAAGAAAAGTCAAAACATCCACCGTGGTTGATAAATCAAATCTTAGTAAAGAAAATATCTTCAAAGATTGTTGTAAAAGGTGACCAGCGAACCGAACGTACTATGTAGTATGGATTTGAATCACCCTAATATTCTATGGGACCCTTTTTCGTCACGGTTTTTTTATTTACAATAGCACTTGCTTTTAAAGTTTGAATGTATTTTCGAACTTTCCCAACCCTCCTCCTTTGTTTGGTAATGAAATAAAAACAAGTATTTTTGTAGATACATAATATATTATTTAAAAGATACAAAGATTTGTAAGTATACCTAATATAAAAGAAGTTTGATTCAAATTGACATTATTGATATTTTTTTACAGTCCCAAATAAATAAAATCTTTATATTTCGGAATGAACTAAGGTCTACAACTGTATGAATTTATATTTATCTACTAAATTTTGTTTCGTAAAGGCAGACGTATTCGACCCATTAGCGGGTGCAGCACTGCAACTATTCCAATTAATTTAATTTAATCGTGTAGAAACACTGAACAGAGTCTAGTCCGCGTCTCGTAACGCGAAAATAAATTTAGTAGTGTTTTAATTTACCTACTACTCGTTACCCTTCCCGGAAAGTTAAGTTATTTACAACCCAGGTTGTTAGCTAAAGTGAACAAGTGTTACAAGCAATATAATAAATATTATCTTTTACTGGGTTTTTTTCCGTGGTTAGAATGAAGGTAAGTTAGGGGTAATAGAATTAGAAATTTTGGGCTGAAACACAAATCTGCAAATATGCATTACAAAAATGTATGTCGTATGGCGCAAATTATCATCGATGGACAGGGCGTTGTAAATTCGTAGTTTTACATCGCCCTGTCCATCGATAATAATTTACGACATAAATTTTTGCAATGCATATTTGAGATTTATCTCAAGTACGCTAGTACTATTATATATTCTGTGTCTCAAGATCAAAAACTGCACTCACTTGACTTTTATAAAGGTTGTGAATAAAATCAAACCGTTTCTATTATAGGAAGTTTATTACACTTACTAGGTACCGAAACTTTTATAGCATTTTGCTAAACTATTCTAGTGGTAAACAAATGGTTTTAACATAATATAAAATGTATCTTATCGGTTTGTCTGTTTTCTTTGCGCGCCACACACGATGCGGAGGGTATTTTTATCTTTTACCAACAACCCACCTCGAAAATACCTGATGCTGTTTTCTTTAGCTCGAGAAGCGTTATTCTATACCCCGATAAAAGCTTTGAAACTAAAGTTGTTCTTAAACATAACCTAGAAATGGGAATGCACACAGCATGTATAAAGGTTTTTTTTTATTATTGATTATTTATTACAAATTCTCACATAAATCTTTAAAACTAATACATAGTCCCTCAAAACTGTATAAACAGTCTGTCTGAGAAATCAAACTAGTCTTAATAACCTTACATTTTTAATAGTAATAAAGTAAGTATTAAACTTATTAAGCTAACTATGCGAATTACAGCTCACAGCATAAGATTTTGAATAATACTGAGATCAGAGCTTAGAATTAATGAGATTAATTTATCTCCACTAATCTATATCATCTAATGAAGATAGTAAACCTGTTTTTAATAATCTTTTGAACCTAAATGTTTGGCTCCTGTCTGATATCCTCAGGCAAACTATTAATTACTAGCTTTTACCCGCGACTTTGTCTGCGAAGTTTTTTTTTTCGTTTGTCTACCCATGATTATCTGCAGCGTCTTGTTCATCTGGTCTGAAAACGTGACAGTGGTGGCGATGAAATAAGAGTCAAACCCCTTCTCCCGTCATTGTTCCTCACATGACCACAGGTTCCCCCTTGTACTACCCGTCACACGCGTCCCTAAACAGTCATCTTATCTATCCAGGCCTCCTATCAATTCCTCCCGTCCATGACTTGCTCCAGTGTCTTCTGTTCCCTTTCCACCCGTCCATCTTGAAACTTATGTCGCTCCAGTGTACACATTATGAACTGCCAACATTTTGACAAAATAACGTGATGCACTTCATAGCACTCTTAATTCTGGCTGCATGCTCCCCGAAGTAAAGAAGCGTGATGAAATTTATTCTTTATTTATTATAAAAACTTACATTAACGGGCACAGCCACACATGTAAGCCTGAATCTTATCTATGTTAGTCCAGGTAACAAAGAATTAAATAAAAAAAGGTTCCGTTATAATCGCTCCCTGCCTACCCCCTACGTTAAGTAGCGTGATTGATATCATAAATCGACGTAACACTCAGTAAACTGAAAAAAAAACGGTTGAAATACAAACTCAATTCAGATCAGGTGGCGTGATTATTAATATATTTAGTTTGTGTCGTGGTTACACTGAGTATCTACATAAAATTCACTGTAAGCTTCGTCTAATTACATTAATAAAATTTAACAATTATGATTAATTAAAAACAAAATTAAAAACTAAAATAAAAAAAAACAGAAATTCAACTTGCGCATTAGTGAAAAAGACCGACCTGCATCGTACCCGAAGTAAACGTACTCATAACGCTGGTGGCGTTTCCACGAGGAATAGCCAACGATATGTGCTGCATCAGGTACGATAAAGTGCGGGGATGTCCGCTATTGAGCCTCAAGCGTCTACTCAAGTTTGCAAACTGAGTTGAATAAAAAAAGTCCCCTTGAAATTGGTTAAAAACACTAACTTAATTCAGTTCTCTGCTACCTAACCCCTAAGTGGTGGTGGTGGCGTGATTATATATAGCCTATGTCCGTCTCCAGGTTACTATATACCGCCATACCAAGTTTCATCAAAATCCGTTCAACCGTTTAGGCGTGAATGAGCAACAAACAAACAGATAGACAGACAGACAGACAGAAAGACAGACAGAGTTACTTTCGCGTTTATAATATTAGTATGGATGTGTTTGGCTCATTTTTGATAGTCAGCGGCCTAACATTGAGCTCCAGTGGGAGGGTAATGATAACTAGGCAGTTGGCAACTCTGCTTAAGAAGGGTTCTTCCAACTGGACTTTTCAACAAGCAAGCCTGTGGTGCTCTTGCCCGTGGTAGATCATTTAAAAATATATTTTCTTGTATAAAAGAAATAGGAGCCTAATTTTTTAACATCAAATGTAACTGTCTTGTAGCTGTCATCACATGAAAACAAAACGCTGAAAATAAACATAAAGCAAGCGACACATCGTACTATACGATTAAACAACATATGCAAACCCAAAAATGCTGCTTCAAAAATGTCGTTGGCTCCCCGAACCCCGTCTCATATATCACTACGATTTATTTTCACCTACGCTCCATTCTCGATTTTCACGTAACACCTTAATTTAATATTAAATTTTGCTCTCTCCAAGCATTCGCATTCGTATAAGCAGATGTCTTAACGCGTTTTGTTATTCATATTTCTCTTCTGCGCGTTTCGTTTCACGCGAGTGTGAATGGATTCCGCCAGGAACTGCGGATTGTTCACTTCACTCATAGATTTTGGAGAGTTACGAGAGCAGATTTACACTCACATTCAGGAACGTTGGTTTCAAAATAAATGAACTTGTAAATTGTTGTTACATTTGCAGTAAGTTACAGAGAATAATCCAGTAAAGCAACGTTACGTTCCTCGAAATTGCGGCTGAAAAGAAGATTTATAATATCACAGTCAGTGAGATTCACTTTTAAGCTTCGTATATGATAACAAAAAATAAAGCCGTTGAATTATGATTTTTGGTTAATTTGAATGAATTATCAAAGGTAATTAATTTATCAGAAAATGTAACCGTTCTTCAAGTGGTTGCAGAGCATAGGTGGCGCCCTCAATAGTAATAAATTAATTGTGTCTAAAAAGTGATTTTTTTAGGACATTTGCTGTACTTAGCTTTTTTGCTTAGTGTGAAGTATTGTATTATGAATTATAAAATGGAGAAATAGTTGCGATTTTAAAAATATTCACTAAGTTGTTAGTATTTCAAGCACAATTAATTTTAAAGCGATGGCGAAACCTATCGCAGCTCTCGAACCCACTAAATATCTACCTACACAGATACAAAGAAGGTAAAAACCTTTAAAATTTGATCTTGACAGTAAGATTTTCCCATTTGGTGTAGGAAATGTGTTTGCATAGCATAAGGACATCCATTAATATTCCCTGTCTCTTCGCTTCCTTTCCAAAGTTGATTGCACCTCACTATCTCCATACATAATCGTTTAATCTTCCACAGGATTTGGAGTTCTAACCCCAGAAGAAAGGGTTTACATTTCTGTGTTGGATTTTAAATTAAGAGTTTTTGGACGACGCCATTGCAATCACGTGTAGGTGTGCAAGGGAAGGTGAACTTTGAGTTACTTTGAGCTTCCTTGGACTTAGTAAAGTTTAAACTTGGTCATATTCACAAAATTTAATATAGTTTATGTGAAGTGAATTGATTAAGTGGCGTAGTATTTAAGCTATTATTTTGGGGACTTACATAAATAGGGATAGAAGCCGTACGAACTGCTACAAATAGATAAAAAAGAATGAATTTTATTTCTTAGAAACGAAAATGGAAAATAACAATATTGATCCATATTCTTAGAACCCGATGGACAAAGAGTACGAGAATATACGCCATTGGCACATCACAGAAAACCTATTTCCTCCGTAATATGACTACTTAATTTAAAAATTGTAAAAATTACAGAAATCAAATGCCCGTATTTATAATCAGCTCTCGAGTCTAACATTTAGTTTTGAGGTCGCATTAGAATTGTCATTTCAGTACATTATGAACCGTCAAATCCATAAGTACTTAATATCGCTTTATAAATACGGGCCTTAGAATAAACCTACATTATGCTTAAAAACACAATCGTAGCACTGAAAACGAAACTTGATGCCAAAAATGGGGAATTACTCTCAAAGTATTTGGCGTTTCATGATTTAGCTTGAGATGCTTGTTTTCCATTTCATTTTTATTTATTTTTAAACAAAGTACCTAGTATACAATTATGGTACGGGTGAAATAAGTAAAAACATAAATACTAAATTTGAAATTTACTAGTTCCCTCAGTTTACAAATTACTACACACTAATGGTACCAAAGCATCATTATCTTGTAGGTAGTTACAAAGAGCACTCCAATCAGTATGATTCCGATCATCTCCGATCAGATCGCACACGCTCAAGTATAGATGGCGCTGTGTAAATTGGAGATTTACGCATGCCATAAATCAGTCAGGGATCGAGGTAAGCCCGCCGATATGTTACAGTGAGGGTCGCTGTCGCTGCACTCACCTTGCTGACAAAAATGGGGAGTTTTACCCTTAAAGTATTTGCGATTTGTTTTTGCATAGTGTTTCAATCACAATTTTAGAGAAATAAGAATTTATTTTTTTTGGATGGGATGGAATCAACCTCATAGTGGTCCACCCCAGGCAACAGCAACACAGGCCTACCTGTGAATAAGTCCAGCTGAACGATCCCTAAAAAAGCGGCGGTAGGTTCCGCAAGGGGCCGACTGGCTCGCAACCACCCTCTCACCGGAGCCCGGCGCCAAACAGCTTGCTGTGTTCCGTCGATGCGTGAGATTGCCAGTGCCATAATAGGTATCTTCAGGGTGAGCTCGCTCCATCGTTGACTCTGTCACGGTCATCCCTGACATAGTGCCTAGAATCAAGAGCAAACACATTACTACTAAAATTACTTATTTGGGATAAGTTTATTTCAAAATCAGTGCGAATAGTTGTTGAACATTATTTATTTACCCTAATGGAGGGTTTCTAAATTTGTAAGACGGGTTTATACCAAGATCCTTTTGTTTTCTGATATTCAGCTTTGATGCGACATTCGTGCCGCAACAAAACCCATAAATTCAACTTACTCCTTATATTTTTCCACATTGATACAAAAACAAAGCGGACCCAGGAAGCATAGTTGGTACATAAAATACGAATCGGATGCTTCTAAATAAATAATACCGAAGTCCGTTTTTACATTAACAGTGTTTGTACGTGTGGGTTTCTGGTCATCACATTGTTTATTCAGTTCAGACCTTTCGGCTTAATCCTTATCGACCTGTCTATGCGGCATGCTTGAGTGTGTGTGTCTAAACGTGCTAACACTCAGCAGTCACTCACACATGCGCGAGTCTAACAATTCTATCTGCATCAATCATGAATTCAAGATCTGTTTCAGGTTAACTTTGGTGCAGGAATTTGGATGTTTCGCTGTTTCAAACTATCCAGACAGTAGTAAAACTTTACCCAAAGGTTGCCTGGCAGAAATTGCTACCCTAGCAATAAGGCCGCCTAATTGTACTGTTTGTTTTGTTATGTTTGTTCGTGTACAATGTGTTGTTTATGTGCAATAAAGAATATTTGTATTGTATTGTATTGTAGTAAAATAATTTGCATATCAAACAAAGTTTTTAAGACCAATTTCAATTTATAAGTGATTTATTATTCGATAGAATATTACCTATTATTATCAATATTTTAATAATAATACATTCCTATAATCATGCCTTTATCCCGTTCTTATTTCTCATATTTTCATATTTTGCTCCATGTTTGTGTATTATATATAATGTACTTAAGTACTTTAGTTATTTAATTAATTTACGTAGTGTACTATCCCGCTTTCTACAACGCATTTTTCTTTCACCCACAGGTTGCCTGGAAGAAATTACTACCTTATCAATAAGGTCGCCTATCTGCTGTGTTGTATGAATATTTTTTATCTGAAATAAAGCATTTTTATCTTATTATATAATTATTACTTACACAATAAAAGTCGTAAGCAGGTATAAGCAATATTCCCTGGTATTCCAGAATTTGCTTTCAGGTCCACTGGTCCTCTCCTATCGCCTCGCATTGAGCTGACAATAGCCACGGTTGATTGAAAGCATAATCAACGTACTCCACGTGTTAGTAGACGGCCTATATTGTTCTCGTTGACCTAGGACTCATAGAAGATTGGATTTCAAAGTAAATCCTAGGATTAACACCTTAGGTAATGTCACCGTTGTAGTTTTATTTCCGTTAATTATAAACGTAATATTCAACCCGAATCTACGGAATAGGTAAAAGTACATACATATAATCACGCTTTTTTCTTATTTCTATTGGGGTAGGCAGAGCGTAAGCGACCTGAACAAAGGTCGTTCCGCCCGTTCTGACAAAGTTTTGAGGGTTATTTTAGATAGATTTGTAGGTATATTACTGTAGTGACAGGTTGTCAGCCTATTGCCTAAATTGCAATATACAGAAACCCTGGGATCCCTTAGCTAGTTTTTACAGCAAGCCCGGGAGGAAATTCAGCTAGCACATTCTATGTTTTTCTCTCGTTTCTAGTCCAGCATGGAAGTAAAAATAGGTGAAAGTAAGACCACAATTTTCTTTCATCCTTTTGTTTTCCAATTCGAACGTATGAAAATGATCTCTGTCTGTCACCTGGCAGTTTATTCCCAGTTTAGAAATGGGTTTGTTACATATCCAAAATCTACACAGTTGCCGCATCCATTACAGGTATTACATTTGTAACAATGTAATATTCACAGATGGAAGCTGGGTCTATCACTAGGCAGTTTGTGCGGGACTGACCGTGTTTACAATAACTATCTAGGTAAATGCAAATCATTTGCATTTTTTTAAATGCTTCATCCTAATCTTATACATTGCCGCTTGCCGCATCTTTCATGTGTGTAATATTTGCAGATGGGAGGTAGGCCTGTCACCAGGCAGTTTGTGAGACTACAGAAACTATCTCACAAATACTCACAATAACTATGTTTACAATTACTACATATAAACATATAAATATAACCAATTATTTTCTTGTTCTATGCGGGACTGGGAGTGAGAGAAAAACAGCCAGCTGCATTTCCTCCCGAGCATGCTGTAAAAACCAACAAAGGGATCTAAGGGTTTCAGTATAATATAATTTAGGCGATGAGCTGACAACCTGTAACAAAAACAATATACCTATAAATCTCACTTAAATAACCCTCGAAACTTTGTCAGTCGTTGCGAAACTACTGTTTTTTAGGTCGTCTACGCTCTGCCTATCCCATTTGGGATAAAGGCGTGATTATATTTATGTATGTATTTTCAAAATTTACATTCGTTGCAAAATGCCATATCCATCTATTTATACATTGCCGCATCCATAGTCTCTATCTATACATGATTTGTGTGTAATATTCGCAGATGGGAGCTAGGCCTGTCACCAGGCAGTTTGTGGGACTGACCGTGTTTACAATAACTATGCAAATTATTCCGATATCTCCCTCGATCACTCCGCCGGGAAATTCAATTTGTAGCTCTGATTAATACCAACTTTACCTACCGCCCTTTCGGTGAACTCCTTGATTTGGTTGGGTAATTTCAAAAGGATTATTGTAATTAAGTCAAGCACTATTTGTTTATCGTTTTGTAGAAAATGTCTTTTGTGTTTTCTATCTTCACAAGTTATCGAGAATGACTGGGAACAACTGAGAGACGGCAAGAATAATGTAGATAAAGTGATCCAAGTACTGTCTAGATTGGGGACTACAATTGGATTATTATTAATAAGACTTTGTAGAATCTTCATTTTGGAAAAATATGTAGCGTCCAAGGCACTTAAGTAGATGTATTGTGGAGTATTCTTGTCTTGTCTAGCTGTTAATGCCGTCGGTCCCGGTCGCTGTGTTTGATAGTGGTCGTTACTCAAACCATGTCAGAGGGCTGATAGTTGTGCTACTAGGCGGTTTAAAAACTCTGACACCAGGGTTCATCGGGTCGATAGACTCGATACCCGCTCGACAGAAGAAGAAGAATGTCCCACTGCTGGGCAAAGGCCTCTCTCCGGTTTTATTTTTTTTGTCGAGTGGGTATCGAGTCTATCGACCCGATGAACCCTGGTGTCAGAGTTTTGAAACCGCCTAGTAGCATAACTATCAGGCCTCTGACATGGTTTGAATAACGACCACTATCAAAGACAGCGACCGGGACCGACGGCTTAACGTGCCCTCCGAAGCACGAAATCTTTTTCTTTTTCGGACAATCAGGTGATTCAGCCTGCAATGTCCTAACCAAACTGGGGAAAAATTCACAAAGTAATAAATTTTCAAATATCAACTTTTTTGTGTTTCCCCCCTGGGAATCGAACCCAGGACCTCCGGATCAGGAGTCCATGGCACTAGCCACTAGACCACGGAGTCAGTTGCAGGAGCAGGAGGCTCTCCGGTGGAGTATTAGGTACTTAAATTAAAAAAAGTGAAACATTGAAGTTTAAAATATCAATATTAATACTCTCAAAAAAAATATAACAAATGGGTCAATCTTTGGTTAGTTAAGATACAGATAAAATTTCTAGACCATTTCCTATAAAAAATAGACGTTCTTCTTTATTAATACCATAAAATTTAAAATACTGATGGACACAAAACTTTAAATCCATTAGATTCCTTATACCGGGTACAAGGATTCTAATGTATAGTCTAGTTTCCCCTCGGGTATTTGGCGGTCACGTGCCCCTTGCTTAATACTTACTACACACGGGACGAACCAGTAATGAACAAAATGTGTGTTATATTTAATGTAGTAAAAGAAATATTCAATAATTGTCATTATAGCATAGTGTACTAATAATGAAAAAAGTAATAAGAAAAAATAACATTACTTTTTAAAGCAAAAGTAGTAAACAAAAAATCATTATATGCTCGCTCGCCCATGACTCTACTTTGTTATACAAAAACATAACACATAGGAACATTGAGGTTTAGTAGAAAAAATATCTCATAGTATAATATGAAAGAAAGAAAATAATAAATTCGCCTCGGGCGTGCCTCGAACGTGCGACTCTGCGAAATAGCATTGTGTGTGCTTAAAATCCTCAAAATATGAAAAAAAAGTTAAATAATCATGTTTTTTTATTCTATGGTAAAAATCATCATCATCATCATTAGGCCTTTTTCATCTTGACAAATGATTCAAGCAGCGCCTATGCGCGAAGAGCATCGTCCCTCCTGGTAAAACTACATATACGTAATATCAAGTTGATTTTAGATTCCTTTGGCTTCCAATGTAATAGAGGTTTTAATATGCGACCACTGGAACTTGAAAAATTACACCGCCCGTATGTCTCGCCCGTAACGCGGATTCCTATGCGATTATACTAATGCCATTTTGATTAAAATGCATTGCATTTTGCTTTTTCCAATATTGAATTTTACGCTTCACTCCCTTTCAAATCCTTCCATCTGCGGGATATAAAAGTTGTTTTCCGTTCCAAAATAGCCAGTGATCTAGATTTTTGGCAATTTTAGCAAAAGGTTAAAACGATATTTTAAATCATTGAAAATAAATTTTGACTGTAATTAAATCGTTTTGACTAGATTCCTTTTAATTTAAAAAGCGTAATAATAATTGTGTAACATAAAAATGTAACATAAAATCAGGTTATTGTTAGTAATTTGTCTACCTGTGCAAATCGAACTCATGACGTCCGGATGGAAATCCTAAGGGTCAGACTTCGTAGTCTCGCGGTTTCAAAGAAAGTATTTTACGACTGTGTGACTTCAATAATTACCTAAGCCCCTTTGTTTATTTAGCTTTGGTCAAGACACGACAACAATAGTAGCTTGCCTGAAGAGCGGAACAGAATAATGAGTTAGTTGGACAATCCGCCACACCCAGGTATTTTATTCAACTAACAATAGGAAATTGGTGACTACTATAATTTTGTCACCAAAATTACATTAGGAAAAACAAAAGGCATTATTTCATTTGTTTTCACAACAGGAGGTCAAAAGACATAAAACGCATTTAACTGCCTCCGTGGTCTAGTGGCTAGTGCCATGGGCTCCCGATCCGGAGGTCCTGGGTTCGATTCCCAGGGGGTAAAACACAAAGATGATATTTGAGAATTTAACACTTTGTGAATTTTTCCCCAGTTTGGATAGGACGTTGCAGGCTGAATCACCTGATTGTCAGAAAAGAAAAATATTTCGTGCTTCGGAGGGCATGTTAAGCGTCGGTCCCGATCACTGTCTTTGATAGTGGTCGTTACACAAAACCATGTCAGAGGCCTGATAGTTGTGCTACTAGGCGGTTTAAAAACTCTGACACCAGGGTTCATCGCGTCCATAGACTCGATACCCACTCGACAGAAGAAGATAAATCGCATGTCAGATTCGCAAATTATTTCTAAAATATCTTGTAGTAGTTGTAAGATTGTAGTACAACCGTACTGATTTGGTAGATGTTTGTCATGGCCGTATTTGTAATTAGCTCTCATGAGTGACAGCGAGTTTGAGTTCGTATCAGAAATGTAATTTCAGTACAAAATGGCCTGTCAAATCCATACTTGATATCGCTCTCAAGTTTGATATCGCTTCATAAATACTAGCCTTAGTCACCGGTGCGATTTTTTTGACATTCGCAATGCGCACCACCGGTCGCCGAAACACGTGGACTCTTCTATACATTATACGTTTGTCGGCCGAAAATTCGTGAATGCGAAAAAGACGTGGCCAGCGCCTAAGATAAGTACATACATTACATACATACATATAATCACGCCTTCATCCCTAACGGGATAGGCAGAGTGTAAACGACCCAAACAAAGGTCGTTCCGCCACGTCTGACAAAGTTTTGAGGGTTATTTAAGATAGATTTGTAAGTATATTGCTGTAGTGACAGGTTGTCAGCCCATCGCCTAAATTACAATATACTGAAACCCTCGGATCCCTTAGATCCCTAAGATAAGTAGTCGTGTCATATTATATCAATACTAACTTATCCACATCTTATAAATATTTTCTCCAAATGATGTAATGTACTAAGCACACCTTTTAAATATTTATTTGATTTTTATTACATTTTCATTTATTTTACCTAAACCATCCTACACTGGCAGACCAACAGACGACCCAATTGTGTACATGATTCATCAGACTATTTAAAAAAAAAACAGTATTTATGATTTTTATTTTATTTTTTCACTGTGAGTGCTAAATTTCACAGTCCTGTGTATATTTTACATTTTCAAGAAAATTAAAAAGATGCAGTTGATTTTTTCACTTTTTCACATCCTGTACGGCGTTCTAACCTTGTCATGTGCGATAACTTCTCATGGGCTACAAGGAACGGCACTCCCGGGCTCATTACGTTTTGAAAGCTTGTTCAGCTGTTTATTATTAAGTTTCTCTTGTAAAGTTCGCCTGTTCCCAGCCCTCGAGAAAAACACGCCTGATACTAATTTACGGGCAACATTATTTTGCTTCCAGTCTTAGGTACAGTCGTTTTCGCAGGAACCACGGTTTTAAAACTTAAGAAACCTGAATGTAGGCCCGTATTTATAATCAACTCTCAAGTGGGACAACTAGTTTGAGTTCGTATCAGAAATATAATTTCAATACAAAATGGACTGTCAATTCGAGATCGCTTTATTAATACGAGCCGTAGAGTTGCACTTTTTATTATGACTGCTTCTGTGGTCTAAACCCTGGCTATTGGTCCGGAGAAAGTAGATTCGATTTCCACTAAGTATAATCACTACATAGTATAAAACAAAGTCTCTTTTTCTGTCCCTATATCCCTATGTATGCATAAATCTTTAAAACTACGCATTGGATTTTGATGCGGTTTCTTTTAATGGATAAAGGTCAGTTAAAGGATTAAAGGTCAGTTAAAGGATTAAAGGTCAGTTAAAGGATTAAAGGTCGACCTTTATTTAATTACAAAATGGCGTCTGATTTTCGCCGTTTTTAACTTTTGTTTAAGATTACTTCATCAGTGACAATCGATTGACGTGACAATAATTTAAATCGACCCAAGCGTTTGGTTTCTAGAATGCTACAAAGAAACAAACATACACACATACATACACATACACCTACGTACATACATACATAGGTTTATAAATACATTACCCTTCTTTGCATTGCGCAGTCTGGTAAAAAGTATTCTTCTAAGAAAACTTGGTCCCTTCGTTACTCGTTTCAAGCCTGTTACGTTATTTTTAAACATTGTCTGTGTTGTATTATTTGTGGCACATAAATATCTTCGTTTAAATTGTATTGCATTTTTATGCGAGTGTTGTCACCATTACACGTTTTGTGGGATTGAAATTAAAATTTTATCGTCTCATTTGAATCAATTCCCTTTTATGTCCATGTTATTTTATTGATACTGACAAAAATCACAAGAGCGACTTTTATTTTTATCTTCAACTTGTTTTATTGGTCATTTGATATTGTGAATTTTAAGAATAACCGTATAATGATATTATTATTATTATTTGCCCTAGTTAAATTTTTATCGCATAATAAATTACGCACACTGTTTAAATTGGAATAATGAATCAATCATTTCAATTTAAATCAGTTTTATAAGGGGTTAATATAACTTTAGAGCGCTTTACAGTTATAACGATTAAACGACAAACAAGCGTTATTCACTCAAAAAAATAATTATTTGATAATATTATGCAAGATTTCTTATAAACATGGGGTTCATCGGGGGGTTGTTTCAAACGATTCGTTAGAAGCGACTAAGGTATTTTCTCATGGTATTCTAGTCTAGTATAAAAAAAGATAATTTAAAAATGAATCGACACTGTTCTCTATTTGAAAGTAAGATTTCGTCCAATAAGGGCCCGGAGAGCGTCGTAAATAAAGCATCGACGCATTTAATGGTAATTATCAGAGGTCGGAAATTCGGGTGCAAAAAAAGTAAAAACCCACTGTTGGAGCTACTGAGAGTTGCTACAACCACCTTTTTCAAGATGTTTAGGGCCCCAGTTTATTTTTCTTTATTAAATTGTTTTAGTAATGCCAATGTGTTCTTTGCGTCAATATAAGTCGAAAGTGTTTGCATTTTTTTTTAATTTGTTTTAATTTGAAAGATATAAGTAGAAATGTGTTTTCAATGTACTGAAAAATATTAAAAATATAAAAATATCATTTGATTGTTTGATATTTTTATTGAATACCATTTAGAAATGATTTCTACGATGCTTTTATTATTTTTACACAAAAATTTGAATGGGGCCCTCGGGGGCCCAAAAGCGTTTTATTTCTTTAAAAAAAATTGCGGAGTAAATTAAAATTAAAATTCGTAATTGCCAAGGTTAAGACAAGATAAACGCTTTTACTCTTGTCATTTTTTCTCTACGATTGATAGTTTCAGGGTAAATTGATGTTGAAGTTAGTAGGACACAATTGTTCAAGACCAAGCCAAGTAGTTGTTTTTATGGTGAAATCAGCTAGGTTAAGAAGATATAGGCACTTCTCTTTCAACAAAGATTTTTTTCTCTACGGTTGACAGTTTCACAGTGAATTGATGTTAAAATTCCCTGGACACAATTTTTGGGCCTGGAGGCCCCAAAGCGTTTTACTGCTTAAACATTACTATACTTTTTTCTTTCGTTATGAAACTATTAAGGTTCATTGTAAGCCCTAAATCCTTAAAATAAGACCAGTCAAGCACTCGCATATATATATAAAAAGAATTTTACCGGATTCGTCTATATTTTGTATTTTACAAATAAGTACATACATACATATAATCACGCCTTTATCTCTGATGGGGTAGGCAGAGCGTAAACGACCTAAACAAAGGTCGTTCCGCCACGTCTGACAAATTTTGAGGGTCATTCCAGGTGGATCTGTATATTGCTATAGTGACAGGTTGTCAGCCCATCGTTTAAAATACAATACTGAAACCTTCCCTGGGTTAGCCGGTTTCCAATAAGTATATTAGAGAAAATACTTGATACTAGGTTACATGTAATACACTTTTGATTTTGTGTACTTGCCATATTTTACAAACCAAAAATTAAGACAATACATCCTAAACGCACTTAGACAGATACAGTCAATATGCTGACCTTGTCGCACATACTCAAAGAGAGAGATAGACAGGGACAAGGATAGAGAGAGACAGGGATATTTGGTTTAGTTTAGTTTATAAATAACTATTGCATATTTTGTTTTTGTTGATTTGTGTTGAAATATAGACATAACTTACATATTTACGTCGTTTTATTGTGCATAACTATATCGGTTATTAAAGTATCAATATACTCTTTTATTTGACTATTGAATTTAATTTATACATACAGTGTTACGAGCTGAACGAATGATGCACTTAAAGTTATTTAAATTTCATTAAACAAGGCAGAGTTGCGAGCTGTAATTTTTTAATATATATTTATTAAACTGTAATTAATTTCTCTTAAACTGCCGGAACTACGGAGCGAGGACTTGCTTGAAACTAGGTAGTAGACATGTGCGATGATCGGCGATGTTTTCATCGGCGTAATCGGAGTCAACGTTCAAATGCTTGATAGATTAAATTACGTGCAATCATTCAACAAAAATAGCATTCAAACACCTGTATTGACAATATTGACTCAATTTGAATCCATAGTGGTCACTTTTAAGTATTTTTTGGTATAGCTGCAGGTGCAGCCTGCCTCTTCCACTATGGTTGAGTAGTCTTTTGCACATACTGAGATAAACGGGCGAAGTGATAAATTTCCTAGAAATATTTATTTGAAAGACACATACATGCTGGTCCAATATACTCTCTCTCTCTCAGTATATGCGACAAGGTCAGCGTATAGAGCTGCATCTGTTTCAATTTGTGAAATGTTGAAAGTACACAATATTATGGTAAAATTTTATAAAGAAAGCCAAAAGTATTTCATGTAACTTAGTAACAAGCATTTAATTGTTAATTTACTATGAAACTATCAACCGTAGAGAAAAAATTACAGGAGCAAAAACGTTTATCTTGTCCTAACCTAGCCAAATAAGAATTTTAATTTTGTTTTTTTCCGTAATATCTTTGTTTAAGAAGTAAAATGCTTTGGGCCCCCAGGCCCAAAAATTGTCCTTACAACTTTAACATCAATTCACTGTGAAACTGTCAACCGTAGAGAAAAAATAACAAGAAAGAGAAGTGCCTTGCCTATCTCTTCTTAACCTAGACGATTTCACCATAAAAACCACAACTGCTTGGTTTTGAACGATTGTGTCCTGCTAACTTCAACATCAATTTATCCTGAAACTATCAACCGTATAGAAAAAGTTACAAGAGTAAAAAGCGTTTATCTTGTCTTAACCTTGCCAAATACGAATTTTAATTTTAATTTTCTCCGCAATTTTTTTAAAAGAAATAAATCGCTTTTGGGCCCCCGAGGGCCCCATTCAAATTTTTGTGTAATAATAATAAAAGCATTGTAGAAATCATTTATAAAGGGTATTCAATAAAAATATCAAACAATCAAACGATATTTTTATATTTTTAATATTTTTCAGTACATTGAAAACTCATTTCTACTTTTATATTTCAAATTAAAACAAATATTTAAAAAAATTGCAAACAGTTTCGACTTATATTGACGCAAAGAACACATTGGCATTACTAAAACAATTTAATAAAGAAAAATAAACTGGGGCCCTAAAAATCTTGAAAAAGGTGGTTGTAGCAACTCTTAGTAGCTCCAACAGTGGGTTTTTACTTTTTTTGCACCCGAATTTCCGACCTCTGGTAATTATCCATAATGAGCGACACAATTATGCCATGCGCGGTGCATCGCTCGTGCGGTGCGTGATGCGTGACAATATTTTAAATTTCGAACACACGGCCGGTGAGGGGTGACAACTTTGAAGTGAATTACAATTTTTGTGCCAGTAGCTAGGTTCGTTCGTAGGAATAGCGAAGTCAAAATTTGAGATGGTGAGGTTACGCTTAGGCAAGGTAGGTATTCGTAAAATTTGCGATGTTGTCGAAAATTTTAAAAGTCACATTTAATAAGGAAAAAATACAGTTCTCTAAAACAACGGGGAGTAAGGGGAGAACGGTAACCAACATCATACGCCGACCCTACTGTCAACCTCACCTGCACGCGCTGATAATCAGCGGCGACGTCTCCAGGCGTCGTGGTGCTCCCTGCTAGACAACGGACGAGGCTCTGGCGACCGAGCAATAGCGGTATAACCATAAGCCCACCGTGATACATGTATTGTGGTGGAAGAGAATACGGTAACCTTGGGGTCTAAATAACTCCTAAAATGTCTGGTGCAGAAGGCAAGGGGAAATCACTGCACTATTTTCCCATGAAAGTCGTTATGAAAGTACAAGGAAATAATATACTGAGGTGGCCATGCGATCCGCTTAGCAACCGGCGCCGTACTGCGTCCGGGGCAGACGGTGTAAAATGGGATACCGGCCTTGCGGATGTCAATCCCCAGTCAGCGCAGGGAAAATCTGCTACTGGGCTCTCTTTTAAAATGCGGACTATTCAAAAGGATAGGTACATGGAATGTCCGTGGGTTGCTCGCACCGGGGAAACTCAGCATAGTCGAGAAGGATTACAAGATGCGAACTTAATATCTGTGGTCTCACTGAGACCCACTGGCAGGGTAATGGACATTTCCTTACCGAGACACACGCTGTATACTTCTCTGGAAACGACAAAAATAGCCGGAACGGAGTGGCCGCCCTCATACAGAGGAAGATGAAAGTCTGCGTTATGGGTTATGAACCAATTAATGACAGGATGCTGAGCATAAAAATCAGAGCTTCACCTGTAAATCTGCACATAATTGTAATACATGCGCCCACCAGCCTTGCGAGTGACGAAGTTTTGGAAAGCTTTTATTCGGACCTACGAACCGCAATATCGAAGGTTCCTAACAGAGATGTCCTCCTAGTTATCGGCGATTTTAATGCAAAGATTGGAGCGGATCCGCACCAGCTCTATGACGCCGTTGGAAAGTTTGGTCTGGGTCAACATAATGCAAAAGGTGATCGTTTGATACAGTTTGCGTCAGATCAAAATTTAATTGTATCCAACACCACTTTTCAAAACCATCCACGTAGACTGTACACATGGACATCACCTGATGGCAAGAGCCGCAATCAAATCGATTAGATTCTGGTCAAGGCCCGGTGGAGAACTGCGATTAGAAATGTTCACACTTTGCCTGGAGCTGATTGCGGGTCTGATCAGAACTTTTGGTGGCAAAGGTAGTGGTTAAGCTTAGAGCTGCTAGAAAACTCACCAAGCAGACTAAAGTAGTAGTGAAGGATCGGCCTGCGTTTTTGGAGTCGCTGGATCAGAACTGGTCTGAATGGGCGAATGCTTATAAAGATACGGAGTCCTCTGACCAATTGTGGAATCGAGCAGACCGATTGATACAGAGTGCGGTGAGAGCATCCAATCCACCTCCCAAGACCAGGAAGAGACAGCATTGGATGACCGAGTCGACCTTTACGCTCGTCGAGGAAAGACGGAAACTAAAAGCCACGGGAGCACCTGTAAGTGTGTTGAATCAGCTGACATCTCGAATTCAAAGACAGTGCCGGAGGGAAAAGAATAATCGATTCATAAAGATTTGCGAGGAAGTCGAAATGCACGCAAATACCCATGAAGTTAGAGACCTCTATCAGAAAATCCGTTCTGTCACTAAAACGTTAACCACCAAATCATGTGCCATACAAAACCAGCAAGGCGAATTGGTGACACCTGGAAGGAATATTGCCAATCCTTGTACCAAGACCCAGTTTCAGAATGCTTTGCTTCTTCAGAGCTAGAACCTGACATACTTGTGGAAGAGATCAGAGCTGCCATTAAACGCCTTAAGAGCAATAAGGCTACCGGTAGAGATTGCATCCCGATCGAAACAATAAAGGCCATGGGAGAAAGAGGTGTCCAGATTTTTTATACCTTGTGTAACAAAATATGGCAGACCGAAAAATGGCCTCGAGAGTGGGCGCATACTGTCTTTGTACCGTTGCATAAAAAAGGTTCTACAAAAAGTTGCGGTAATTACCGTCTTATTGCCCTTATATCACACGCAAGTAAAATATTGCTGTTCATACTGAATGAGCGTTTAAAGGCCTTCTTGACAAAGGAGATTGCTCCTGAACAGGCGGGGTTTGTGAAAGGTTAGGGTACCCGGGAGCACATTCTGACACTGCGACAGATCATAGAGAATGCCCGAGAATTCAACAAGCCGACTTACGTATGCTTTGTCGATTTCTCTAAAGCATTCGACTCAGTGAAATGGCCGATGCTCTGGAAAACCTTGCTTGGGATGGGCGCTCCAAAACATCTTGTTCATTTATTGCGAGTTCTCTACGAGAGTGGTACAGCGTCAGTGAGAACAGACGACGTTCTATCCAATGATTTCCACCCATGTGCGGGAGTCCGTCAAGGATGTATAATTTCTCCGCTACTGTTTAACATATATACAGAGCTTATAATGCGAGAGACTTTAGAAGACTGGACGGATGGTATCGGGGTAGGAGGTTTGCGAATTTTAAATCTGCGATACGCAGATGACACCACATTATTTGCGACTAGTGAGCGTCATATCGTAGAACTGTTGCGTAAATTGGAAAACATCAGCCTTCAATTTGAATTAAAAATAAACCGTAGCAAGACTTAAATGATGATTGTCGATCGAACGAATAACAACTGTCCGGAGATAACAGCGATCGCAGGCTGCAAAGTTGTCTCATCGTACATTTATCTTGGGGCTCTTATATCCAATGGGGTTGGTTGTGTTGACGAAATTAAAAGGCGCATGTCAATTGCTAGGTCTGCAATGAGCAAGCTGGAGAAAATTTGGAGGAACGGGGATATAACATAATCGACCAAAGCGCGATTGGTTCGAGCGCTCGTTTTCCCTGTATTCCTCTATGCGGCAGAGACATGGACCCTACGAGACGTCGAAAGGAAGAAAATAGATGCTCTTGAGATGTGGTGCTGGAGGAGAATGCTCCGAATATCGTGGACAGAGTTTCGCACCAATGCCTCCATTCTCCAAGAACTTAAGGTTGAACATCGCCTTTCCTCGATAGTCCAGAGCCGAATTTTGACGTTTTTTGGACATGTGTCTCGGCTTGATAACACCAGTATAGAGAGGTTAGTTGAGCAAGGCAGTGTGGAAGGCACTCGGGCTCGCGGCAGATCTCCAACGCGGTCGACGGACCAAATCAGAAAGGCTTCTGATGGACCCCTTCACGAGTGCACAAGAAAAGCAGCCATAAGGGAAGAATGGCGGGGACTGGTGAAGCGTGCCTCTAACCCATAACGACCACGACCACTCTGCCAAGAGTGTTACGACTGAGAAGAAAACAACATGAAACCTTATTATAATTATTTTGAACACACTGAAACACGCACAAAGAACTCTCCCAGACCCAGAACAAATGTTCAAATTCATAAATAAGTATAATACGTATGTGCCCGACTGGAAATCGAACTTGGAATCCTTTACGTAGAAGTCCGATATAAATGACCAACCACGCTATACAATTTCAAATGCTCGCTAGTTATACAGGCACTATGTGAGTTCCAAAATGATGTAACACCAGCATTGCGTGACTGACTTCTGGTATAATAATCCTTTGGTTATCACACAATTTGAAAATGGAAGCTCTCACTCCACTTTTTAAAATGTCACCATAGATAAGACCAACATAGCCACTTTAATTTGGTAATTTTTCAAAGAGACTTATACCACGGTCATTTAAGCAACCAGATATTGAGTTATTCAAATATCGAACGTATCCCCGTTGACATATCGATCATAATAAAATAGCTCGCGCCACAGCGTAGCGGTTACGTCCATCGTCACGCCGATAATTTGCGAAAATCGCACAAAAATGTGATTCAAAAAGTACACACAAAATTTTAAAAAAGTGATCAACCCATGTCCTAGCTTATACTTTGACGAAATTCTGACTTATAATTAAAGAATACAGCTTCAAAACGTTTTTCAAATCCGAGATTTCATTTTTCTTTGTTAATAAGATTAGAAAATATTGAAAATGGAAGCAAATCATGTCCTCGTACATATATTCTAGTTTCACATTTTATATTTTTAATGAGTGTGAAATGTAAATAGTTACGCGGAATAACTGCCTCAAACTTTGCAAATTTTCGATTTATTCCCCTTAAGTTTTGTTATGGACCACTTCTTTGGCGTGATAATAGTGTAAGAAATTATTCATAAAACTAAGAAGAGTGTTTAAAATAAGTACAGTAGCTCTATATATTTTGATTTTGTGTAAAAAAAAACTTGCCAATGACAAAAGTTGGATAAGAAACTCTTTCAGTTATCGCTGTACAAGAATTTGATTGTTTTATTTTAATAATTTATCAAATTTAGTGTTATTAATTAGCTACTCTCCATTCTAAACTTAGTTATTACTTGCTGTGCCCGCGACTCGTCGTTAACGCTCTTCCTACCCCTACCCTATTTGGGATAAAGGTGTCATAATATGTATGTATGCATGTATTTTTTTGTCATAAATTTTACATAATGTCATCTCATGTCATCAAGTGGTCAGCGGACACATAAAATTTATAAATGCTTTAACGTTTCGTAAACTGAAAGTGCTAAAGTTTTTGATAAGGTTTTCATGATTTTGACTGTAAAAAGCAATCAAAATTTAAATTCCTACCTACCCCCCAACTCAGGTGGTGTGATTAATTGTATCCTTTGTTTTTTCCTAGATAACATTCAGTCGAATAAAAAAAGTTTGATCGAAATCGGTTAAAAAACAGCTGAATTCGAATTTCCTGCCTACCCTCTAAGTGAGGTGGCGTGATTATTTGTACTCTATGTTCTTTCTTAGATAACAGTCAGTCGAATAAAAAAGTTTGAACGAAATCGGTTAAAAAACAGCCAAATTAGAATTTCCTGCCTACCCTTTAAGTGAGTTGGCGTGATTTTAGGTATCCTTAGTTGCAACCCTGGTAACACTGAGTTATATAAAAAAATTCCAATTAAAATCGGTTCAGTAGTTTTGGCGTGATGTGGTAACATACAGACAGACAGACAGACAGACAAAAAAAAACAAAAACGATTTGGTCTTTACATCAATAATAATGCCTGCTGCAATATTTTTTTCAAAAAATATTCAATGTACAGACACGACCCTTCTAGAGATTTATTATATGTATAGATTAAGGTCCTGAAACCTTTGATAAGCGTGTCCCAATTGCACGTTGTTTTTATTTTCAGCGAATGTCATATCATCGTATCAAAGCAAAAGCAAACATATTTGGGATCGCTTGCTTGTTATTTGCATAAAAACATGATTAACATTCCAGCGGTTTCAATATGAACGACCACCGCTTTGTTTTGGGATATACCGGGTGTAAGAGACAGCTTCCTACAAACTGATAGGGGTTGCTCAGTCGACGAAACTGAACAACTAACGCTAGGATTTTTTTTTCAGGAAAGGAAAAAAATATAAATGCCCATATCGATCGCAATTGTTTTATGGAAAGCCATTTTGTTTTTCATTGCCTGCATTAATTTCCTGGTGAAAGACTTTCAGTTTAATTTAAGTACTAAGCAACCCCTATCACTTTGGGCCGCTGTCCCTTACACCCGGTATGAACGACCAGCGGTCTGTTTTGGGATGTATGAAATACTGCCCGCGCGCTTTTTATTTTTTTAAATCAAATCAGCAATGCAAATCCAATATAACGTGTGTATGATACAACTTATATTCGGTACTGTTGATGAAATCTGCATTTGTTTATACGTATACCCTTACTTAATTATGCATAATCCCTTACGGCACAAGCCAATGTATAAGCATGTGATTCCTATCAGACTTATTTTGATGGATATTTCGGATTTCTTCCATGCTGGACGGGGAGAGATAGAAAAGTATAGTATGTTCCAGCTGCCCTTCCTCCCGGGCATGCTGTAGAAGACAGCAAAAGGGACTCGAGGGTTACATTGTATTGTAATTTAGGCGATGGGCTGACAACCTATCACTACACATTAGCAATACACATTACAATCTAAAATTGCCCTCAATTTTTGTCAGACGCGGCGAAAGCGCCTTTTACGAGGCGTTTAACGCTCTGCCTACCCCGTAAGGGATAAAGGCGTGAGTGATTTTATGTATGTATGTATGTATATTTCAGATTATGATTTGATTATAGCTGGAACAAAAAAAGTAAAAAGCGGTTCTATTAAACCCTATTTTCATAAGAAATTATTTTGAAACTAGCATTCCACCGCACGGTTTCACCCGCGGTTCAATGATTTATCTCTAAAATGGCTATGTCCGTCTCATGTTATTATCTATAACAAGCCAAATTTTATAAAGTTTCCATTGGATTGTTACCTTTTCATCACTGATAAACATACATTAAGGAAGAAACACATTGTCTCGTTAATAAAACAACTTAGCAGTTTCTTATGTCTGCAAAAGGGGACATCAATAATTCAGTAATGTTTCAGTACCTTTTCGGAAGTGAGGGTGGCATCTATTAATTACATAGTTTGCCATCAAGGCGTTGTTTATTTGGGTTCCTACTTTGTTCGAGTTACGAATATTTGTCTGTATTCTAGTATTTTTATTTGCTACTAGCTGTGCCCGCGACTTCGTACGCCCGGTTTGTATGGAAAACACGCAGTGTCGAACATACTGAAAACGCTTCTCCGCGCGTAGGAGCGGGATCTGCTAACACGCGCGTGCAAGCGTGTTTCGCATTGTCTGATCTTTGTTTTTGTATGGAAAACACGATTAAGCGCGCGAGCTAGCAGAACCCGCTCCTTCGCGCGGAGAAGCGTTATCAGTATGTTAGACACTGCGTGTTTTCCATACACACTGGGGTACTTACTCAATATTAAAATGGTTTGCGTGATTATTTCTAACTTAGGCTGGACATCAGGTAATTAAAAAACTCAGTCAAAGTCCCTTTAAGATCGGGTAAAAACGATCACATTTCAATTTACCTGCCTACCACCTAAGTCAGGTAGCGTGATTTTAGGTATCCTAAGTTGCAACCCGGGTAACACACAGTTGAATAAAAAAAAACCATCGAAATCGGTTCTGTAGTTTTGGCGTGATTTGGTAATATACAGACATATATATACAGACAGACAGACAAAAAATCTAAAAAAAAAAACGTTTTGATCTTTATATCGTTTACAATTCCTGCTGCGATCATTTTTTTGTAAAAATATTCAATATACAGACACGACCCTTCTAGAGATTTATTATATGTATAGATGGGGATGGGGGCTATGCTTTTAAGAGTAAAACGTCATCGCTGTAATTTCAATATAAAACATTCTGAGGTTATTTTCTAGATACATACATACATATAATCACGCCTTTACCCCTAATGGGGTAGGCAGAGCGTAAACGACCAAAACAAAGGTCGTTCCGCCACGTCTGACAAAGTTTTGTGGGTTATTTAAGATATTTTTTTAGGAATATTGCTGTAGTGATAGGTTGTCAATCTATCGCCTAAATAACAATATACTATTAAAACTCTCAAATCCCTTAGCTGGTTTCTACAGCATGCCCGGGATGAAATGCAGCTGACACATTCTTTTTTTTCTCTCTCTTCCAGGCCAGCATGAAAGAAACAATAATAAACTTCTTTAATTTTCTAGATATAATTGACTTATTATAGGTATGAGGATATTGCTATGCGATGACACTTTACTAAAGCCTAGGCTCTCTACCAGCAGGGCTAACATTTGTGCGACGCATCATTTCAATTGGCAATGTAATGGTACAGGTAGTAATTTTAAGAGTTAAAGGTTGAAGCCATTTGGCTTAGTGATGATGGTTGGGAAAAGAGTAGCAACCCACCTAGTCGGGTGTTGTGACCAGGGGACCGAAGTCCATCCGGACAAGGCTGGAACTTGTATATCTGCAGATCTCTGAGAAAACTTCGATATCGCGTTTCAGAACTTGCGTTTCTAGGTGAGGCGCCATCTTTCGGCTACATATTCATTGAAAAGTAGAGGTATGCAGCTCACTATAAACCAGTCGAGAGGGATGTATTTTTATATAATTCAAAGCAAAAAGAAAACATTCAAGTACTTTATAGTTTCGACGTGATTCCGGATTTGGTGGAGGTTGAATTTTTGAAAGGAAGCCGTCGGGAATTGGCTTGTACGGTCCCTTCGCCACTGCTATGTACTCGGGTAGTATTCATAGAAAAGAACGCAACACACGATAAAATACTACCTGAAATAAATGTACATATGAGGATGTCGCGATTATAATGCTGCTTGCTCTATTGCAAGAGTCGGCTAGACCCATCACAATCAATCGCGCGCCAATACATCACGGCCGGCTCCCAACAAAGGCAAGTTTACAAAATGTTAATCGAATCGTCGCAAGCTTGTTTCGGCGACAGCCCTCGAATGGACCGCTGACAGTTGTTCGATAATTGAACTGGGAACAATTAGCCATTGAGTGGTTAATATCCGCGCCGCTGTCACAACACGATTGGCTCCCTTAGCTATGGACACTCGACAGCTTGGAGTGTAAATCGATTCCAGGGAGCGATGCGATCCGATGATTCTGAATTGTGGAACCGAGCCTCCTGAAAAATTGGGGTGCTTCACGGTGACTGAGCACCTGACGTGCCCTAAAAAACTAATCAAGAATTTAAGACTGTTATTCGATGAAAGTTTTGCCCTAGGCTTAGGTCACATTCTACTGGCATTGGAAGGTACTTAGCTAGAAATTGTAATTTTAAATTTATCTCCTCTTTATTATCCAGCTCAACATACAATCTATCTTTTCATGATATAGATTTATCAGATAAAACATCACAGACTTTGTTGTTTCAAATACTATAAGAAATTTTAGCCTTTTTTCTACAATTTACTTTTATCATGAATGTGCACTGCCCTGCAGTAGCACCACATTTAGGCTCGTATTTGTAAAACAATCTCAAGATTGAGAACAGTAATAAGTATGGATTTGAGAAGCCATTTGGTACTGAAATTACATTTCTGATACGAACTCAAACTGGCTGTCAGTCTCAAGTGCGGATTATAAATACGGGCCTTATTAAACTGACAGAGAATGGTGTGAAAAAGGAGACAAATCTTAATTATTTCCTCGATTGCTACAAATTAACCTACAAACTACCAACGGATTCCAACCAATCAACGCTCGTGTGAGAATAAGCGTGCGAACGAAACTCCCACGAAATGTTTTCTTTTTCTCTTCGTCGAATGAGTACTGTCGAGTTGCGAAAAAACAGGGGCAAAAAAGAGTGGGATACCTGACGAGAATTCTATGCCTTACTGGCGAAATTAAATGGAAAGGGCTTTTAGGTGAGCTCTCAGTTTGTGAAACTTTTGAGCGGTCAGTGTGAAAGGGCTTAATTCTACAAGGGTCATTATTTTTTTGCCACCCGACTTTAATTATATCCTTTGTCTCAAATAAAAACATAACATGACTTACAATTAGGTAGTATGTTGGAAAATTAACTTTTTGATATATTTTTTTCTCAGGTGATTTCCATGATGCCTGGGAGCGAGAGAGAAACATAGAATGTGTAAGCTGCATTTCCTGTTGGGCATACTGTAAGAATCTGCTAAGGGATCCGAGGGTTTCAACATGTTGTAATTTAGGCGATGGGCTGGCAACCTATTACTACAGAAATATACCTACAAATCTATCTTAAATAACCCTCAAAACTTTCCCAGACGTGGCGGAACGACCTTTGTTTAGGCAGAGGATAAGGCATAAGGGATAAAAGCGTGATTATATGTATGTATGTATGATTTTCATGAAAACGAAGACATTTCTTCCACAGCCAGAATGTAAACTATTTTGTGAGAACACTGTTTTAGCTGAAAGAACTTATAGTTTCTATATTTTCATCTTTGAGAACAATGTTTTAAAGATAATGCAGGCTAAATTCGTACCTGATTTTCTGACATGTAAGATATGCCGTACTTTGGAGGGTACGTATGGAAGTCGGACCTGATTGCTATCATTGTCAATAGTAGCCGTTAAAACAGTGATATAAATTTTCATCGGATTAGTTCTGACCTGACAACCTGACATAAGAAGATAGCAGGATTTCGCACCACAAGTGACATCCTACATTCATACATATAATCACGCTTTTATCAAATAAACAAAGGTCGTTCTGCCACGTCTGACAAAGTTTTCAGGGTTATTTAAGATATATTTGTACGTATATTGCTGTAGTGACAGGTTGTCAGCCCATCGCCTAAATTATAATATACTGGAACCCTCAGATCCCTTAGCGGATTTTTACATCATGCTCGGGAGGAAATGCAGCTGGCACATTCTATTTTTTTCTCTCAGTCCCAGTCTAGCATTGAAGAACAAGTTACATCGTAGTTATTTTAATCTAAAGATAGTCTTAGCAGAATAAACGAACGTAACTCCGGGTCCGGGAGTATGAACGACGGTAAAACTATGAAAACTCTCGCAAGTTTAAACTGCCAGACATAACTTGTTAGTTATTACGTTTTTGTGACTACGTTTTACGCTGCAGTGTACTTAAAAGTTTTAAAGTGTGAATACATAATCGCTTGCTCAATATTAAAATTTAAGTCCTTCTATGGAAAATAGTTTTTTTTTTAAACTCGTCGTAAATGACTTTATTGTGGTTAATACCGCTCCGAAAAAACTATTCCAAAAATTTAAAAATACGCTTAATTCATATTAATGTTCTAGTTTAATAATGGGAGATAGATGACACATTTTATATTGCTTTCTGTACTTTTTGGGTTCTTTCTATGCAAGCTAAAAAGTGAGTTCAGTTGACGAAAAGTAAATATCATATTTCATGATTCATCGACTCATACCTAGGTACCAGTTAACTGCAGGTTCAGTTGATGAATAACCTAAAATATTCTTCTTCTTGTCTTGTCATTTGTTGTAAGTAGAAAATTCGGACTACTAGTTCAGGATACCGATCCTGAAACTGGTCCCGTCCAGGAGAAAAGGAATTCCGTGCTTCGGAGGGCACGTAAAGCCGTCGGTCCCGGTTGCTGTCTTTGTTACTGATCGTGACACAAACCATGTTAGAGACCTAAATAGCTGTGCTATTACAAACATATATACATACATAAAATCACGCCTATACCTTACGGTGTAGGCACAGCTTAAAAGTCTTTGTAAAAGGCGCTTTCGCCATAACCATCGAATCCCTTTTGCTGACTTCTACAGCATGCCCGACGGGAAGGGCAGCTAGAACATTCTATGTTTTCTATTTCTCCCAGTCCGGCGGTGGTTTAAAAACTCTGACAACAGGGTTCATCGGGTCGTTCGACTTGAGAATCCACTCGCTAAGAAGAAGAAGTGTCTTGGTCTTGGCCTCCTACACTAGTTTGCTCTACTTGTCCCATTCATGCGCCGTAATTTATTGTTAAAAATGTTATACTTGTATCTTATTCTCGTTAAGTAGGTTTTTCAAGTCAAACAACGAACCGATGAACCCTGGTGTCAGAGTTTTAAAACCACCTCATAGCACATCTATTAGGCCTCTGACATGGTTTGAGTAGCGACTAGGTACTATCAAAGACAGCGGCTAGGACCAACAGCTTAATGTGCCCTTTTTCTTTTCAGACAGTCAGATGATTCAGCCTGCAATGTCCTAACCAAACTAGGAAAAACCTCACAAGGTGATAAATTGACAAATATCAACTTTGTGTTCCTCTCCTGGGAATCCAACCCAGGACATCCGGATCAGGAGCCCATGGCTCAAACCACTAGACCTATCAAAACAAAACTCATTACAACACTCTTACGTCTAAAAGAAAATACCTTTCATTTGATTTGGTTGTTGCAGGATACCTTGTATTATCACTACATAGTATAAAACAAAGTCGCTTTTTCTGTCCCTATATCCCTATGTATGCATAAATCTTTATAATAACGGATTTTGATGCGGTTTCTTATAATGGATAGAGTAATTCCAAAGGAAGGTTTATATGTACGTGGGACACTCAGAAAGTTTTGCGACACTAAAAAAAATTGTTCTACAGGTACATATATTTTTATTAAATCTTTTCAAAGTACTCTCCACCAGTAGTCCGATAGCGCTAGGTTTTGAAGTTTCAAAACTCTTAAAGTTTTTTGTTTTTTGCATACAGTTTCCGGACCATTTGCCCAACCTAATACATTATTTTGTGTCATCCTAGGTACTTGCATAGGTAGAAATTTAGGTATTTCTATTTTCGATCAGTATTGGACGAAAAGATAATTAGAGATGCAAATATTACTTTCATGGTAATAACGAGATAGTTATTGATGTACATAGGCATTTTGTGCCATATATGTCCACGAGCATCCTAATATTTAACCAGTACCTAATACGGCACCAACTAGCTCTAAAATAATATTACAATAGGTAAAATAGGTGTTACGCGTTTCACAATACTGATATCTGTTGTTTAAAATATTTTGTGTCGAATTCATCCACGACGTTTGTACATATTTTTTTTTTCATTACTACAGCCTTTAAAATCCACAAAAGAAATGGCAAGTTATTAGAGTTTACGTGTTCTTTGTTATTATGGTGTAACAAAACACTATTCATAATTTGTGTTGTTTTTATCCACGAACTTCTAATATTAGGTAGGTACCTATATAAGAATGGCGAGCGCAGGGACCATCGAGCGCGCGGAACATCGTGCGCGGGCACGGGCGGCGGGGGGCGCTGGCCAGCCAAAAGCGCGGACGCGTGTATTTTGTTTACATTTTGTCTTCTTGGTGCAAGTTGCGACAAGCAATTAGTAAATTACCCGACCGGACCAACGAAGAATAATGAGATTTTTGTTCGTTTTTTACTGTAGATCACGCCTGTTTTTATTAAATTGTTACTCCTGTGTTTGTTTTTTCGTTATTCCACACTGAGATCTATTATAGGTACCTTATTAAATCAAATCCGAAAAAAATATATGTCACTCATCATTAAAAAATACATCAGGACTAAGTAGGTATGTACCAGTGTTGTTGCAATAACGATAGTTTCACAATGGATAGTTGACCTTGAAAAAAAGTATAAGTAGACTATCGCTATCGCAACAAAACTAGTATGTGATAAGTGATATTAAGGTAAAGATAGGTAGGTATTTGTTTGATACACTTCTTCTTCTCACTTACTGTCATAAAATCTTTATTTATTTATTTACTGTTTATTGTACACAAGTAACATGAGAAAGACAATACACAAGGAATACCGACACAACAGGTACAGCTTATTTCTACTAAGAAATTTCTTCCAGCTGACCTACGGAAGTGAGACTTAAAATGAGAGGCAAATTAGGCGTGCACAAATAAAGCATAATATAAAAATAATACCAGATAATTATAAATTACATAAATAACTAATTATATAAATACTTAAAATCATAATAACTATATCTGTGTGGTGGTGAGGAATAGACAGTAGTGATTTAACAATAGGACGACATGGTTTGTCCTGGGAACGCGAGAAATTGAAACGTTCACGAAGATAATTGGGAGAGCAAGGGTTTGAAAGAATGTTATAGAGTAAACAGAGAATGTGAGTGTTCCGGCGGAAGCGGATTGGGAGCCACTTGAGCTGTTTGCGAAACTGGGAAACATGATCGTACTTTCGTAGACCGTACACGAAACGTATGCAAAGATTTTGAAGGCGCTTAAGCTTGTTTAGTAGCTCCTCTGTGGCATCTAAGTAACAAGAATCAGCGTAGTCCAGAATAGGAAAGAGGAGAGATTGTACCAAAGAGATTTTAGTTTTCAGGGGCAAGAAACTTTGAAGACGTTTAAGGGAGTGAAAGGAAAAATAGAGCTTTCTACTGATTGTGTTAACGTGAGTTACCCAAGACAAATTAGCATCGAAAATTACCCCCAGATTCTTAGCCGTACTAGTATAAGCAATGGGAGTGCCGTTGTAGATAACAGCCGGGAGGCTGTTACTATCCAGTTGCTGACACATATATCTGCTACCCATGATCAAGACCTGTGATTTTTTAGGATTGACCAAGAGACCAAAAGAGGTAGCCCAAGTATTAATTTTAACCAAATCTAAGTTTAAGTCAGCTACTGCATTATCAATGTCAGCAGCCTTGAAATGTCGATAAAGTTGTAAGTCGTCAGCGTAGAGATGGAAGCTAGAGGAAATAACCGAAGTGACGGTGTTAATAAATACTGAGAAAAGAAGAGGAGAAAGCACGCCACCCTGTGGAACTCCCGCAACGAGATCACACCAATCAGAGAAAGCCTCATCAGAGCGTACCCGCTGCGAGCGACCACGAAGGTAAGATTCGAACCAAGCTATAACTGAAGAGGAGATGTTAAGAGAACGAAGAACGGAAAGAAGAATGTCAAAATCTACAGAATTAAAAGCGCTACTAAAATCAAGCAATGTAAGGATGGTCAAAGATTTATTTTCCATAGCAAACCGGATATCATCAGTGACTTTTATCAAAGCCGTTACAGTGCTATGCCCAGGCCGAAAACCTGACTGAAAAGGTGATAGTAGATTATTTGACGAAATATAGTCAGCAAGCTGCTTGTGGACGATGTGTTCTAGGACTTTGGATAGAAAAGGGAGAATGGATATAGGTCTAAAATCGGAAAAGGATGAAGGATTGGAAGTTTTTGGAAGAGGAATAATGTTTGCACGTTTCCATGCAGAAGGGAAAGAACTCGACACCATGGAGAAATTGAAAATGTGTGTAAGAATAGGCAAAAGTTCGGGAAGGATCAAGGATATCATACGGGAACATAGGTTGTCATCGCCCACAGCAGTTGAAGAGATGGCCAGTATATGTTTCTTAACATCCCCTTCAGATACGGGACCAAAGTTAAAAGAACAGCATGAAGGTAATGTTTGGCAAGAAAGATTAAAAAAAGTGTGAGATTTAATTCTGTCCTCAGTAGTAACAGGTGGAAGAGAGAAATGCTTATTCAAATCTTTCGTTTGCAAAGTAAGGTAGGTATGTTTCATTCCACTGCATGACTCGGAGAGCCTGCGGGAGGAAGTGTATAGGTGAGGGGCGGGGCGGAAAGCACGCTTAGCGGATTTGGCGCCATTGCGCGCTCTCAGTTGCCACTTTGATCTCATACTTACATACATACACGTTCATCATACTTAGGTATTAAGTAATAGAAACTGTTTTGTTTTATGTTAAAACTTATATTTAATGCAAAAACCATAAAATAATCTTAGTTTTTGGAATAAAGTATATACATATAGCTATTTATAAACAACCGTTTCTCCCCGGCTACATTCGCCCAAAATGGTTTTTAGCCGATTTCGACGTTTGAAACCGCTTGGTTGAACCGGCTTTACATCTATAGTAGTGGGTAAAAACCCATTTAATCCATCCGGGTTTAAACCGGGTAATAACCCAAATCACCCGGTTTTAATCCATTATCACCCAATTTTTGGGGTTACATACATACTATCACGCCTGTATCCGTAATAAGGTAGGCAGAGCGTGAACAAACCAAACAAAGGTCGTTCCGCCACGTCTGACAAGTTTTGAGGGTTGTTTAAGATAGAACTGGATATTGCTGTAGTAACAGGTTGTCAGCCCATCGCCTAAATTACAATATACCCTTGAATCCGTTAGCTGGTTTTTACAGCATACCAGGGAGGAGATGCAGCTGGCACATTCTACGTTCTTCTGTCGCTCCCAGTCCAGCATGGAAGCTTTTTGGGGTTACAACCGGGTAATAACCCAAATCACCCGGTTTTAATCCCTTATCACCCAATATGTCGGGTGAAAACAAGGGTCAATAGTCGATAAAAGCTATGGAAACTCCGCCAATTTTGAAGATAGGATCTTCCAATTTTGTGTTACTACTCTTACTCTACTCTTATTCTATTACTCTTCTTCTTCTCCTCAGCCTTCTTCCCATTATCTGGGGCCGGTTTTCCTTGTCTGCCTCTTCGGCCTCTTGTGCTGTTTCGGCGTCTATGTCGGATTCTTTCAGGTATTTTTGTACCGTCATCACTCATCAGCCAAGTGGCGGGGTGTCTTCCGCGGCGTCACGTCGTCGTGGGTAAGTTTAGGACTATTCGTACCATATGGTCCTTAGGGCGCCGAAGCACATGTCCATACCATCGTAGGCATCGTTCTTCGACCTTGTCTATAATTGGGTCAATTATTTATCTTCCTCTGATGTGGACATTGCGAACTTTGTCCAGCAGTGTGACACCCACTGACCAGCGTAACATGCGCATTTCTGTAGTGTAAAGCTTTGACAGGTGTTGTTTAGTAGATGCCCAACATTCTGTACCGTAGAGGTGGCAGGTCTTATGGCCGTTTTGTACAGTTTGCCTTTAAGCACAGCTTGGACATTCCTAACTACCATGTCATTTCGACAGACGGCATGTTGCACTTGGCATGCGTTTGTGTGTGTGTGTTATAAGGGTTGACAAATTTTGTTAAACCGGTCATAATCATCACTTGATAAACCAACGTTTTAAAGTTGTTCACTGTAACTGAATATTTAGAATAGATTAGGTTCCATATTTTGTATGTATTTACTTACCGTCTGTCATCACTGTGGAATCTAAAAAAGTTCCTGTTGGAGTCATCTCTTGTAGTAGAAAGACATGCGTACACAGAACAGTACCTAACCATCTTTGGAACACAAAACTTGATTATTTCCGTTACACTGGGAAACATGCGTGCGCCATACCCGCTAAGCGTACGCTCAATGTGGCCCACAATCCGGCGCGGAGTGTGACGTATGTCGGACAGGGGAGTATGTCGGGAGGTAAATGACCATTCTGTATGTAATACTATTATATATTCTGTGCTTTAAGTTTAATGTGCATCTTCTTGTCACACATTACACCTGTGAGTTATCTCAACTTCATCCATCCCGTAGTTGTTCTATGGGTTACATCTCGCTCAATTTTTCCGTCATTGCTAATGATTGATCAAAAATATTTATGTATGGACGCCCCGTCTATGAAAAGTTTTATCTGGCTCATGTCTGTGTGACCATCAAATATACACGACATATGCTCTGTCTTTTTGCAACTAATCTTAAGACAATTATCTTCAAGTGACTTCCGCGAGAGATTGAAATCAGTCTGTAGGTCTTCCACTGAGTCTGATATCAGAGCAACGTTATTTGCGTACAGTATTATTCCATGGTGTTCCATGGTACAGGTTTTTGGCAGCGGTTTGTGAGATAGTCCTTGGTTACATTGGCGACGTTAAATAACAAAGGGCTCAAAGCCGCCCTTGATCAACGCCAACTGTAATTGACAGTGATATACAGATGCCTGGTGGACAAACGACTTGAGTTGTAACACCATTGTACATATCCAGTATGAAGGCGATGTATTGTTCTGTGACATTTTGGGCTCTAAGTGCATCCCAAATAAGTTCTCGGGGCGCGTGATCGAAAGCCTTTTCTAGATCAATAAAGATCATGTGTAGGTTTGTGTTATGTCCTCTGTCCTTTTCCTTTTTGTATCGGAAGGACGAGTTGAGTGCCTTTCAAAGCTAAGCCGTCCTGGTAAAAAAAAGGTTGGTTCTGTTCTGCTACTATTCATCATAGCTAGCCTTCAGTCGGTATACGCTTTTATATCCAGAAATTTCTGGACTTCACAGGACGGACGATAGCTGCCAGGAGAGATATTGTAAACAAATTGTGTAAATACCACATGGACTTGTCCGGATGGGATATTGATGGGAAGGTGATGCCAATCGCAACAGACAACTGGTCTTGGGGTCGGTGACTTCAACTCACTAGCCGCACAACCAAACAAATCCCCCATAACTAATAGATCTTGCGGTGGTCAAGCCAGAGGTCGGTCTTATAATTTAAATCACATTTAAACCTTCGACAACCATGTATTCTCCGACCATCTCAGACCAGCCGGCAAATTCCAGGCTGCTGCCGTCGAGGCAGAAGATACTCACACGGCATACGGCACGAGGTACAGAATGCTCCCGGGAACCAGTCTCAACACTAAAGGATGTAGATGAGCTCACAAGCGAGTTCGCGACTGCAATTCAGCGAGCAAAGGAATATGCTGCCGTTCTCTGCTAGAAACTCCCGCATGCTTGCGCATGAGGATTGGCGTCCATAAGGCGTACGTGAGAACCCGTCTTGCGTATGTCGCTCTAGCATGGTATGCGTATGTATCTGAGACTAATTGCCAGGGACTGCGGGCCCAGGAGTCGAAGATGGAGCGTGCCATTACATTACATACTTGGAGAGACCTATGAGACCTTGGGTGAGTTCGTGTCCAAGCTCTTAATCGAAATGTTTGTGCGCTGTGACTGGTCACATTTCAAATACTTTCAAAACGTGGCCCTGGTATCACGTTCATACCCTGATAAAAGAAACAGAGTTATGGAGAGACAGAGGTAGGGACAAGAGCGGACGTTATCCTGGGATGGGTGGGAGCAACGGGAGGGACGTGAGCGGAGGGAAAGAGGGATGCTTGGACGTTGAGGTAGGAGGGACAGATAGGATTGGTAGAATGGGTAAGCCGAAAGAAAGGGGATTATCGGAGAGACTGATGGATGGATAAGCGGATGGACGGATGAAACGATTACGGTTGAACAGAGGGACAGAGTGACGAAGGGACTTCAGGGTAGAACGTTAATGGGGCTGGGAATGTGAGAGTCCAGAGAAGCGGGAGTAACTGAGAGACGGAAAGGATCTCTAAATCATCTATGACTGAATATTCTACTACCTCCATGCTCGTCAATTTGTCTGCCAAATGTAGAGAGGGTTAAGCATTTGAAAAGAGGTCCCTGGACATTGCCGTCTTTTGTAACTGCACTGACAAGAGATAAGGTTCTGACATATAAGATTGTTGCTGGCAATGCACATCTCCTGTAACTACTGTTACAAGCCAACGCATGACCACCACTGTATGGAGCAGTGGCTACGCCCAACTATTTATTTCGTTTTATTTAAAAACTACTGTAGGATATTATAATATATTAAATATATTTTTTTCCTACATAGATTATGAACAGGTTTACAACGAAAAAATATTGTATAATGCCAGCAGGGCACACTCCTTGATCATTTTGTCTTATTCCATACAACAAAAATTAAAAAGATTTTTTCCAGACAAACTATCTGTTTTAGACAAAAACTTGTTATCACAATTATTCATCAGAATGAAAAACCGACTGATGGGTATCTTAAAATTATGAAATTTAATAGTAAAAAACCCTATGTCCCTCATTTAGCAGTTTCGACCCACTGTGCGGCGGAAATCGAACCTACAACCTCTAGCTTCGTAGGCAGGAAGGCAGGGTCACTACCAACTAGGCTATCGGCCGTAAAAATCTAGTGGATTTTTAATCGGCATACCGCTTCTCGTTACATCACTTGTACACACACCTATGTACTCTGATGACTACATAGGTACCTATCAGAAACTACTCCGTCAGACTGTTCAAAGTGGTCACACCACACATAACAAAAATATTAAGTAATTCTTTTTAATTCGTGTATATTTTGTTTCACTGACTGTACACTACGTACCTACTCGAAGTGGGGCGCGGGACATCGAGAAGCGTTATATATAGCGAAAAAGCTGTAGGTAGGTATGCCGATAATTATTCAGGTTCTAATCGTCGCGTCATAAAATAATATTGATCGTCTAAGCATTGACCATTGATATACGTGGGTATTGAGATTGCAGGCGTGCGTTTTATAAAACTGCATTTAGAAAATTCGCACGTCTTTTCGTTATTTTATTTTTATATCTATGCTAGCTGTGCCCGCGACTCCGTACGCGTGGTGGTTATGTTTTTAAACAGCAATGTATTTTTTTGTTTTAAATTTTCTTTACTCTTACTTATTTGTGTCATTTTGAATCGCATTAGATAAGCCTAACACGTGTATAACACTATACTTGTGTGCGTAATACGACTTACCGTATTCTAATGAGATTTTGAAATAAAACAAGATAAAATTTTCTGCCTACTCCCTAAGTCAGGTGGCGTGGTTTTATACGTATATCTATAAAGTTTTACGTGAGTTAACATTGAGCCGAATAAAAAAAACATCAAATCGGATAAGATACAAACAAAATTTAATTTCCTACCTACCCCTCAACTCAGGTGGCGTGATTATTTGTACCCTATGTTTTTTCCTAGATAACAATCAGTCGAATAAAAAAAGTTTGGTCGAAATCGGTTAAAAAACAGCCAAATTCGATTTTCCTACCTACCCTCTAAGTGAGGTGGCGTGATTTTAGGTATCCTCAGTTGCAACCCGGGTAACACTGAGTTGAATAAGAAAAGTCCCATTGAAATCGGTAAAGTAGTTTTGGCGTGATGTGGTAACATACAGACATACAGACAGACAAAAATTTAAAAAAAAACGATTTGGTCTTTATATCGCATATCGTTAATAATGTCTGCTGCAGTTATTTTTTTGGAAAAATATTCAATGTACAGACACCACCCTTCTAGAGATTTATTATATGTATAGATAGATATAACTGTATAAGGTCATTTTAAATCAAGTGCAAATATTAATCGTGTTAAACCCATGAAACTAAACAACTTTCCCTAAGGAACATAGGTCGAAAAACGAATAAAAATATTGAACCTTCCACTCAAAATGCTCCAGCTGATAGCGACTTAGTATGGGAAGTAGATTTTTATTTTTCGTAATACGACCTATGTTTCTTAGGGAAAATTGTTCAGTGTCATGTGTAGATTCACACGTTTCAATATTTGCACTTGATTTAAAATTACCTTATAGTACGTAGGTACTAGATAGGTAGGTAGCGGAGATAACCGTACCCTATGAATGTGTGCGTGCGTATGCCCTCCGCCCCCTGCCGCCGGCCCGCGTCCGCCTGTTTCGACCGCATCTATTGTTTTTGTGTTTTAGTCATTTAAATATAGTGCATGAAAGTGACACAAATTAAGAATGATGATTATTCATGCATTTTTGATATTGAATAAGTAAACTCTAATAATTGTAATATTTTTCTGGAGCTACGGAAGCTTGGAAAAACAAAATAATTAATAATCTTAAAAGTGCATGCCCTAATTTGGCACAAATTTATTTAATAGGCATATGAAAGTGATTTGAGTAAGGAAACAGTTATTTCATCAATTGTTTTTTTTTTGCACCGTTTTTACATAGTGACCCTAAGATGTCAGTTTGCACTGGACGAAGATGGCACAAACCGGGTTTGCACACTCCGCAGGCTATCCTAGATATGATATTATAGTTATTTTAAAGTTTAAATTAATTTTGCCAGTTTTAATTTGAATAAAAAAAATCAACTACAAATCATTGATTTACTGAAAATGCAAGTACCAGATGTGACACAAAATGCAAAAAATATGATTCATAAATACGACTGTATCCACAGGCAAGAAATAAGCAACTTTAGAGTTTTTGAAACTTATGGTGTCAAAATAGACCAGCGCTATCGGACTACAGCCTCTATACAAAGATTCATGCGTCTGAACCAGTTTTCAAAACACTTTTTCCAGTCCGCCGTAGACACCTCGTTTACAGCCTGCTCGAACGCAGCCAGCGCATCTTCCGGCGACGAAAATTGTATCCCCTTGAGCTGATTTTTTATTTTTGGAAATAAAAATAAGTCACACGGTGCTAGATCAGGGCTGTAAGGAGGGTGACCCAGAAGTTTGACTGGTGTGCTGTCCAGGAAGTCCCTCGTTTTGAGCGCGGTGTGTGCAGGCGCATTGTCGTGGTGGAGCAGTAGTCCGCGGAGCCCTGTGTTAGGTCGCTTGTTGCTCACAACAGAAAAAAACTTCTGGTAAACATTTGATAGTATACCATTCGGCGTTAATGCTTCTTTGATCTCGTAAGGGAATTGAGGCCAAGTGGCCAGTCAAATTAAAAAAGCTGGCGATCAAAATCTTCCCCCCGCTTCGAGATCGCTTCACTTTGGTAGGCGTTGGTTCATTTTGAAACACCCAAACTGTCGACTGGCGCTTGGTTTCTGGATCGTATTGATAAATCCAGGACTCATCACCTGTTATGATGTCGTAAAGACGCCGAGACGAGCCTGCTTCAAATTTGTTCAGCATATCACGGCACCATTCCACCCGGGCCTGCTTCTGAGCGTCGGTGAGGTAGTGCGGCACCCAGCGCGATACTATCCTCCTCACGCGAAGATGCCCTTGTAGAATCTCGTGAACGCTTCCCGATCCAATCTTTAATATGTGCTGAATCTCCTGATATGTAATTCGCCTATTATCTTGGATTAAATTTTTCACTGCTAGCACGTTTTCTTCCGTAATAGCCGTCAAAGGGCGACCGCTTTTTTCTTCATCCCCCAAGGTTGGTCGACCGCGCCTAAATTCGTTATACCAACGCTACACGGTTGCCTTGGAGGAGCTTTCATCCATAAATGCCATTTGAAGTCTATCGAACGATTCATCCGGTTTCAGGCGACACTTGAAATCGTAAAAAATCATAGCTCTAAAATGTTCCCGGCGCAGATCCATTTTTCAGTAAGACACGATACTTTGAATTGGCTCGCAAAAAATGTGGAGGGAAATTTTGAAAATGGAACACACATATTTTTACTTACAAGTAATCATATTTTCAAAAAAGATTCTAACCGGCCAGTCTGCCATATATAAAAACTATTTATCGCAATACTTTCTGAGTGGCCTGGTATACATGCATAATATAGTAAAGAAACACTGATGATTTCCGTGCGAAGCCAGGGCGGGTCGCTAGTTAATTATATTTCACAAAGCTATCAGCTTTACCATTGATTTACAAAGTTCGTTAATATAACCTAACATTTTGATAAGGGTGATTCTTTACGTCTAGAAAAAAAAACACAGATTAATAAATAGTGTAGTAGATACCTGCTGCTTGCATGCCTAAAATTATTTGTATTTGATGGCGCATTAACTGGTAGAAAAATACTGATGATTTCCGTGCGAAGACAGGGCGGGTCGCTAGTAAAGGTACAAACCAGATGCAATGCAAAGGTGTGTGTTCAAAATTACCTCAGTCCGTGACTTATTGGCCTGAACCTCTATTAGTGGACGGGTGAGGATTCTAAATTATACCATACGTGGTAATGCACTATTAGACCACCTGGACTGTCAGTTCTTCCATGCTGGACTGGGAGCGAAAGAAAAACATAGAATGTGCCAGCTGCATTTCCTCCCGGGCATGTTGTAAAAATCAGCTAAGGGATCCGAGGGTTTTTGTATATTGCAATTTAGGCGACAGGCTGACAACCTGTCACTACAGCAATATACCTCCAAATCCATCATTTTAAACAACCCTCAAAACTTTGTCAGACGTGGCGGAAACGACCTTTGTTTAGGTCGTTTACGCTCTGCCTAACCCATTAGGGATAAAGGCGTGATTATATGTATGTATGTATGTATGAACTGTCAGTTATTGAATCTAGAGGCTTTTGTGTTAGAAACATTTTGTGTAAATAATTGATTCCATGCTGGACTCGCAAGAGAAAAACATAGAAAGTACCACCTTCATCTCCTTCCGGGCATGTTGTAAAAACCAGCTAAGGTATCCGAGGGTTTCAGTATATTGCAATTTAGGCGATGGGCTGACCTGGCACTACAGCAATATACCAATAAATCTAACCTTAATTTTCCTGATCGTAAACATACACATATCGTTTACGATCTGCCTACCCCATTAGGGATAAAGGCGTGATTAAATGTATGTATACTTATTAAGCTCGTGAAACCGTTATGGAATATCAGAATTAATACGAATTACTCGTTATTTAGGTACCTATAAGAACTAGTCGTTTGATAATATTTTTAATCTAAATGAGTTTAGACGAACACTTGTATGTATGTGTAATAAACATCGTAAATTAGGACATTTACCATGTATCTCATCATAATTTATTTAATTACTTACTAGCTGTGCCCGCGACTTCGTACGCCCGGTTTGTATAGAAAACACGCAGCATTGTCTGATCTTTGTTTTTGTATGAAAAACACGATTTCGCACGCGAGCAAACAGATCCCGTTCCTACGCGCAGAGAAGCGTTTTCAGTATGTTCGACACTGCGTATTTTCAATACGAACTGGAGTACTTACTCAATATAACTTGACACCAGGTAATTAAAAAATCTCAGTTACTACCTTTTTAACAAACGACCGAAATTCAATTTCCTACCTATCTCCTAACTCATAAGGCGTGATTATTTATATCGTAATTTTCATTTTAAATAATGCTTAGTCGAATTAAAAAAGTTCCTTAAAATCGGTTAAGAAACAGCCAAATTTCAATTTCCTGCCTACCCTCTAAGTCAGGTAGCGTGATTAGGTATTTTTAGTTGCAACCCGGAAAACAAACAGTTGAATAAAAAAAGTTCCATCGAAATCGGTTTATTAGTTTTGACGTGATGTGGTAACATACAGAAAGACAGACAAGAATTTTAAAAAAAATCGTTTTGATCTTTATATCGTTAACTAGCGACCCGCCCTGCCTTCGGAAATCTTCAGTGTCTCTCTACTATATTATACATATGTTATACATATAAACTTTCCTCTTGAATCACTCTATCCATTATAAGAAACCGCATCGAAATCCGTTGCGTAGTTCTAAAGATTTATGCATACATAGGTATATATGGACCGAGAAAGCGACTTTGTTTAAAACTATTTAGTGAATTATCACTAGGCATTAGCCTGCTGCAATTATGTTTTTGTAATAATATTCAATTTTAGTCACGACCCTTCTAGAGATTTATTATATGTATAGATTTACTGCACGTAAATAAATCCTAAACGTTTACTATTTTACCGCTTACTCTACCTGATAATAACACCAGTTAATGCAAAACCAGTAAGTTCAGCATCAAAATGCGAATAATATTTGCACAATTTGCTTTCAATTCTAGCTGCCATCCATTCTACCTATTCAGCCTTCAACCGCTCATATTTTAATAGAGTATCTAAACACAGGTGCCAATTCGGCTGCAAACACAACTTAACTAATTTTGCATTGGTCCTGTTACTTTTTAAGGCTCGTTATTATGAAGCGCTATCAAACTTGAGAGCAATATTATGTATGGATTTGACAGGCCAGTTTGTACTAAAATGACATTTCTGATACGAACTCAAACTCGTTCTCACTCATGAGCGCTGATTACAAATACGGCTCTTAAATGTGAATAAAAAATATATATACTCGTACGTAAGTACAACAGCTGATTTTAATCCTATCAAAATCTCTGCATCTGTGCATCTGTCAGTGATCGCTTCATGTAGTACCGCTGACAGAAATGTCATGGTTTTACTGTGCTTAAAAAAATTACACCATCTAGCATGCTGTCTTGTTTTGCGAATTATAAGGCTTGTAACGTCACATCCTTCCTTGCTGGCCTAGAAGCGAGAGAAGAACATAGAATATGCCAGCTGCATTTCCTCCCGAGCATGTTTTAAAACCAGATGAGAGATCCGAGGGTTTCAGTATATTATAATTTAGGTGATGGGCTGACAACCTGTTACTACAGCAATATACCTACAAATCAATATTCAATAACCCTCAAAACTTTGTCAGACGTGGCGGTTCGATCTTTGTTTAGGTCGTTAACGCTCTGCCTACCCCATTAGGGATAAAGGTGTGATTATATGTATGTATGTAACGTCACTAAACAGGATTAAAATCAGTTGTTGCATTTCTGTCCCTTTGACAGGACCATATAAAAATAAGTTGTGTGGACCGAATCGGAACTTTGAGTATCAAAAGTGTAGTCCAGCCAGAAATTATGGCACTAAGTGCATTAACATTCCTTACAGACCACCTGCGAGGAAGGAGAGTACTAAACAGTGTTCTGCAATTACTTTGCCTTCGCCAATGACGTGGCTACGTAATGTGCCTTCTTACAATGCTTAAAAACTTAAGCATTTTTTTATTTTCGATTTATGTTCATACCTACTTTACTTAGGCTCGTTTTTATTAAGCGATCTCAAGATTGAGAGCGATATTAAGTATGGAATTGACAAGCCAAATTGTACTGAAATGACATTTCTGATAGCAGCTCAAAGTAGCTATCAGTTTCAAGTGTTGTTTATCAATACGGGTCTTACACAATCATTAACCAAATCGGAAGCCATTGATACATACTGACTCCATATTTTGGAAGCTAACTGGAAACAATTTTTCAACAGACATCAATAATAAAAAGGTAACTATTTCCATGCTGGACTGGGAGCAAGACAAAAACATAGAATGCGCCAGCTGCATTTCCTCCTGGGCATGCTGTAAAAGACAGCTAAGGGATCCGAGGGTTTCAGTATATTGTAATTTAGGCGATGGGCTGACAACCTGTCACTACAGCAATATACCTACAAATCTAACTTGAATAACTCTCTAAACTTTGTCAGACGTGGCGGGACGACCTTTTTTTTGGTCGTTTACGCTCTGCCTACCCCATTCGGGATAAAGGCGTGACTATATGTATGTATGTAAATACTTACTTTTCAAACAAGTATTTGAATATAGAGTAAATGCGATTATTCAAATTTATATAAAGGTATGAATTAATTATTATGACTAAGTTTCAAAGAAGAACATTTAAAAAAGACTGTCGCATACTTACTAAGTTGCATTCTTCCTAGGTGACTCCATATTAAGTAGATAGGTAGTAGTAAGTAGAGTAGGTTAACTCCATATTAAAACCTCTATCTTTAAATTTTCCATCTGAGCGCCTTCAACGTCACTTCGCAGGATATAAAGGCAAGATGTTAAGTTACTGTGACAAAGGATCGAACAAATATACTGCCTTTTTAAATTATGAAACTGAACAACTTTTAATAACAAAAATATCTTGAAATTATATGATATATTAGGTCTAATAAAGGTAATAAGCAGTGCCTGTTGTGTCTTCATTCCTTATGGTATTGTTCTGTGTATGTTTATGCCACGGACCAAACGGCTCGCGTCGCGCTGAATCGGAACGGAGCCGTACGCGTGCCGCGGCAGCCGTACGTGTGCTCTGACGGACAATTTCGGCCGCTGTAGTTGTAAGCGTACCTCGGCAGCCGACAGCGTCCGCTGGAATCCGTACGCTCTATAAGCGTACAGAAGTGCTGCTCACATCGCGTTAACGAAAGACGAGTGAAATTTCCACGACGCATGGCCGACCGGCTCCAAACGGACCCGACGGCAGCTGATTAGATGCCGACGGCGCCGTTCGAAGCCGGTCGGGGCCGGTCGGCCGTCGCTATAGCCGAATGCATTCTGCCACACGTCGCGACGCGTCGCGGGGTGCCGACGGAGGTAGCTATGCGTAAGTAACATGCAAATATGAACTGTAATTACCGTTGATACATTTCAATATTTTTTACCGCAATGTAAATCTGCGCCTGGCCCGGACCGATGCGAACTACATGGTCTGAATCGTACTTATGCGTACAACAAACTGTTAAATAAACCTCCCATGCAAAAGTGTCCACTGGTCAAGTAATTTACTTAGTATGGCAAGACCAATATAAAATTTATCTTATTTTGTGAAAAAGTTACTGAGACAGGTTCAGTTTCATGGTCTTTCTTCCCTATTAGTATTGGAAATCACTTCCTAAACACCCTGTATTAAAACCTTTATCTTTAAATTTTCCAGCTAAAGATGCAGGAAGACTGCATCACTTCGTAGGATATAAAGGCAGGATGTAAAGTTACTGTGACAAAGGATCGAGCGCATCTTCTGCCTTTTATTTTCTTTGGCTCGATTGAACTCTTTGCGAGTGAGAATCGGCAGTCATCTTAATACTGGTCGTAAAAAGAAATAGCTGTTCTGCAGTACATAGGACACTATACTTACTCTACATTGTCACAAAAACCTAGTAAAACTTTTGAGAGTATCATAATAAATTTCTTAAAGTTATTTGATGACGCCTGGAAGCGAGAGAAAAACATAGAATGTGTCAGCTGCATTTCCTTACCGGCCATGCTGTAAAAACCAGCTAAAGGATCCGAGGGCTTCAGTATATTGCTATTTAGGCGATGGTCTGACAACCTGTCACTACAGCAATATAGCTACAAATCTATCTTAAACAACCCGCAAACCTTTGTCAGACGTGGCGGAACGACCTTTGTTTCGTTTACGCTCTGCCTATCCCATTAGGGACAAAGGCGTGATTATATGTATGTATGTGTGTCTATTTGATTACCTAATCATTTCAGGAAGATATTTATTGTCTGATAGTTCATTCAGTCAAGTTGTATGGAAAAAATATATTGTTATATTAGCTGTTAGAAATCCATGGTAAATCGTCAATCAGCTCATTTCTTCTAAGACTGGATGAGAACGAATCCATGACTATTGCATAGCAGATAAAGTGACTTTCCATTTAGCTAATGGTCTAGTCAAAGTATTCATCTCATATTGGCAATTTGATTTCAATCTCATACTACCAATTCCTTTTCAACATTCAATACATAAGCAACTGTGATAGCTGATATTAATCTTGAAAACATTTTCAATTCAACACTTGCATAATACAGCCTTCACGCAAGAAATTACATCGCCATTCCTTGGTTCCCATAGGCGCAGTCCAATCTATATGATTTATTCCCATGCAAACTGAAAAATGAACTCCAGGTGAATGATAAAGGGGGCACTGTGAACCACCATAATTCATCGCTGTGTGTAATTATGCGCGCATAGGTGGTGAGTTCAGTTGGGCTTAGTTCATACTGGATTCATCAATAATATTCCTCTATGCTGGACTGGGAGCTAGAAAAAAACAAAGAATGTACCAGCTGCATTTCCGCTAAGGGATCGGAGGGTTTCAGTATATTGCAATTTAGGCGATGGGCTGACAATTTGTCACTACAAATACCTACCTACAAATCTATCTTGAATAAACCTCAAAATTTTTCCAGGTGTGGCGGAACGACCTTAGTTTAGGTCGCTTACACTCTGTCTACCCCATTAGGGATAAAAGCGTGAATATATTGTATGTATGTATGCGAATCGAACCCACGACTGCATGATTGACATTCAGGCAGCAACAGTTAATTCCTCCAGGGCCTTTTTATTTCCATGAGACTACAATTTTCTTTTATTTCGCACACCTATTAATATTATACTGGAAGGATTCATATCTTCTCGGATGTACATCAAATAAATGGGATAAACAAATTATGAATATAATTTGTTTAAAACGGGCTCCTGTTAAAAATGCCAATAGGTACCTCAAGATTTATCAATATTTACTCTTATTTCTTTCCTTCCATGCTGGCCTGGGAGCGAGAGAAAAATGTGCCAGCTGCTTTTCCTCCCGGGCATGCTGTAAAAGCCAGCTAAGGGATCCGATTGTTTCAGTATATTGTAATTTAGGCGATGGGCTGACAACCTATCACTATAGCAATAAACCTACAAATCTATCTTAAACTACCCTCAAAACTATGTCAGACGTGGCGAAACGACCTTTGTTTAGATAGTTAACGCTCTGCTTACCCCATTAGGGACAAAGGCGTGATTATATGTATGTATTTACTCTTTAATCTGACTATTAAAATAGGGCTTCAACTGCAAGGCAAACAGTGTAGCCAACCACTTACATATTTCGTGAAACTTAAGTTTTCATAGACCCTCTTATCTTACCTTCCCCAGCCTTTTATTCAAATAAGCAGCTACTTTTCAAACTTCTTGCATTCCATTACCAAAGCGTAGTGAACGCAGACAGTGAGATGAATTTACGTACATTTCTTCACTGGGAAAAACAGAAAACAGAAAACTCTGCTTGTAGCAGCTGGCTTGAATTTATCTGAGCACACAGTGAACACAGCCTTAACGACGATATATTATCGGTATCAATCTAGTCGGGTATTCCGACTGCATTTTCTATCCGTTCCGACAGTGCAAGGAATCTATTATCACAGTGAGGTAGTTGAGAAAACTCCGAGACATTGATTAAGGATTTATTGTGCCAGCTATAATTGAATTCGTTAGTTAGATACTTGCAGGCAGAAAAGGAAAGGCGACAGTTACTTACTTTGAATAAGAAAGAAATACTTTGTCTTGTTCTTTTCTTTTCGAGGGTCGGTGTAGCTAGACTGTTATTTGATAGAAATAATTTCAAAAGAGTAAGTTTGAAAGTGCTTTAGAGTTCATTTACGATAGATTCATAGAATATCACTGCATAGTTAAAAGAATTATTCTATGCTGGACTGGAAGTGAGAGAAAAACATAGAATGTGCCAGCTGTATTTCCTCCCGAGCATGCTGTAAAAACCAGCTAAGGGATCTATGGGTTTCAGTATATTGTATTTTAGGCGATGACAACCTGTCACTACAGCAATATACGTACAAATATAACTTAAATAACCCTCAAAACTTTGTCAGAAGTGGCAGAACGACCTTCGTTTGGGTCGTTTACGCTCTGCCTACCCCATTAGGAATGAAGGCAAGATTATGTGTATGTATATAGTTTTAATATCGTTATGCTAACTTAACCTTACACTGCACCTTACTGTGTACTTTACATAGGAGAGCAAATTAAAATCATTATAAAATTTTCGGATTTATTTATTTAGAATCCATGTTCGTAAATAGATTTGTAAACTTACACATAAGGTCTGTTTATAAAAAACAAAATATGGCTACAAAAAGTACGATACTGAAGAAGGTATGACTAACACAAGTTAAGGGGAATACTTTAATGTACATACACCGACTGAGTGAAACAGCTTAAGGGCCCGTATTTATAATCAGCTCATAAGATTGACAGCGAGTTTGAGTTTGTATCAGGAATTTCAGTACAAAACGGCTTGTCAAAACCATACTTAATATTGCTCTCAAACTTGAGATTGCTTTATAAATACGAGCCTAAGTATTTTCGTAATCACAAATCTTAAATAAAACTAAACCACGAAATTACTACCTGAGCATGAGAACCTTGAAACATAAATTCTGTTTATAAATAAGTTACTTTTTAACATTAAATTTTAATAAATCGAATGTACAATGTCAAAAGAAATATATTCTATCTACAATATACAAATAACAAACATTTATCTATATACATTTATTCGGACTAGTTTAGTTAGTAGTCAAAAAGATGTTGTGAAGTATTTTTTTTTTTACAAAATGTACAAAAAAGTTAAGTTACTGGCAGTATAGTATTTGCTTGTTTACTTTACACCGGTAGATGAACCTTGTAATTGCGATCGATTAATGGCCACGAAGGAAGAATTTCAATGAGGCTTCGCTATCGAAGCCTACTTGCCTGTAATGAATGCCTTGCAGGTTTATTCAAATTCCCTAGTTGGATTACAAGCAAATTTTCCTCAAGGACCGGTCAAACTGCGGCCCCAATTACACACAAGATAGCAACTACTAATTGGAAAGCAAAATCAACTTTGTAATTAGTTTCTTCGACATTACCAGCGATAGTGGATCTTTATGCAACTTGGCTACATCAAAAGATAGTTACAAAAGTTCAACAACCGGTGTCAAGTGATTCGGATTATAAATAGAAAACTTCTCCTCGAAAGAAATTACTGAGCGAAATTCAAAATTTCACACAAAGGGTACTTCTACGATCTAAACTGTACATGCGGCGTAGATACCACATAAAGCTCTCTTAAACAATACAAAAGTCTCAACATACAATAATTAACCTATCTAGTAGATACTTATTTACAATTATTGCTATCAAATGTTGCGCTTTGAACGCTTCAGCTATTATTATTAACTTATTGCCATCATTGCTATTATTAAAAATCTTCTCTATACTCTATTAAAAATCTTCTCTAATAGAGTACAAAGCTTATAAATGCAACATAAGCATTATCGTTGATATGCATTATAAATTCTTTAACGGAATGATAGTTCCTACAAAGCGATCTTAAATAAAAACAATATAACGAGCATTAAAACAAGAGTATAGATATCTTGCTACTTATAGCCAATTAGAGCTCTAATTAAAGGCAATCAAAACTAACGTACGGTGTTTCTTAAAAATGCAGTCTCATTTACTAAAATTATAGAGCGGCTGGAATCAATATGTGCGAAGTTTTACTAAACTACTTACAACGTAGTAAAGAGCAATCGGTTAACAGTATACAAAAAACTGCATACATTGCCTTCAACTGAATGTCTACTTGTTAGGCCTTTTGAAACATTCATGTTTGATTTAATTTTAGTCCTTGTCCTAAACCCACTTCCTCAACGCGTTTTCAAAATATTTTGTTTGCTAGTTTCACAATAAAACGGTTCAAAGACGATTTTATTATGTTTTTGACTTGTTTAGACGCACTCTTCAGGCGGAGCAGAGGGTTGCACGATGAGGAGGGGAGCGGGCGTTTGCGCTTCCGCTCGCGCCCGCGCCAGCGCCTAGGCGAGCGCAGGCGCGGCGGGCCTCGCTCAGGGACGGTGAGGATGCGCAGAACTCAGCGACGAAGAACTCACACCAGAATCGGAACTCTTCTCCGACGCACACGGCTCCCCACCCGCGACGAACTTCACCACATTTAATCTGTGATCCGACTCACAAGTGTCGTCTCTGGCCCCTCCAGGTAAGCCACCGGTTCGATTCGCTGTTCTTTCTACTCCAGTTCCAGGGTATCGCTCGATTCTATCACATTCTGCGTCGTCTGGCTGCCGCCTACGGATGGAACGCTTGGCTTGCGGTACTGGCTCTGGAGGTCGATGTGAAGGTTCGTCGGTTCTGTGCACCAAGGGAGACGTTCGAACTCGAACTCCACCCACACCGACGCCTGCTTCGTAGCAACCGGAGTCACGAGGGAATTGTCGTCTACCAAAAGGAGAGTCGCCACCTTCGGAGCTTGAACCACCTCCATCACCCTCGCCGTCAAGTTCGCCACCTGAGCAATAGAAAATACCTTCTTAGCAATGAATAAAAATCTTTCTGGAAAGGAATGTGTCTCGTAGATCGATAATGACTTACTTTCAAGCTGGTGCAGCAGTTGCACGGCAGCAAGGATGCGTGTTCGATGCTCGGGGGTCATAATTCCTAAGTAATCTAAATCTGATGGTTCAATCTCTTTGAACAACTCTATGTCTTCATATCCATTTCTTGCAAAGGCTACTGTGTATTGTGGTAGTTCTATTCTTCTCAGCAGTTCTTCCACACTTCTTGGCCTTGTCTCCCAAAGTCTCTCTCGACTCTTGCACCATTTCGCTGATCTTGTCCCAACAACGTCTCTCTCTGATAAAACTTCAACATTGGCAAATTTGAAATTGCCAACCTTGTGATTTAAGATGCCTCTCCAGATCCCGGAAGCGTTCATGTTGATCACTTCAATGATTTCGCCTTTCTGTTGACAAATTACAAATTGTTACAGATTTCTCCCTTGATAAGCAGATAGTAAAGTTGCTGCAGTTAAGTTATCTTACCTTGTATCTCAGGGCATCTTTCTCGTAAATATTGGGCGTGTAATCGACGAGTGCTCGAGCCCGACATAGCATTTGCGGCACAAGTAAACTCCGCCCGGCTGGACTTAATTCTATGTTTTCTTCTGCCGAGAGAGATGAGTGATTACTACCGGCTCGAACCAAAGCTTGGGTGCCTGTACATAAATATGGCTATACTTAAGAACTTAACTTTAGAATTTTCACAACAACAATTTTATTCAAAATTAAAATACCTGCGAAAACATCTTTGTATGACTGTGAATAAGTAGGATTGTTATTTTGTTTTGTACTATTATGTACAGGCGAAATTAGTAGGAATGTCAGTAACTTTGGGGCGTTATGGTACAAAGAAAGGAAAGACAAACATATTTACAAAAACATTTATATTAACACAGACAAAGAATTTAATAAATCCACTCACTACTGCCTGATCCGCTGGGAAGACTTTCAAATGAACTATTAGAACATGGGAAGGCTTGGTCACCGCTCGTTCTCCTGTCAGTGCCTTCGGGACCTCTTTCTTGTCTTAATCTTGATATTTTTCTTTGGACATCTTGCCTAAGGCCTCTTACTTTTCCTGCTAAATTTGATACTCCTTCACACTCTTCCGCTGACTGAAATAATAAATGAGTTTTGTTAGTCGGGCAAAGGAAATTAAAATCAAAAGCAATGTCGTGTTTCAGTAGCCAAATTTATTTATCTATAGAATTTTGAATAAGTCGTCAAATGTTGTGAACATTATAATTTTTAAATAGCCAATCAAATGCCTCAATAGTTCGTGTCTGTCAGTTACCTTATGTACAGTGGCTATATGTTGCGAGTCGGTCTCGCTCTCTTGATCTTCGTAATCCGATGATGCGGGTGATAATGGGTCGCCGCCTATCCGATACCCGGACATTTGCCTGTAGCCTCTTCTCGAGTCCCGTTCGGACCGACTTGATTCTAGAGATATGCCTGAGAGTCTCGAGCCTATAGATTGAATATCGGACATGGCGTAATCCCCGCTTTCTCGGTCTCTCGGCGTTCGCAAGGGGATCACAGTTGTCGGGTAGGGACCGCTTTGTGGAATTATTAGCCCCCGTCGCGGGGCCCTCGCTAAACTTATATCACCCGCGCTTCTCAGGGATATCACGCCTTCTCCTCGTTGCTCGTTCCGGAGATTTAGTGTGAAGCAAACTCGGCCATTTTGAAATGTAGCTGCAGGCGCGCCACCGCCCATAAGAAAGTCTTCTGGATCGCTTTCGTAAGGTGGTTCGTCATACCAGTGTCCTCGCCCTGATAGCCCTCTCGCTTCGTCGTCATACATATACGTGTCGTCTGTAAACGAGCCCTTCATTAGACTTGTGTGTTGAATAGCTCCCAAAATGCAAATAAAAAATTTCGTGCGAAAATAATGACAAAAGTTTTACCGTACATTTGCTCTTCCACAAATTTGCGGTTCCACTGACAACACTGCAGTTTAAGCTGTGTACCAACATCGTAAAGCCGTGCGTGATTGATGCAAAATATTTTTAAAACAACATGCTTAAAGCATTTTGCCGCAAATTAAATCGGATGAATGAATGTGATGAGTTAACTGTCTTATTTTCTGTTTCACTTATTTTTCAGTACCATATTTTATTTCAAAATGGCGTGTGAAATTCTTTCACAACATTTTGTTTAATTTTATTTCTTGTCATGTAGAGAACGTTGTTTTAACATTAAAATTGATGAATGAAAAATGCACATCGAAAGCAGACGGAACATAATATTTTGACGAACGACAATAAAAATATTCAAATAAAGCATTCCGCAATATTGAACAGTCTTTTTAACAAAAATAAAAAATCGTGCAAGCAACATGCCAATTTTATACAAAATCTTTTATATTATCCTGTCTAGACGTTTCAGTATGACATCAATTTGTTATTGTAGAAATGTAATCATAACAAGATAATTCAAAGAAATTTTATATTTATAGTTCCACTGCATAAACAACTTTGTAGTAGTAATCTGTTTGTTGACTTTTTCTTATACACACAACCACAAATTGGAGTATTTTTTAATTAATATATTTAGTGTCTTCGTAAAGTATATTGGATAAAATAAATGTTTCACTTAAATATTGAAACGTCTAGATAGCATTATCTTATATAGTTTTCTTTGCACTTTTAGAATGGAAATAAAATTTAATTAAAATTAAAAATGTTAATAAGAATTGAAATAATTATAAGAAGGTAAGATTTTTCAGGAATCTTTAGAAACCATATTTTTAAATGCAACAACGGCAAGATCATATCGTATTTTAGCTAACACGTAATTTCAGTTCTTATTGTGTTTAAAATGAAGCTGTACCTATCTGTAGAACAAAAATCTAAAAGTACTTTATTAAAACTATAAAAATACCTCCAAATGGACCACGGACTCCATCCCTCCCCATATTCATAAGACCATGTCTTATGTCCCTTAAAATCTGTAACAAAACAAAATTTTATTGATTCATAAGAGAAACAATGGTTATTTATTAATCAACCTACCTAATTAAGAGTCTTAAAAAAGTCAGAAATCATATTCATATCTTAACATTTATAGAAGTTTACAAACGTAATATCTTTTATTTTTCGACCTATATTCCTTGGGGAAAGTTGATCAGTTTCATGGGTAGAATCACACCCTTTTCTTTTACTCCCTATATAAATTTATAAAAAAAGATTTAAAGCTTTTTCTAGGCAAGAAAAACATATCTAAACGAAAAAGCTATAAATATCGTTCTTACGCCCCTATGGCAGTTACGTGTGTAAAACTCCCCTTATTTTATACTTAAGTAAAGACATAAAATGTTTATGGTTTTTATAAAGAAATAAGCGTACGTATATTTTATTTCCCATAATCCCCGTATGAACAAAAAATAACATTACATCATGTTACATATAACAATCTTAAAACTTAAGAAAATAAGACTCGTTAAATTAAGAAAGGAAATCTCTTTTGTAAATGTAGATAGATGGATGTGGTTGAACAAAATGAACACATCAATCTACGTGAATGTGTTCTTATGTAAAATCATTACATTGTTGGTCTACCCTGAATGCCTATTTGCTTACGAAGGCAGATAACGCGCTTCGGAAAAAAACTTTTCTTAGTTCCCTCACAACACGTTGGCTGCGGGGGAAAAAGCGTGAACACGACAATAAATATTCGGCGGAGGTAATAAAACGACCACTTCCACGTAAGTAGGAAAGTATTGGACATTAAGTTAATTTATGCACACTCCGTTTCCGCGGCGCGAGGTAAAGCAACACGAAAGGATTTGCGCTGCGTTAAGAGTAAATGAGATTTCACGACGGCGCTGAACGTGTTAAACGCTTACAATAAAACTGAGGCTAGGAAATAAGCGGATTTCTTGTAAATTTTACATTATGTAAGTTACATAGTGTTTATGCATCTAAATTCAGAAAACAAAAGATCCACACAGGAGTGATTAGAACTCATGACCTTGACCGTGTTGCTCTAACCATTGAGCTTCTGTACATTTGAAAGTATTTTCTTTTTTAGGCGAGTGGTGATGCTAACTTATGACGTGTTGTGTTCTCTTTACCAAAACACCAATTTTGAATTCACTCGCATGAAATCCAGGTTTCTATATTTTACATAATATGACATATTTATAGGATGTAAAATATAGTATACGCTTTGAGTCAAATAGGTTTTTTTGATAAAAAATCTAGGATGTTAGTCAAAAAATACGAACAACTATCATCAATTTTAAATATTCCGGAACTGACAATAGTGTAAACAAAACAATTCAGTACTTTTACAGCTTGCTCTATGTTACAGGAACATTCCGTTTATATGATTTCCTATAAACCCAAATTTTTAATGACTTTGGGTAGACGCGTGTCACCCGAAATTCGTGCCGCAAACTGTTTAGTGCTGCCGTAAAATTTCAATGTTCGATATTCGAAGTACCAGGGACGCATAGTTTTATGAGCTTTCCAAATGTAACTTCCATGCTGGACTGGGACCGATAAAAAACATGAAATTTATAGAATCTTTTCAGACTTTCCCACTACTCCCATATTGTTCAAGTGATTTCGACACTCTGAAAAAATAACTTTTTATGATTGAGACAATAAAGTTATATTAAGATCAATTATTCTGTTGATGGAAATTATAAAGAATTTGGTAGTGTCAAGTAACTTGATTCATTATTTTTTTAACATTATAGGCATAAACACAAATTACTTTATGTGCCCGTAATTAAACAAGTTTTTTTTTAGTGCACACTATTAGGGATACACATAATGCGTCATCACATCAGTAGAATTAAACTGTCTTTGCAATTTTTGATTCTGATTCTGGGGTTCGTATCAGAAAGACCTGGAAAGACCAAATACGCTCCCTGTTAAAAGCTTGCTCCTACTGTAAGCCCGTGAACTATATCAACCGATACTAATACCCAAAGGTTGCCTGGAAGGAAATGCTGCTATAGCAATAAGGCCGCCAATATTGTACTATTACTTTTGTTCATTTTATTTTTGATGTTAACCTTTATGAGCTTCTTTGTGCAATAAATAATTTTATACTGTATTGTTTAAATATTTTATTATTAACTGCCTCCGTGGTGTAGTGGTCTTACGATCCGGAGGTCTTAGTCCTAATATCTGTGCTACAAGGCCGTTTGAAAACTCTGACGCCTGGGTTCATCGGGTCGTTGTTAGACTCGAAAATCTACTCGCTAAGAAGTAGAAGAATATTTCATTATACCCAGTGCAGCATAGAAGTATACTTTTATGAGTCTACCAAATGTGCTGAGCAAGGGCTTCCGAAGTTTTGTAGGGAAGCGATACAACTGCCTGTAATAGGCTTAGCTGGAGATTAAGCACGATTAGCTTGGACTCTGCCGCGTCGAATGCTCGCCCCATAGAAGATTACAACTTACTTCCACATCAGATTAGTTTAGGGTGTGTGGGTGGCGTAGATAGATTTATTATGAGTTAATGGTATCTTAAGATTTGAAAAGAAAAACGAACTCGACAATAAAACTGATTTTTTAAAAGAGGTGAATTATAAAATCAAAATTTCGACTCGGGCTGGATTTGAACCTGCTGCGACCTATTTATTTTTATTTACTTATGAGCCTGTGGTGTCCCACTGCAGGGCAATAAGATACATAAAAAAATCTATTATTATTTTAAATTTATAATCATCGTAGCTCTTTCACTTGATTAAAGAAACTGTTACATTGTACTTTTAAGAGTTTATCTTAAGTAAAAATCATCTTTTTAATTAAAACTTTCTTAACTCTGGTAATGACTTAGGACTTTAAAAAAGTCTCAACCTCCAAGTTACAGAGTTTTAACTACTGTATTAAAGTAGACAAGTATGATAAAAAAATTACAAGTTACCTCTTCTTGTTCTCTCGCTATTTTGTCTTTTTTCTTCATCGCTTCTTGTACTTTTAACTGTAACAAATAAAAATGGAATTAGTGGTTAAAAACTAAGAATTTGAATGACTTCGACCGAAGATAATGTCAAAAATGTGGACATGAAAACGGTTTTTTTTTTGATGATTTCCCATTATTAGGTTCGTATTTATGATGCGATATCAAACTTGAGAGCAATATTAGGTATGGATTTGACAGGCCAGTTTGTAGTGAAATTACATTTCAAGTGCTCTTATTAGTGACAGCGAGTTTGAGTTCGTTTCAGAAATATAATTTCAGTACAAAATGGCCTGTCAAATCGATTCTTAATATCGCTCTCAATCTTGAGATCGCTTTATAAATACGAGATTTAAAAACTTAGCCCGTATTTATTATCAACAGTTAAGACTGACAGCGAGATTTTAGTTCGTATCAGAAATGTCATTTCGGTGCTGTCGAATCCATATTTGATACTGCTCTGAATCTTGAGATCGCTTTATAAATACGGGCCTTTATAACGTATCTCCTGTGCCATTTGTTTGAGTAGGAGCGTTGATCTTATGAAATAGTTGTATGTAATCATGAGTAGAATCAAAATCAAAAGTTCACGTAGGTACCTATGGATTTAATTTGCACAAATTAAGGTACATTTTTCTGGAAGTTTAGGTGTAAAAACTCAACAATATACTCTGAAAACAGTACATTTCGTTATTTGTGCAGTCAGTACTAATTTCAAAATGCATTCAAGCTGGTTTTAATAACAGCATCATCACATACGTAATATTACTGAATAGACGTATTTCCACGAAATATTTTCGACCACCACACTGATTAGTGGATTGCTAAAATAGGATACGGTAAACATGAATTTGCTAACATTATTTTGCTTTCATGCAAATATCGGTGAAAGGTACCTGCGTGCTATTTCGTGCATTGTATGTGTACAAACTAAACAGGTAAAGTTACACGCTAATCTAGCATACCATGTTATTGAAACAAGAACTAGATTCAATAAAATGCTAAGTCCGATGTTTGATGCGTTTGACTGTAAAATTAGGAATTGATCTTCCAGGCGATCGGTGTACAGTTCATCTCATAATAAATGCTTGCATTCATGGCTTGCATTGTTACCATTCACATATTTTGTCTTACATGGTTTTACACTATAAGGTGCAGTGCAAAAAGCGTGCAGTGTTTTTTTTATTATTAAGAAGAATGTAGAAAATAATGAAAATTTCGGTGTCCACCTCCAATTCTTTGAGCATGCCAATAAGTAAACCAAAAAAGAGTAAATCAGAATAAATTTTGAATTTTGGATCTGTTAAAGCTCTGTTGGCAAATTTAAATGTCTGTTGCTAAATAAATAATACATAAATAATAAATATTAGCACTCTACCTTTTTATATTTTTAAAGTATTTACGCTATACGAATACACCAAATACTATAAATAATTACATTACTATCATGCTAATATGCGTAGCTCAAAATATAAATTGTGTTATTATTATTTGATGCTTCGTAAGTATATTTTTGTATAAACTTGCCATTCAGAGCTTAACAGAAAAACATGGAACTTTCCTGCTATGAAACAAACAGTGTATGTTTTAAACGTTTTTTATTTCAACATTTTACTATAGCATTTGTTGTGTAAGTGTGATGAAAAGATTAACTACCATCTATCTTGGTCATTCCAAAAACAAAAAAATCATGCTTATACAAACACTGTCTGTTACAAAAAAATATTATAGCAGGAAAATCCATGCAAAAGCTCACCCTATGTATAGTTTCTTCGAAGGTGTTTGGTTGGGCGGCAGACATTTGAAAGAAGCGGAGGCGGTCATAGTCCCGAGGGTCGACCATGGACCTGAGGGCCGTATCAGGGCCTGGTCCTAGTCCGAGACCACTTTGGAGCACGCTGTCTGGAGTATCCACCTGAAGGCAAGTTGTTAGCTACAGAGAAAGGAATACTTAAGACTACGGTGCTGATACTGCTGTGAATTTCTGCATTTCTAGCAGTGAAAATGAAAGTGAAAATGTTAATATAATCTTTCTAAAAGAAAATATTAACATGTAACAAAGAACAAGAATTAAGTAGCTGCTTTGTCTGAAAAGTTGTTCACTCAGACGAAATTTAAATGAAAAGAGTTTTATTAACTTTCAAAAATATCGAAAGTAAGTATATTAAAAATGGTAGCATTAATCATAGAACTAAATGATCTTTCGTACACTGCAAAGTTACTTGATAAGTCAAAACTTTTTCACGAATCACGACGGGCTCGTATAGCAGCAACATGATAAATTAACATCCACAAAATATATTCAGGGAAAAGTTTGAAACTGTCTGACTTAGTGCGAATGGAGGCAAGAAAAATAAAAACGCAAAACATGAAACACAAAAATTGTGTGGAGGTTTTGGTGTAATTTATTACATCATAGACTTTATCAGCGTCAATACCTAATTTAGGTAAGGATCTGCTAACAATTAATATTACATCAAAACATATAATTGCTATTACACAACTGCGTTGTTCAGGTTCAAATAACATCCCACAAAACAATCCCAGCGACCTAACAGTAAATTCTACATCTACAATACAAACAAGACGAACACAAACATCAATACGACCGACGCTAATTACCACACTGCCAGAACAAACAGGCCGAACAAACACACAAACACAACTGTTTCATTTATCACTTACAGTTTAAGAAAGGAAAAAGCTAAGGAAATCTGAATGACAATGAGGCATGCGCACAGGAATCAATTAATCATATGAAGCACAAAGGTTGCCCATTAACTCCATACTTGATAAGGGAATAATGCCAGTGGCCGACAATAGCGCCTATAGACGCGACAACCCTGCGGATCCTAAGCCAGTGCCATACAAAATTTATTGACGCTATCAAATTCGAATATTCTCTTTTAAATTGAATATATTTTGAGGCTATCGAGCTTTTCCGCTGCATTTGGGAATTATCAGAATCAGATTTGTGTTAACTGCTGTTTAATATGGGAAAATTTTAACCAACATTATTGTAAGGCGTATTTAAGTGATGTTAATTAACTCAACCGCATTGTCCGCTTATTTTGTTAACTTGATTTAATTGATTATAATATGGTTTTGTACTTATTATTATTTCACTATCAGCTATGAACCATCAATATCAATCAGCATTCAGTATAACACGTAATATTGAATTTAGTATATTACAATAAATTTGAATAAGCCAGAGAGAAATGTATGTCAAAAACATTACCTTGAAAATATTACCACAGTAAAGTGAAAAATGTGCCTGAAGAAATAACTTCCGTAGCGAAAACTTTACCATCGGAGTATTTTGCGAGTCTGGGTTCATTTTAATTTACTTTACTGTTGGGACTATTTATATTACCTTCCAGTTATAAACTGTTATTCTAGTAGATATGAATGTTAAAACAAATATGTACCAAAATTTTCGAGATTGCTTAAAATTACGTTGTTTAGTTTTAGTTTTGGATATTAGTAATAGTCACATAAGGTACCTATTTGATAGCTATTTTCAGTGTAGGTATTTAATTTAATGTAATAGTAATAACAATCCGCTTTCTAAGACCCATTTGGCACAAAGTACAAAATTAATTTAGACTTCACGTAGTAATCCATCAACCAGGTCTTACAATTTGTATTAAGTTTGTATAACTTATTTACATATTCCATTTTTTGACTTATTTTCCTTAGAGAAAGTATTTTAAGTATTAGCACCATGAAACATTTTGAACTCGCATGTATGGCGCCGTGCTCAATCATTCTTTATCCACGGCTGATCAATTTTGTATTCTTGATATTCGATCTAGAGCACAATGCAACATACATTGATGCCATTCCGCCGACACATTGCACTGGTGTTTTACGACGTTGAGTCGCTGCTGCCAGTGCAACTATAACGTTTTATTGCCGATATCTCCACTCTACAGAGCCATAAGCCGCGAAAACTGGTACCATAATGCAGCCCACAAGCCGAAGGCAAGGTGCCAATTCTCTGTGTAACTCAAATATTTATTCTTTCCCCAGACGATGCGAATAAAAGTACAAAGTAGGAAGTCGGTATTAACATTTTATGATGTTTAATGAAATGTTAGCATAGATTTTGTGGAACCAATGCATGGAAAGCACGTAGCGTCATCCACGTAGATACTAACAAAGTTTTTAATTGCGAAAATTTCAGGTACAGCAACAAGGTTACAAACATATTACTCAGCATAAAATTTTGTTGTTAACACTCAACAAGTCACCTGAAATGTGTTTCTAAAAGTTTTGTAGACGAGGCAACAGTTGCGTGACGATAAAGTTAGAAAAACAAGAACAACAATGATTAACCAAAGTCAAATGTTAAGTGATGACAAAACACGCAACTCAGAAAATAGAGTAGCCTAACATGAAAACTACATCTAAAGTGCCACTTCTTGCCTCGAACTAATAGATAAAATACATCGTTGATGGCACTAAAATAAACTTGCAATCAGAACCGAGGCAGCGTAAAAATAATATCCAAAGTCTTGATCCCCTAATCACACTCGGACACAACTCCAATACCCGAAAAAAGCAACTTCTGACAGGGCTAATCCTAAGTGCAAGTTGGCCGATAAGGATTATACCGCGCCCTAATGGCCTCCATCCCTTGGCCCAACAAACGGTCATAACTCAGCCGCCGTCTCCTTGGCTCAACCGACTTAACTTTGGCAGCCGTCATTTCTCAAAAGGCATGTGGTGACGTACCCCCGACCCCGAAGATTAATAAATATATAGGTGGACGTGGAAAAATGTAGCACTTAATTCAGTGGAGATGAGTTGCGTATCTAATGCGTACGAGGCTAGAACTTTCTGCTTAGTAAGTTCGCAGAGTAATTTACTACTTGAGTGAGCAATGTTTGAAGACGCCTTATGAATTTTGTGAGATACGGTTTTCACGTTATCATTATGGCATTTACATACTTATTGGGCTCGATTCTAGATTCATATATCTGTCACTTTCAAAATAATAAAATTTAAAAAGGACAGGCGATATATTCGCTATAGTTTTACACTTTGTCCTTTTGCAAGTTTCCCCAGTATTTCTGTCAATTTCATCCGCCATATCATATGACGGAGTAAAATGACAGATAACGAATAAAACCACCGACTATAAATCAAAAACCGGAGAGAATAGTTACCCTGTCCTTTTCCAATGTTTTAAGTCTAAAAGCGACAAATAGATTTTAATTTTAGCCGGAAAATCTAGAATCGAGTACTATATACTGACGTATCATGTAGGTATGTTCAATGAAAGAACATTGCAAAAAGTTCCCAAAAATTTGAATAAAATTCACAGAAAAAAGAATGCATGACGAAGGCAATGGGCGATGGAGACAATCACAATGGGAACTGTCTAAAGAGAATATACAGTCACATGGAATGCGATATTAGATTTGGACACAAAAAGAATAAGTAATGAAAATCAAATAACCGAGGGACAACGAAAATGAAAAATTGGGACAGAAGAAGTTCACGCATGCATAATAATATAGTTCTATAAAAATATTACAAAGAGAATAATTTATTTTAGTTTGATGCTTTTGTTTTGGAAACTCAAAAAACATGCCTATAAAATGAAAAAGTTAGAAATTTCTTCAAATTTCAAATTGTTTCAAATTGATTTGGTATAATAATTTGTTGCTCTTGCTTAATAAGGGAGAATCGAAGATTTTTGAATTTGATAATGTTATAACATTTCTTCGTCATCATCTTCAAATTAAGTTGTAGAACAAGTCTGTCTTAACTTTTTTTTGTATGCACCATATAAAACTCTTAGTTCGCACGATAAATAAAACTAACCAAATCGCAGTCATTGAAGGACACTCCACACCACAGCAATAAAGCCTGCATTAAAGCAAAAAGTCTCCGAAGCTCCGAAGCTTTTGCGAACGCGATGACTGCAGCATATTCGCAGGCTGCATTGTACACGGCGCGTCATACTAATTGCTATGAGTGCATATGTCAAAGAAAACCGGCGCCAGCCCGGATGGATGTAATGGCGGAAGGGGTTGCGAAAAGAAACGCAAAAAAAGAGTAGAGGCCGAAGTGAGGCAGTTGCCCTGAGATTTGGTTTGCGAGTTTGATTGATGTGAGGCGCATGTTGTTTCTGAAGTGTTATAAAGTTGAGTTGTATGTTGACGATGTTATTAGATGCATATTATAAAAACAAAGATGGTCACGGTCAAATAAGTGTAAATCGATGATTGTTTAATCAAATATACAAGCTTAGTACCAATAAATAAACTTAAATCAAATTTATGATTTAGGCATGGCGACTTCAAAGAAGATCATGAACTTTCTTTGATCTATCGCTCCACTTGCCAGCTAGTTTTGACCAGCGTGACAAGCATGACAATTAGTACTACCTTTTAATGATGGCTATGCTCTTCAGCACACCTCCAGGTAATGATGAAGTATGTATAAAGGTTCTTACCCTCTGTGGAGGCAGGATTTGCCTGGAGCTGTTGGCGTGCTTCGGCGAACAGGAGCCGTGCTTTTCTTTCCTATGCGATTTCAGTCCACGAAGCAATCTTGAAAACGTCGTCACCTTCTTCTTGGCAGTGCCGAGGCAGTTATCTGTAGGACAAAACAATCGAATACACTGAAAAACATACTTGTTTAAATACGAGCGCATAAAGTAATGTGTTTATAACAATAATGTTAGAAATTAAATGAATTAAGTTATTTGATAACCACTACCAAGTTCCTAATAATTTCAATCAACAGAATAATTGATCTTAACATTAACATTAACTTTATTGTTTCAATCATATTACTTGATGTATGTAAACAAGTTCCTTGATCAATTTAACCAAGTATTTTTTTCAGAGTATAGCTACACAGTAGCCTGTAAGAGTCAAATAAGCCAGTCCTGTAAGTCTAAAGTAGGTACAGGGTGATCTAAGTGACCACGATTTAAAGAAAGTAAGAAAATTTAACATGACCACTATCATACCCACATTTTTCTTCTTGCTCAAAGCATTTTAAAACTCTGTTTATCGAAATTATACCTAAAGCAGCAAACAAAAATACAATATTGATTCGAACAAATCTTGCCATTGCCTTTCATTCAAATGTTTGTTTATGGTTTTTCGTTGCACGCGATCTTTCAATTTTACAAATCTAAAGAAAACTACAACACACAGCTTATCATTGTTCGTGGTAGTAGAATACTTGCAGCAAATTGCACCCATGTTGTAAAAAAAGGTGCTAAGCGTTTAACATTTATTTGACATAAATGTGCATGTCATTTGAACTGATCTTATGAACAAATATTGATTACTATATAATAGAAGAAATCAATCAATAATATATTATTATGTTTTATATTTCATCTTGCATACTTATGTGATTCATAAGACAAAGTAATTTTATAAACTTAGGCCATTTATGCACTGCTCCGTATTTTCTAGTAAATGTATGACAGCTTGTGCACCCATCTATATCCGTTTAATACGTAATTTTCACGGATACACATCGGACCGAATACGGAGCAGTGCAAAACCGCCCTTAGGCCTTAATTTTGTACTTACCACTAGGAGGGAATTCATAAAAATACGCCGATCGCGGGCTTAGGCAACTGAAACAATAGAAAAAGTTTTATTCAACTTTGTTTGCTACAATAAAAGGAAAACTATACAATAACAAAGCAAGTGGGCAGGCGAAGTAGGTACGAACAGCATATATTATTATTATATAACGTAGGGGTCAGAAAAGAACCACTTCATTATCACATAAAGGATAAATTAATTGGAATACTCAATATATTTCTTTGCTTTCTTGTTGTACATATAGGTCTTATGGTATAACATTCTTAGATCAACAAGAACCCTGTTAGAGCACTGCAACATAATAGTAATATTTACATAAATCTAATCACAGACAAGTTTAAAATCTCTCTTAGATTTAGAATAATAATAAAAGTAACACTATTATTGGTAACATTATCCTATATTTACCCTGTGGAGACTACTTACAAAATAACAATAAGATCAAGTATCCTACATTAAATATTTCATAAGTACCTACCTACTACTTAACACAAGGTTTTTTAACTTTAGTAATACAATTAAAACAAATATATTAATAAAATATTGCAGTATCAAAAACTCATTTAAGTTATAAAAACATTTTTGAATTAGGTAATACCTAAGCGTATTATTGAAAGCTCGTATATCTTTTTCTTCGGCTTTAATATAATTTAGATGCGGATATAGATTTTTATAGCAATATGCAATATCGTTTCTTAATTGCTAATTTCTCGCGACTGTGCCTGCCAATCCGGTTGCCAAGCGGCACAAGTTCGGCAATAACATACCAGCTGCGCAGTTTATCACCTTTAGCTACATTACCGACACAAAAACCTTAGGTCGCCATCACACAAATTATTAATTTCCCTTGAAACCCCATAAGTTCCTTTACCACATAGAATGACAGATGTTGATGAAGGAAAACCGAGTGCGGAGCTTTGATTAAACGCCATTATCAATCAATAGTAACGACTGGGTAATTGTGTGATTAATTGATTACACTCCATCACCATCGAACCTCCTGATGTCAAACACCAATAGGTTTTTTGTTCTAATAAACCGTAGGCGGACGTTGAAAATCGGTAAACTTTGATTGCAAATTCATATTATAGCATGAATAATTATCAAATGTATTTTTGCCTATCAGAGATGTGCTGTAGGTATTTTAAAGTTATTATGAACTTACAAATACATATACATACGAAGAATTTCACACGGGAGGGGTTGGAACCCACGAACACGGCACAGTGCGCCGAAGGTCGTGAGTTCAAATCCCTCCCGTGCGATTTTTTTCGTACCTATGTATGTATTTGGTGGATAAAAAGCATTAATACTTTAAGTGTCAAATATTAAAATAAAAAGGAAGTTGATATGTTTTGATAAATGTTTAAAAAAAAGAACTCTAAATCATTCAACATGCTGCAACAAACTTGGATAAGAAGACATTTGCAAAATATGTTAATGTTGCAGAAACTTCAAAAAACTATCAAAAGTATTAAAAGTACTAGGCTTACATAAATTTTGTTTTAAAATTGAATCCTATAGGACTGGGACTGTATTCCAAATATTCTAATGTCATCGAAGTTAAATACCATAGCAGCCACGTTTAAAACTGATGGTTTAAAACCAGATTTCCACTGCAGTGACCGCATGTTCCACTGGAGTGATTTAGTAGTGACACAATTTTGTCACTCTGTTGTGTACATAGTGAAATGAACGTCCATTTCAAGTTAGCTTTCATGCTAAATTACATAAGCATCCAGTTGCACAAACGCTTCTGAAATGGCTGGAACTGTATTTAGTGTTGAGCTGTTGAGAAATGCAGCTGTTAACTCGTTAAGCGCTGTATTTTGCAGGTCGAGTAGCCCATTTAATAAAGTTCTACATATGCTGGTTATTAAGTCATCATCTCAACCGATATATTCTGCCACGTCAAATAAGTAACTCAAAGTACCTGTCTTCTCAAACTCCTAGAAATGGTACTTAATTTAAATTTTAGCAATTTTCGTTGCTGAAAGATAATATTAAGTTTAACAGAGTTAATATTTTTTGCACGTGTAATAAATTATCTCCTGCTCGTCTCATGTTCCATTTATTTTAAAATTGAAACGAAATAATAAATTATACATAATAATAAATGACAACGAAAACACATAATTGACACTATCCTATTTATCTGAAAACAACCCGAACGAAATTCAACGTATGTTGCTTATTATTTTATTACAATCATTAAACACATTCACACTGTTCGGTATGAATTAACGATTTAAAATAAATATTCATATTTTGCGATAAATATTTAATTTCCCGACGCAGGCCACGGGAGACAGACGTTCAGGATTCCATAGTAAATGAGAAATTAATGACTATCGGCATTAACAATACCACGCTAATGAAGAATGGCGAAATGAGTTCTGTTTTAATGAATACGTTAATTTGTAAAGGGTTCGATTTCGTGTCAGCAGACTGAGGCAGATGAGACAATAATTAACGTCATTATAATCAAATTTGAATGAAAATCACCTAGACGCGGAACTGATGATGGAAACTGAAATCAACGGTGACCGACCATTGATCGGTATCAAACACTGTGGGAATATTAGGCCCGTAATTAAAAACAGCACTTGAGACTGACAGTCAGTTTGAGTCCGTATCAGAAATGTGATTTCAGTACAAAAGTACCTGTCAAATCCACACATAATTTTACTCTCAATCGTGACATTGCTTTATAAATACGAGACTTAGTGACTTCGAGACTTCTGGGTGGACTCGCTTCATCACTCACTTTTAACTTAGACTTGGATCAAGAGCAAGAAAAAACAACTTTTTAAAAGCAAAATTTTGTAAGAATTTCAAGGTGATTTGTGGAACAACTGCTTAACAATCTTTCTCTATCCTAGCAAAGATATTCTTTGATAAAGTGTTTCATTGATAGTTTTATACATCTCTTATAATGACAACAATGACTTAAAATTACACCAATACGTGGAGAAAATAGCAGTGGTGAGATGAGATGAAAATCAAACAAAACCACCAATGTGCGTTTCACATCACATTGCACGGCAATTCCATTTCTATTTCACAAACTGAACTCATTTAGACGTAGTAAATTTCGGAATGTAATTTAAACGCTTCCAGTTGGGTACACGCAAAGAGATTACTCGGGAACATCATTTGCTTAAATCAGTTGCAATTAGTTTGAATGTCCTCATGAAATAGTCACAGGAGACTGTGTAGGTGCTACAACTGTCACGCAAATTGCATGACAGGCACCTGTGGGCAGTAAATTATTTGTTGCTCCTATTTTGACGATATTTTTATGGTAAGTAGGCAAAGAGGCAGACCACCCGCCAAAATTAAATTAGTGATCATCATCAGGTACTGAAAATTTGTGATAACTTGCACGCAGAAAAATATATTTTATTTTCGAGGATTTTGAGCACTCAAAATGCTATTTTATTTCATATAATATGAAATAAATAAAAATATCGTTTGTTTGTTTGTGAAGCCCTGCGTCTTTCTTAAATGACACGGCTAGATGTCACTAACGTCGCTATGAAGCGTACATAATGAAAGGCTATAATAAATTCGTCACTCCCACTACCGTTTCAGTAGCTTAGTGGTAGAGCGATGGACTGGCATTCCAGAGACGCAGGTTCGAGCCCTGCCAGAAACGAATTTCTTTCTTGCATATTATATAAAATAACTTTACATTAAAGGATATTATTTTTTACAGTTTTCCTGTTGCACTGGCCCCAAAAATGCAAATTGGATTAACCGAAAATGGATCACATACCTCCGAATGATAAATCCCGCAAAAAAGGCCGAAGATTTGTATGGCATATTATTCTGCAATAATTCAGTTCGAAATTCGAAATATATTTCGGAAAGAGCAGTAAATCATAGTGAGCACTATCGTATCGGCATGCGACGCTGCGGATGCAATGAATATTGATTTTGGTACCAATTGACTTCCCGCATTAATATTTATACAATCCGAACATAGATAACATGCATCGGCGAAGTTCCGAATCGAATCTAAATTGAACGCTTTTCATCTCTCGCACAAAACAATAGCTGTCATCTCTCGAACAAAACAAAGGATATGCAACTCAAATACGAGTTCTACAAGTTGAAGAAGTTAGGCAAAAATAAAGAAGATATTTGGTATGGATGATCTAATCAAGTGATACAAATAATATAATGAATAGCTTATTCTACTCGTTCTACGAAACCAATTAGGTACATATCTATATTAAATTCTATCTTTTCTTGTATGTCATATTCCATTTGATTAAATTTTATAAATAACAGTAAAAGCTTTGCTGTATTATTTCTTTGATTTATGAATTCTTCCATGCTGGACTGGAAGCAAGAGAAAAATATAGAATGTGGCAGCTTCTTATTTTCTCCCGGGCATGCTGTAAAAGTGGATGGATGATGATGGGCTGACAACCTGTCACTACAGCAACATAACTACAAATCTATCTTAAATAACCCTCAATACTTTGAACCCCATTAGGGATAAAGACGTGACTATACGTATGTATATAACATGGAATGGAAAATTGTAATTAATTGTAGTAAACAGGAGTAACCTAAATTCACTTTTAATAATGTTATTTATAATGAAGATAGCCTTGTTTTTATCATGCTGATACACCTTATTAGTGCAGATATATTAGCATAACACTAGCGGCAACGACATACGGCATTTGCATAGACATTATAGTAGTAGGTGCATAAGGTAGGTTGCGGTATATCCATTAGGTATCGAAGGTAATAGGATATCACATTAATCAAGATTGATGATACGTAACATTATCATACAAGTAACATCTATCTTAGCAGCTTTATTAAGTTTATAGCAGATGACATTACTGAGAGACTTGGTGGGTCTATTATAAAATCGAGTCTGCACAACCGGTCTTCATTTAACCATCCTTGTTATTAACTAGCTGAAGTAAGCTCTGCTCTTCTAATAAAGGTTATTTTAAAATTAAAATAACATACATACATATAATCACGCCTTTATCCCTAATGGGGTAGGCAGAGCGTAAACAACCTAAACAAAGGTCGTTTCGCCACGTCTGACAAAGTTTTGAGGGTTATTTAAGATACATTTGTAGGTATATTGCTGTAGTGACAGGTTGTCAGCCCATCGCCTAAATTACAATATACTGAAACCCTCGGATCCCTTAGCTGGCTTTTACAGAAATGTTGTAACTGTAGGTTGTACTTAAAGCTAACAAGCTAATGATAGCTGCTTTAATAATGAAATAGCTTTGCATTGCGAATTTCTACAAATACTTAAACATCGCAAGGCAAGTTGTATTCGTATTCCGCAAACTTGTATCTTTTCGGATTCAAGTATATCTTGACTGTCTTTTACATACATACATAAATCACGCCTTTATCCCTTACGGGGTAGGCAGAGCGTTTAACGCCTCGTAAAAAGCGCTTTCGCCACGTCTGACAAAAATTGAGGGCAATTTTAGAATGTAATATGTATTGCTATAGTGACAGGTTGTCAGCCCGTCGCCTAAATTACAATACACTGTAACCCTCGAGTCCCTTTTGCTGACTTTAACAGCATGCCCGGGAGGAAGGGCAGCTGGAACATTCTATGTTTTTCTATCTCTCCCAGTCCAGCATGGAAGTAAACTTAACTGTCTTTTACAAAGATAATTAAGAAGCAAAGATGTATGTATGGCCTGAATTTTGTTTCAAATTATGTTAGGTATTCTGTGTAAATGTCTATCCTATGAGTGACTAGACTAACTTATATTGTATTTTGTAAATTAAAATTGTCTTTGATTTTATCTATACGGGGTGTAAGGGCCAGCGTCCCACAAACCGGTAAGCATAAAAACTCTACAAGTCCACAATACCTAACAGTTCCTATTAAATACGAAAAACAATAGATAAGTTACATTTCTAGTTATATCGAATGTATCACATGTATAGTCAATGTCCAATACAACAAGAATACGATAACGAAACATTGATTCAGGGTTTTATTTTACACAAATTTTAGCCAAAATATTTTTTATAGGTCCCAGTTATCCCGTATCTCAAGGGGCGGCTACCTAATCTAAGGGATTCGACGAGGGTACTGGCTTTTACAAAGAGAGACTGCCATCTGACCTCCGCAACCCAGACGGGAAACAGACCCAATCCTAGATTAGGCCAGAGTTTTCAAGCCGCCTATGCCTAGCACTGGTTCCTGACATGGCTTAACGACTAATATCTACGGTATTAAACTATATTAACCGGGACCAATGGCTTAAAGTGCCTTCCGAAGCACGGAAAAACCGCCGAATAAACGTACATATGTAATTCAAAAACCGAAAAACACATTGGTACGTGGTGGAATTCGAACCACGGGAGGTCGTTCGCTCCGGAGGCAGCGGCCCTATCCACTACACCCTCGGGCTCTCTTAGGTCTACAATTGAAACACACACTGACACACACTAAATAATTTTCATAGGTCTACAACTGAAATCCCGCCATATCTCGACGGTCGAGCAATCCAACCCGGCTTGTTAGTTTGTTAGTGAAGATTCCAGCGCAGCAGTTATAGTGTTAATTGAGTAACGAGAGTCTAACATTTCAGTTTCTATTTAATGCTCAGAGGTGAGAAGCTGAATTTGTACTAGCAGTTTGCAATAACACTGTTCTAGGAACTGTTCGTTGAATAACACACATCATTACTGCGAACTTCCATGCTGGACTTGGGAGCGAGAGAATAACATAGAATGTGCCAGCTGCATTTCCTCCCGGGCATGCTGTAAAAAGCAACTAAGGGATCCGAGGGGTTCAGTATATTGTAATTTTGGCGATGGGCTGACAACCTGTCACTATGGCAATATACCTACAAATCTATCATAAATAACCCTCAAAACCTTGTCAGACGTGGCGGAACGACCTTATAGGTCGTTTACGCTCTGCCTACCCCATTAGGGATAAAGGCGTGATTATATGTATGTAAGTATTACTGCGAACTTCCATGCTGGACTTGGGAGCGAGAGAAAAACATAGAATTTGCCAGCTGCATTTCCTCCGGGGCATGCTGTAAAAAGCAACTAAGGGATCCGAGGGTTTTAGTATATATTAATTTTGGCGATGGGCTGACAACCTGTCACGACAGAAATTATATGTAGAAATCAATTTTAAATACCCCTCAAAACTATGTCAGACGTGGCGGAATGACCTTTGTTTAGGTCGTTTACGCTCTGCCTACCCCATTAATTATTTATGTTTATTACTGCGAAGTTCAGTAGTTTATTTGGAAAATCTGTGAGATAGGTAAGATAAAAATAAGGTTTTTTTTGGTTAGGTTATATTATTACAGATTCTATTTTATGTTCAAAGGTGAGAAGCTGAATTTATGCTAGCATTATGCAATAACAGAGTTCTGGGAACAAGCTATTCATTGAATAACACACGTATTGTGACTGTGGTAGGTATGGTTCAGTACATTGGTTGAGAATCTAGAGATAAAAGTAATTTATTAATAAAAAAAAGTAATACATTATTTCCCCCTGTTCCAATTATCTCTACCGGTATTGCCCTTCCAGTTTTAATAGTGGTTCAATCATCATGGTTTAGTTTATAATTCATAGATTTTAAATTTCTGAAACGATTAAAATAACACATTCATAAACATCTTACTCCCAATAATTAGTTTTTTTCTACTAGGTATAGCACGCCATAATTTTTCTATTTGTTAACACTTCCGTCTTTAAAAGAATAAAATATTTATAACCATTTACATTCATGTAGCTTCATTATAGATAAGGTTTCGTGTCTCGAAAGCTGTGTTTATAACATGTTATATGCCACGTGACTGAGCTGAACTGAGCCATACTATTGTATTCTATTGAATACAAATTTTTATGGTTCCATACATAAACTGTAAATGGACATTTCTGACCATTAAGTATTAAACGTATAAAAGGGTTTCATAAAATAATCTACCTAACTTAAGTACGTCAAATAACTTGTAGATTAATAGAAAACGCAACTAAGTAAATCATGTTCAATCATAAACATCAGCCACAACAGTGCACTACTGTAGTAGTAGTAGTAAGTACGTCAAATAACTTGTAGATTAATAGAAAACGCAACTAAGTAAATCATGTTCAATCATAAACATCAGCCACAACAGTGCACTACTGTAGTAGTAGTAGTAAGTACGTCAAATAACTTGTAGATTAATAGAAAACGCAACTAAGTAAATCATGTTCAATCATAAACATCAGCCACAACAGTGCACTACTGGACATAGGCCTCCCCAAAATTGGGGGTATATGCCATACTCACCACGCTTTGCAGGCGGGTTGGTGAGCGCAGTAGAAGTTTCCATCCACAGGGAACGCTGCTGCCCTTTCCCTTAGTCGCCTTTTACTACACCCGAGGGAAGTTATGGAGTGATGCTATTCTAACCCAGCACTACACGGGGACATATTATGTTACTTTACTTATTTTAGATTATTTCAATTATAGAGACCAAGTTAAATTAATATTTTTTGGAATTTGTAATTCAGTTTACGATCACGGTGATTTTTCGTTTCCATATACTATTTTTTATACGAAACGCATCTGTGGAAAACACACATAAATAAAATAATATGAGTAATAAAATACAGCGTCAGATTGAATTAAATTCTTTATCTTTTATAACCTACTGTCAAATTTATATTCAAAAGTAATAAACATAGAGAAATTATTAAAATTTATTGTTAGATCTTACGTTATAACAGCAAAATGAGACTCTCCATTTTATTAATAGGCTGATAACAAATCATTTCCGGAAATATCATAGAGCCAATTTATGGGTTTTTTAAGGTATAACCGGAACCAAAGATACTACCGATATTTAAGACCCACTTTGTATATTCCACTCTTGACATTTATTGTTTGCCAATAATTTCGGTTAGACATTGATAAATATTGTATGTAATCTTATTTTTTTTTATATTGTGACATATTAATTTTTCTGCATCAACTAATAATTAATTAATTAATATATTTAAATTAAATAAAACTACTTCAATAAGCTACGGGCTACGCCTCAACAGGTAAAATTACATTGCGACTCATATTATGTATAATATCTGTATAACATGTAATTTCAGACTCATATATAAACTCTCGTATTTTCACTGTACTCACTGTAAAAATAAAAGTAAACAGTTTTGAATAACCCCGGTGATTCTATATAAAGACTTGCTTCACCAATGTACCACGAAAACTCGCGTTATGTAAGGTCTGCAAAAGCCCGCAAAAATTCTTGAGCTTTAAAATGCACAAAGTTTCATAACCATGAACACAAGCTGGGGGTATTTTAAAAGCGCCCATATGGGCACAGAGACAGTAATTTCATTTTAATACTTTAGATGTTCTTCCACTAGACAGCATGTCCACGGTACGGTGACGATATGGCTTTGTTTTGCCACTTGACGGTATTATCGTCGCCGTCATCGTCCGTCTAGTTTTACTCTGAGCGCTCACACACACGTGCATGCTTCGTATGATTACAAAACACATGCAGTTTTTCTGGCCGGTGACGATATTGGTGGGAATCAATGCCGTACCGCTGCCGTGCCGGCAAGTAGGAAAGCGTGTCATACAATTTCCTTGGTTTGCATACATCTCTTCCACAATACCGTCGACGATATCGTGCCGTTGCCGTTGCCGTGGACGTGCCGTCTAGTGAATAAACGCCCGAAGTACTCTGGAAAGTCGACTCGAACTCCAACACTCTTAAACATGAGCCCAGAAGTAACTTCAAGGTTCTTTTAAAGTTATTCCGATGTTACTGAATAATTCATTTGTTTGCGAAATTTTCCACCTAGACATTTTAACAGGAACCATTCCGCTGAGTTTGTTGGAAATTAAGGTATACTTTGAAACCGATTCTGTAAATTTTGGTCTGTAGCTTAGTGATTAAAAATATTTTAGGTGTCAAATCAAGTAATTTATTACACTATTTTTTTTCCTTATTATCACAAAATTAGACATACGAGTAGTTTTTTTAAAACTTTTACGGTTTCAACATTAGAATGTTTTAATTTGGAAATTTGTCGTGGTTTTTCATTTTTACCACAATAAATTATTCGTTTTTAAACATTCTAAAAAAAACACGATCACACTCACAGCCGCCACTAGGATTTCCTGTATCGGGGTGCCATGGTCAATGGACATACATAGAAACATCCATAAATACCACCCTAAGAATTAGAGTTACTTCTTAATTGTGTGGGTAGTAAATATTTGGATTATAATGATGGCTGTATGAAGGAATAGAGTCGACGATAGATCAAGTTTTTCCGGATGCTTATGGTAGGTAATATAAACACTGGTATTTTACATCAAATCCTTATGGTAGTACCTACAATTATGATTTCATTCGAATGAATGGTGATATCACAGGGTATTTGTATTTAAACTAGTTTTAAATGCGATGCCACGCTGTAAGCGAGAGAAAAACATGGAAAATGCCAGCTGCATTTCCTCTCGGAAATGCTGTAAATAGCAGCTAAGGGGTTTCGAGGGTTTCAGTGTCACACAACCTGTCACTACAGGAATATAATAAAAATCTATTTTAAAAAAACCTCAAAACTTTGACAAACGTGGCGGAATGACCTTTGTTTAGATCGTTTACGCTCTGTCTTCCCCATTAGGGATAAAGGCGTTATTATGTATGTACGTATGTATGTTGAATGCGATAAAATAAGCAAAAATAAACTCAACACAATCTTGCAAAATTAAAACAATATAGGCAGCTAAATAGCTTATCTCTCTCCTCGGGGAACATTAACGAAGCAATTAATTAGCTCAAACAGCATACTGTAAAGATCTAATTACCACCGAACGACACTCTATATCACGTGCTGCGTAGGCGCCTACCAACGGGAAACAGTACGTTCCAAATCAATTTATGGGAATGGCCTTGTATTAGCAAATGAGGTATACCTGATTAAAATTCGAATTTGGAGTCGAAAGAACTATTATGGAAAACAAAAATATATGAAACTTGAAACGAAACGTTTCAAGAAAGTTAATGTGACACCGGATCAGAAATATACGTGTACCTTACGTGAACAAAATATTATGCAATCTGCTTGTCAAAGTTTAGCAAATATTCTCGAATACAGCACAGAATATATAATACGAAAAGCCGCGGGGTAGACAAGTCCAGAAATTGGCTTATTTGCAGCTGAAACAATAAAGATAATTATATCAGTCATCAATCCAAGGCCTAGGCATAACTTCAATTGCTTTACTTTTGTAATCTCAAAGACAGCTCCGTAACGTAGCAACCAGGATCTACTGCTAACATTAATCAGTGCCTGATAGCAACATAGATTACAGTACATTAACAAGTGACCGTTGTTTTAGCTTTGTAGAACATTTTAAACCTGTTTAGTTGAAGCAGCAATGTCCCAATAGCAAAATTATGGTGGTTGTTCTCATTATACAAGTAGGGTTTGTGACGCGTTAGTAGGATAAAGCTGTACCTTAAGCAGTTCCTTATTAAGTCTAGTTTACGTTGTTTGCCTTAGCCCTTTCGATTCAGTATCTGTTTAGAGCACCTTAGCAAGCACTTCGTTCTTATTTTTCGCATATAAACTTAAATCCTTTAGTGAACTTTTAAAATATCTGTGAGAAGAGCGTAACCAACGACAAAACTTAAGTGGATATGGGCGGGACACTTGGCTAGGCGGGATGACGAAATGTGGACAAAAGCAGTCGCAGAGTGGTGGCCAATCGGAAAGACAATGCTAGTGGGCAGACCACCAGCCCAAAAACTAACACGAAAATAACAGGAACAGACTGGATGAGACTGGCACAGGACCGTGAGGATTGGCGTAATAGAGAAGAGGCCTTTACCTTGCAGTAGGTGGATGTGGGCTGAAAATGATGATGATGAGAAGTGAGGGTCACACGGTAGAACGTTAAAAAGAATCATCGATTCTGACACCGGCAATAAAAATAATTAACGAGAAACTACTAGACTGGAATGCAAGTACTTCCTACGTGACAACAAGTTATGATAAAAACCATGAAACCTGATAGGACGTATAAATGCATAATTGCAGCCGCCATGGATTCTTAGGAAGATGAATAGGAGCCCGTTGACATTTGCAAATGTTTGTAAAACGCCGCCGCTTGCAGACATTGTCAGGTATGAGGTATTGCCGTTTGCATCGGTAAATAGAGTTTAGGCTATAGTCAGTTTAAGAGACTCGATACATAAAAATTACTCACTAGGCCTTTACTACTTCATATAGGTAAATTTATTTTGACTTTAAAAACAACTGCCTCCGTGGTCTAGTGGCTAGTGCCATGGACTCCCGATCTGGAGGTCCTGGGTTCGATTCCCAGGGGGTAAAACACAAAATTGATATTTGAGAATTTATAACTTTGTGAATTTTTCCCCAGTTTGGGTAGGACATTGCAGGCTGAATCACCTGATTGTCCGAAAAGAAAAAGATTTCGTGCTTCGGAGGGCACGTTAAGCCGTCGGTCCCGGTCGCTGTCTTTGATAGTGGTCGTTACACAAAAACCATGTCAGAGGCCTGATAGTTGTGCTACTAGGCGGTTTAAAAACTCTGACACCATCGGGTCCATAGACTCGATACCCACTCGACAGAAGAAGAAGAAGATTAAAAAACACACGTGGATTGTCATAATTTCCACTTTTCTGAAATTTATTTAAGTGGAAATTACATTTGGTTTGGTTTAATTCAAAATGTTAGCTGTAATAATAAATGTAGCTATAATTTAAAAAAACACAGTAAATACTAAAACAGAGTACTTAAGTAGTCGGTAGGTCGAGTTAGAACCGTGCGAAAATCATTTATGGCCGTTTTTAACAATCAATAAATGAATAGGTATCTTTTTAACGACCTCCTTACATGGCAACATTGTAACCTATAATGTGCTCTACCCAACAAAGTATATCTTTCACAAGTCCCCTCAACAGCTTGCCTCGTATGAAAGGACTGTATAACAGAATTACTTCCTTCTCTGTACTGTGACGGTGAAAGCGAGTAAATGCAATTAAATCTCCCTTGACATGTACGTGTAAACCACAGTTAAGCCTCGACTCTAGCGTTGAATATGAATACAAGTTCAGTACCACCAGTTATATCTTGAGATATAATATATTCTGTGGCTAAAGCACGTCTATTGAAATAAGTCTCATATTGCCGGAGTGTGGAAAGTTGTAGGGCCATTCGCCAGCTCGCTAATTTGAGTTTACTTACATGAGTTTGAGTGCGGATAGTTCTAACTGCGGTTTTCTCATGGAGTGCGGGAGTAACTTACTCTTCTACTAACTTTGTTACTACGTTTTAACTGTTGGAGCTCATTTGTTTCAAAATAGAATGGTTCGAGAGGAAATTATATTATCAGCAGTCTGCAAGTATATCTATGTAGTAAAGGCAAGTTTTAACTAGAGAGGAGATACCTACTTAAAATATCAGAATGCAAGATACAAGGTATCACAATCTCTTTAACGCAATAAAAATAAAAAGAGATAAGCCTAGCTTAGAAATTCAACTTAATAGGGTGCGCTATCCAGATGGGCTCAGCCGTACAACCACGCGACTGCAAGTAACTATTCCCGGCCAAGAAAGCTTCTGTCGCCAATCGAATGTCTGATTTCAATTTAGATTAGCCGTTAAACATGCAGCGTAAAGGCTTATCTAACGAGTACACCTGTTAAAGTCAAAATAATGTATGACTACCCTTAGCATTCTCGTTAACATTCGTACTGCGAAATTCACTGCTCGAACGAGATAGAACACAGAACACTAAAACGCTCCTATTTATTCGGATCATTAACAATAATCTACAACCGTTGATGTGGGTACAAATTTAAACTATATTATGTGCGACCAGTTTAAATATTTATGGAGCGTTGCGTTTGAGATTGCCGCATTCTTGGCTGCACAGCTGAAGTGTCAATTGCTGTTTTTATTGCTTCTAAAATACTAAGAACTTATGATTTGCCGTTTATTGGAAGGCAATAAATCATTTATATCGCAAGTTCTCTCGTAATACCTAAATTATAGCTGTTATTAGCATTGAAATCTTTTTCAACGCAAAGTTCTGAAAGGCTTATTTATTACTCTATTATTTACAGTGTTTGCAGACACTTCCAAACGTCCAAAGTTTTGAAATCGTGTAATTTAGAATGTGTAATAAAAAATTGCTTTTACGGGTACAAAGGCTTCACAGAAATACGTGTCATGAATGAATAACCGAAATGTGACTGGAACTGTAACATCCAATTAGAAGTAATTTAGATTCAAGCACCGATCTCACGCCTTTTTCCACTTTTGTTATCACCCCCTTTCCGAAAAAGGACCACCTATCTATCTTTCCACGAACTTGAAGCGAGGGTTTCATGTAAACAAATAGAAACTTCCCTACTTTAAGCTGTAAAAACAAATTTAGTTTAAAATACAAAAGTTTCGGATCGGAATAGATAGAGTACTGCTAATTTTGCCAGCACTTTCAACAGAAAGAAATAGCTGAAAGTAGTAAGTTAGTAATAGTATAACATGAGACGCAACATGAGAGCTAACCCAATAAACAAAAAAAAAACAACATTTTGAAACGAAACATTTTGGTTGTTAAGTTTCATTGTCATAATTTTAAATTATAATACTACAACGCGGTTGTTAATGAACGTGGACGGGGACACGGGCGTTGCAGTTTAAGGAGAACTGTCAAATCAAAGTTAAATCTCAAGATGGCGGCGTTAGTTCCTTTCTTCGCCACGTTTATTTAAAGCGTGATCATACTATAGACATAGGTAAACATTAGAAAACGTACCTCTGATAATTATGCGGTTGATTGTGCATGAGTGGCTGTGTGGGCTGCGCTAAGAGCAGCTGCTTCTGTTGCTGCTGTCGTTGCAACATCTGCTTGCCGAAGACTCCATAGCCGAAGCCGTAGATATCGTCTTCTTCTTTGTCAGTCAGGCAACTTGACGGCTGCAGAAGAAAATTCATTTTTCAGGAAAATACTGGTGCTGTTAGCGTAAACTGTCTTTTAAGTGGAATTTATAAAAAAATGGCTTCTTAATTCCCGTGGAGGACACCGACATGTTTTCTAGTTTTGGTTAGACAATGCAGACTGTAACACAGACATATAAATAAGTCGTTTCGACACACTAAATGTCAGAGGCCAGGGGTCCAGAAAACCTTAAATCATTTTTCATTATCGTTCAGCCGACAATGTAAACATCAGAAATAATAAAGAAAGGAATGCAGGTAAAAAAATGCTGATGCTTTGAGGATATTGTGAAAGAGGGGAAACTATGGTGCTTTTTAAGTATGTAATGTGGTGGTGCAAAGGTCTAGAAGTAAAAGCCTTTGATATGTATAAAGTTAGCCAATAACTTATTCAGTGCCACTAGATTTACGTAGACCAGTAATTACAAGTGAGCTGACGGCAAAACATTATTCCAATTATTTCATCGCGATATTTCTGCAATGACAATTCAATTGCAGCCTCAATTATACGAAGTCTAATTCAATTATTACTAATTCAGTTAATTTCAAACTGCTGAGTTGCAGCGTGTTCGTATTAGTGTTGCTAAACATTCGATAGTGTAACAATCGATAGTAGACATATGCCAAAATCATCTCTACAGTCGATATGCCTATCGATAGTATAGCAATAGTATTGATTACCAACAACCTACTCCCAATAGTATCAATACGATAGTATATTACTCTTGAAACTGCACAAGCCATCGATACTATCTATCGTATCAAAACTTACGATTGTTTGTACATATTGTGATAATGAGCATCGAATGTTTTGACAATAGATAGTAGACGTAAAATATTATCGATAGTATCGATGGTTTTTGTAGTAAGCAGTACTATCGATAGTATTGATTTGTACGAAAATAATCGATAGTGCCCTACACTAGTTCGGATTGGCTTGCATTTTAACGCCGCGTCAGCTTATCGGATTAATATCCAATCGATTTGGTTTCGACTTTCGATTTCGATGTTAATCGGTCTCGATTTATGGGTGTGCTTCGCGGGAATAAATAGGATGAAAAACGTGCCAATCTAGTGGTTCCGTGGTTTATTTCCTCTTAACAAATACCACTTCAGACCATTTGCGTAAAGCGGTTTTATATGAGTAGAATTATTGTTGTCGTTAAGAAAACCAATGTTATGTCTGACAATTTAAACTATTAGACCAAAGCGAAATTCGTAGCTAAAATGAATTTTATTTTTTACCTTGCATTTTACCCCAGTCTAGACAAAACAGTTCTTAATAATAGCATTCCACAAGACTGAAATCTTGAATAATGCGGAGAAATTAAAGGGGACTTCAAAAATCAGAGTGTAAAGACCTTCACGAGTCAAAGAACCTGAAGCAATCAAAGAACCTGAAGCAAGGAAAGCATCCTCATGTCTCCTGTGTTGACACGCTTGTTCCGCCTTTCTCTCATAGTAGTCCTGGAAGCTTGCTAATGTACAGCCAGTCCCCAAAAAAGGTGACCGTTTATTCCCTGCCAATTATCGACCGATTGCTATTACCTCCATCTTATGTAAAGTAATGAATAAGGTACTAAACAGTAAGTCACTGACCTACCCCGAAGACAATGATTTCTTCAGTTTTCTTCTTAGCGAGTGGATTCTCAAACGACCCGATGAATTGTCAATATGGCTTTTGCCAGGGACGGTCAACTGGGGATCTTCTTGTGTATGTCAGGCACTGGTGAGGTGAGGCTATCGAGAAGCGCGGCGAAGCACTCGTCGTCTCACTCGACATCTCGAATGCCTTTGACTGGGTCTGGCATGCAATGCACAACAAGCTTCCTGCGTATGGCATCTCAGTTATTTTTTGTAGCTTCGTTGATGGCTGCTCCTCTGACTTGATGGCTATTGACGCCGGAGCTCCTCAGTTGACTCTCTCCAACTCTGTTCCTGCTGCACATCAATGACTTTCTTCAGCCAGGTACTGTTAGGTACGCAGATGATAGTACGGTGACAGAGAGATACTTGTCCGGCGCAAACACCAGTAGGGAGGTTATACGTTCCTCAAGAAGGGCAATGCTTGAGCGAACAAATCTGTCCCAGTGGGTTGATGACAATTTGTCTCTTTCAATGCCACCAAAACGCAATCGTGTCTATTTACCGTCAAAAGGAGCTCTTTTAACAAGACTCCTATTTTCCGTAGTACAACTGACAAGCTTGAGCTTCTGGGCATGCAGTTGTCATCTTATTTAAACTTCGGCGCTTCCATCGAATACAAAGCACAAACATCGGCCAAAAAACTGGGTATCCTAAATAGAGAGAAGCGATACTTCGCAATTGGACAGCTATTAATCTTGCACATATCACAAGACCGATCCTGCATCATGGAGTATTGCAGACACCTCTGGGACGGTTCAGCCAAATAGCAACTTGCCGCACTCGATTCGGTGGAATGCAGAGCCAAGAGGCTCATTGGTGACAAAAAACTAGTAGAAAACAAGTTTTACAGCCAAGAACATCGCCTTAAGGTTGCCTACTTATTGATCTTCTACAGGCTGTACTTCGGTGAGTGTGCTCAAGAGCTCCACGACCTTATCCTGCCAGCTCCATTTTACCATCGGACATCTAGACGCACCGCAGGTACCATCCATACCTGGTTGATATTCTACCAATATGGACTAAGCGCTTCCAATACTCATTCATAATGCGCAAGGCAAAAGAGTGGAACTCGCTACCTACGTCTGTGATTCTGAATGCTTTCAACCCACAACACTTTAAAATTAGAGTGAACAGGCATCTTCTAGGTGAGCTCGCTCCATCGTCAACTCCGTCTCAGTCGCCCCTGACCTAGAAGTCAAGAGCAAACCCATTTCCAAAAAAATAAAAAACAATGAAATGGAAGTTAGCACGTCAGCAGCAGGATATCTCTAGGAGACTATAGCTAGGTATTTCTATGTGCTACAACTAATCTACTTATCAACTAGGATACTAAAATCAAAACAATACTAACAGAACCTACCGAATATTTTCCAGGCACATAAATGGGTTGCGAATGCGAAGTCGTCAGGTTGTTCAGGGCTAAAGACCCGGGACTCGCCGAGGGGGGTGTCTGGGGGGTCCCGGGGCCCCCCAGGACCCTCATCCGGGGGGACATTTCATCCCACTCGTGCCGTCTGAGTTCTTCTAGGTGGTCTAATACGTCCCCGTAGTGTGTGGAGAAGAGGTCAGCGTATCTTGAAGCTAGGCCTTCGAGGTAACCTCGGTCACCGTCCTGTAGACAAGAGAAAACAAATTATTAGCATATTGTTTAAATATTTAAACGATATATCAAGTTATAAATACTGTACAAAAAAGTATTGAAAGTTTTTTTAACTAGAAAGCAAAATATTAATTGTTTATTCCAAAACTTGTTTCTCCGAAATTATTCTACCAAATATTATTAATTTTTCAGCCAAAGAGTAAATCCAGCTTACCCAAAAATAAATAACTAACTAACATTTCTTTAGCTTAATCGGTCTCAACGGGACAGTTTTAGAGGTTTATGTTACAAACAAGTACTTAAATTGCCTAAATTTACACCTAATCTAAAGAAACCGCTGTGGGATCTCCAATAAATTATTTAAATTAGTTGGAACCTGCGTTTATCACCTACTCAATTATTTTGGCCTAACGTTTGGTCGAACACGCAGCTTAATTAGGAGGTTGTGTTATGGAGTCATTATGCCGAAAACGGGTGTGGTCAATATACTTATAATTGTGAGTAATAAATACATTCTGAACAAGTAAAAAAACATCTAGCCTTTACAAAAATGAAATCCACTCTCTACCTATCCTAAAGCCAAATAATAGGTACACAAATTGTTTGGCTGCCTAAAAATCCAAAGGGCCTATAATTTTGACCACAGCGAATTACGAAGGAACTAGAAGCGACTTTGGTGAAAAATACGGTAATTAGAGCCCTGAGACCTATTTGGTGAAGCAATCCCTTCCTTCCGGACAATTTCCTTAGACTCCGAAAAGGGGAATAAATAGATGCAAGGGAGGCAATTAAGATCATCAGCTCTGAATTTATGGACAGGATTTAAAATTAAGGATGTTGCGCCATTGGTACTTCGACGGAATTGTACAATTTAATTAAAAGTGGTAATAAACATAGAATTATGGCTATTGTGATCAGAGGGTTTGAGTTTGCCTTAAAAAATAAATCTTAATAATTAGTTGTTTTCTCGAATGACAATGAGAAGATGAAATAATTCTTCGTAACACAACAATAGAAATCATAAATTAATAATTCAAAAACGCAGAAGCATAAACATTTCTTCAAAGTCAATGTTAGGCAAGGTAAAGGTAAACCAAAATTAATATAAAACGAGCGAGTTCAGCCCATAAATAAACAAAGGCGAAATAATCTGGACGCAAAGCGAACTCTTTCATTAAGACCGAGCAAAAGACTTGTACAGCCAGGAAATTCGCCGACTCTGGATAAACACTAGGAAAGTGGTTCCCTGGTTTCTACATTGATGGTTTTCTTTGCGGAATTGAGGAATGTGGCTTTAATTTCTTCTTATGCAGTTGAAAGTCTGGGAATATTTTGGACAATGATATTACGCCGAATCTGTAAGACTCGATATTTCTTGTCTAAAAAACAACAATAACGTGCTTTCGATTCCAGTGGCGTACTGCAAGGCGTTAATTGGATAAGTAAAACAAGGCGCAATCTACATCTAAAGCAATACGGAACACGCATATTTCTGCAAATAGACTCCCTTAATTGACAAGGAGCATGCCAAGTATTTGCCTTCAAGGAGTATTGTTTAATGATAGACTAGCCGTCTAATTTCAAACGGGAGACATTGTTAATGGGCCGGTTGCAATTGATTGTGTGCAATACGACTAAAATAGAGCATAGAACAATAGAGCTGCACAGGACTGTGCAGAGTAAAAAAAATGAGATTTACCGGTGGTCGATATTTGCCCATCACTAACGTCACATCGCGAATGCCGTCTTAAATGCGATGCTAAGTGCCGAAGCAAAAACCCGAACTTCAATGGACAAGCGCACTTAGAATTCAACCAGCGGTCGCGGAGTCAAAGATGGCCGGAGTTTATTTCCATTTTTAAATGAGAGCGGCCGAGAGCTTTGTCGGCTACGAGTTGTGCTCTGCGTTTTAAGTGGATTAAATCGCTCCACGCTCGTAAAACCGACAAGTGCTCGACTAAGAATTAAAGTAACACTTCGACTTTTGCATGAGAAAGCGCCGTTCACACTCTCTCGGCTTACAATTTGTTGCAATGCCGTCTGTTTAGAAAAGCAGGTGCTACATTGTGTGAAACGTTCTATTTAAAGTTGAAACGATGGCTTTTTTGAATAGCCAACGCCGCTAACTTGGAGAACGAAAAGTTTCAGAATTGGGTACAACTGAACTGGGCTTTGTACCCTGAATTTTATAGTAATCTATAAAAGATTTAAAGCATCAATTTACGAAATTCAGGAACGCCATTAATTGTGTGAGAACTTTTTTGGAATGGCAATCGTCGATCCCCATAAAAGTAACGTAGTAGGCAACTAAGTCAAACAACTGCAATAAAAGAGAACAATAAATAGCTCATGATGCGTTGGCAAAAGGCATAGAAAGTGCTCTTGAATTTAAATGGTATATTTAGTCTGTGGCCAGCCGTTCGAGGCATAGAAACGGGTTCATTCGATGGCCGAACGACAGAAGGAATGTTTACGAAAAACAACTCGAGACAGTAACTTGGGTAATAGAAACAAAACATTAAGTTCTGGGTATATCTTTGTTCTGTTCGAATGGTCCAAAGCTTAGAATTGAACAAGAGGATATACCTTTCATAAATGATTCGTTTATTTCATAATATTATCTTTAAAGTAAATAACTTTTATCCGTATCAGAAGTACCATTTCGATGAACCTATTAAAACAGAAGAGTTTGCTCCAAATAGGAGATTAGTTTCCGGAATATTGACAAACGAGAAAAACAATTTTCAGCAGTCCATTTGGCGCAAATAATCGATTTCCGTAGTTTCTGCCGAAATATCTGTGGGTAACGTAGATTTGGAAATGTTTTACTGGGACGAACATTTGCAATTCAGCTTGAAAAAAAAACTAATTAATTGGAAACTTATACCTAGTTGGATAAAAACTGTCAATACAAAAAATAAAATACGATAGAGTTTTTAATCCCTTCTATTTCAAATTGTTTAAAATTAATTTAGCTCCAATCTCAAACAGTTCTGTTTGTCTTATGGTCACTCCGCAGAAACGGAATGTTCCTCCCTTCTCAAGCTCTGCCATCGAACTTTGCTTTAAAATGAGAATAAATTGCAAAACTTGGGAATTATTTCCGTCTCTCTTCCATGGCAATTTACTCCGTTTTTCCAGACTTTCATTATAACAAGTTTAATTGAAGACCGCGTCCGGTACATAAATTTAAACTTTTGGCATGCATTTTAATCTGTTTAGTAGTTAGTCTCGGGTAGGTAATGGCTAGTAAACGAGTTTTGGTTCAGTTTAAACTGCACAGCAATTAATATCTAACTGTTTGTTAAAATTTAACCACTCGTCTTAGTTCAACAACAACAGATTCTGAGTATAGATGTTCTACTAGCAGTATAATCTACTGAAGGCAATGTTAGTTGCTGGTATTATAGTTAGGTTGTTCTCTATGGTCTAAAAATTTCAAAGAACCGTTATTTTAAACTCACTAATATAAATTCATAAAGTTTACAGAAATTGTGTGGTCTCTAAGCAATTCTTCTCTCATTCTTCGTAGATGTTAAGTTCATCATGATTAGATTCATTTGACGTAACGTAACAAGTTGTGTAGGTTTATGATATTATCTTCTTTCACAGAGAGGATGTTACCGTTTTTGCATAATGTGAATAGCTACCCTTATATTTTACAAAAATCATTCGGTGCGCGATTAGTCGCCGCGATGTTTTTAAAATAAGGGTTGCCATTCACCGTATGCTAACAAAAATGTTACATCCCCTTTCTTGACCATCCAGGACGTCACCAACTTGACAAAATACGAACGCCAAGGCCAACTCTTTCAACGTCTTTGCATAATAAATAGTCCTCCCACCGATTTTCGGTAATGGCGGCCAATCTCTCAGAAATCGGCCAATTGCGCAGGACTAGTTTTTAGTGCCCAAGTGTTTGCGCTACACACAGGTGCACTCTCTATTCCTTCAATCTCTTATTCTGATGGAACAGATTGACTGACATGACCGGAGAGAAATCAGGCGCTGGACCGACTATTTACATACCATCAGATCAGCCTGCAATGTCCTAACCAAACAAGAAACAAGAAACAAGAACACAAAGTCATCGTCCCCCGCCGGGAATCGAATTCGGGACCTCCAGCCGAGAGAGACCAGACCATACCGCTAGATCGCGGAGGCAGTTACATGTATAGTAAATAATACGTCTACACTGCCCCAGGCACCAACAACGCTACGCTCTGTCTCCGGCATCAAAAAAAGAACAATCATTAAATGTCGCATAGTAGTTAGGATTAATGCATAAAATGAATATAATAACTTATAAAGTACAGGTTTCCCGGTAATTTATGCTCATCAAGAGGACAGATGCGGACAGGCTAGGGTGACCATTAGGCTACGTCATAAAACCAGTCTCAGCTGTCTGATGGTAAGTAGCAGATACTCAAGAATACGGCTGGAGACGTTGCCCTTTAATTCGTGAGGAATAAAACTTTTTACAACGTACTTGAGAGAGTAATGGATAAGAAAATGTTTACTTTAGACTGGATAATTGAAACCCAAGATTAATTATGTTTTTTTAAATGTTTTTAAGACGTTTTACAACACTTATCATTTACTAAAGCCCTTATTGATAAACAGTAATTGAGACTGACTGCTAGTTTGAGTTCGTATCAGAAATGTAATTTCAGTACGATGTAAACTGTCACATCCATACGTAATATTACTCTTAATATTGAGATGACTTTATAAATACGAGTCTAAAACTCTCTTTACAAAAAGTAGTTACTTAGTTATGAATATATTATAGACTGATGCTAAGTGTAAGCAGAATCTGATGATTGTCGTCGGTAGAAAAATCGTCGACCTACACTCCTCTCCATATAATAATGGCAGTAGATAATGGTGCGTCAGGCGCAGCGCATCGCTCAATGCTTCTCACAAAAGCTGGACAATCGCAAGTCACCTTAGCCTTAACTAGCCAACTAGGAAGATAAGGCTAGGCTGCCTTTCCACCAGAGATAGGCGAGAAAAATGTGTCGTGCGAGGATGTCTAGCTGTGAAAATGTGTGCGTGTTTACACTAAAGCTGTGCGAGGAAAATGTGTCGTAAAAGGATGTGTGTGCAAAATGCGCATTAATGTGTCAAAATACGTATTAATTAGCGGTGCGAGCCGAGCGAGGATGCGTTGTTAAGCTGTGAAATGTGTCGGCGGCCTATTCCTCGCACACATTCCTAGCACACATGTCTCGCTTGTTTTGTACGGACAAAACCTTGCTCCGCTAAAGCCGTTTCCACCAGAGCTGTGCTGAGCGAAGCGAGGTAAATAGAGCGATCCTTTCGGTTGTTTAAAAATACATCCGTCGCTACCTATCCGCGCACAGCTCTGGTGGAAACGCAGCCTAAGTCTGGCATGCCTGTTAGAAATGCACTCACTTGGGAATAGGTAGGAGGGTATAGAAAAAGAGGGAAATTATGAAGCTGAAAAAGTCTAAGTCTAAATTATTAATTTTGAAGAATGTTGCAAAATCTAAACAGGATTTGACGAGTGTCTTCAGAATAAAAAGTCGTCCACCTACACTCCTCTCCATACAATGGTAATAATGGTACGTCAAGCGCAGTCGCTCTCTCACAAAGGCTGGACTGTCGCAAGTCGTCTTGGCCTTAACTAGCCAACTAGGAGGATAAGGCTGGCATGCCCGTTAGAAATGCACTCACTTGGGTATAGGAGATTTATAATATTATTATTAAGAGAAATGGCCTAATTCAAAATAATTGAAAAACTATGCATTATAACCTTATATTATTTTATTACCTTTTAGAAACCTAGAAAACATCTTCTAAAATAATTTTCAGATGATAATTCTATTTTCCATGTTCTTGTTTGATACTGATATCAAACAAGAACATGGAAAATAAGTCCAAACTATAAAATAATGTTTTCTTTTGATACTTTAAACTTAGTTTAATGCTATAATGAGAGAACTCAAATGATAAATATTTGACAAAGCGAACAATGAACGAAGGTGTCAAATAAAAACAAGTACAACCACTTAGATGTATTGATAAAAGAAGAATCCAGCCATTGTTTTCTTCATCCGACACAATCGCTTTTATTTCATTTACCTGACCTATCCCAAACGAAACTCAAGAGAATTCAAATCCAGTTCCACTACTTCCGAACAATTTGTTTGAATTAACTCTAAAAAGTCCAACCAGGCATTTCTAACTCAATCCATCACTACAAGGACAAGGCATGAATGAAGGAGGCACCCTGTTTGGGATTTAGCCGCGGCAGGTGATACCGCACATAAATCGTGGTGGCCGTCGCCCTGCGGCACGCGGAACCTCGTCTTATTGTGCCACCATTTGTTTTGTTCCACGGGGACGGCTATTTCGGATTTGCGATCTCTTTATAGAACCGATTCTGCGGATCGCACCGCAGTGGCTTCTGCTTGTATGCGCATTTGCTTGGATTTGTTGGGCTTGAAGCGTTTTGGAATGTCAATTTTGATAATAGATTTAGATTTAGTTAATTCATAAATTTATTTTTTCTTGGTGATTTGAATATGCTAGTAGTTGTTTTATTCAATGGGGTTAGCTACTTCGGATTTGCGATCTCTTTATAGAACTGATTTTGAGAATCGCACTGCAATTTCTGTTTGTATGCGCATTTCGGAAGGATTCTTTGATTTGTTGCGATAGATGCGTTTCTGAACGACAAGTTTTCTGGTTACCTTTATTCCTGCAAATTTGGTTTTTCTGGACGATTTAATTGTGCTACCTTTTGTTTTGTTCCACAGGGCCGGCATTTAGGATTTGCGATCTCTTTATACAACCGATTTTTCGGATTGGATTTTTCTGCTTGTATGCGCATTTCGAAAGGATTCTTGGATTTGTTAATAAGTCGATGTGTTTTTGAACGATAAGGTTGAGTGTTTTCTAGGTGATTCTTCAGCAAGTATCGTAGGTTACCGGGTGAAGTGAAACCATTACACCAGCTAAAAATCATCCATTAACTTAATTTGTATTTAGGTATTTTGAAAATATGGATGTAATATAGTCTTGGCTCATTCTGAAATTAGTATTTATGATCACGGTTACGTTTTAATTGCGTACATTTTATGAACTATATAATTTATTCTCCGTGAAGTCTGTACTCTATTCCAATGCGGTATCAATGTTAGTCTCTTATCTTGATCATCATCATTCATCATCATTCCTTCCTAGCCGTTTTTCGGCTTTGGCGACTGATCTATTCTTGTCTCCTTTCATGGGCTCTTATATGACTGGTGTAGCCCAGTTTGCTTGTGAACGTTCGGTGGCAGGTGGCGCACGTCAGGATGTTATTAACATAGTTATAGAGATATGTTCTACGTGGTCGAGTCTTAAGTTCATCCCTTTTTTTGTTGAGATTAACAGTTCTTGTTGTCTCAAAGACCGTTGTACTCTCGCGCACCAATTTTCTCCACGAGTTTCGATTTTCCGAAAGTTGTTCCCATTTATCAACATCGATATTGCAGTTCTTCAAGTGACGCTTATGCACATCTTTGTAGCGAAGGAACTGGCCACCCCGCTTTCGCTTGCCTTCTACAAGTTCGGCATAAAGCAGCCGTTTGGCAAGACGTTGATCAGGCATACGTTTTACGTGGCCCGTCCATCGTAGCTGTTGTCTTACCAAGTAAGCCTCAATTCCGTCAATACTGCAGCGGCTTAACACTTCAGTATTTCGCACTTTGTCTTGCCATTTTACACTTAAAATATCTCGGAGGCAGCGAAGGTGGAATTTATCAAGAGTGCGAATGTGTTTTCGATACAGGCACCATGTTTCAGAACTGTAGAGTAATGCAGACATAACGACAGCGCGGTATACAGCAACTTTTGTGTGAAGTTTTAAGTCATGCGACCGAAACACGCGCTCGCGCAGTTTACCATATGAGGCGGAGGCGGCCGCAATTCGGCTATTGATTTCAGCATCCAGGTCGTTTAATGAGGTGACAAAACTACCCAGGTACTTGAATCTTTTTGAGTGTTTAAGATTCTGCCCGTCTAGATGTATGTTGACAGTTGCGTTTGAAGATTTGTCAGCAGTTACTACCTCTGTTTTGGTGACACTGATCTTTAACCCGTATTTACCGCAGGCGTCATGCAGGCCTGTCATCAGTCTTTGTAGACCGTCAGGGGTATCAGCAGCGAAGCAGAGATCATCGGCAAACATTATGGCAGATACTAAGTCATCTGTGACTTTACTCGATGCTCGCAGCCGGGCAAGGTTGAAAAGTTTGCCGTCAGTTCGAAACCGTATTCTAACTCCATCTTGAGTAGTATTAAGAGCTTCCTCTACAACGACGGCAAAATACAAGGCAAACAAGATTGGTGCCAGCACACAGCCCTGCTTCACACCGCAGTTCACTGAGAAGTAGTTAGACTCTTCACTGTCCATTGACACGCAGCATGACATTTCATCGTGAAGAAGGCGAATTAGTCTTACAAATTTGTCACTACAACCTAATTTCCGCAGGACCAACCAGAGGGCCTCTCGAGGAACGCAATCAAACGCCTTTTCAAGATCGACAAAACAAAGGTACAGAGGACGATATTGCTCAATGCTTTTCTCTTGTAGTTGTCGAACCGAAAAAATGGCGTCACTAGTGCCCCGATTTTGTCTAAATCCGAACTGCGATTCAGGGAGTAAATCCTCAGCTATGGGCGTTAGTCGGTTCAGAAGGACTCGAGCAAATACTTTACTCACTGTGCTGAGAAGCGAGATTCCACGATAGGAATTACAATCTAATCTGCTTCCCTTATTCTTATAGAGAACACATATCCTAGACTGTATGAAGCTACTTGGAACTATTTCACATTTCCAGATTTCGGTAAAAAGTTTCCATAGAGAGTCGTATACAGCAGGTCCACCATACTTTAGAAGTTCTGCAGGTAAGTTGTCAATACCAGCTGCTTTGTTATTTGTTTGCTGCTTCACGGCTTTGATCACCTCTTCAATGGTCGGAATTTCGTCTAGTTCTTTTTGCTGTTCAGCTGATGGCATGCTTTGGATATGGTCAATATCTGCTGAGCGATCGACATTCAGAAGATCGTTAAAATGCTCAGCCCATCGTTGCAGAACATCCCTTTTAGAAGAGAGTAACTTTGTACCATCCAACGTCTTTAACGGAACTCTTTTTGTTTGAGCTGTTCCAGTGATGTTCTTTAGCTCTGAGAAGAAGGCTCCTTGCTGCTGGGCATCTAAGAGGGTTTGCATTTTGTTTGCCTTTTCCAGCCACCACTCGTCTTTCAGTCGACGCGTTAATTTTCTAAGTTCGCAACTGCTGTTCTTTATTTCGCTCGAGTCATTGTTTCCGCTTCCAGAATTCTTGGCTTTTAATAATGTTCGATGCTTTTCAAGTGTTTTACGAAGCACTTCATCATTATCGTCGAACCAATCTTCACGCTTGCGTACTTTCTTACCCAAGCACGCTTGTGCAGTTGCGTTTAGCTTTTCAACGAGGGTCTTACAATCGCGCTCTACATCGTTCGTCCATTCACACGAGTTTAAGGTACCAGTGGCGGATGAAACAAATTTGTCTCTTACTTCCGCGTCCTGCAACAGCTTTAGATTTAATGATGCCGCTTTTATCTGTTTCGTGCGCTTAGGTCGGCGAAGGCGAAGAGAAATCTTTGTCACGATGAGCCTGTGATCAGTCCAACAATTCGCTGCGCGCATTACTCTTGTGATGTGTACTTGAGAGATATCTCTGCGTCTTACAATAGCATAATCAATAAGATGCCAATGCTTCGATCTCTGGTGCATCCAGGTTGCTTTGTACTTAGTTGGCAGTCGAAACCACGTGTTGGTCACGGTTAGGTCAAACTGGGCACAGAAACTCAAAAGCATCTGACCATTGGAGTTCATATTGCCAATTCCATGACGACCAAGCACTTCCGGCCATGCCTCGTGGTCACTGCCCACACGCGCGCATTTATCTTGATAAACGTTTAAACAATCTGTGCTGCCGTTTCCTTAAGTTTATACAGAGTTAAATTGCTTCACAGCTTCCATTGTATTCCAGCCATTTCTGTTCCGTTCATGACTGGCGGCGCAAAGCTATTTTAGATTCGTGATCTCTTAATAGCCTTCGATACTTTGATCCTGGACTGACTACTGAATAAGCGCCGATTACTGATGAAAGAATTGAGCACCGTGGCGATCGATACGACATAAATATCCTCTTCAACAAAGTTAATTCTGAGATCTATCTGCTAAATATAATTTCCGAACAAAAACTTGAAGAAAGTATTGTACCCAAACAATGTCCAAGCTGACCTACTGAACTTGTTTTGTTTTGGGATACACAAAGTTTGGAAGAAGTTAGCAGTGTTCTATTTTTGTATTCGAACCTGTCTGTATCAAAATATCGAAACCAGTCGGTAAGAAAGAATGAAAGGATTTGTATATTTCTTGATTGTCTTCCTGCTTGCGAAGATAACTGAAAATAAAAACGCGAGTTGATGCAGTCTAATAGATACGGGAGAAAATGACACTTCTATTGCTGAGATACTACAAAATATTATCTCACTCGTCTTTATTATTAGATGTAAAGAAAACAAAATGTATCTGATCTTTGGTTTCAGTACCTAAGCGCCCCGATATTTTCTTACATTATTTTTACGATAACTCATAATCTATTCCCGTAGTCGCACAAAGACTAAACAAACACCCTTCATATAGCCCTCCCACTTATAGAAGTACTATCTTCACCAAACAAATCATTAATCTCTATTAATAAACCTTGTACTCTCTCATTTGGTTGCGAGCGTCTGTCCTGGAATTTATAACCGTCTGGATCGGCTGCTTCTTCATTATACTAGGAGACACGACCAGCACGACTCCAGCAAATTGGTAGCGGAGTTGCGGGCTCCAATCAAATGAAGGTGCGCTAAATTCCATTTCGAGAATGATCGAGAATGTTCAAAGGAGTCTGTGGTTAAAGTTTTAAATATAAAAGTGTGTAAAAGTATAGGTTGAAAAAGGGAGAAGTTAATAAAGGTTCATGAAAAAATTGAAATGGTGATGCTTTTAGGTGATACTCGTTCATATGCCTAGATATTGGTATTTGGAAAGTTTCAAACTTACTGTCATCAAAAATCTTGTGTTATTATTCTTGTCCTCCAACGTGAGACATCTTTGATATGTTGTCAAAGAAAAAGGGGTACTAAAGCTTTACCATGCTCTGCTTGAATTAAATAAAGTATTAGATCCACACCACAAAGTACTTGAACGCCCAATAATAACAAATGACAAAGAGCTATTTCCGAACGTATTCGAAACTTTATTCATAGTCACGAGTACGAAAACCCATTAGCCGAGGATTACCAACCTAAACAATGCCAAATGAAATACAAGACTACCGGCATAGTCGTAAACTTTAATGCCGCAACAAATATTGGAAAGTCGACTTAAGAGTTATATTTCAAAATATTATCCAAGTAAATCGCACAGAGCACTCTACTTGGGGAGGAAATGTGAAATCTATAACAAATGTAGCGGACGGATATTGAGTTTTGATGTCATATTAGATGCGTGCATGCCGTATTCTCACGATAATAAAATAATACACTCAGATATATCCGTATTGTTCACTGTTATGTCGGATATGAAAAAAGATTACGAGGAAAACAACGCATTCTGGGTATGTAATATAGAGGTTTATCAATATTTCTGAACGGTACAAATAAGTTTCTTGTACAAATTTGTTGCTTGTTTACTATGTTCCAGAGAGGAAATACAAATAATAATAATATGAGATATAGACTTTATTATCTAAGAGTTACTTACAATTTCTTTGACAAATGGTTAAAGTAGGTATTCACGGAGTTTTTGAAAATCGATACGAATTGATAGTTAAATTTGATTGGGCGAGCCAATAGAAAGACAATGACGAATTATTTCCTCAAACATTCGAGGCTCGATCCATAAACCACACACTGCATTTTAATATACACGTGGGTGCAACACAGCGTGATACCATCTTATAATATACGCTTGTGAAATAACATGTTTTCATGCCGTGACTCATGGGGACTTGGATAGGCGATATGTCAAAGCCCGCAGTTTAAAATATATAGGTCCCAAATGACGGGTTCTGCAACCCATTCTGCTACAAGCTACAAAGTCCAACAATAGGAATGATTTAGAAATTGTACTTTGTATTCTGTGTTGTGTTGACTATTAAAGTGTTCTGTCAACACGTCTATCTTATTTCTGAAAACCGCACCGCGGGCGGATTTTGTTCCCCATAAACCACTAGTACATAAACAAAAGCATTTGAATATTGCACGTGGGCAGCGAGTGACAACCGACGCGTGCTACACATTCAGTCGAACGGCACAACACAACAGAACTCGCTCGTAAATATTCGGATTGTCTGTATTCTAAAACCAAAGTCTGTTAAAATACAGAAACGTAACATACATTGTTATTGATACGATCTGCATCGTCATCGTAAAATATTCCAGAAACTTCGTAGCGACATATCGACAGCTATACGAGTGTTTGACAGACGATATTTCATTCGAAATTTGAAATAAAGGATGGGTGTTCTAAATCTGAACGGTCCAATCTGTCAACGGTCGAGCGCGCGTGTTGTTCGACGACGAATGGTTGCAAACGATACCTTCTCGTACATCTGTTGTCTATTTTCAGATTTGTCACTGCCGAGACGACTATCTGCGCCGGAACTCAACAACTCTTTTTTCAGACGTAATTGCTTGAACAGAGGGAAGACAGGAGATCGATATTGCTCGGAAGGATACGTCAATTATTATTTGCACCTCTACAGAGGGTAGATGTTAATTAACTGCTATTTTTATTTGCCTCCTCGATAATTCATCATCATAAAGTTAAGACCTTTGCTCTTGTGGGTTTCTCTAGATTCAGCCTTCTCCTTAACTTCTCTACACGACGTGACCTAAATCTTTTCTTTGATTTACTTATTCTTTTCCTCGATAATTAATGTTCCACAAATTGATACTTTGTTAGATTCAACTTGGTTCCAAGTAGAGGTATAGTTACAAATATTGTTTTTGTAAGAGACAAAATGGTAAAAAGCCTCATCATTGGTTATAATACGAATAACTGGAAGCCAAAACCGTTTAAAACAAAAAAATCTCACTCTACTTTAGCCTAAAACAACAAAAATTTAAATACGACTTTAGCTGCTCCGCCAGAAAAAGCGTCCAAAATACGCAATCGGATAAAAGAGCTCCCCTTTATCGCAAAGCTTTGTACAAACGCATTAAGCTAATTTGAATGGTGGAGCTTCTCAAAAAGCTGTTGTTTGGAGTCTTCTCTTTGGCGGGCCGTGGCCGCCTGTGCAAGCCGCGCTGCATTCTGCTTGTCGCACTAGGGGACTTACAGCAGAACATGGAAAATGGAAATAGCAAGCAAATAAATTAAACTTAAACTACGTAGAATGAGTAAATGGGTATCAATCTAAAGATTTAAGAAATCTCTCTCGTGTAGCGCCGGGTCAGAAAAATAATTATTAACTTATCTACTCATGTGAAAATAAAAAAAAAACCCAGATATATCCAGGGAATATACCTATACCAAATTGCACTGAGTTTGCCAACTTATATGCCAAGTGTAAATAGTATGACAAGTACCTCCCTAAGAGACCAGCAATGGATTGTTGAAATGAGTAAGCCAATTCTACAGCTTATTCGTTCCACTGCGCAAGGAGCCCGCCACACTGATGCTGGCTTTTGATTTAACCGAATGTAAAACGCGCCAGTAGCTTGTTTGCCAACTATAAGTAATGCTTGCGTCGGCATTTTATTTAACTTTCTCTTGATATTGGAATCCTGTTCGAGTTTTTTTATCGATTTCATCATATTTTATGACGCAGCCTTGTGAAAATTTTGCGTCAGTTTTCACTTTGCCGTTAATCGGAATTTAATTGTATAAAGCTCCAAGCGATCTTTTATTAATGTTATATTCCTTTTTAAATAATGAAAATCCTTTGCTACATTCATTAGTCACCTTAAAAATTAAATGACTAACAGTGTATCTCGCACCCTTAATCGCATCGCAGTCATCCGTTCTTAAATCTTAAGACAGATTTAGCTAATCTAAAAAATAAGTCTCTCCAGAAGATGAAATCAGATAAGTCGACGATATCACGCTGTCATCGCATCCACTAATAAGTAGTGTTTGTTGAATAATGTCACTTATTTATAATGGGAGAAGGTTTGAAATGCAGATGAGCAGCAACTCCGATGTGACGAATGCCGTGGGCGAAGTTAGTGACAAACGACTCCGCTGTCACATCAGTGATAAATAACTGATTATGTTACACTGCATTTTGTCTTCATAATTAAGCGACAACCGTTATCTTAACCGCTGACTGCTGACTTTGATTACGAACCCCACCACCACCAGTTATAAATTTCATATTTTCTCATTGCGAGTAATAATTATAACGGGTAATGGGTGAAATGGAAACGGCAATTCGAAACTTTCTCGTACCATGCACCCTGCAGAGTTCAATATGATTTTTATTACTTTATTATTTTATTGGCGTTGCAAGCGCGAACTGCCTCTCGTTTTTACGGTTTACTTTTCAACCGGTTCCAGGCCCATAAATTGCGCGGGGTTTAAACGAAGGCGCACCTCAAGTCGGAGAGTAGCTACCACATTAATATCGACCGGGACCATTTGTTATTGCTCGGAAACGAATGTGCACTTCTTGAACTTTAATGAGGAACCGAGAATGTTACCCGCGATATCTCCAACCATTCCAATAATCGTATTATACAAACTATCCACTTTGATGTTCTCGTTAGTTTCCAATTATAATTTGTAACGAAAAAAAGTTGTGTTGACAAAAAAAATTGGTAAACAGACGAAAATAACGAGCAAAATGATCGTTCACAAAAATAGTGTGGGTTATTCTTGTGGTGTGGAGTCAGTAGTTAATTGCTGCATTTTTTCCGCGCCTGACTGCCATGGATTCCGTAATTTGTCTTCTCAGAAATGAGTCGCGTCGTCGGATGCGCGAGACATGTAGATAGCCCGGGCTTTTTTGTAGATACCCCTCGGATTTGGACCGGCGTAAATTACGTTTTAGTAGAACACCCCAGGGAAACGTTAGACGGGTTCTTTCGTAATTACTGTTTTAACTGCTGGGACAGAAATGTCAAACGTAACGTATTTTTGGTGGGTAAAATTTCCGTTGACATTTTACTTTTTGGTTGATATTTCTATTTCTGTTTCACGAATTTCAGCATTGCACGGGAAATTGGGGCATGTGATTGATTAAAGGCTTATTATGAATGTATGCGGCACGACACGTCTGTTTTAAAAATGCATTCTCTGCCGATACAGGACAAAAATACGTTTGTGAATAATTGAACCAGGTTCCACGTAACAGCTACGTTGTGTTGTGCGGTACTGTGAAACCTGCAGATGTGTCGAGCGAGTGTGGCATATACAGCCTGTTATTTTTCAATAACCCCTAAGGAGAACATTTTAAGATTATGCTGTGCATATTATGGAAATATGAAAATGATCATCATGTCATATGGCGTTTTCTATGTATTTACCTTGTGACCTTTTTACCTTTTTCGAATTTAATGAATTTACCAACCTAGCAAATTACGTACAACTCCATAATATTTCAATTTCCGATTGGCTTTAAAACAGTTTTCAAAGTTTATATGATCCATTTAACACTATGAAAATCTACAATATCCACCTACATCCCTAAATTCCATATTCCAGTGTACACAATGACTTACTGCACTCTACAACAACCCCAAATTCCATACGTATGACTACATCACAAAGCACACCGCCATCTTTTCTTACTCAATTCGCCTTAGTTGAAAATGCGGGTATAATGCAATCAATACTTTGACGTCCACAATGCGGCGGTGTTTTACGATGGGCTGAAGATTTACGCTCACCGCTTAGACTATTTACGCTCAGGCTCGCAGTATTTACGACTATGCGCACGCATATTACGCCCGGCCGTGACCTCGGTACTGGAAGCTCTGGGGCCCTTAGAATCAACTTTGAGACATGAAACGTCAACGTCAGTAATATTAATTTCGAAGGTAGGTTTTTTAATTTGCGGAAAATTTAATCTACGGCTACCGTAACAGCAAGTCTGTAATATTTATATTTCATATTCTTGGTTTGAGTCAGCGCTTTACAGTTTTTAAACACTTCGAATTTCGCGAGTGGATTCTCGAGTCAACCGACCCTATGAATCTTTGTTTCAGAGTTTTCAAACCACTTAGTAGCACAACTATTTCTGAAATGGTTTGACTAACGATTACTGTCAAAGAAAGCGACCGGGACCGCTTAACGTGCCCTCCGAAGCACGGAATTCTATTTCTTTTCGGACAATCAGGTGATTTAAGACAGCAATGTCCTAACCAAACTGTGGGAAACCTCACAAAGTGTTATTGACAAATATCAACTTTGTTTCCCCCCCCCACTGGGAATCAAACCCAGGCCCTCCGGATCGTAAGCCCATGGCTCTGACCACAAGACCATGAAGGCAGTTACGATGCGTATGGTAGGTAGCTTAGAGACTACGACGGGGTAAATCGATTTGAAGCATTATACAAAAATAAAAAATACGTAGCAGTATTTGCGAATACCCATGTCAATAAACTCTACTTCGCTCTACATTCTAGTTCGAATGAACACAAAAACCCGTGCACCAAGATTAAATTGTTCATTTCGGTTGCACTTCGCAATCACCGAAAATACGACACTGTATGAATATGTGAGCGTAATTTTGACAATTGCGGCTCTGCAGTTTTGCGACTCTACGTTTTGAAGGTATTCAGTCGGAGCTTTGTGAAATTAAGGGTCAGTTCACACCGGGAAGCGACGCGACGCAGCCCGAAAACGCTTGAAGATGCATACATACATCCATACATACATATAATCACGCCTTTATCCCTAATGGGATAGGCAGAGCGTAAACGACCTAAACAAAGGTCATTCCGCTACGTCTGACAAAGTTTTGAGGGTTATTTAAGATAGATTTGTAGGTATATTGCTATAGTGACAGGTTGTCAACCCATCGCCTAAATTGAAATAAACTGAAACCGTCAGCTTTCTTAGCTGGTTTTTACAGCATGCCCGGGAGGAAATACAGCTGGCACGTTCTGTGATTTTTTTCTCGCTCCCAGTCCCAGTCCAGCATGTAAGATGTATCTCATTGTATCACGAAATAACAGGCTACTTGACAATTAGGCTTTGTCAATTAGTCAACCTATATTTTTGCACAGTGTGTAAATAAAGGCTACACACACAGGCTATTGAAAAGTCGCTGCCCGGTGGGAGCTGACCCTAAGTCTAAACTATGCTAATAGCCAACCTCTTAGGCTAACGAACATTCCCTATGTGGGTAATATACAAACTTACCTGTTGTGTAGTAGCTCATCTATTATGAGATAAGGGTTTTATGAGTGAACTTTGACAAGGCTTTTGATAGTGTACGGGACAATAATGTGCCTACACAAACAACATTAAACGGTAGTACATACTAAAGTCTTTTAGTAAAAGAAAACTTTTGAAGAATGATGGTTTCTAATTTGTGCAATTATTATTTTATCGATCGTAAACATAAATAAGTGAAGAAAAAATACACTAATAACGGTTTACTTTAGCCATAATATAAATATAAAGTTTAACCAACGTGACAGCAAACTGGTGAGAAACCAGTAAAAAACGTTAATTAACGTATTTAAATCTCTTGGCTCTCATCGAGTTCAGCAGTAAATAATTTTATGGCGTTCAAAATCTAGTTTATTAGATAGAAGGTTTCAATGCGGTTCGTTGCATATCAGATGACGATAAATTCGAAATATTTCACAGTGAATTAGGGTCGTTTTTCAATTTATAATCAATTATAACAAGCTAAGTGAGTTATGGAAATTAAACTGAATGAATAATGAATTCGACGTCTTTGGTTGTGCAGAAACAAATACATTTTCAGTAGTTAGGTGTAATTGCAGAAAACAAGGCTCGTGATAAAACAACATGGAATACAATCTATTTTATTAGAGATATTATACATACATATAATCACGCCTTTATCCCTAATGGGGTAGGCAGAGCGTAAACGACCATAATAAATGATAATATGACTTAAGATACTTTCAGTCACTGTTTACCTTAAGCACTAATTAGTGCAACTACGCATGATTTTACGTGAAATTAATTTACTTTTTTATGAACAATTATCATCATCATCATCTCCCTAGCCTTATCCCGTATGTCACGGGGTCGGCTACCTAATCTAGGGGATTGAACGAGGGTACTGGTTTTTACACAGAGCGACTGCCATCTAACCTCCGCAACCCAGAAAGGAAACCAGACCCAATCCTAGATTAGGGCAGAGTTTTTAAGCCACCAATGCTTAGCACTGGCCTCTTACAGGGCTTAACGACTAATATCTACGGTATTAAAAGCTTCCGAATGACGGAAAAAGCGCCGAATAAACGTACATATGAAATGCGAAATCCGAAAAACACATTGGTACGTGGTGGGATTCGAACCACGACCTCCTCGCTCAGGAGGCAGCGGCCCTATCCACTACACCATCGGGCTCTCAATCAACAAAATCAAAATATTTATGAACAATTATAATCGGTACCTACATAAACGAAATCTTTGATATTATTTATACTTGCGATTGTCACTTGATGAACACCATTATCATTATCACTTTGGGGGATTGATGTATGTAACAGAACTTGTACTCGTTTCACAATAATTTTCTTTTATTCACGCTTTGATAATTTACAATGTAAGAGAATTAGTAGTGGGTACATTTTCTACGTAGATGAGTGTTAAAATCTGAATTGCGGATGTCGTGCGAACTATACTCAAGTGTGCACTGAGCAATTAAAATATTTATGAGTTACACGTTTGATGTCGGTGCACGTTTATTTAATAGAGTACCATACCATGGTATAGTTAAACCGAAGCTTGAAAATTATAAATTATGAGTTATTGCATCCATTTCAAGTGGCAGTCTGGCCGGTGCGCGCTGTTATCATAAAATGCATTAAGTTCAATGTGTAATTAAGCTTTGTTAGATAGGGTAGTTGTTTATTGTTGGATTTGGCATGCTAGTTCCTCTGGTCAGGTGTACTGTTTGAATTACTTTCTTTTTATATTATTACGCATACCTACCTATGCATAATGCCTATATTAAGTTACATGACTCTAGGTAATAATAAATATTCCAGTTGATCTGTATCTAGATATTAGTGTTTACTTTCATACATCTACAGCCTACACTACCTGAATGTTCTATTGCGCCATAAAGTACTTATTTTGTATTGTATTATAATTATTAAAGTGCAATGAACCCCACATAATTTGATTCTGATTGTATTTTAATCGGCACAAGTACAGTCGATAGTAATAAAACATGGTCTTTGGAATTCAATTTCCAATATCTCATACCGTGTCATTGGTCAAACAATGACGACAGCGTATCTAACATTACCTGATAATTATCAGGAATATGTTGATACTATTTCCACCGCGTTGTCACCGGCTTCAGATTATTACAGGTGATAGCATATTTGTGTTAGGGATGTTAGTATAGTAAAAAAAAATAGATGAGTTTTTTTTTAAACTATGCAGAACAGCGGGGGGGGGGGGCTTAATTTATTGGCCAGTAGAAATATTGACGACCTATAGGTATTTATAGTTTGGTAAGTATAGTGTTATTTATGCCAATTTCACTGGATTTGATTACAGATTTGTTAGATAATTTTATTTGATAACTAAACTAAACTAAATTTTGGGTTCAATTAGTAGAGTCGAGTCTTTATAGAAGATTCTAGATACATACTTACATATAACCACGCCTTTATCCCTAATGGGGTAGGCAGAGCGCAAACTACCTAAATAAAGGTCGTTCCGCCAGGTCTGAGAAAGTTTTGATGGTTATTTAGGATAGATTTATAGGAAAGACTCTACAGTATAGGTATAACAACAGAAATAAGATAACAGCACAAATACGCAGACGAAAACAATGAACTTGGAAAATATCATTCTGTGAAAAAGGATACTCCTACATTACAAGTAGTACTCAGTATTCGTAAAATTCAATACCCTGCCATTAGATACAGAGGTATTTATGAGTAATAATTCTTTATAATAATTTATGGCCGCGTAAAGCGCAACCCTAGTCCATGGTATAATTATTGGTAGTACAATTCAAATAGCAATTTGTAAGGCGCTTTGTGCTAGACATTATTTAGGAATAACAGTATTACACTGATAAAGGTTATTTTACCCGCCTACAACAAAATAAATTTGTTAGGTCTGAATAGGTTACCAATATATTCTACCGTCTGTACAGTACCTACACGTTTTTCAAATTTGCTCATAAGGCATTTGCTACAGTTCTAAAATTTGTATCTTTTAGATAAAGCAGTTAAATAAAATGAAAGAATAGAGATCGGCCTTTAAAAACTAAAACCAAATTAATCATCCTAAAAGGCGAAATGGATATTCACGAGTCCTGAAATATTCTTAAAGCCACATCGAACGAGGACATTTCCGAGAATATGCTCCTCATTCCATATCCACGTTTTCATCACAATAAAAGGCGGAAGCTCGGGGTTGGGTACATTAATATAATTTAGCTGAATCCACCTCGGAAGAATATAAAACTACCGGTCGAAGCGGCCAGACGCATTCAATATTAAATATTTAGCGCGGAGCCGTCGAGGGAGCCAGGAGAGTAGGTATACTCTGCAATATACAGTATTAACCTTCTATAAGCGTCGTCTATTCTTTGATTCCGAGCTACGAGTATTTAATAAAATCAATCAATACGTTTCAATCCGATTGGAAAATTTAATTCTGTTTATCAGATTTCTTTTCAATGAAATTGATTTGAGAGATTTAAATTCACACGATGTTCAAACATTCTATTTACTGAAGAATGAGAAAAAGTTTAGCTTGTTTCAAACAAACAATCCCCTTGAGTGGATTGTTTCTAAGTACACAGAAAGGCAGACAATTCGGCTCAGATTCCAATTGAAAAAATTCTACCCATTTCGATTTATTTAGTATTTTTGTGACTCTGATAAGCAATTAAATACTCGACTATAAAAATAACAGAACTTTGACTCGAGCAATCCGAATTTTGAAAACATCTAGCTTTACCCATATTTCATACGAATCGGAATTATCAAACAAAAGCAGACTAGTGGTACCTATGTTGACGACATTTTGGCAATGCGGTGTGGTGTGCATCAGATTGCGTCGCCGAGTGTACTAGGTACGTACCAACTCAGCGGGGAGGGTGCCAAATCTCTGGAGTTTGCTGTACCGTGCTAAGGCGAGGATTTACTAAGGAAATCAGTGATTTGTGAGAAGTAGATGCTTAATACGAACAAGAGATTATTCAACGGGTTTGAAGATCTTTCTGTCTTTTCAGCGTGGCGTTCATTCAAAATACCCACTTCATTGTGAACAGTTTTTGAAGTGTTATTGTATTAATGAGATATATAATAAATATGTACAATTCTAGATAAGACACTTCTTTTTATTGATTCTTTCATAAGAAAGAGGCTTATAGCAACCTACACTTCTTAATCGAAACCTACACAAGTGTGTTTTGTCTGGTAGTACTAAAATAGGACAGTATTTATGAATTTATAAGAATTGTTACTACCTGGTCGGTCAATACACAAAATAACAAAAATCTGAAACCTTATTTCAAGAGTTATTCGGAAAATTGTAGAGGTGTCTTATTCCTTGCCAACTGAATCTAAGTTTCCTTCCCGCAACTCCCTGTAGATTCGTCGACAAACTCTAAGCATAGAACAGTCTCAGACAACCTACTAGTATATTATATTCCGATTCATATGCTACTGGGAAGTAACTATAGACTAGGAGCTGACTATAGACCAGGAACCGACTAAATGACGCGTGGAAAGCGAGTCGGCGCAATTTGGCACCAGACGCGGCGCGAGTGCAAAGCAATAAGATTATGAGACAGGGGTAGTTTGAACAAATATTGTTGTATTGATTGTTGGATTCCTATTCTTGCTGCTGCTCTGTAAATACGGTAGACAAACAGTTGCTTAGAAGGTTCTGTGCTAGTTGTATGTTGGTAAATACTTAGAAGGTTTGTATGTAGGTACATTGGATGTGACAGAAAGAATTACCCATGTTACAGAGAATGGTTTTACAAGAGCTCGTAAGATTATAATACAATTACATCGAACCACAAAATGCGTCAATACATTTAGTACATAAATAACACATTTATTAATCGAGTTTCATTAAATTGCTGGTTATTTAAATACAAACGTTATAAACCTTTTGAATTTAAAATATTGTGGTTATCGTCAATATTGTTATAATATGAGCCATATTGAATTAACAAAATTATGATATTTCCACACAAGTAGTTAATGTTGTTACATGAAACTTTAATTTTGATAGGTTATCATTCTGTACTACTGTAATAGTCTTTGAATCAAATTAATATTATGTATGATTGTAATCATATTTATTTTACTGTCACTGATGAAGAGATGAGTAGGTACAATAAGAAGGTAGCTACTCTTTTTCCCAGGTGGCGCCAGCTGATAACAGCACCTCCACTCGTCTCTATCCAAAAGGTGGTATAAAAGTGGTATGAGGGAAAAATCTGTGGAAAGAGCAGTAAGAGCCAGCATCACCGGTGACATTACATAACGTTATCTAACGCAATTGTAATTCTGGCTAATTTCTCAATCAACCGACTGTCATTTCTATCACCAATCTGGTAATTTATTACTCCTATCTTCCATGATATAAGTATGTATTAATCTGTCAGTATTGTGTATTATATTAGTCTATTATAATATTTATTTATGTAGTAAAATGTACATATTTTACAAGTACTTTGTTATTTGCATTTATATATTTGCACTTAATGCACTAACCCGCTCCGATACTCAAAGGTTGCCTGCAAAAAATTGCTACCCTTGCAATATGGCAGCCTGTATTGTACTTAGTGGCTTTTTCTTTTTTTGTATTTGTAATCATTTTGGTGCAATAAAGAATTATTGTATTGTAACGTGCTCTAAATGGCCGTGAACATCACCAGTGAGAACAGTGTAGTCAGTGGACAAAGTATTGTTTTTAGTACGAATGACAGCCAACGTGTTAAACATAGAAATCATGCTTGTTTCGGGACATTCAAATTTAACACGATATTGGTTGCTTCATTTGTACCTCAATTTGGGAAACACAGTTGATTCAAAATCGGGTCGCGTGACAATAGCGTCTGAACAACAACAACGTGAACGTGTTAAAACCCAATTATATGCCACCTGCTTCCTAAGTGAATTCCGCTGTCTTCCTCTGATAGGTGACAACTGACAGAGATGGGTTAACATGGTCGATATTTCACTCCAGGGATGTCCTATTTCGGATTATTTGGTTAAAAATTGTTTTACTTTTCCTTTATTGAAGCGAGGACAATATTCCACAATAAAAGTTGTTTACATGTAATGTTTTTTTAGTATCAAATTATCTTTGAACTATAAAAATAGAGACATACATAAACCAGGTGTAGGGTTAAACTAAACAATTTTCCCTTGGGATATAGGTCAAAATATCTTAAGGCTATTAGCACTTTATTTCCTTGAGTAACAACGCTGTCGATCAGCTGTTTGATTCGCGATAGAAACTAAAATTATTTTTTATATTTCAATCGACATTTCTTCGGAAAAGTATTTTGTTATCACCCGCAAACTCCTAGGCCCGTATTGATAAACAGGACTTGAGACTGACAGCTAGTTTGAGTTTGTATCAGAAATGTAATTTCAGTACAATGCGGCTTGTCAAATCCATACCCAATATTGTTCTCAATCTTGAGATCGTTTGATAAATTCGAGCCCTAGTTTTAAGTATCATTACAGGTATAAAAAGTCACCCTTTACCGCTATGAGGAACTTTAGTACTACAGGCTTTCTTTACCGCTATGAGGAACTTTAGTACTACAGGCTTTTTTGTAACCACTTGTGTACATTCCACTTTGAGGATCAGTAGCAGGAAGTGGCGAAACACCGAACTTCCTGCCATTTTGTAGCACACCCGACCTTGATTCCTCGTTCTAATTACCGAAGGCGTGAATAATATCCGTCACAGTATATTGTTGTACTACGGCTCAATCAGGAAATGGGGAATCTATCGGCAACTAATTTGCTGCACTGTGGTAAGGGTTTTACAATGAGTAGTAATTTTGAATTTTTTCAGTGCCAAATCTGTTATTTTTAGGATGCTCAATAATGCTCATTATTATAAAACAAAAGTTCTACAGTAATCATTGACAGTGTACTCATATGTATTGAATAATTTATTCATATTTAAACATTGACACATTACACTATAATCAACTTACAAGCTACTTAAACTACCCTAATCTTAACTAAATTATATTAAACAACCCGTCCCGAGCCGTACCAGGTCCAAACGTGCCCATCGCGCTGGCTGCATGTATTGAATTATTAGTCGGAATAAAACTTAGTCAAAACTATTTAATTGCAATAGAAATCAAATTCATTACAGCACAAATCCTACAAATCTATCTTAATAACCTTCAAAACTTTGTTAGACGTGGCGGAACAACTTTTGTTTAAGTCATTTACGCTCTGCCTACCCCATTAGGGATAAAAGCAAAGATAAATATGTAGGAATCATATTATTGTTGAGAAGTGTAAAATTTTGATATTTTATTAGTTCATTTTGAAAGTACCCTGCAAAGTTTCAAAATGGAGTCGAATTAAATGCAACTTTTCTTAATCTAAAATCTCAGGTTCTTTCGATCAATCAAAGTCGCAATTTTAGCTGTCTTATCTTTTTACAATTTATCATATTAACTTCGGGTTAATTTATTTGAAAGTTTTATAAAGAATTCACCCCATTTCCATCTATCTTCATGATTGAACTGAGAAACAATATTATATTACACATTTGGATAGGAATGCCATGTTTTTTTCCTATTTGCGACTATTTTTGAAATAAAAAGTCATCACGTAGCTCACATAGATACATCTTGTTTGCTTAAAAATAGCTGAGTTTTTTTTATAACACGTTTTTTTATTAGAAATGGATTTGCTCTTGACTCTATACACTAGGTCAGGGATGACCGTGACAGAGTCGACTATGGAGCAAGTTCACAATTGGCAGTTATTGGCAATCTCACGCACCGACAGAACACAGAATACGGTTTGGCGCCAGAATCCGGTGAGAGGGAGGTCAGTACCACCACTTTGTAGGGATCATTCAGCCGGACTTATTCACTGCAAGGCTGTGTTGCCGTTGCCCGGGGTGGACCACTAGAAGGTAGATCCCATTCCACCCCAAAATATTCAGCATATAATATTCAACTCCAGGTCTAAAGGCAGGATGTTCCACATCTGTACCGCAGCATGCGGAAGAAACACATAAGCGACTTTATTATCGTGCATAATACATACCTTTCTCTATTTCTATGTGTTATATAGGTACGGTACTTATGGTGCACGCATAGAACTATCCCTTTTGTGAGTGACATCAAAGAGAATCGCTTGGCCCCGTCAAGGGAGACAAACAATTTATAGCGTCTTTTGTGCATTATTTAGCAAGTAAGGTTTTATCACGTATACGTATATATTAGTTTATGACGTGACGTGTATTTGTGAACGGGAATTCAATGTAGACCCAATTAAAGAACGTAAGGATTGTCTACGATTGATGGTATTATGAGTAGGTATTAGTATTGTCAGACGATTTCTGATTAAATGCAAAATTAAAAATTGTACGTATGTGGGTTTTGCTCCTCCAGCTAACACAATATTCATAATATCTTAAGCACATGTCCTTTCCATGTAAGCTTATATTAAATTCTGCTTAAGTTTTCACATGAAAAAAGAAGAATTGAATATAAGTTTAGTATAACACCGCGTATTGTGCCGCTATATTCTTGAAAATTGAATATTGTTAAAATGCTTCTGACGCATTTTAAAACAAGATTTCAAAAATCTTCAACAAAGAAAAGTCCACAAATAAGAATGATCACGTTTTCTCAACAATTGACAAAGTCACGCGCGACCAAAAGTGATGACCAATTTGCCAATCTCCTTCATAAGAACCCTCTTGGCTGTCATCGCTCTTGTTCCACTTGTTCCTTCACTGCAGTTTCCGCTGTATCCTTTGTTGGTGATCACGCAATTTGGACATCCGCACCCCCTTGGGGGGTCTGGGGGGCCAAACCCCCCGCACCGTAATTAGGAACGTTCGATATCTCTAACTAACTCGGAGGGTGTCATAAGTTGCTTGTGTTGTTTCTGTTGCAAGGAGTATTGCGGGTAAGACTTTTGGTGTTTCATCTTATGTTTATAGGTACTTAATATCGGGCTTATGGTATGGTTTTTACAAATTAAAATAGTTTTGACCATTGTTTTTTAAATAATGTCCCTGCCTTTTGCCATAACTTTTTCAATGTCACTTGGTTTAAAATTAAGATTTAATTTATGATCGGTGAGTTTGGCATGATAACCGCAACGTAATCATGTTTTTAAGAAAACATCTTCTCGTTTCTCAATAACCCAAATATTCATGTATTACATTATCCAATCTGCTCGTAATCTCAATATTACCAGCGGAATATTGGAAGAATTTCCATCACACGTCAAATCATATTGTACGGATAGGCCCAAGGATAACTTATTACCCTCTCGAAGTGTTAGCCTCCGGAGGAAGATTGAATATTTCCTTCTCAAATGTTGACGATGGCTCTGTTTCACTATGACCCTGACTACAAGAAGTTAGGGACTTCTGATAGTAAGATCAGGAATATACCTGGAAGACATCATATGATGTATTTAGGGCTATTCAGTTTCACATAATGAAAATAAGTGGTACTTAGTTGTGACTTCCAAGAGCCAGACCTAAAAAGGTTGCATGAAACAACCGACCAATATTATAGGTAATACCGATAGAGAAAAAAGAAGTTAGAAAAAATATACCTACCTATAAACCGACCCTAAAACTTAATTGGCACTGGTAGGTACCTACATAAACATCAAACGCTTAAATTAAATTCGTAAAAAAGTGCAGCGACACACAGGCGTTACTTACTGCGCGTAAGGTTGCGCTTAACTCGCCGTCAATGCTTTTTGCATTTCCTACAACACACATGCATCGGTGTAGATGGACGCGCCGACGTAGAGTTCATCGCTACGCACGCGTATAGCGCGTAAGGTGACGCATGTGTGTTGTAGGCAATACAAAAACCATTGACAGCGTGTTGAGCAGAATCTTTCCCGCAGTAAATGACGCCTGCATGTTACTGCCCTAAGGTACAGAATGTCGTCATAGAAAATGATTTCAAGGGCGTCTCTATGTTTTTTTACTGTGTTTTTTTAACTATGACTCTACTCGTAGAGTACGCTCTACGTAGCATTAAACTACAGCTATGACAAATTATCACTTATCTTTACAATTTGACACACACTTTAATGTAAACAGGCATCTTCTAGGTAAGCTCGCTTCATCGTCGACTCCGTCTCAGTCGCTCCCAACCTAGACTGGAGTTAAGAGCAAACCCATTTAAAAAGGGTTCAAGAATTGCGATTAGTCATGCTAAACTTTCATATTCTTTATTTTGTTTCTCTCATTTCACATGAAATATAATCACAAGCACAGAAAATCCTAGTGACGAAAATATTTATGTCCATGCACACGAAATGGTGATCAAATTAAAAGGGCATTAACGAAATTGCCCTAATTTTGTCTTGGACAAAGGCAGGTGTCCCTTCAAGTTCAAAAGTTCCCGCAATTTAGAAACAATTTCATAATTTATATAAAAGATTTAAAATAATAAGAAGAGAATAAACTTAGGTCGAAGTAAAGTTTAAATAATTGAAAACCAATATACTTAGTCACTGGAAAATATTAAAGCGTTTAGTATAGTCCCATAGGTATGCTTATGTCTATCTATATGTCGCAAGATTATAACGAAATCAGATTTTGATCAAAACAATACCAAAAAAAATATCTCATTTCTCTATTATTTTATTCAACTATAAAATAGAAACCGATGTTGACTTATCATAAAACTGAAAATTAACTGCTCAAAATCCGAACTTTTACAAAATCCTAGACATTTTTCTGGATTTTGAACAGTATTTTGTCAAACTACAGGTTTTGATCAAAGCCCGGGTTTTGTATCAAAATCCTAGTTTTTTTTACGAAAAAAACGATATCATCATAATTCTGTGACACATACATTTCAAGATTTCGATAGCAATTCCGACCAATAATGTTTACATAATGTTAACATTATGTGCTAATTAATTTAGAATCTCAATTGAGTAGCGATAAAATTAGTTTAACTATGATCATATTAAATTGATAAATTAGAATCAACACTACATTGGTTAAAATGCAGATTTTTTATTTTTATTCATTGCAATCAGCTATTTTTCTATACAATTTTCTTATCTAATATTCACACGTACCTCCTCATGGAATTTGGAAAGATAAGAGTTAATAACAAAAAAATATAACTTTGTCTTCCAAGGTCGAAATTTATACGTTAACGTCTTTATAAATATTTAGAGTTTAAAAGTCCCAAAATAGCTTCCCACACTAGCAATCATTATAATTACTTATGTGCCTTTTTGAACGGCCGGATAATCGTAGGACATAAAATAGTTTGACGTTGCGATAAAAAGCCGAAAAGCACAAAGGGTAGCTTATCTTATCGCCTTGAGTGTTGGGCCACTAATGACCTGGCCTACCGCCCGAGCCCCATTACTTGAAATACGACAACTTCATTAAAGAACGTAAACAACACAACAGAAAACAAGCAAATACGTCTTTACGAGTTTTGAATGTGGACTGGATGAGGCAAAATATATATAATCACGCCTGTATTCTCGCCTGTCTTTCTTAATGGGGTAGGCAAAGCGTAAACGAACTTAACAAAAGTCGTTGCGCCACGTCAGACAAAGTTTTTTATTGCATCATTTAAGATTTGTAGGTATATTGCTGTAGTCACTTGTTTTAGGTTGTCAGCCCATCGCCTAAATTGCAATATACAAAAACCCTCGGATCCCTTAGCTGGTTTTTACAGCATGTCCGGGAGGAAATGAAGCGGGCACATTCTATGTTTTTATCTCGCTCCTAGTCCAGCTTGGAAGCAAATTGAAATTCTGCCCAGCAAATGAAGATGAGTTCAGTCACAATACAGGCCAATATACCTGATGATTTAACAAACTTATCAGAGAGTATGGCTCTGACCGACCACCCTTAACAAAGAAATGTAGGTTGTGCCTGACAACACTAGGTATACCTATTTAGCGAATGATTTATGATGATTATACATACGTTTATACATATAATCACGCCTTTATCCCTAATGGGGTAAGCATAGCGTAAACGAACTTTTGAGGGTTATTTAAGATAGATTTGTAGATATGCTGCTGTACTGACAGTTTATTAGCCTATCGCCTAAATTGCAATATACTGAAACCCTTGGATCCCTTAGCTGGTTTTGACAACATGCCCGGGGAGAAATGCGGCTGGCATATTCTATGTTATTCTTTTTTATGATTATGATGTACATTTATGCTGTTCAATAAATCTATATCTATGTTCATAATGTTAAAAAAGCAGACTTAAAGTCAGAAAAATGCATTTCAAAAATTTATATTTCTAGAGCAGTCGTTATATTGTGTGTGGGACACATAACTCGTATTTTGTTAAAAGAATTTCGTCCAGTAACTTATTGTAAACTGTAAACGAACGCGATAGCGGAAACTGTTTAAAAGACGAATAGAAGTAATAAAATTTCACGACAACACATTCGTGTTTATTGAACAAAGCTAACAGTATTCTGTGTTATTATTGTGGTTGAGTGGGGTTTTACGGGTAGTTACAATGAATCACCGAAAATTGGTTACTGCATTTTTCAACACCTACACAAAGGTATATTCAAATTACAGCTATTAGTGGTGTTGATAACATACAGAAACCCATTTCTTCCATGCTGGACTGGGAGCGAGAGAAAAACATAGAATGTGCCAGCTGCATTTCCTCCCGGGCATGCTGTAACAACCAGCTAAGGGATCCGAGGTTTTCAGTATATTGCAATTTAGGCGATGGGCTGACAATCTGTCACTACAGCAATATACCTACAAATTTATCTTAAACAGCCCTCAAAACTTTGTCAGACGTGGCGGAACGACCTTTGTTTAGATCTTTTACGTTCTGCCTACCCCATTAGGGACAAAAGCGTGATTATATGTATGTATGTATGATAACATACAGTCGTAGTTAGGTTCATAGTTCTTTTACCTATCACATAATTTTGTAAGTATTTGACATCTGTGTTAAAGGTAAATTTGAGCGCTCATTAACTTGGTTTTGACAATCCACACTTTTGAAACGTGTAAATTTTGAAATAATATAACAAACTACTTTTAAACCATTTGTGTGTTTTTCCATGCTGGACTGAGATCGAGAGAAAAACATAGAATGTGCCAGCTGCATTTTCTCCCGGGCATGCTGTACAAATCAGTTAAGGGATCCGAAGGTTTCAGTATATTACAATTAAGTCGATTGGCTGGCAACCCGTCACTACATCAATATACCTACAAATCTTTCTTAAATAACCATCTTAACTTTGTCAGACGTGGCGAAACGACCTTTTTTAAGGTCGTTTACGCTCTGCCTACTCCAGTATGGATAAAGGCATGACTATACGATTACGTATGTGGGAAAAACTCCATTCTCACAGGACATTTCACGGGAGAAATTGCGAAGTAGAAAACTAGTTTAAAATATTCAAGAGTCTCTGTTCTTAAAGGTTACTAATTAAAGTGAAAGAGGCGGGCGGCAGATCAAAACCCTCAGATCTGCCCATCAGACATGCCAGGTTTATCCAGACTACTCGGATTAGATCGACTATAAATGGATACTACCTTTAATAGTGGCTCAAACGACAGGCTGATGCGTATTTTATTTTTTTGAACGTTTTTAAATTCAAGCACGGAAATGATACAAAAAAAAATTTAACCGTTTAGGTCTGTAACTATTTTGGGGTATAACGATCTGGTATAAAAAAATCTATGACCTAAAACTGAGTTGACACAATACTGTTCCAGATCTATAGTTAACTAACTGAGCTACTGCAGTCTCTATCCAACCCGGAAAATTATCAAATTAACAACATTGCAAAACAAAAAGAAAATGCAGGGAAATGTAAAGTAAGACTTGAGATCCAAGTCTTATTTTTATGACCTGAATGTAATTTTTAGGTTTCACATACATACATACATATAATCACGCCTTTATCCCTATTGGGGTAGGCAGAGCGTGAACGACTTAAACAAAGTTCATTCCGCCACGTCTGACAAAGTTTTGAGGGGTATTTAAGATAGTTTTGTAGGTATATTGCTGTAGTGACAGGTTGTCAGCCCATCGCCTAAATTACAATATACTGAAACCCTCAGATCCCTTAGCTGGTTTTTACAGCATGCCCGGGAGGAAATGCAGTTGGCAGATTCTATGTTTTTCTCTCGCTCCCAGGCCAGCATGGAAGATAGGTTTCACAGTGATATCTTATATCTTGGGACATAAAATAATAGACGCAGAGTAATCTAAAGAAAGCCAAGAAGACGTATAGTTGGTATCTGTAAGAGACAGTAGCCGATTTAATTATAATAAATAAATGAACAAGTTAAGGACGATCCCTATTTGGATGGTTTATTATTGGGAACGTTTTGCTTACATTTTGTTTTTTTTTAACGATTGTTCACTTCATGACTTTGATATCGAAATAATACATAAATAATCATAAGGTTGTTTGTCTTGGCTAAAATTAAAATATTGTTACTTATTCTTATGTGAGTATCGAGCTGATCGAACCGATGGACCCTAGTGTCAGTGTGTTACTAAAGTGTGTTACTAAATATAACAGGTGGGCAAAATTCATGTAAGTACCGAAGTGACGCTGTTTAGCTGATAGAAAACATTCATAAACAAAACCGTTTAAAAAAACTTGAAACTGTTGTAAATACCTATTGGTCTTCTTCTTCTGTCGAGTGGGTATCGAGTCTATCGAGCCGATGAACCCTGGTGTCAGAGTTTTTAAACCGCCTAGTAGCACAGCTATCAGGCCTCTGACATGGTTTGAGTAACGACCACTATCAAAGACAGCGACCGGGATCGACGGCTTAACGTGCCCTCCGAAGCACGAAATCTTTTTCTTTTCAGACAAACAGGTGATTCAGCCTGCAATGTCCTAACCAAACTGGGGAAAAATTCACAAATTGATAAATTCTCAAATATCAACTTTGTGTTTCCCCCCTTGGAATCGAACCCAGGACCTCCGGATCGGGAGTCCATGGCAGTAGCCACTAGACCACGGAGGCAATTAATACCCATTGGTATGGGAGCAGCTTAACAGACGTAATAATTAGGTACAAGAAAGTGATTTAAATGTCCTACTAGTATGCTCGCCAGATAACTATACCTCGGTATAGCGCTAGTGTATTTATGACATGACACTTTGGAGCCTGGAAAAATTAGTTCCATTTAACATAAACTTATCTGGTGAGCACTCTAACCTTCTCTGATGTAGAGTCTGGTCGTAAAAGGTTCGGAGTACTGACTTCTACTTATGCGAATCTCCATTCAGACTTTCAAGTGGTCATAAAGCCCTGGTACTAGTTAAAATATTCAAATTAAAACATTTGGTGATTGTGTACGTTTGAAAGAAGATCCTTACTGTTTGAAATTTAGAGCAGAAGAAGCAGTGAATTAAGGTGCAGAATATATTTGACGGTGCCGTAAATATCTAGGTCACGAATTGGTGGTAAATAAAACAGATTAATATTCAAAAGCACGGGTGTTATCAAATTTGGACTAAATGCCGGATAAATCTCTCGGCGCAGATATAAATATCACCAAAAATATGACAACAGTTTCTCAATTTAAAACAAATTTAGAATGAGAAGGCACAGCTTACACCTTTCCTATTACATATTATACCTTCCCTCACTAACTCCGGGATGAGAAGCGTAAGTCGGTCTTCTGACATGTGATTTATTTCCTTTTATCTCCAAGTCGGGATTTCATCGCAGATAAGCCGCCTACGTAAATCAAATCCTTCGGTGATTGTTCGAGCGATGAAATTCTAATGCTGGCTGTTCTGTTCTGCTTTTTGATTTTTAAATTTCGAAAGTGCGATGGGCGGAAAATGCTGAAGATCACACGTCACAAGCTTATGCCAGTGGTTGCTATAGATAATATATGAATTTGTTTTATTGTTTATGTGTACATCCACAAGATCTTAAAAAATCGTAAAACACATCAGTGTGCTCATTTCGGTCATTCAAATAATAGCACTACCTTTTAATACATACATATAATCACGCTTTTATCCCCAATGGGATATGCAGATAATCCGATCGATCTTAACAATGGTCGCTACGCTACGTCTGACAAAGTTTCCAGGGTTATTTAAGATAGATTTGTGCGTATATTGCTGTAATGACAGGTTGTCAGCCCATTGCCTAAATTGCAATATACATATACCCTCGGGTCCCTTAGCTGGTTTTTACAGCATGCAAGGGAGGAAATTCAGCTTGCAAATTCTATGTTTTTCTCTCGCTCCCAGTCCAGCATGGACGAATATTTAATATTAAAATCTAAAATAATGTAAATAACAATGTCTGTCACAAATATATCGCCACAAATCTTCAAATAACATCAATCTTGTATGAACACATTGCGTCCAAATTTGGGGAAATAAATATATTTCCCGATGGCCCTAAGGAGCTCTGAGGTCACTTTAACAAATCAAGGATCGATTGAATCCCGTAGAGAGTCCTCGGGGAGCGTTCTACTGACGACACACACGCTACGCTTAGAAACACTTGTTTTATACTCATTATGGTGAACGATATTCTTTATTTTGCTATGGGAAATAAGAAAGAGGGATTCGAATAAAAATAAGATTATGTTTATTTCAGGATACATAGCACAGACTTAGCCCCAAAACTTGTTAGAAATAATCGATAGATCAACTTAGACAGGGACCGGGATATATATAAACACCTCAACGGTCCCGGATTTAGAAAATTATCTACAGAGAATTGGGTGATTGCTCCCGCAATGTCATTCATCGAGTATGTCATAAAACTTTGTGAAGTATATTTAGTAAAATAAAGTTTATAAATTCAATTTGAAAAACGAAGGAAATATACAGCAATGTTAAAAAACGTAAAAAAAATACGAGTCGTAGCATATGATGTCTTAATTTCACCGAATTAATCTCTAATAACCTGTATCAATGTTCAAACAATGATCAGAAGAATTCGGAGTTTAATTTACAGCTTATAAAATGGCAATTAGAATACACTCTAGCTCACCAATAAATCTTTTTATCTCCGCACCTTATCACAAACGCGCCGCGATCTTACTAAGCTATTAATTTATTATATCAATTAAGGAATTCTTCACACTAGTAACAATTATGGGCACCGTGGAATAGTCTGTCATACCAAGCAATCAATTACGTTCGTTAGCCAGAATAAACTGAACAAAATACCACCAGAGTAATCATTATTCACATAATATGATAAATAGTCATAAATTAAGAAGATCTCCGCGTTCCCCGGATTCTTAAACATTCATCAAACGGCGAAAGAAAACAAAAACCATGTCATAACGCTCCCATTTCGTCCTCTCCCAGTTATTTATTCGAAAGTTAAGAGCGACTAATTCACTGCCACATTAAATACTACGCAACGTTGACAACTGTATACGGTTAACTTTTTACGAGTTCCCAGTATGGAATTTATTACTGTTGTCACTCTTATAAAGAGAAGTTATAAAGTTAAACGCGTTTTATTTTACAGCGATCGCGAACGGTACAGTTCACAAAGCTTTGATGGTTTATTTACAAAGTTATGATCCGACAATTTTCTACGTCGTTGATACCTTCCCCTGTTTTATCTTAAATCTCAAAACATCCGAGTTGGAAATCGCAACAAACTTTATTAAATTCGAAATTTACGCTTCCGAGATCTAATCGTGATTTTCGTTCAAGTGTTGTTTGTTTAGCTCTATCGATAAAGCTATAAATATCTCTTAATAATAATGCTTAAATGTAGCGATTTTGTGTTCACAATAAAATAATCCACCCTTTTGTGTGAGGATACATTGGAGATGAAAAAGAATTTTGTCAATATAAATACACTTTGTCGAAGAGGTTCGGAAAGTGATATCATGTTGACTCGCATTGGAAGGGCAGGACCTGTTTGCTCTCGCCACAATCTCGGATTGGTAATAAGATGCGACACATGTATTATCCCGATTAAAGCCCCTCAGGAGAGGGGCTTAGATATAGTGATGTCTTTATGCCACAACGTCTCAAGTTGATTGCGCCAATGCAAGTTGACGTTACTAATTTAGATGGTATTGTCATGCAACATTAAATTTGTGCTTTTATAAATAGATATTTCCGATGTGAAATGTTAACGCTTATGCTTACTAGTCATTTACAAATTAAAAAAAACTTAATGTAAAAATAATTTAAAACTGACAAACATGATAGAATTAAATTAAACTAAATTAGTAAAGCAACTTAAATTAAAAATTCTATGTAGGTATTTACGAGTAGCATCATGGGCGTACCCAGGTTTTCGGCCAGGGGGGCGGGGGGCAAATCACTACTCAGATGTACAAAAGTTGGTAGTTAGTAGGAGAAAACTAAATCTCAGTACGCCCATGCATAGTATCGAAACCGGTAATTGATTTATCGATATCGATGCAGATTTCCGCAAAGTATATCTTGTATCGATGTATCACACCGCAACCCTCCAAGATGATTGATCGCCAGGCTTTCCGCCTGTGAGCTTGTCAAGGCATAGAATAACATTGTTAGAGCCATGTAAACGTGTCCATAGCCAAATCCTCTTAGCCCACTTGCAAAAACTGCCTCCGTGGTTTTGTGGACTGAGCCATGGGCTTCCTGATTTTGAGGTCGTGGGTTCTATTTCCATGAGTAGATATTTGTGAGTCTGTCACTTGTGTGCTACAAATATCCACCATAATTAACAATTGTTTATCGTTTAGTAATAAATAATATCATAATTATCACTTTTTGACTGTGAGATTTTTTCATTATTTGGTTAAGAGGTTGGTTGAGTAGCTGTATGGTCTAAAGAGGATAGAAAAGATTAGAAGAAGAAGATCCATGCAAAAGTGTCCATAGACAAATCTTCTTTTGTTCACTTGCAAAATAAAACCAACATTCCAGAACGCGCTAGCTACAGAAGAAACGACGTCCGTAGGGAAACTTAAAAATTTTGTTTATTCACACTCCTTGGCAGATAACAGACATTCCAGAAATTTCGTTTTGTAGAACACCGGGTTTCGGTAAAGTATTTTCTATTTATGATCGAAATGTATTTTAAAATGATAATGTTATTTTGCTACGTTATCAGGTCAAAGAAATATTAATTCCCGGAAAATGTATCATGATTCCATAATAAAATTACGATGTAGATAATGGTACCTTAATTTTTATTGCGTTATGAAAATGAAGCTCGCATTTCAAACGTATCAACGCTCTTAGATAATAAAAGCTGAGTATTATCATAAAATTTCTACACGAACTCTGAATATACATAAAAGTTAATATGAATTTAACCTACTGTTTTCATTTGCCCTTAACTCGACTGATATATCAAAATACATAGGTATCTAATGTTATTTTATCTTTTAGAATTCAAATTTACTTTGTAAACTTTGAATATTTGAGAGCAAATAAAAAAGTACACACGGTCTTCAAAGCGTAGATTAAGCTTTGAAATGATAATAATAGTAAAATATTATTTAGAATAGCTGTACCTATATTATTTCAATTTGTTCAGCTAGCCTTTAGTATATGAAAATATCAAAACGATAGAGCAATAAAACGATCAACGATGATTTTATGCATTCTTCAAAGATCTCATAATGGATATACACAGACGGAAACGCACGTGAGGTAAGAAATAAAAGGAAGAGACTATAACAGTTATAGTGTGGACCACCGACCACGACGGCGAAACTTCAAAGGTGACTCCCTCACAAGTATAATGTGTATAATCATCGTGACAAACATAGCGTACAGGCGGCGACAAACACCTTTATCGTACACTTCACGTATACTTCATCCTTATTAATAAGCCCGTTTGCACACAAGCCAATGGAAGCTGAACGTGATTATCCGCATCGAATGAATTCACCATAGACATATCAACTAGAAGGGGTAAGGGACGTAAAGTCATTTGTCAAAGTCAAATCACTGTTTCCGCTAAGGGTTGAAGCCTACATTAAAGTTCCAGTGAAAAATCACGTCGAAGTAATCCTTTAAGCCAACACACTCACGTTATTGCATGTTTCAATTTAAATTGTAAAACGCTAAGAAATTTGCGTTAGAATTTTTTGAATTCCAAATAAGTCCTTTACAAGAAAATTCTAGTTAAAATGATGTTTTAATTAAATAAGGCTTTAACAAAAAAATCTAACATTGAAAATGCTAAATTACCTAAATGTCATAGAGAGACGGAAATACAAGACCTTTTAGCCCCTTTAATTTTTTATAGAAATTACTGTAGATCATTACATTTTTGGATAGAATTAATTCACAATAAATATGTTTTGTTTGTTTTAAAAAGATTGTCTAATTTTTCCCGTATTATTGAAGTTGTGTTCAAATTCACATATAAATAAGTTATATCATTTTATTATTGAAAACAATCTGTGCAAATATTTGTTACCTTTACTCTTTCACACGTTTCACCTTTAATTTCTCATTAAAGGAAATTGCACTCTATTCAGTGGTTTCACGACCCTTTTGAAGTTTATTACTTACGAACTGATGAATTTTATTTTATTACCTGAAACAAAAGAATTCTTCATAAGTAAAGTACAAAATAAGATTGCAATTATGACAATCTTCACAATACATAATAAACATAATTGTGTAGGTTAGATAAAACATTTATGATCGAATTTAAAATCAAACCATTTATTTCAATTCATAAATTCATACACTATTCCTTTACCTTTTAATGAAGTTGAGTAAGTATTCTGTATGTTCATAAAACGCATTTTATAATAACATAAAGCTAGCACTAGCACAAAGCCAGTGCTATATGCGCCTACGATCATCAATAAAACTATTATCTAGAGGCGCATTATTCTCCGCGCGACACCAACTTAAACTAGCACTTCTGTAACAAAAACTAACCCCAGACACTTTGTAGCCAGCCAGTAACACAAAAGTTTGTAAAATTTTCAATCCTAGAAATCATAAAGCCAGACGGCAGACTCCCAGAGGATTCTCTGAATTTCCCTCCCTTTATTCAACCGGGATCACGAAAATATTCCACTGACTTTAAACTTGTACAATGAGTCGACTACGAGAAGTAAATATTAAAATATATTAGTTTATTACTGCCAGTGCGCGCGGAGTTCAAATTGTGTTCTTTCATTTAGCTAAAGAATATTTACTGTTTTTGGTATGTGCTTTGTTATCACAAATAAGTTTTAGACATAATTCTGCTTTAGCAATGTACACCTTGTTAAATTAGATTTTAACACTCTACAAGTAAAAAGGAAATCATAAGTTTCTTGCAAATCAAAGAGTACATAAAGTTCACTTATTAGAAATTCAGACAAATGAGCAAATTATAAGGAATTGATAAAGTTCTCCTTTTGGAAGCTTCAACCATTAAATACACTGCCAGTCAAGCATTTTGACCACGCAATTAAACAGAAGCACTATCTCATAATAACAAACACAATATTATTATAGCCCTTTAACTCAAAACTAAACCCACTTGCGAGCTCTAAAAGTTGAAACGACTACAATTTCAACTTTATAGAAACCGATACCTTTCTATTGCATTCCATTTTGGTACGGACTCCCCACAAAGATTTTTATGTGCGGTGTCGTTCAAAATGTCAGGTGGTATTTGTAATAGGGCTTATCTAGTAGCGTTGTATTGAATTGTCAGCCTGGTATCAAGATGTTGCCAGGTAAGGCTGCGTTTGACTCCACTATAGATTTCAAACGATCCGCCGCGCGATTTCCTTTTGAAGACACCAATAATGGGAAACTATACCGTTATAGCAGCACTTAGGTATTCCTGTTCAAATTATATTAAGATGGCTACATTATGATGAACGATCTTATTCTATACATATTCAAATAAATAAACCAAACAAGTCAAAATCACAGAATATTTAATAGTACTATATGAAATAATCTCATCTAATCAACAGCTGATTTTGATTGCTTAGTAGGTATGCATTAATATTGTGTAACCACAACTACCTAATAACCAAAATTAATTAAATTCGCAAAATGAAATTAATATGGAAAACGATCAAAATTTAGATGTACGTCACGTCACATTTAGAATAATTTGTAATTCAATTTATCAAACTGATGCTAGTCAATAAACAATATTTTAGAGTATTTAAAGTGAATAAGGACCTACATTATTAAATATGTTGCTAAAGGTAATTAACATTTTCTTATCGGATAGAATATTCGCTACCTATTTAGAAACGTAAGGAATCCCTAATACCAAAACTAGTGTCTGAAAACAAAACAAAATTTAAAATACAAAATCACAATGTTGCATAAAAAAACATTGGCCTCTTGTTCGACAAAATGAAGTCGAAATTGAAACACTAAATCTTTGTATGAATAGCAAAATCTTCCTCAATATGGCGCCACTTGTACGAAACTTAATTCTTTTCTTTGTATAAAATAAAAGTCAGTGGCAAGATTTAATTGGCACTATAATGTTGCATGGACCGAGTTCTGAGAAAGCGTATGTTCGTTGGCACTGGATTGAATTCATGCAACTATGTCTGTATAATAGGGATTGTAGCAATTTCTTTGTATTAAAATTGAAATATGATGCCATATTGTGTTCAAAGGTTGCTAAAAGATTAATAGGTAATGGAAATGCTATAAACACTAAACACATCATATATAAATTTACTTAGATGTAAACATGATATAAGTTTAACACAAAGTCTTTTATAACCCGTAAAGATATACGTTATAATTCGTGTAGGTACGTTCGCAAAGCCATCGGAATATCCGTGCATAGGCGTTCTAAATGAAAGAACGCTCGCGCCGGGACGGATAAACTGGAAACCGACGAAAAACAAAACGAGAGGAATTGTGGCGAACAAAAGGCGAATGGGACGCGTTTAATCCTACCCGGTCGTCATCCCGGAGAGAGGGAAAATTGAATTTATTATCGCCAGTATTTGACTGACGTGTTATTTCACACGCCGTAGCAAGGAGCCGGCGGAGCGGCGGAATTCAATCAGTCAGACTCCGATACGGCCGATACTTGTCTACGAGTGAACTGGCGGACTGAAAATGGCCTTTCTATCTGATATCCGGTAATGGCTCGAGGATAAGATTAGGTCCAAAGTACCTTGTGAGTTGATTAAGGGATTTCGGGTATTGAAACTTGGGAGGTATTTGAACATTAGGCTAAGTAGTTTCTGATACAGATTGAGTCCATAGATTTTTGTTTTATTTCTTAACTTATTAGGTATAGAATTTTCAATTGACGAATGTTCCCTTTATTTCATCCTTTGTCGGTTTCCGATTAGGTACCTAATGAAATACATAAAGTATTGATTGCAATCGAAAATAGGGGAGGGTGTATTCTATAGGGTATACAAATTGCAGGGAAAGGGTAAAACAATAGTTGTGGCCACCATTTAGTTTTAAAGCCAGGACATAAAGAACAGGCGGAGTCACAAACTCGGGGTGGTACCTTGCTTTATATTGCAGGGTAATTGGCTAGTATATGGGGTTATAAAACTTTTATACGACTTATATGTAGATGTACATGGTAATGTGTATTATTTGAGGTCGTATTACAGAATTAGCTAAATGTTTAAGTGAGTTCGTAGATTTATTTATAGCTAGCTGCTACCCTTACAAATTAAAACCAAGGCAATCCTTTTTTGAAAAAGTCATTAAGTATTATTTTATAGAGTCGTCATTTGAACAGATTTAAGAATCGTTTCGGAATGTTAACTAAATTTGTCATAAGATTTTTAATAACAAACTTATTTAATAACTGAATGAAGTAAGTCTTAAAATGGAGATTTCTCAAATACCGTTTCCAAGGGTTTTGCGTTTTACAGTTGGAGTAGAGATGAAAAAAAAAATGGATCTCGCATTCACGAGATTTACATAAAACTTGTTTAAATGTTAATCTCTGCTCTCGGCTAGCAGATTATGACGTGCCCTCTGACGTCACGAGTCAGGGGTGACGAACCCGGGGTCGCTACATATGAGCACTTTAATCATTCATTTCCCTTGTAAGGGAAGGCGGGAATAGTTCAGGGGTTTTAGGGGTCGTGTTTCCATATGGTAGTCCCCTATTAATACCTATAAGTGGATGTGTTCTAAGTAGAATTTCTATTTGCTTACTTTGGGAGAAAATGGTAGGCAATGTAGAAAGTTTGAAGGGTTTTCTTCCTTCAAAGTTAGTTAGTAAGGTCTATATTTATCTTTTCTCGTTTTTTGTCTGGTTTCTTTTACTAACATAGAATAACAGAATAGTTTTTTTCACTTTGTGGGATTCCAGATGTCAAAGAAAAGAAAAGTGACATTATTAATTCTCTGACAAATTGTTAAATTCTACGATCTACGGAGTCGACGGATATAAGCATTTCCTTCGTAACTGACTTATCCCAATCACTGGAAGAGGTAATGGAGGTCCGTCGCTGCTGGACCGTAGGTATTCGAAGTTATAATCTTATTTTAGTCTACATGCTGTCCTAGAGAAAAAAATAGAATGTGCCAGCTGCATTTCCTCCCGAGCATGCTTTAAAAACCAGCTAAAGGATCCAAGGGTTTCTGTATATTGCAATTTAGGCGATAGGTTGACAACCTGTCACTACAGTAATATACCTACAAATCTATCTCAAATAACCATCAAAACTTTAACAGATGTGGCGGGATGCCCTATGTTTAGTTCATTTACACTCTGCCTACCCCATTAGGGATAAAGGCGTGATTATATGTATGTATCGCACCTTTACAAATAAAGTGACTTAACTCAAAAAATTGGGATTTCGAGTTTCTGCAATAAACCGACCTTTAAAATTATAACTTACAACCCTAAAAACTTGAAAAATTTTTTAGAACATTATCTATCACACTTTTACTGAGAAAAAAATACCCAAGTATATAGGGTTGTAAGGTTATGCTTTCAAATATCGTTTTATTGCAGAAAGTCCAAATCCCCATTTTTTGAGTTCAGTCACTTTATTTCTAAAGGTGCGGTATGTAGTTTCTACAGATTACACACGTATTTAATTATGGAATTTGTTTAAAAGGATACGAGTTTGCAATATATTCTAGTCTAGTAGCTAAGTAGTGGTGACTCAGACATTGGTTAACAATGGAGCATAAGCCCAGAGGCCTTGAAAGAAACATATAAGCATGACTTCCCGAGAACCGAAAAAAGATTTTTAAAATTCAAAAGACTAGCTATTTATAAGATCAAGTTTTTGTACCATATTCTGCATGACCGGCTACTTAATATTTTTTTTACGCTACACTGTAGATATTTACCGACTTATTTAAATGATTGAGTATAGCAGTTTCACCCGCGGCTTACTTAATGAGTTTTCCCGTCAGATATTTTCGCGCGGTAAAATGTAGTGTTACTTAGGGTGAATGCAGCTTTCTAATGGTAAAAGATTTTTGAAATCGTTTGAGTAGTTTTTGAGTTTATTCGTTCCAAACATACAAAAATACAATTCTTTCCTGTTTATAATATTTGAATAAAAGTAGGTATAGATAGATTAAATTAAGTTAGAACTTAGTAAAACAAATTGAACCTGCGTTTGCGAAACCAATATTTATTTTTACAATGTGGAACATCTTTTTAATACCTTCCGATCCGATTTAATTTATTGTAACTGACTCAGTCCATGGCTGCATTGGGCAAAGTCAAAGGGTTTTTCGGAGGGTACAATCTGATTTTAATTATCACTCGCCTTCCTCCCAACGGCTTTGCCTGCATCGTATTGGATACGTAGGCACAGGTATTCGTAGAGCTGTCTGTCATAAAAAAAAATCGCTTCAGTAAATCTAGAATAATCCATGACTACTAAACAACTTACAAATCTTACACCTAAAGGACAATGGTCATAAAAATACTTTTTCATAAAAAAAAAGTAATAATCGATGATACAAAAATGTGTAGTTATTACAAGACGCAAGTTTGTTTTGTCTACAACCATTTATAATAGATCAGATAGACAATACCATTATGAGTATAATTTCAATACTCTATAGTTAATTCAAACCGATCTAGTAACAGTATGTAAATAACATACATACATACATAAAATCACGCCTTTATCCCTTACGGGGTAGGCAGAGCGTTAAACGCCTCGTAAAAGGCGCTTTCGCCGCGTCTGACAATAATTGAGGGTAATTTTAGATTGTAATGTGTATTGCCATAGTGACAGGTTGTCAGCCCATCGCCTAAATTACAATACACTGTAACCCTCGAGTCCCTTTTGCTGTCTTCTACAGCATGCCCGGGAGGAAGGGCAGCTGGAACATTCTATGTTTTTCTATCTCTCCCAGTCCAGTATGTAAATAATGTAATTGTAATATCATAATTTCAGTTAATAAGATTACACAATTTCGAAAATAATACCCAACTCTCAACAATAGTGGAATAATATTCGCGTCCCAAAGGATTTCGATCTAATCATTAATGTGAATGTGTTCAAGTATATGTACGTATAGGTAGGTAGTACAATACAAATTATAATAGGTTTCGATATCTCGTGGGAATCGGTGTAATAGGTTTAGTGAAGCCTACGTAATACAGCCGGCTAATGAGATTATTAAAAAGCTTTTGTAAACTAAAAATGTTAGTATTAAAAATATGAGTATCTAGTTTCAATAAAAAAATGTGGTGTCGAAAGATACTAGAAATTTTGGTCAGAGCTATGGTTGTTGTGTCGTGAGTTCGAGTACAGTTCAAACTCTCAGTTCTGGAACGAAAAAATCACTAACTGAAATATACACGCGTTTGAATCGTTAATGTGTTACGAAAATAAAATAACTCTTTGAGCGCCAAATTTCTTAAATAAAGATACATATTGCTAAGGCATTGTCCGAGCTTGACTTGAGTTTGTATTTCAACCTTAGAAACTATCGTAAAGACCAAATGGAGAACAATTTAGTTCTCGATTTGGTCGGATCATTGACCTTATCAACAACATCTATCCAATATAAAGTGTATCGAGTGTGATACAAGTATGATACGAGTTGTTACGTTTAATAAAGGTTGTCTGATGACGTAGGCCCGTATTATAAACAGCACTTGAGCACTGACAGCGAGTTTGAGTTTGTATCAGAAATGTCATTTTAGTACAAAATGAACAACAGTTTATTTGAGAGCAAAATTAAGTACAGATTTAACAAAATCTGTACTTAATTTTGCTCTCAATCTTGAGATCGCTTTATAAACACGGGCTATAGACGTTCAAATAGAAGGGTGATATTTTTACTCACAATCATAAAAGTTACTTTTTTTCAGTAAATCAGAATTAAGCTTTGGTTTAATTTGTATTCGAAGACTGACAGCGATGTGATGTGCTTAATAATAGCCTGCCAAATTTATACTGAAAATATATTTGACAGTTTATACTAAATATAATACGTATTTAACACGCTCTTTTTCGGACCTGTCATATGTATACTGAATAATTGCGTATAATGTTTGAGAGGCTCTTTTTACTAAAATTTCATTTTACAAACTAATTCGCTCTTTATGTCTTGAGAGCTGATGGGGCCTATGTTGTCACAAAATTGAAATCTATTATTGACATAAAATATTTTATTATTAGACGAGCACTCTTCAAAATGTAATCTCATCATAATTCTCAAGAGCAATTTCATTTAATCCATACTAACATGAAGAGCCAAAGTTTTCTTAAGTTTATGCTAAATGTTATTATTAATAATCACAGGCAAGATTATCTCTGTAAAAGATTTCTTTAAGCCTTTCCATTTTATTATGCAAGACGATGAAATAAAAAATGCATTTCGATTTGCTTATACGGGGTGTAAGGGACAGCGTACCACCATCTGATAGGGGTTGCTCAGTCAACGACACTGAACAATTTCCACCAGGTTTTTTTTTCAGGAAGTGAAAAAGTGATTAGGTTTTACATAAAAAATGTCTGATCGAGGTGGACATTTTGTATGGAAAAACCAATTTTTATTTTTACTTTCTGAACGAATTTCATTGTGGAAGTTGTTCAGTGTCATTGACTGAGCAACCCCTATCAGTTTGCGGGACGCTGTCCCTTACACCTGGTATAAAAAATATTTTAATAACAATGACATACGCACGGGAATTATCATATTAATATTAATAAGGGTAAAGCCGACTGAGGCGATGGTAATCTTGTTGACTTTTAATTAGTGGACAAGTTTATCAACAGATTGTATGACATTAGCATAATCAGCATTTTATTTTATTTAGGGTCACATATACATCTTGTCAGTCTGTCTGCAGTGCTGTTGAACCCGCCCTCGTTAACAGTCATGCACTTACGCCTATTGAGATGTCTAGATCTAAAGATATTTGTTTTCACACACACACACACACACACATATATAATCACGCCTTTATTCCTAATGGGGTAAGCAGAGCGTAAACTACCTGAACAAAGGTCGTTGCGCCACGTCTGACAAAGTTTTGAGGGTTATTGAGGATATATTTGTAGGTATATTGCTGAAGTGACAGGTTGTCAGCCCATCGAATAAATTACAATATACTGAATCCCTCGGATCCCTTAACTGGTTTTTAAAGCATCCACGAGAGGAAACGCAGCTGGCACATTCTATATATACTTTATTGCATAAACACAAAAGAAATGTAATTTACAAATATAGTGTGCAAGGGCGAACTTATCTCTATGAAGAGATCTCTTCCAGCCAACCCAATGGTAGTAAGAGAAAGTGAATAATTCTATGTTATTCTTTTGCTCCTAGGCCAGCATGAAGAATTTTCAAAGATGGAGCTGGAATCCTATGGGCTGCCCATAAGTCTAGGAATTTACCTGAAATAGCTATTAAATTTGTTAGACTTTGTGACGCCTTACTTAAGCTGTTTACGCTCTGCCTGCCACAACCGTGATTTAGACATTTTTATGTCGATGCGTATGTAGTATGCATGTAATTTAAATACCAAAAACATGACATATAACCGAGTCACGCGGATACTAAGAAACGCGATATTATTAAAAATACAAAATTACAGTGATCTTGGTCAAATTACGCGACGGCAACACCGAATTTCTGTGTAATTGGAGTCTGCCATTCAGGAAGTGGTCCAAGTTAAGAATGGAATAAACATAATAATTGCTGTGCAGTTTTGCGGTCAGTGTTTCTGTTCATAAAAAAACATTACATAGTGTTTATTTTTACATACATACATACATACATACATATAATCACGCCTTTATCCCTAATGGGGTAGGCAGAGCGTAAACGACCTAAACAAAGGTCGTCCCGCCACGTCTGACAAAGTTTTGAGGGTTATTTTTACATTCTGTGGAAATATGATACTCAAGGTATTAATAACTGCCTACCTATTTCTAATTACTATGTCAAAATATTGAAAATTTCACTACAAATTCTCTTTAAAATAGCCTACGCAGATAGAGACAGGAGATAATAACAGTCACAATCTTTACAACAGAGGGCATTGAAAGCTATACCTGGTGTAAGGTACAGCGTCCCGCAAATTGATAGCGATGGCTCAGCCAATTATACTGAACAACTTGCACAAGGTTTTCTTTTCAGGAAATAAAAAAATATTGAACTTTCCATACAAAATGTTCACCTCGCTCGGACAATTTGTATGGAAAAACCATTTATTTCACTTCCTGAAAAAAGTTGCTTGTGGAGTTGTTCAGTGGCATTGACTGAGCAACCCCTATCAGCTTGCAAGACGCTGTCCCTTTCACCCGGTACAAGCTGGCTAAAAAACTTGAACATAACTCTATGACAAAAAAATTGCACGCTATTCCTTTCTAATTTGTACCAACCGCGCTCCCATGAGGACATCATACGAATTGCTTAATGATGATGATTCTTGCCAAATAAATAACAACCGAGTGCAGATACAATTTGCAGTGATGGATTGCCACTGATGTCGACAAGTAATCGCTGGAAATTTCTGTCTCTTTACCCACGGCGGGAGAAGAGAGGTTGTGTTTGTATTTGGCATTTTGCACTCATTGTGCCATTTCATATTTAAAATATAATACCTATTTGAACCACAAATTGCACGGAGATAATTTTAATTGTCACTGGTTGAATTCTAACCACCTGTTCAAAAAGTCTAAATATCCCGACTTATTCCACCATTCTGAATATTTTGGTCTCATTTTGTTGCTTTCATATGTTGACTTTTGTATGAGACATTGACTTGTACTCTTACAGTATGCCTACTAGCGATGTATTCTTCGAGAATGTATTTTCATTGATAGTCTATCACGAGTTGACCGTAATTATTACCTATAATATTTACTTTTAATACAAGAAGTACCTTACTAAGCTTATTCAAAAAGCAGTCGGCTCGTCAGTTTATATTTTTTGGTCGTTTATTTAACTTCGGACATTTTATTATATCACGAGAATCACGACAGGATACATCGTATTAGAAAACTGACACATTTTATTGTCAATTTTGTTGTTAATTTGCAGGATACGCTACTGTCAATTTTATGTTACTTAATCAACCAATTTAGCCGGACGGGCGGCAATGTAAATATGCGTTAACATTAGACTTACGTGACGTACGTGACGTGTGCTGCCGTAATGGGACTACAGTTTTCTTAGAAAATTTATGAAAAATCTAGGTTTAGATTCGCACTTGCCTTACGTGACGTCGCTGTAGCAACCAAATTCCACTGCGTGTCTTGCGTAGGTTACGTCATCTTCCAGCCGACGTGGGCCACGTCATCCGTGCAAGATAGATATACAGTGTGCGAGCGAGAAGGTATTCGCCTCCGCGCGCACGAGATGAGATGGATAGTCAGTGAACGAGACAGAAACTATTATAGCACAGCGAAGAACACTAGCGAATTCGCGATTTGAGTCGCGTAAGATGATGATGATGACGCAGCGTAAGTTTAGTATGGAGTTGCAAAACATGTCAGCACATATCGCGCGGATGGCCTAAGTCTAATGTAAAGGCACTTTAAAATCTATCTTGCACAGTGTTCGCCAATAACGGGTGTGCCAAACGTGGCGACTATGACGGTTAAATAGAACAAACTAAATATTTTATCAAAGAAATTTTTCGAGCAGCGTGACCCAATGACCTGGGTAGCCGGTAGCTCATCGTTAGACCTACTCGAGTGCAATTTGAATCACAAAAACTATGAAGATACTAACTTGACTAGAAATGACTTTGAAATAACAAATGCTACAGATTGAACCGCTTTTGAGCTTTCTGTTAAGGCGTTTCTGACAATATGACGTGTTTTCTTTATAAACTTACATGTAACCAGTTAACGTAACACTGTTTTAAACTTTCAAGGCCATTAGTACATCATGTTCCATTTTACAATATTTTGATGAAAATTACTTTCACACAGAGCTTTCCCATGTTTTCATTAATAACGTAGGAACATAACTTTAAAACCCTTTAACTTGGACATGTAGGCACAGAATTTAATGAAGTCCGGTGTAAAGTAAACTTCATTAAAACGTATATTGTACGCGAACCGTTGGATAATCGGCCAGTAATAAGCCGTTATTTACTACTTAAGGTACGAATTACAGCAAATTATAAGCATAAATTTGTGGCGGGTTATGTTGTATTTTGAGCCTATTAGCATACACTTCTACTTTATTGCTTTAGTAGTTCCTAGAACGCTAACGGTGATAAGCAACATCAAATGACCAACTGAATATCTTTTATTGACGTCCTAGAAAACCATACCTTTAGATATCAAACCGTTTATTAACACGTCGCGATTTCCTTCACAGTTTTTTTACTGTAAGAAAAGACCATAACATTTAAAATTAAATTTATCCACAACTTCTTCTTCTATCGACCCGATGAACCCTGGTGTCAGAGTTTTTAAACCGCCTAGTAACACAACTATCAGACCTCTGACATGAAGTCAGTAATGACCACTATCAAAGACAGCGACCGGGACCGACGGCTAAACGTGCCCTCCGAAGCACGTATATCTTTTTCTTTTTCGGACAATCAGGTGATTCAGCCTGCAATGTCCTAACCAAACTGGGAAAATATTCACAAAGTGAAAAATTCTCAAATATCAACTTTGTGTTTCCCCCCTGAGAGTCGAACCCAGGACCTCCACAACTAAAACCAATAAAATCCACTAACAAATTATTTTTTCAAGAGACTTGGTTGCAAGCCGTTTCCAGTAATTTACACCGTTGGCAAGGTACTTTACTTTGACCGCGGACAATAAATTGAATTGGAAAGCGGCAACCATCTGAACCGTAGTAAATCAATCAACTCGGTATGAAATATTATCGTTTGTATAATATCAATTGGGCTCCTGAGAGACGCTGGGATGTTGATTAATTTTGGACGGTGAAGGAAGGTTACAAAGTTTTGTGACGTGAGCAGTAATTTTACTTAAAGCATTATTTAGGTATACAGTTTTGTACTTATTTTCCTTCTTCTATCTTTTTTCTTTTTCTCTCCCATTAAATTTCAATTGTATGACTTATGACAAACTTCTATGCTGGTCTGGGAACTTCTATGCTGGTTTGGGAACTTCTATGCTGGTCTGGGAGCGATAAAAAAACATAGAATATGCCAGCTGCATCTCCTCCTGGGCATGCTGTAAATAACAGCTAAGGGATTCGAGGGTTTCAGCATATTGTAAGTTAGGCGATAAGCTGACAACCTATCACTATAGCAATATAGGTACATAATCATCTGCAATTAAATAACCCTCAAAACTTGTCAGACGTGGCGGAACGACCTTTATTTTTGTTCGGTTTTGCTCTGCCTACCCCATTAGGGATAAAAGCGCGATTTTATGTTTGTATGAAATCGTTAATTCCTAAAGTTACACATAGTACAGTTTTATAAATTTATTGATAAAAGTTTTTTTAAATTCTCCCCGCATGTTAAACATTGCCAATAAGTCTTTAATAAATACCGCGACAGAAACAGTTAAAACAACACCAAACGTAACTGGTAACCATATCGTGCCGAAATTCACATTTCAACTGGTTAAATACAAAGCTTTCAGCCAAATACTCGAAACTTTTCATTTTTATTTTTCACAACTCGACGCTGGCGAACAAAATGAAATTAAAAGATGAAACTAGCGGGCTAAATTGGCGTGAGTAATTTTTTGCAGGAGCCCAGCTGCAATTTGTCAGTGACAGTGACAAAGTTATTTATCCCATAATGAACACCTTGGTGTACCGCATGGAAAGAGAACTGGGCATTGCGTTTGACACCGTTGCTTTTATTTTGACGACATTTTACTGACTTAATACTTTGTTTATTTTGCTAAAATAAAAATAAAACAAATATAAACAGCGATATTTTGACAAAATACTGTCCACCCAGTCCCGCAAACTGATAGGGGTTGCTCAGTCAATGACACTGAACAGATACACTGATAGTCAGTAGGATTTTTTTTCAGAAAGTAAAAAAAATGACTTTTCCATACAAATATTGCATGAAAAAGCTAATTTTCATTTTCACTTCCTGAAAGAATTTCTTCATGGAAGTTGTTCAGTATCGTTGACTGAGCAACACGTATCAGTTTGCAGGAAGGTGTACCTTACACCCAGTATAAATTTCAGGCGGCCCAGCTGCAGGTCCAATTTGTCAGTGACAGTGACAATATTATTTATCCTATAATGAACACCTTGGTGTACCGCAGGGAATGGATCCGAGCATTGCGTTTGACACCATTGCTTTCAGAAATACAGTCTTTTGTCTTTTTACTGACTTTGCTAATTATAAAGAAACAGGTTTAGTCAAAATATACATTTTAGGTGAATAATCCGCAATTTTGTAAGTGACAGTGACAAACCTATGTATCCCATAATGAACACCTTGATGTACTACTGGGAAAGAGACTAAGCAGGGTAGAACGGGGCACTGCGTTTGGCACCATCGCCTTTAGAAAATGTTGACTTGTATTGACAAATTTTTACTGGCTAGTGACTACAGCTTGCCAAGTTAAGGAATAAAATCTTGTCAAAATTTCTTCCATGCTGGACTGGGAGCAGAAGAAAAACATAGAATGTACCAGCTGCATTTTTTCCCGGGTATGATGTAAAAAACAGCTCAGGGACCCAAGGGTTTCTGTATATTGCAATTTAGGCGATAGGGTGACAAATCTTTCTTACCCTCAAAACTTTGTCAGACGTGGTGAATAAGACTTATTCGTAGGACGTGGCGGAACGGCCTTTGTTTAGTTCTTTTACGCTCTGCCTACCTCATTAGGGATAAAGGCGTGATTATATTTATGTATGTAAGAATAAAGTCAAATTATAAATAAAATTGACTTAGCAGTTTTGAGTTTTAGTTTAAATATAACATTGTAGACAATTTTAGTCATAGAATATTTTATAGCCTAAAACTTTACCTCAAGTCACGTCGGTCATCGGCCTTCTTCAACTCATAATCCTTTAGCATCCAATCCAGAGTTCCTACAAAAGGTCGACTACCCGTCAAAGCCATTCCAGACTTTAAGACGTGTCGGTCGTTAGTCTGAGGTAGTTTTGCCAGCTATGTTATTACAGCGTTTGCTACTTCTTCCATCTAAGCAGAAAAGTAATTCAAAATATAATTTAATATTCAAACTTAACTTGAATCTCTTGCTCTTTTACTTGTGTAAGTAAGAGAACCTTATATGATTTAAGTAGGTCTAAAGACTAGATGAAAAATATACCAACTGATTTAGATCAAGGATTGAATGAAACTTTTGAAGGAAAAGTACTCGTATGAAACAGCTTTTGGGCTAATCAGACAATTAAACCCAAAACATTTTAGTATTTTGGCATACAATGGAAATATGTTGTTTCATGATAAATACCCAATTTATTGTTTTTTGTTTTACTTTTAAAGCTAGTAACTATGTGGTTATTTTCCTTCTCAGCTCGGTGCACCAACTTACAATACTTATTTCTCTTCCAGTCAAAGAAGTTTTGACGGCTCAGCGCAGCCAACAGAAACTTATGATTTATTTACTCAATCGAGGCAGGGGTCGGGTACCTTTGTTATTACAGTACCGCTCTTGGAACATTTTTATGAGCCCAAGCCGCTGTAAGTGGATAAGTACGAGCCTTAAGGTATTTGCAATATTTCTGGGGAGATACTGGGCCGTTTCTGGGTCGTTTTGCCGGCGATCTATCATTTTGTCGCAAAGCTTCAATTGAGCTGGCAACTTTTTGAAAAGTTTGAGCTTGCTAGAAATTCTAAAGTGGCTACAAAATAATAACCTACATATTAATCTAAATAAAGAGTAAAGTTCTCATGCGATTTCCAAACAAATTGGAATACGAAAGTTGCTTTTGTGCATGCGAATTCGATTCAAGTGTTTCTAAAATACGGTTTCTGGATCAGTACCCTGAAACTAAATTGGTATTGCACTTTGAAATTGTATGTGTTTTGTCCATTTAATTATAACACTGGATTTATAGAAAAAGGCGAACTAAGTTTCAACCATTAATAAAATCCGGTTTCCGGTATAATACGCTACAAAAACCACAGTTCAAGTCTTCCCGCTTGATCATCAGAATTTTAGCAAGTCATGCGCACAATGGCCACTGAAAATGCCCGCAACATAATTAGGTATCGCAAAGTTTTATGGACAAGGGGTCAGTACGTCAACGCTTAAAATGAACGTGACGAAAAACGGAAGTAACGTCACCAACATGGCCGCAAACGCCATTTTTGACAGTTCTCAATACATGCAGCGGTCCCGCCCACGTTCATTTAAACCATTAACGTAATAAAGCTAGGTAAAGCGTGGAGCGGACAAAGGTCACCGCAAAAAGCCAAAAGCGTTGCCAGGCCGATGCATAAACAAAGAATTCGCCAGTCGGCTGTTTTGCCACAATTCACTGACCACTTGCCGCACAAAGACCACACACTGGTGTCGATTCAGTTTACTTACGACTTGACTAAATAAGTCCATATCTGTATATTTTGTCATTTAGAAAACAGAAAGGTACGATAGTACAGATGGAAGGACTTTATACAAACCTATGAATAAGATAATTATCAAGTACCTATGGAAGTCGTGATATGGAAAAGGTATCGAATAAAATCCTTTGTATTTTTTAAATTCTGATCGAGAGGATTATAATACGGCCACTCAAGTATATACCATCTCTTTCTGTTCTTTCGTGGCAGACAACGACAGAAATAGACTAAATTAATCAAGTTATGTTTTCACCGAATCGACATCACAGCGTAATTTAGGCTCCACACAAACTCCGCACAGAGGTTTTGCGGTAGATTTGCATTGCAACTGCTTGTTGTTGTTGCCGTTGAAAGATCAAACAGTTCACTCGAATTGACAATACCGGACTACTGTGACTGTAACACAGACTGTTCTGTAACCATCATTGTCTTCAAATGCTTTGCCCTTTGTCTTTTAATTGTCTGTAATTAAAATTAAAATAATTGTCTGGCTAAAGGGAACCGAAGATTTTCTTAACCCAGATGTTTTGTTGTTTTAGATACAAAATACAAATATATACAATACAAAAGTTTTTATTTTTCTTTCACATAGAAGTAAAACTTAAAACTAGGTGAAACTGACATAAATATATATTAGAATCTATCTAGGTGAGAGACTGGTGTCCGTACTAGATGTTCCTTTAGCAACCTTAATGCATAAAATTGATGATTTCGGTGACTTCTACTTCTTCATTTCGAGTGGGTTTTGAATCAGTCGAAACGATTAACACTGGTGTCAGAGTTTTTCAGTGTTATAATAACGTATTTTGCTATTTATAACGTCACCTTTATTTTGAGGCAAGATTGTGGCCCCAAACTAAACCAAATACACATAAACTCTGAAGCCATTGCAAAATCCTAGCTAGGTAAGGTTCATATATCTTCAAAAGTGGCTCCGCTGTATTTTTTCCTTCCGTTCACATGCAGCTCTGAGGATATGAAAGCTAAATACGGTCAGAGGCTAAATTAATCAGCTGCTGTAATGCAGTCATAAAAATGATGCTGATATTATGAGTGAGTATCTTATAACAGCTTTGCTATTTTAATCACCAGAGTTTAATAATCCCCCAACTGATTTTCGGTGATGGCTGCTAACCTCCCAGAGATTGGCCAACTGCGCAGGACTAGTTTTTAGTGTCCACGTATTTGCGCTACATACAGGTGCACCCTCTATTCCTTCAACCTCTTATTCTGATGCGACAGAGTGACTGACACGACCAGAGAGAAATTAGGCGCAAGACCTACTATTTACATGCCCATTCAACAGCAAGGATCATCTTACTTTTCAGACAATCTGGTGATCAGCCTGCAGTCCTATGAAATTTTATGCAATCTAGAAATCTCAACACAACAACAACCACACTAATTACAAGCTTTTTATGCATTTACAAGTGCAGTGCTTAGACTACAGCTAGACCTTTATTGGGTAAGCAACTCAGTACCAGTAACTTTACTACAGTAAAAGTTGTGGTAGAAAATACCAGGCCAGACTAAGTGGCGATCCCGCTAGACAATATTGTTATTGCCTACGGTAAGTAATTTGTGGTTATTGCTTTTATATTTTTTAAGTTTCCTGAGGAGAGAGCGGGCGGGTCGCTTTTAGTAGAGCAAGGCGCTTCTGTAAGAATCGTCTTATAAGTTGCTGACTTAAAAAGTCACACAAAAACACAAGCTTCTATGCTGGACTGGGAGCGAGAGAAAAACATAGAATGTGCCAGCTGCATTTCCTCCCCGGCATGCTGTAAAAACCAGCTAAGGGATCCGAGGGTTTCAGTATATTGTGATTTAGGCGATGGGCTGACAACCTGTCACTACAGCAATATGCCTACAAATCTATCTTAACCCTCAAAACTTTGTCAGACATGGCAGAACGACCTTTGTTTATGTCGTTTACGCTCTGCCTACCCCACTAGGGATAAAGGCGTGACTATATGTATTTATGTATGTACAAAAACACAAAGATATTTTTAAACAAAGCGGTAGATATTGTTTTTCTCTGTAAGTACACGAAACAAATAAATAATGATAACATTACTTCGAGGACCCTATAGAGCTAGTCAAGTGTAATAAAATAACGCTCAGATTGAAATGTAAGACATTCATTTCCTCAATTATCTCGCTGTCTGCATTATGAGATAAGACGAAGAAATAGGACAGGGGAGGACGTAAACATCTCGCAATGCAATTAAATTACAAGCCCGATACAAATACGTGATAGCATAACAAATCGGACATTTAAATCAATCCACTCGCTCGGAATGCGACCAGACAAGTCAGTCGTCAATATATTCCCTAGCCTTATTGCTAACGACGAGAAAACACGAGAGCTTTGACTATCATTCGATTTGCTTTCCCAATAAGGTGAATTGAACGATGTCACCGAACAGCAAAACAGCGCCCCCACAGAATAATCTAAGATGAGAATGTCTGAGTACAACCTTGCAATACGTGCGGCCGCTACGACCCCTCTGCTAAAGAGATAAAGTTGAAGGCCACGGCAACGCGGTGATATTTTTATGTTGAGACGTATACGTGCCTCGCAAATCAAGTGCGTTCAACAACGGATGGGAGAGTGACGTCTATGAAAAATCGAGACGAGGGCGACACAATAAAGTGTGGAAAAAGGGGGTGATACACAAGGTGCTTTAATCGGAAACCCGAACCCCTTCGTGCACTCCGTACCAGCCGAAAGCTTTTTACTCTACATGGAGTAGCGAGCACACGAATCGTGGCGATATTCGTCGCCCAAATTTTTACATCAATCAACGTTCAATTTTAACATCATTCAATGTTCATTTTCAACATCATTCAATGTCAGAATTTAGTAATTTGCGAACTTCATTTTTTGGAGTTAATCAATGTAAACCTTTATTTTTGTTCATATTGATGTTGATACTTTTACCCAATTATGTTGCTGGCGTTTTTACCCGTGAGATTAATTCCAGTTTATTAACTATTTTTTTTCCTGCATGGGTAGGTAGTGACAACCAGCAGAATGTCACTTGTTTGTAAATCTAGAACCTGTTTTTGTGACAGTGTGACAGGCGCCCGAAACTACAAAAGCTGCTCTAAAAATCATATTTGCTGAGAATACATTTTTCTTGCTGGGCCTCTTGTGTCTTATTTGCAGCGCATAGATTCCATTTCCCTCTGGTTGCATTAGAGTAACTTGTCTGTGTTGGTGTTTTGGTTAATGAATTAGGCTGTCAATAATATCAAAGTGAACGCCAGCTGTCATTTTTTGAGTGACGGTGGGCGAAGGGTTAGCACGGGTTGTGAATTTTATGAACTCCTCTTACACCGCAATATAGATGTAAATCGGAGGCTTATAATCAGACGTACAGAATGATTTATTACAAGATTCTAATGTGTCAATAGCGTGTACGATGATAAATGAATCAGGTAGTTTTAAATAATTAAATTTTCAATCAATAATAATTATTCAGTGACTGGAATAACGAAATAAACAAACAAAACATTACGTTAGATTTTTTGTGTGTGGTTAAAAAAAACACGTAAGTCTCTTTTGAAACGAAGTCGTAAATTATACAAATGTTTTCACGCTTTTCCAACACAGGTGGGTGTTTTAATTGTACAAAGGTTCACCTTTCGTTTAATTTCCTTGTGAAAAAGTAAACTGAAAGGTAATTTCTCGGTCGAGATGGCAAAGTAGTAGGCGGGGCATATGGGCCAGCATGTGGCGGTGTTAGGTGGCATAAAGGTGGCAGAAGGAAGCGTAAGGTGGCATAAGGTGGCATAAGGTGGCTCCTGGTCACCCCTAGAGCAAGACACGCCACGTGTTGCGTCACCACGACATTTGCATGTCAAAGCACGGCCTGCCCTCAATTACACGCTTGTGGCCCGTGTTATATCTTCAACATAAGCATATTGTCTGATAGTATACAGATTATAGACGGTGTGATGTATAATTTATTATTGCTAAAAGATTATTATTATATGGCATATCAAATTTTTCGTATTTCTATTGAATATTTTTGTACCTAGAAAAAAGTTTGTCATGTAAAAATAGAGTTACCTTTTAATACAAATAACTATGATTTCACAAACATATGTGGGTCTAATAATGTTTCAAAACAATCGTTGTAAATCGCGAACTATCCCATTTGCACAGCCCGTAAACTGTCAAAGTTGTACATCTATAAATCAGTGTAGATCCCAACATGGATGCAGTCGGAGTCAGCGGCCCGAAAACCGCTGGCTTGGCAGTAAGCCACCAACCCGGCATATCCCGCCTTGAAGTTAGACTAATACACTCAACTATCATATGACAATTCATAATGATATTGTGATTGAAGTTTGGTCCAAGCAGAAAATTCTTCATTTACAATAATAGGAGCGTCACATCACAAGGGTGATGCCTTTTGATTCCTGCCTGGAATCAAAAATACCTGTCACAGAGGTACCATAGAGAAGGGCTTATAGAAAATGCATAAATCCCTTCCTTACTCTCTATTTTTCTCTATGACATGTATTTTTAACTCCTGGCAGGGCTATACCTAGGTTTGCTTAAAAGGAATGTAGTATTTTTTACAGCAGAAGAACTCATTTAGCCATATAGTTAAAACCGGGGGCGAAAAGATAGTGAAAGAATAACGTAAAACGAAAATTCATTATTTTTATACACTCGGGGAATGATATCGCTTAAATATTTAAACAAAACCTTCATTAAAAAGCTTTAAGCAAAAAATTCATATAAAATTTCCGCATCGTAAATAATTTCATTTACGTTATTACGCCACATTAAAATTGTTTTAATTGAATCCGTTGAGATAACATTTATTGCCTCCAATAAGCATTTCGTTGTGCCTAAATAAACCTCACGGAGACAATAAACCGAAAAGACAAAGGACTAAGAAACAACGACTTTATCTTTTGATTAACAACTTGTTATCTCAAAATTGAAAAGCTTTTAACAATACCATTACAATGGGAGCCTAATAACAACCTGTTGATGAAATTGTATCGGGGAAATTGCAAATAAAAGACCCAAAGTTTGACGCACAAAGGACCGAGATAAAAGTTATAAAGTTAGAAATGCCGAAAATTTCAATACCAACTTCTGTCATACAAGCTAGAATTACCTTTGAAACGACGCTCTGGATGAATTGTTTATCACTAAAAGTTTTACTTACTAAAACCAGGTAGGTCGGATACCAACCTAGGGATTAAAATCCCTAAATAAAATAGAATTAAATTTAATTTCAGTATTCCAATTGATCCCATAAAATTAACAGTCAAAATGTTATGTTTTTTTTTTCTATAGTCTTATCTATTTTGTGCATTCCCTTGATTTTTCGCTACATTACTTGAACCGTGCTTAAACCAACCACAAGTCTATATACTTCCCTCTTATAGACACTGACCATTACGTTTCTAAGCAAATTTGGGGCCGTATTTATAATCAGCTCTCAAGAGTGACGGCGTTTGAGTTTGTATCAGAAATGTCATTTCAGTCCAAAACGACCTGTCAAATCCAAACTTAATAATGCTCTCAATTTTAAGATCACTTTGTAAATACGAGCCTTAAAACGTCGTCTGTAAAATTGCCTACTCACTTGAGTGAGGATAAACATTCGCTGTAAAAAAAAAACAAAATGTGACGCGACAGCTGAGCTGAAGCCCACTAACTTCGACGCTAAGACGAGTAGGTATAGGATGGAAGTTTTCACTTTTACATTTAAATTGTTCCAGGTAGTAGGTATTCCTAGTACTTACTTGAAGCAATCATAATATTCTTCGAAGGTTAAGACTATTTGACAAATATTTTACCTAAATACGTACAATGGATATATATGTATTCTTCATTTTATACCTTCAAAGATAAAAAAATAATCATTTCCTGTGTGTATTTTTCTTTTTCCTTTCTTAAGCAAACTGATACGTATAGGCTCCAGATATATTAAATTTTTTTCCAAGAACACTTAATATGTTTTATCTTTCGCAAATTTATATTTTCTACTGTTCTGGGAATATGTCGTCGAGTTTCTTGAGTAGACTCATACATAAATTCATTACTTTAAATATGTATAATACGGATACCATCTTTCGATAACAAATTCACTAATAAAACATCTAAATACATACATCACTACAGCAGTTACCGTATGTCGATATAGCACAAATTAAGATTCCGCTTGGCACGCTTAATCTAGCATGGTCCTTAGGGACAGGGGTGAGCTTTCGTAGAAGCTTGCGAAATGACTTGGTGAAAGCTATTATTTATCTGCTTTGGATATGTCTTGACTACACTTTCTATACATAGATAAATATAGGTAGAAGACTAACTGTATAACGCTAGGATTAGCGTTAGTATAAAGCTTGGCAATCTAGGCTCAACTTTCATCAAACAATACAAAAAGAAATGAGTTCTTGAACTTTCGACCTTCCACAAAACATTATTTTGAACCCAGCTGATCACGCAGTATTTCGCGGTCGAGGTACTATGGTACCGACTCGGCGAGCAGTCCAATTTTCCGCGACGCTGGCTGCGTCAGCTGATGCGGTGTGACGTGGTGACAGCTCGCTATAGTACGGCGCGGTTCTTAATAAACGTGGGCAGGGGCGCTGCAGTACAAGGGGAACTGTCATATCTCAAGATGGCGGCGTTAGTTGCTTTTTTCACCACGTTCATTTTAAGCGTGATCGTACTTTACCTCGCGCAATGAGTTCTCCAAACCAAGGAGACAATCGGGCAAACATTCATTAAGTTTTTATTTGTTGTGGAGGATATATTTGAGTTGACTTGATTCGTAAGGTGTAGCAGAATGGGTGGATACACGCATAAATGGGTACTGACTGATTAAAAACGTATGGACGGAAAGACATAGTGAAATGCAAGGGTTCCTAGTCGACTACGGAAGCGTATAAACCGAATTATAGAACAGTTAATAGAATATACAATTTAAAAGAGCACACCAACTCATCACTAAAAGTCACTAAACATGCGTGCTGACATAGGTATTCATATTCAACACCCTTTCAATGCCTATTCAGAAATAGACTCGCCACAGACACCGCAGCCATTGACTGAACATTCGCCAAGCGACAATATACTACGTGATTTATTGTTATAGAATTAACCGCTCTCGAATAATTTATATACCATTGTTGGTTGCAATAATAAGAATTAAATGGGTATATATCTCTGTCGTTTTGTTATTCATATTACATTACCGTATCTTCCTTTTCCAGACGTTTTAAGCGTTGATTATTCAGCGCTATCACGGCGTGCCATCTGTTCGCGGGGTTTATTTGAATGTGGACGGTATCCTTTGGAGATAAGGTGGAGTTTAAGTCGGTGGGGGGGTACGTTGAAGAAGGTTATAGTGCGGCGACATTATTTTGTCACAATGCCGGGTGCCGCCCACTCTACGGGCAGCGGCAACCGAGACCGAGCCTTCGGTGATGCAGTCCTTTAGGGAAAGAATAAATTACAAGACGCTCCGTGCACAATTTGCTCTCTTTGCACTTTTATAGCAACCGACTTTCAAGCTTGATTCAGAGTTTTATGCACTGAGATATCTACGCTATTTTTAACAGAAGCTTAAGAATTCCAGATGTAACCGGTTACCGAGAAAATAAATTCATCCGTCCGAGTAATCAACCACCACAAAAAGTAGGCAAGTTAGAGTAGCAATATAATATTGGATTCTATTCTCACGATACAGCACAAAGTTCAGAGGAAGCGCATTAATGTTAATGATGGTGCTCATACATAGTCATGTCATATTCAAAGCGGTAAAAAAACAAGACTTATTTAACAACATCCGCAAAATGAAAGAAGCGCATTAGTCACACCTCTAGGTTAATACAATAGCGGGACCAGGATTAGACACGTCGAAGAAACAACGTACGCCATGGGAAGCTTCCTAACCACAATGCTCAAGGTGTGGCACGGTGTTTCCACAAACCGCAAAGAGCGAGTAATCCAATACACGAAGCGCAGCGACAACTGGCTTTCATGCCCGCAAATCTCATGTTACAGCCAACCTACCAAAACACACATCCATCCATTTATAGACCTTGCTTCGTTAGCATAAGAGACACCGCGCTGACATTCAAACTCAGTCAGACGTCAGATACTCCATGACGGCCCCGCGGTCAATCCGTAGATTGCTTTTTTGTACAGACGTGATCGGATAGAAAAGCTTCGCTCGATGTACTCATAGGTGGCTATCGCATGTCGCATACACAAAGCGTTTCATGGATCGAAGTCGGCGGATTGAAAACGTTCATTTTCTTGTCTGTCTTACCCGATGCCAATCAATAAAACGTTGGCGTGGAAAGAAAAAAATGTCTTAGAAGCTGGCAATAAATTCCCTAACCATATAAATGATGCAAATATACCTACTTGGAAACTAATAAAAGTAAAAAAGTGTTTCAACGTTTCCTCTTGAGATTGCTGAGAAAAATACAATTTGCGTTGTATTCACCTACGTAACTCGGGTTTACGTATCGCCATTTACATAATTAAGTTCTCGCTGGAAGTGGGTTTAGATGTTCGGTTAATAACTCCTTGTTACTTACATGAATATTCGATAGCTCATTCAGTAACCACGTTGATTTATACACAGTCTAGTTTTTAGATGGTATACGATAGGAGAGTCTGAACGTGCATAAATTTAACCACGGTGAGCTTTTATTCCAACCGAGACATTTCATTGCTTATTTTGACGATGGAGGTAATTAAGAGAACTCATTAGCAAGATTTCTCAATTTGCATCCTATTGCTAATTTTATTGATACTTCGACAAATGGTACGACGGAAATCAGTAGGATTGTTTAACCACTTGAACATAATAACAAATGGTTGTTATATGTTAATTTACTATTTGAATAGCTCCAAGCAGTGCTAATCTTATCTCCACTAAGCTAGATATCTAGCCGTCCTATTATCTTGATCTTACTACGGAATTAGCATACATAAGTTGTAGTATTAAATCCTACTGGAGCATGCTCAAAGGTATTCTCAGATTAGCATTCCTGGAAGACCACTCCAAAATTAAAGCTAATTTGTGAATAAACAAGACTTGTCTTCATAATGGAAGAATTAAATGAATTTATTTAACCCAAGCAGCGGCTGCGAACATCGCGAACTTCAATCAAGACTTCATAAGAAAGGCTGGGCTCGCTTTAATATGCACCACACAATGGTAAGGGGACCAGAGTTTTGGAGAGGTAAGTACTTGAGAACGTACTTTATCTTGCCGCAAGCTCCCCTTTAACGGAAAGGGACGACTCAGACACGATTAGGAGTTCTAATCTTTAAAAGGACAAGAGAAAGGTCAGCGTTTCCAACTTTTTGTCATGTGTAAACCCTCGCAAATGTACGTTGGTTTTGCTAAGTTCTCACATTTGCACATTAAAGGAAATCCTGTGCCACACAGATTTGTAACAAGTTCTACTTATTCACTATTCCTATAAACTTGCAAATTAATATCACTCACTTTTGGTGTTTGTTTATCTCTATAATTGTGCATAAAATTTTAGAACTTTTAAGGAAGGATTGGTTTTAAATGTAAACTAAAACATTTTTGTTACTCAAATAGAATTTTTGCTATCTGGCTCGTAAACAGTTAACGTAAAGGAGTATTAATCGCGAGCCATCTTTTAACAAAATACTTCTCCCTAGGGCAAGAGAAAATAAATTTCGGTGGAATGGTCAAGAGAACAATGTAAGAGATCAAAGGAATGTTTTCACAGTACCCAGAACACACAGGGGTGAATAACCTAGCGTGTCGGAACATCATGCTAATGTAATTCTGCTTTTAAATTATGAAGGGTGTGTTATCGTAAGGAATTGTTTGGATATTGTTACGAGACCTCTGTAATTGACTCAGGGACTGTTTGTTGTGACACGTTTAATTGGAGCAAGTTATAAAAGAGAGAGGTACAGGGTAGGTAGAGTTTCAAAGGCCTATTTTTTGAAGTAGCATCATTAAAATTATCTTCTATCGTATAAGTTGACACGGCGAAAGCCTCGGTACAGTACACACTGGTGTCAAGTCAAAGTTTTAGAACCGTTAAAAGGACTCTGACAATAAACAGTACTAATTTTAGGAATCATAAAGTATCGCATAACCACTTTACCACCAATATAATGTTGACGATTGAATATGAATGAATTGACTCTATTATTGTATCCGCCCATTATCAAAATCAAATAAAATACCGAAGCGTGCCATTAAATAAAACAAACACAAATTATCTCATTTATCTGCGGTTGATATGATCTCGCAACAGATTTTAATAAACCAGTTGCACTGGTCGGATTGCAACGATTGTTGGGCCTATATCAGAGGTTCTCAAACTTGTTGTTCCACGTACCCTTAGTGCAATTCTCTGGCGACAGCGAATCTTCAAATCAAAAAGATAAGAAAGAGCGCAGATAAAGAAAAGATGTAACTGTAGAAGAAAGTATGCTTTTCATTTCAATAAAGGTAAATTACCTTTTCTTCGACCAGAAATAAGTTTGCCCTTGACTCATGGTGGTTTTTTTATAACTAAAAATTGGTTTGCTCATGACTGTAGCCTAGAGCCGACTCCCGACAATGGAGAATAATTTATAAAACTTCTCCTGTGAGTAAAGTTTACAAATACCTAGATTCTAAAAAGATAACTATTTGCTTTTTCGTAAAATGGGTCGATTTTTTTTCGCGTACCTTAAGTGGCGAGTCGATACCCACTTTGACTAACCCTGGTCCATATCAAGGCCTATATTTATGGTGCTATCAGCCAGGCTTTGTAAAGCAGAATAATAATGGTACTAGCCTCTGTTAGCGGAACTCGTTCACTTCTCGGCGAGTTTACTACTATAAAGTATGCTTTGCTGACAGGAGTATTCTATCAATGTTCCTGTGCCCGTTCTGGGTCGTAGCATGCCGTGCAATGTGTACGAACAACAAATGTGCAAAGTTTTTTTGCGACATAAAAATGTGGGTTACTTTTTGTTGAAGCTTTTAATAAACTTTAATGAAGTTATAAGGTAAGCATTCAAAGGAAAATACTTACAATAAGTGAAACTAATTCTTTTAGGAGCGAATCAACATACTTTTTATCTAAACTCTAAATTACAGAAAAAAATGTTTGCCTTCGCTGTTCTTAAAAAAACGAAACAACATACAATCTTTTGAGGATTATTAGCACTTAAAATGCTATTTTTATTTCATATAATATAAAAGGAAGAAAAAAAAGTAGCTCAGTTGGTAGAGTGATGGACCAGCACTCCAGAGACGCAGGTTCGAGTCCTGCCAGAAACAAATATATTATTTTATTTCTTTCATATTATATGAAACATACGATCTGCCTATTTGTTGCAAATAAGTTCCGAAACAAAATATTGAAATTAGTACTAGTTCCACCCGTGTCGAAGCGTCAAACCATTTGCGTAAACAAAAAAGTCAGGGACTCAATTACAATAAGCCGCATCCGTGCCGTCGAAGCGAAATATTGAAATGCTCCAATTTGCATAGTTATTATAAACATGAGATGGGCGATTTACACGACGAGGGGAAAGGAGACAACTGGTCAGACCACCATGAGAAGGAAAGGGACAGCATTGACGGCGGACCCTCTGATGATAGGCAACACTACGTGAAAACGACCAACGTTGTCAGACCTACTGCTTTCATTTTTTTCCTCTAGACAGGTACAGCCTAATTTAAATCGAGGGGCCAATGCAAATTTGTCACGTCAAGTTCATGAGTTAGCATTGTGAACGATTAGAGAGATAATTGTGTTAATTAACCGCGAATAATATTTCAAATTATAATTTGAATGGCCCAACGTTTCCTACGCAGGTGTCTGATCTAATTATAGAATAAATCAGTTCAGGAAGTATTAGTTATAAAAAAAAATATGTTAGAGAGGCCGTTGAACTCTCAAATTGTTATCTCTGCTCGGTTCCATTGAAATAATCTTGATTCGATTTCATATCTCTACAAGGTACACATTGAAACGCATGCACAAAGTGGATGATACTGATAGTAAAATTCCTGGCTGACTACAATTTAAACGGAGAAATAAAATAAAATATACGTTCCAAATTCAAATGGTCTTAAATTTCCTACGATTAAAAACATCGCACGCGGCATACCAATATTACCAAGAATCTTGTAATGCAATATTTCGACAGCCGAGTACTGCGAACGTGCTGCGTCGAATTTCGATGCTTACGATGCCGACACACTGATCGATCCGGATTAGGCCGGACGACCGGGACTGGCCTCCGTACAACCGGGTTCCGTACAACCGGGATGAATAAACAATGTGACGGATCCACCCTTTTAACGAATCCTGCGCTGCAAACAAATTGTGTTTCTTCTGTTTCTTTCTAACTGATGAGGGATTTGATTTGTTGGCGGGACGTGATGTGTGTTAGAATGAGCCGTTTGTAATATCGTTGAGTACAAGTACAAATTGGGTGGTGGGTTCAAACCTTGAGATGGGGCGGCACGTATTTAGGGCTTACCTGTAACAAATAAGAAGAATTTATATTAGTCACAAAAAATACAACAAAACTTAACATATAGTAGGGCTCTTGAGGATTTCTCTCTGTAGTTCGTTGGTTCGATTTCACGAGAGGCAAATTCATTTTGATATTACCAATTCCTAACTTAATTATTCTGTTCCAAGTTTCTGAAATGAAGAATGCTGGCTGAATCAACTAGCTAAATAGGTATTATCCAACAAGTAAGATAATTCCGAAGTTCGGAGGACATTTCTAATTGTCGTTTTCGGTCACTGTTTCTGGTAGTGGGCGTTGGTAATTAGGCATAATAAAAAACAGCTACATCAGATGTCATCGTTCTCCCATGACTGTTATTTATTTTATGAATAAGAACAACTTCTTCCATGCTGGACTAGGAGCGAGAGAAAAACATAGAATCTGCCAGCTGCATTGCATCCCGGGCATGCTGTAAAAACCAGCTAAGGAGGGTTTCAGTATACTGTAATTTAAGCGACGGGCTGACAACCTGTCACACCAGCAATATACCTATAAAACTATCTTAACCCTCAAAACTTTGTCAGACGTGGCAGAACGACCTCTGCTTAGAACGTTTACGCTCTACCTACCCCATTAAGGATAAATGCGTGATTATATGTATGTATGTATGTACAACTTCTATGTTCAGAAATAAACCCGAGTATCTAAAGGCGCGCACTCAAGTAATCCTCTAACACGACACCTAAACAGAAGGCGTCTCGCATAAAATAACCATCTCAGCAGTCACCATCGCCTCGCTCCAGAAGCCGACAAAATCTCCGAGTCTATGGCAACTATTGAAACGGCCGAGATATCCTAATAGCGGCATTAACTTCATCTTTCCACCCGATCGACGAATAAGGTTGGGTGTGCATTATCGCTCGCGGACACAGATGTAGAGTGCGTAATGTTTCGGGTGATGGAAGTGTCACTCTTGTAACTTTACCCTTTTAGCTTGGAAACCAGATTTCACCTCACAGTTGAACCTGAAGCAAATTTTTCTCGTGGTGATGAATACTACTGTATCCTGCGGTAAGATAGTATTTATTTTATTTTTTTACAAAAAATGGTATTTACAAAATATAAATGTAATAACCATGCCAAACTGCGGTAGCAATTTAGATTTTTTTTAGATATTAGGTAGCGCAGTATTTCTCTCATCACATCATATTTAGCAGTGAATCAGAAAGTTGTCTGATTGCCGCTTGGGTTTTAACAATTTTGAATGATGTGATGATTTTGATTAAAATTAATTTGACATCATTCCCAAGCACCTCGAAACTAGAGAAGAACAAAATAATTCCGTTCGAATAACAAATTCACTTCCATCGGGCTTTACGTCTTTGTCGCGAGCTTTTTATGCCATTTCTTGTGATGGCCCCAGCATTTTGCAATTCAGAGGGCTCCCGGGTGACTGAGGATAGGTTCGTCTAGAACATTTTGTCAGGAATACAGATGAGTGGTCATGTTGTTTAATGCATGGTACCGTAACGTTTGTTTTTACGCTTCGGGTCGAGGTTTTTGCTCCACAGGGACACCATTTTTGAACAAGGTTTTTGGTGGAATGTTTTTTCTGGGTTTTGGATAAGTCACGTTCGTCAAAAAGTTCCGTATGCAAAAGAAAATGCAAATAAAATCTTTTAATTTTAATATTTTGTAACTTTTTTGTGAAAGAAAATAAATGTTTTGTTTTAATTATATTATTTATTTTGAACGGAACATTTGATAAACTATTTACAGAAGTACATCGTCTTCATGCAATATAAATTGATAAATAAAGGACATCAGTAAGGCCGCCTATGTTGTACTTGTCTTTTGTTGTTATCTATTGTGTTGTATGATTTATTTTCTTATGTGCAATAAAGTTTTTTTTTATCTTATCTTATCATTATGATGGATAATGAGAAAGCTGTAAACTCTATTTTGCTGACAGAAATACATACATCTCATTATGGAATAATAAAGTAATTTATCCAGTTGCTTCTTATTCTCACAGAAACATTTGGTCGTGTTCTAAAATCAACACTGAGTTTCTTATGCTCAATGTATTAGGGGACTAGGAGGGGACGAATGATTGACAGGTACAAGAATGTTGGCCGGAATTTCTATTATAGATAGATAACCAGATCGATGATAAACACGAGCGACATTCGGATAGATAAAAAAAACCGTTCTTTACAAAGCATTCCTTATTCAATATTCTCAAGGTGATATGAAATGACTATATTGAGATGGTTTCAGAAAATTTTATGTCGGTAATAATACTAAATTGATATACAAGTAAAGACAGCCCCAAGGTTATAAATAAGGCTAAACCTATTTATAAATAACTTTGATATGTTAATTAAATGGCGTGGGACCAATTTTGACCCATCTTTTTATCTCAATGATTAAAAGTAACGACAAATTTCCTGAAACGACATCGAATCTTTTTGAAGTTTGAATTTGATATTCTTGACTTGATACGCAATTGGGACAAATTCAACGCAAAAACTTCAAAGATTTTTATTTTATTCGGGATAAATTACCACGATTATATTTATTGTTACCTCGATATTCGTGACCATGGAGTTTGAAACAGCTCTGAAATATCGAGGTAACAATACATATAATCGTGGTAATAATCCCGTTTCTTCCATTCTGGACTGGGAGCGAGAGAAAAACATAGAATTTTCCAGCTGCATTTCTTTCCGGGCATGCTGTAAAAGCCAGCTAAGGGATCCGAGAGTTTCTGTATGATATGCAATTTAGGGGATGGGCTGACAACCTATTACTACAGCAATATACCTACTAATCTATCTTAAATAACCCTCAAAACTTTGTCAGACGTGGCGTAGTGACCTTTGTTTAGACAGAAGAAGAAGAAGGTCGTTTACGCTCTGCGTACCCCATTAGGGATAAGGGCGTGATTATATCGCACCTTGAAAATAAGACCGTCACTAAACGAAATTTGGCAAAATTGAGTTATGAGTGCCATCGGTTGTAAATCTCTTGTACTTAGAGAATGCGAAGACACCGGTAGTTCTATTGCAAACATTGTTCGCTGGAGAGTGCTAGTGTCACTACGCTTTTTTGGGAAACGCATGCGCCATCTTATTGGAATACTGTCATTTTGACAGTAGTGTCGGTGCCATAACCATAAAACGCGTGAAATTTAGAGAAAAAGTGTATTTTTTTGTTTAGGAACGGTATTTCAGTGATGATAACGGTAGGTATAGCATTATTTTAAGTAAAATAGTGTATTTATTTTGTTAAGAACAGTATGCCTACAAATTATCTTTGTAAATTCCCCATTCAAGACTGCTCATTGCCATTACTTCAGTCTTAGCTACACTGATTTTGAGACCAAAACGACAACAAGCCTCATAAAGATTTAATATCAGTTATTGAGGCTCTTGTGGCGAGTTGGCAATAAAATACAAGTCGTCTGCATACATGATCTCCGTTATAACCGCATGGGACACTTTTGTGCTGGCCTTAAATCTAGCCAGGTTAAAAATTCCTCCATCAGTCCGAAAGCGTATTTTGATGCCAGCAGAAGGTGGTTTCAGGGCTTTACCGACTACTACTGTAAAGTAGAGTGCAAACAACGCAGGTGCAAGCACGCAACCTTGTTTGACGCCGCAGCTTACGGTGAAGAACTCTGACTGCTCACCGTTGCAAGTAACACAGCAGACCATATCGTCATGCTGGAATCGGATCATACGAACCAACTTTCTCAAGGCGTCCCAAATTTAGAAGAAGAGACCAGAGAGCTTCCCGAGGCACACAGCCAAAGGCCTTCTCGAAGTCAACAAAGCATAAATATAAAGACTGGCTTTGAACTCGGTTTTTTTCCTGAAATTGGTGGATCGAAAAAAGACCTCACATGTACCTCTATCCGGACGAAATCCAAACTGGGTCTGGTTATAGGCGGTTGAGAAGTACTCTGGCGAATATCTTCCCAGGAACAGAGAGCAAGGATATACCCCGGTAGGAGTTACAGTCGGGACGGTCCCCTTTGTTCTTATACAGTGTCTGTATACGAGACATTTTTAACTCAGGTGGTACTGTTTCTTCGTTCCAAATGCGTTCGAAAAGATGCCAGATAACTGAGTGTAGGTCCTTCCCTCCGTACTTAAACAGTTCTCCGGCAATATTATCAATGCCAACTGCTTTCTTACTATTTTGATCTTTGATGGATTTAACAACCACATCTAGTGTCAGGGGCTCTGCAAGTGCTGCGTGTTCCGGCAAAGATCGAATGGAAGCAATATGGTCAAGATCTACCGACCGATCAACATAAAGCAGAGTATTGAAATGTTCTGCCCAGCGGTTCAGTATATCTTGTTTAGCAGTAAGTTTTGAGTGCCATCGAGTGATTTCAGTGGCACACTTTTTCTCACGGTCACTCCACGGCTAATCGGTTTTCGTACTTCTTCATAAAAAGCACCGAGTTGTTGAGTATCTGAGAGCCACTGAATTCTTTCAGTTTTCCTGACCCACAAACTGTCTTTAAATGCCCTAGTAAGTTTCCTAAGTTTAACACCGCTGTTTTTAATTTCTTCGGTCAGATCAAGGTAATCACTTCGTCTTAATATCACGATGCTTTTCTAGCGCCGTAGTGAGGGCACTGTCATTTTGGTCAAACCATACACACAGCTTTAATATTATGGCATTTCTGTTAGTTAAACTTTATTTTACTGGATTTTTATTTGAATTGACTAAAATCTCAGATCGGAAAAAAACTGTGTTATTATTTTTATTTTACTATTTGAAATATTAACCAGTTTTTGAGTTATTAACGAGTAAAGTACTTGATTACTTTCTGTTTTTGGTCTTATTAGTTTATCTTTACATACATACATACATACAATCACGCCTTTATCCCTAATGGGGTAGGCAGAGCGTAAACGACCTTAACAAAGGTCGTTCCGCCACGTCTGACAAAGTTTTGAGGGTTATTCAAGATGGTTTTGTACGTATATTGCTGTAGTGACAGGTTGTCAGCCCATCGCACAAATTGCAATATACTGAAACCCTCAGATCCCTTAGCTGGTTTTTAAAGCATGCTGGAGGAGGAAATGCAGCTGGCACATTCTATGTTTTTCTCTCCCTCCCTGTTCAGCATGGAAGTAAGTTCATTTTTGAATTTTTGTTTATTATTAAGTTAATGATTCTTGATTGCAGACAGATCATCTTTAGTATTAGTTATTTTTATGGAAATAAACACTCTTTCACACAATATTGTTTCATTAATAATAATAATATCCAATAACGAACAATAAAAACATTATAATTCTATAACAAAGCTGCTAATTAGGCGAACAAAAATAATAATTGTGGTAATTGTAAATGACACTAATTATTTTATAACGAAATGTTGATCGGAATAGTGACACTAAAGGGTATTTTTTTAAAAAAAACTTAGATTTTGTTACATATACCCCATTTTTTCAGTAAAATTTCACTAGAAATTAAATAAAGGTTTAATAGTTAAACGCCAATGCAGAAAGAAACTCCCATAAATACTTTTAAAATAGTTTTCTGAGACTTCACTTTTTTACAAAACTTTAAACGCGATTTCCCAAAAACAGTGTTTTTTGTTTAGTGACGGTCTTATTTTCAAGGTGCGATATGTATGTATCCCGTTCAAAATAACAATCTCACTGTAGTGAACAACCGCGAAAATCTAAAAACCTACTGATTACGAAGTGCGTTTCCTAGTTAAGCAGGAACATTCAAAATTCAAAATCTAAAGCTTATTTTGAAGTATTTTCCGAATGATAACAATAAAGTAACGAAAATTTCCTTTCAAAGACATCGAATCCATTTGAAGATTGAAATTAATACGCAATTCGGACAAATGCAATACGTGCTAAACAGGAACTTCCTACAACTAAAGCCTACCTTAAAATCTAAAGCTTATTTACAAGATTTTTGCGATATTGCGGTGTACCTATATGTTTAAGGCAATACAGAAAGGGGCAACAACAACCCACATAGGCCGCGTTACAAAAACTTAGCAGATAAAGAACATTTACCCCACAGTTTAGCATTATTTTAAACCGTAAAGAATTATTCAAGTTTCCTTTACAACCATACTTGTTGCGAAGTTGGGCCATTAGGAGGAAATATGCGTCCATCTATTAGGAAATATAGAGTGGCGATGTAGGGCTTGGCAACATTGGTGGCATGTTTATACTCAAATCGCGTGTGGTATATGCCGTTACCGGGTTAGGCTGGTAGCCCAATGTGCCCCGGAGCTTTCACAAAATTCTACCAATTTCCGAAAGTGACAAATAGTGGTTGAGCAGTAAAAAGGCTAAATTATTGCCCATACCAGGTGTAAGGGACAGCGTCCCGCAAATTGATTGGGGTTGCTCAGTCAACGACAATGTTCATTAGCTGTTCAACTATCAGCAGCTTTTTTTTTCAGGAAGTGAAAAAACAAATTGGCTTTTCCATACAAATTGTCTAATCGAGGTGAAATTTTTTTATGGATAAAGCAATTTTTATTTTCTCTTCCTGAACGAATTTCCTGTTGGATGTTGTTCAGTGTCGTTGACTGGGCTACCCCTATAAGTTTGCGGGACCCTGTTCCTTACCCCCGTTATAGACGAAGATCTTAAAGTTGTGGACGTTGAAGGCTGCAAAACAAAAATGCTCCTCACCGTATACAGTCAATTCACCATTGCAATCGAAACAATTATGGAACCGAAGTAGGATTCAGTACAACAACGGCGTGGATGATTAACAGGTATAAAAATAAAAGCATTCTGAAGTGCGTAAATCGAATATAACATAACCCTTTTACAAAAATAAATCAAGCGCCAAATTGCTTTTCGAGAAGCTAATATTGGCATCGATCGTTAACTTCAATAGTTTTACAGAGACCGTTAAACCTGTCGAAGAAATAAAATATTGTTATATAAGTTCCTAGGAGCAATCGCTCGAGCATATCGTCTGCTACTAAAAATAAATTTAGTTAGACTCATGGATATTTTAGAAGGTTCCGTTTTACAAGGTTACTGTGTCCGTGTCGTATGGTCCGTGTGTTTACTGATTTAGCTTTAGTTTAAAACTTTTTTGTTATCCACATAACTCCCAATAACACTGGGACAAACCCGTTTGGAGTTTATCAGTGTAATATAAATTTTAAGTGTATTTGTTTTTGGAAATTAATAATCAATAAAAATATATCTATATATATTTTACCTATGGAGTAAAAAAAATCTGATCTTATTTTAGGGTGTGATTCTACCCATGAAACTGAACAACTTTCCCCAAGGAACATAGGTCAAAATACGAAAAATAAATTGCGCCTCCCATACAAATGGTGTCAACGGCTTGAGTCAATTTGTATGGGAGGTCCAAATTTGACACTACGCAGGGGAAAAATACAACGAAACCGATTTTTTTTTAAATTAGGAATGGATTTGCTCTTGACTCTAGACACTAGGTCAGGGATGACAGTGACAAGAGTCGACGACCGAGCTCACCTGAAGATGCCTGTTATGGCACTGGCAATCTCACGCACCGACGGAACGCAGCAAGCTGTTTGGCGCCGGACTCCGGTAAGAGGTTGGTTGCGAGCCAGCAGGAGCCTTGCGGAACCTACCACCGCTTCGTAGGGATCATTCAGCCGGACTTATTCCCAGGCAAGCCCATGTTACCGTTGCCGAGGTCAATCCCATCCCACCCAAAAAACAACTTCCTCAAAGAGAATCTTATGAAAAATTAAAAGTAATAATTACTTCCTCATACAAAGTGTCTGATCGAGCCCGATGGTGTAGTGGATACGGCCGCTGCCTCCTGAGCGGGAGGTCGTGGTTCGAACCCCACCACGTAAAAATGTATTTTTCGGTTTTCGAATTTCATATGTACGTTAATTCGGCGTTTTTCCGTGCTTCGGAAGGCAAGTTAAGCCGTTGGTCCCAGTTAATATCGTTTAATACCGTAGATATTAGTCGTTAAGCCATGTTGGAGGCCAGTGCTAATCACTGGAGGCTTGAAAACTCTGACCTAATCTAGGATTGGGTTTGGTTTCCCTTCTGGTTTGCGGAGCTCAGATGGCAGTCGCTCTGTGTAGAAACCGGTACCCTCGTTCAACCACCGAGATTAGGTAGCCGACCCCGTGAGATACCGGATAAGGTTAGGAAGATGATGACATATGTTTTTTGCGCTTTTATACACTACAGTTCACTATACAGTAGCAAAACTGTGGTCTAAAGCAAGGGTGAACACAAAGTCACACAAAATGCGTAAGAATATGACATAATATGATAAAGAAGAATGTAGATACCGTCCCCTTCAAAGGGTTTGAACAAATACGACCGTATTGTGCCTTGCCGAATATTATGATAAAAGCTTTCAACATGGGAGGATAAAAAGGGAATTCATTTGCCCTAGAAAACACTTTGAACATGTCTGTCTCATTCGTCCTATTTTGTGTCAGAAGAATAAAGTCATTTAGAGCATGTTGGTTTAGCTTAGCGCTTTTTTAAAGATTTTTTTCAAGCCAAACAACATGTGTACTTAGTTAAAATCTTTCTAATGGTGATTAGGTTTTTATTACAACATCAACGGTTGATTTTATTCACAATCGCTTTACAAATTTCTCAATAATGAAATAAAACTCATTTTCGCTTTCTCTATTTGATTCAAATTAATGTGAGAGATGTTCATTTCAATTCATATATTTAGATATATAATGGCCGGCCAGGCTGTGTATTTACAGACAGAATCTAAAAATTAGCTCTTCTTTATACCTGGACTAGCGACCCGCCCTGGCTTTGCACGGAAATTATTAGTGTTTCTCTACTATATTATGCACTAGCGACCCGCCCCAGCTTCGCACTGAAATTATCAGTGTTTCTCTACTATAGTATGCATGTATTATACATGTAAACTATCCTCTTGAATCACTCTATCCATTAAAAGAAACAGCATCAAAATACGTAGCGTAGTTTTAAAGATGTATGCATACATAGGGATATAGGGACAGAGAAAGCGACTCTGTTTTATACTATGTAGTGATGATACTCTCATGCGTGTAGATTTTCTCTAACCCAATCGTCTGAACACAGGCACTCAATACAGTGGGAGGGTTTTTTAATTAAGTTTACGGTAAACTTCCCGCCAAGGGATCCCTAAACCCACAAAACCACGAGCAAACCGGTACCCGTGGTAAACTTGTTCGTCATTAGTCACTTCCTGTGTTGGACTATCACATGAGCTTCGTTAATAAAGGTCAATGTGAGGAATGTAATGCAATCTCTTCGGATGATAGTGGTATGACTTCTGATCATACTTCTTTGAGATATTTTCATAGGGTATTTTAAAGGACGTTCATATATATTTTACCAATGACATTTGTCATATTGACGTAGAGTTCATTTTGACATCAAAGAAAGTACAATTTGTAGCAACCTTTTCTTATATTACCTATTATTTCATTATTTAGTTTAAAGTCCATTTACGTATAGACGAGACTTTTACAAAATTGATCCTTTGAAAAGCTGACCTTTTCCAATGAATCTTTTAACAGATTAAAAATAGACTAAAGAAACCCCACGAACGCATCTGAAAGTACCAAGTATAGGTTTCTAAAGATTCATAAAAGTCTAAATAGATCAGTTTCTGCCCACGTGTTTATGTTTTTTTAGAGAGTTCTATATTTAGATCGATTTGTGTGGGCATTGCAAAATGTTTGAGATTTCATTTTAACTTTTCATTTATTTTAAGAGTAGTTCAGAAATGGCCAATCGTAACATTATATAAGCAATTATTGCTAAAACGTGTCAGAATACGCCATAAAATCGCTGTTAAAGCAATAATCACGATTCGATAGCGAAACTAAAACTTAAACTTAACCACTAAATCCTAACCGGAATGTAGGAAACTTGAAGCAGGCAATTAGGCCGGCCTCTACAAGTTCATCTAAGATGGCGGATTTAGAGATAATATCCATTAAACATTCGAATTATCTCGACAGTATTGACACAGTTGCGTTTTAAGAACAAGCTATAGAATCAAAGCGGTTAGCGATTTCATAGGCTATGGCGCGCAATAATTTTTGTTTTAAAAGCTTTTATTTCAATAAGCAAACCATACTTTACATTGTTGAAGCATTAGCACGATCTTTTTTATTAAGGAAACTGTTCAATCTATTCTTAACAAATCAAGAATTGGCATTGGCGGCAATTCTGGCCGCACTATTCCTTAACTAATTCTTAGCTAGCACTGACACTTTTTTAACTTTGACATAAGAACAGAATAGCAAGAAACACATGACTTTGACATTCCTAATCTGACATAAGCCGCTGTAAATAAGATCTGAGTATAGAGCATGCTTCCTTATTTTACATCAAATAAGCAGTTTTATGTCAGATTAGGAACGTCAAAGTCATGTGTTTATTTGCTATCGTGTTCTTATGTTATAGTTAAATGACAGCGCTATCTTAGAATTAGGATTATGTCGCGAGAATCGACGCCATTATATGGGTAGTAGAAGAAGACTTCACGCTGCTTTATCTAACTCCACCTGGTGCCAAATGATAATGAAGTATCGACGTTACTTTCCTATACTAACGTTACACATTTTTATGTGCGATTAAACTGGTTATCTATCTGAAATTCCACATTAAAAATAAGTTATAGTATTTACGGAAGCTCGTGACGTTTTATTGCCTTTGACAATACTCACCTCTACAATAGCCCCAAAATAGAAACCAACCCTGTCCCAATAAAATAGAGCTCAAAAGGTCCCGCTGCACAATTCAATACCATTTAAAATATCTACGCGTAATTCAGTTGCTAATTTATTAGCTTGGAGCTAGACATTAGGGTTGGGCCGAATGTCCGATTTTTATTCGGCAGGTTAGATATTTGTATTCGGTTGAATATTCGATTTGAAATCAGACCTCTCTTCTTTACGATAAAACAAGAGTCAGAGATCGCATCAGACGAGACGTGGTGCGTCATATTCTGCAGAAGGTTGTCTTGTCTAAGGTTGGAACGTTGAGGTCAAATCCTCCGATAAACGTACAGCGCGAAAGCATCCATGTACCTACTTAATGAAAATTAATCAGCTTATTTGTTTGTATTCAAAGGAACGTTTGCACCGAAGAAGTTAAGTCGAAGGTTGCACTTGGCGGACGGTGGAGTGTGACTTTCTTCTCTCCTGATGAAGATCCTCGTATTGCATCGAAACGTCGAAGGCTAACCCTCCTTTTAATACATACAAGTAAGCTGATCAGTTTTTATAATAAATAAAAATTGATTAGTGTTAGAATAGTCATGTACTGTATTAATTTGGTTCAATATTCGTATTCGGTGAAACCCATATTCAGCCCATCACTACTAGCCACCCCCGCTGACTCTTATCGCTTGAGCGATAAATCAAGCGGTGGCGGGGCGGTATCGGAAGCGTCTAGTATTTGTTCAGTACTGATTTCGCTGACAATGCTGAGTACACAAAGGGGCGATGGCCTACAGCCGAATACTTATTAGACGACTAATTAAGCACGCGTGTTTTGGACGATAACTTTTATGCGAATTTATTGTTGTTTGCTTTGTTTTATTCTTTTGTACATAGGCGATATCGAATTTCCGTGGGAATGTAGGTTTTTGGAGGCGTTTTGTTTATTTTTTTAGGCAACAGCTTGAAAAATTACGCATAATTATATTTTTGTATGTATAATTTTACCGTACACCTTAGTCTAGAATAATAATCATTATTATTTTGATCTGAGATTTTGATCTAGTTTACATTCTATAACTGAAACTTTATTACTAAGCAAGTGAACAATTTCGAGCTAAATAAGGTAACTTACACAGCTTTCAAAAGCTTTTTACGAGCTTTCGACACCTACGTTTATTTTCAAGATAGTATTCTATGTAATTGGTTCCGATTTATATAATAACAATGGCTCTACAAATGGCATGTTCTGTAGGCTCATTAGTCAGATTTATACGCAAGATTACACAAGATTAATACTAATGGAATTACTGTGGGTGAGACCGACTATTAAGTTACAGAATTTAAGGTGTAGTAAGATAAATCTAATTTACTGTTCATACATACATACATATAATTACGCCTTTATCCCTAATGGGGTAGGCAGAGCGTCAACGACCCAAACAAAGGTCGTTGCGCCACGTTTGACAAGTATTGAGGGTCATTTTAGATAGATCTGTGAATTGCTGTAGTGACAGGTTGTCAGCCTATCGCCTAAATTACAATACACTGAATCCCTCGAATCCCTTAGCTGGTTTTTACAGCATGCCCGGGAGGAGATGCAGCTGGCACATTCTATGTTTTTCTATCGCTCCCAGTCCAGCATGGAACTATTCAACTTACTGAAATATAGATTCAAATATATGTACGTACGCTATATGTAAAATTAGCACAGTTTTAACAGGGCCAGCGTTGTAGGCTCATATACTTACGTATATATAATACGCATACACTGAAGAAAAAAAACTAGGTAAATTTGATCATCATTCGAGCACATCAAGTTTGAGACAATAAAGTTGATGTTAAGATTAATTTATTCTGTTGATTGAAATTATTAGGAATTTGGTATTGGTTATCAAGTAACTTGATTCATTTAATTTTTAACATTATTGTCATAAACACATTACAAGTATTTTTTGTCAGTGTATATTTTTACATCCTAGATCAGATTACTTTTGACCTATACAGAGTTTCTAAAAGGAATTAGATACATATTTTACCGATCGAAATGCTATTTTTATACTTCCATTCTATACAGACTAAGAACTTAATGAAAACAGGGATCAACCTTTATTATCAAATATACTGTATGGTATAGGTATATTATTTTGCCAGTATGTGCAATTTTATAAAAAAGGACAAATGACTTTAATTCAGAGGTTCACCACAAAAGTATTTACAATTAATTTCGTGCGGGCGAGAGAGAGGCAGTATAAAAGGGAATAAAATGTTATTAATAAAATAACCACAACGAAACAACAGGGAGTGGACGGCAAATTCAATGAAAATATTTCACCCATAAATTGACCTTCGCCGCTTGCAGAATTGAGGTCAAAAATTTTCATTTTCATATGAATTTGTTATTTATTATCTTTATTTTTTTTTAAATTAATTTACTAAACTAAAGGTAAGCACATTTTAATAACTTATATATCAATAACTTATATCGCCAAACTTAAAATTTTGATGGCGAGAGACCTATCTTAAATTAACAGCATGCTTAAAAAAAACAAATATGATTATCTTATCTATACATAATAATAAATCTCTAGAAGGGTCGTGTCTGTACATTGAATATTTTTACAAAAAGTCATTGCGGCAGGCGTTATTAACGATATAAAGATCAAAACGTTTTTTTGTATTATTTTGTCTGTCTGTCTGTCTGTATGTTACCATATCACGCCAAAAATGCTGACCCGATTTCGATGGGACTTTGTTTATTCAACTGTGTGTTACCCGGGTTGCAACTAAGGATACCTAAAATCACGTTACCTGACTTGGGGGGTAAGCAAGAAATTGAAATTTGGCTGTTTCTTAACCGATTTTATGGAACTTTCTTTATTCGACTAAACATTATTTAAAATCAAATTTACGATACAAATAATCACGCCACCTGACTTAGGGGGTAGGCAGGAAATTGAACTCTGATCGTTTTTAACCGATCTTAAAGGGACTTTTTAATTGACTGAGTTTTTTTTTAATTACCAGGTGTCCCGCCTAGGTTAGAAATAATCACGCAAACCATTCTAATATTGAGTAAGTACCCCTGTTTGTATGGAAAACACGCAGTGTCAAACATAATGAAAAGGCTTCTCCGCGCGTAGGAGCGGGATCTGCTATCTCGCGCGCGGAAACGTGTTTTCCATACAAAAACAAAGATCAGACAATGCGAAACAAGCTTCCGCGCGCGGCTTAGCAGGTCCCGCTCCTACGCGCGGAGAAGTGTTTTCAGTATGTTCGACACTGCGTGTTTTCCATACAAACTAGGCGTATGAAGCCGCGGGCACAGGTAGTAAAAAAAAAATAAAGAAATAAATAAAAAGATAACATTGCTCTACGACATTCATCTAGGCTTTTAAATACGTATCCTAAACGCTACGCCCCGAATTCAATATTTAACGTCACATTTCGGACATATGACTGAATATACTCATGAAAATATGAATTCCGTTCTATCGTAATATAAATACAACTTTTACAATGCTTTTACTTTTTAGTAAGATGGTCAATTCACAAAACTAGGTACAGTTATCGTGTGTTGTAACCAGCATTACCTGGTCTTGATTGTCGGTTATTATATAAGTTTAACAGCCACACTACTACACAATGCTAGTAAAATTCAATTACACATCCAGAAAAATAGTTACCAACATAACAAATAGTTGTGGCCCCTTGTTTTTCTTGGAAAACAATCCGTCAAGTTGAGCGGCCCTACTTTTGCCATTCAAAAGGAAAAATGGCCGCCAAACAAGCAGGCAACGAGTTAGGCTGTAACAAAATCCAACAAAGGGATGATTAACGGTTTTCCACCCCTGGCTCATTCAAGCTGCGTCGATATTGAATCCGTTAGAAGCGTAAAAATGAAAGTTTTCCTCTTTTTCTTTTGCTTAAACGCGCGTTACATACGAGCGAGCTCTAGCGACGAAATAATAAACATGGAACTGAATTTATATACTTACCGGCTAAATGATTTAGCACTTTTTTTTTCTCTCTTTTTATTTTTATTGTCTAACTCAGGCTGGAATTTGTCAATAAAAATAAAAACTATTCTACTGAATTGATCGACTTCGTAAATAAATAAAATTTCTAAATGCATTCGTTTTGTATCATCGTACGCCAGCAACATATATACCGAATTGGTTGGTACCTATTGTATGTGGATACGTAATAGACCAAGCTTTTTCTATATTAGCTTCATGAAAAGTTTTCCCAATCCCACGGCGATGTGTCTCACAAACTCTCAATCCCACCATTTTCGCTAGTTAGTTTTAGACACGCTCAATATAAATGGTAGCTATTCAGTGTGACAAGAAAACGCGAAGTGTCGTTATGCGATTTAAAAAACGAAGGGAAGCCCTTTATGTATTGTTCGCCATTATTTATGAGAAAGATTGTCTAGCTGAGACATTTCAAGAATTTAGCAACTCAGACTCGAAATCGGATTTTGAGGTTCGCATGTCGACGATTTCGTACAAAAGCCGAGTGAAATAAAGGCGCTTTATCCTTTTATTTACTGACATATCCTTTGATCTTTCTGTATTGAGAGTATTGAGGCTTCATCCTCGAACTGGTTCAATAGACCATGAATTAAGTGGCTCATCTGTCCCCGACCACAGACCTACTCGGGTTGCAAAATAAAAAGGGTAAAAATTAACTCTACATATTAAGTTTCGCAATGAGCGAATAAAAATGCGGCAGGTGTGTTTAATTCACCTGGCCAGCATATGTTCAAAGCAAGTTAATTATTTTTAAACTAACTCGGACGGAATTTTAAAAGCACAAAGCTCACGTAGAGATACTAAATAAGATTTAAGCTATAAAATATTGTTTAAATTATAATTCATAGCATGAACCCCGTGAAGAGAATACTAATTTGTTATAGTGCTATCTTCTACATGATATTTTAGACTCTTGACAATTTTATAAATCTTAAGTACGTGCGAGTAAGTATATATTTTTTTATAAAATCAATGATGTCATTCTTACACAGAGCGACAGCCATCTGACCTCCGCAACCCAGAAGAGAAACCAGAACAAACCCTTGATTAGGACAGAGTTTTCAAGCCGCTAATGTTTAGCACTGGTCTTTGACATGGCTTGACGACTAATATCAACGGTATTAAACGATATTATCCGGGACCAACGGCTTAACGTGCCTTCCGAAGCACAGAAAAGGCCCCAAATAAGCGTTATACAAAATTCATATAAAATTCGAAAACCGAAAAACGCATTGGTATTTGGTGGGATTCGAACCCCGACCTGCCATTCAGGAGGCAGCTGCCCTATCCACTACACCATCGGGCTCAACCACAAAGTTGCGTGGGAAGATATACACTGATGATAGGTTGTAATACCACATTTGCAAGATGCAATAAATGTGGTAACATCTCATCACAGAAATCACCTACATGACCCCCATCTATATTACCAACATAAAAACACAGTATCCAAACTTTTTATTAGTATTAGGTATCATATTCTTACAAACACATTACAAATTTGTAATAAGCCAGGCATTGGGCTCGATTCTAGATGCCACCGGCTAAAACTAAAAGTAAGCGATTTATACTATATGTAACCATATAGTATACTTTTGCCGCTAGATTTTGACGCGTTTTACGCGTTTTCCTAGTATTTTTGTCAATTTTATCCGTTGTATCATATGACGGCGGATAAAAATTAGAGATAAAGCATAAAACCACTGACATAAATAAAAAACCGGAGAGAATAGATTTCCTGTCCTTTGCCAATGTTTTTAGTCCGAAAGTGACAAATAGATTTTAAATTTAGTTTGAGCCGGCAAATCTAGAATCGAGCCCAAGTATCTAAACTTTTTTATTATTATTAGGTATCATATTCTTACATCCATAAATACAATTTTGAAATAAAATAGGCATTGTATAAACCATTTTTGGGTTTGTCTCAATGCCTAGATAACATTGTCAGTTGACTTTACATTTAATGACAGTAATCACTACATAGTATAAAACAAAGTCGCTTTTCTGTCCCTATATCCCTATGTATGCATAAATCTTTAAAACTACGCAACAGATTTTGATGCGGTTTCTTTTAATGGATAGAATGATTCAAGAGGAAGGTTTATAAGTATAATAAATGCATAGTATAGTAGAGAAACACTGATAATTTCCGTGCGAAACTGGGGCGGGTCGCTAGTGTACTTATAATTTACATCGATAAAAAATAATATTAATACATTATAGCAAGGATTATATTCACATAATTTAATCAAACTCGTCTAATAATCAACACTGAACTATACAACGTGTAACTGAAAGGGTATATGCACCCGAAAGGATGTGAACCAGCCCATGAAACTGAACCACTTTCCCAAAGAAACATAGGTCGAAAAACTAAAAAAAAAAATGTTTAACTTCCCATACTACACACACTATCAGCTGATGCATTTTGTATGTAAGGTCAAACCTTTTTTTCTTATTTTGACCAGTGTTCCTTTGGGAAAGTTATTCAGTTTCATGGGCTGGTTCATTTTCTTTCGGGTATATATCCTCTTTCTGTTACACATTGTATATAGTCTCTAAAAGTATTTATTTCATGAGTATTTTCGTTTTTGCTAGTAACCACGGTGATGAATACTTAGTCAATATTTATTAAAATAATCAAAATATTATAATTATTTGCCCGGTTAATGTTGATTCTGGCCGGCAAATTCGTAAAATTAATTTACCAAAGTTCTTCCTGCCATTTTCTGGTATCGTAACAGAACAGGTACTAGTAATTACAATTGATTATATACGAGTAGTAGGCAGAAATTAATGCTAATGTTATGAATTCGTAAGAAGAAAATCCGTTATCTTTCGAAGCTATTCGTTAGCAGTGATTTGTAATAAGATTTTTTGATAAAGTAATAAATCGTTCTTATGTCAATAATGAACCTCTTCTTATCAGCTTTGGTGTTAACGACACTGATTAAGGTAAGTAGCTTAAACTATACTATACCTTATCTAAAATTTACACAAAGGGTTTTAATATTACATACTTACATACATATAGTCACGCCTTTATCCCTAATGGGGTAGACAGAGCGTAAACGAACTAAACAAAGGTTTAATATTACGTGGGTATAATATCATAAGTAAAACTTTTTACAATAAAACAAGAAAAAGCCTTTAAAGCGAAATGTGAAAATGGCCAAGAATCTTGACGCAATCCAATAAACCAAAGTTCCATTTCATGGCATATAAGCCGAGTCTTAAGCCCTATAAATAACAAAGCGTGCCAGCACGATAAAGCGCTAATCAGGTGCACGCACGCGCCCCTGGCTAGTTTTAATGACATAATTAAAAATCCCAGGCCAAGGTGGAACTTGGCTCTCGCACCTCCAGGGTTTAGTGGCCTAGCTTATCCTTACAGTAAACCGAACAAGTTGCCCCCCATTTGCTAATCTCCTAAGCCAAGTAATGACGCGGTCTAAGTGATAAACTTCTCAGGTGTTCGCGTAAGAAGCTTAGAAACTAGAATTTCACTTGGAACTTGGTGCAAGATGAAATTCTCGAGTGGGGACAGTAAAGTTTTACTGCTTTAGTAGTGAAACTTAAAATTGTAATCCTAATGGATAACTGCTTGAGACCATGTCATTTCCAAACCACGAAGCTTCTAAACACATATTACAGTTTTTCTAGCAATATATCTTGTACTTAAAATTCTATATTCTAAAGAGGTAGATATCTCAACAATAATGCAGTATCTCACGAATCATGGTTCAAAATTTACGTTGACCATGTGAACCGCTGTCATCTCCGCTACCCTCCCCGCTGTCCCCTTACCCTCAAGCCACATAATAACACGAGGATGCCAGGAAACTACCAGGTAGTACGGCCACGAATGGTGCCGAGTAATGAGTTTTGTTGTTGAACAGTTACTGCTGGATTAAGGGACACTACTGCTGTTGAGCTGCAGCGATGGAAGTTGCAAATTACTGCAGTGGACACCCGAGAGGTTATTGTTACTGATACGGATATACCTACATACATATAATCACGCCTTTTTCCCTAATGGGGTAGGCAGAGCGTAAACGACCTAAACAAAGGTCGTTCCGCTACGCCTGACAAAGTTTTGAGGGTTGTTTAAGATAGATTTGTAGGTAGAGCAATCTTGAGTGTAGATTTGACAGTTCGTTTTGTACTGGAATTACATTTGAGATATAAACTCAAACTTGCTGTCATTCTCAAGAGCTGATTATAATTACGGGCCTTAGTCTATTTCACAAAACCTTCCCACGACAGTGGTGCCTACGATGCGACGGATCTATAAAGACATTTTTCAAATTTAGACATATTTCTTTCTTAATAAATATGAAACATCACCTTGAAAACATGTATATTTGTTTCATTATTTTACCTTTACATACATACATATAACACGCCTTTATTCCTAATGGGGTAGGTAGAGCGCAAACGACCTAAACAAAGATCGTTACGTTTGAGGATTATTTAAGATAGATTTGTAGGTATATTGCTGTAGTGACAGGTTGTCAGCCCATCGCCTAAATTGCAATATACTGAAACCCTCGAATCCCTTAAGGGAGGAAAAGTAGCTGGCACATGTTTTCTCTCGCTCCCAGGCCAGCATGGAAAAACGGGTATACATATGTAAATACAACACATGTACAGTACAACGCAGTTCGCTGGATCACCGGCTGCCGATCCGGTGACTTAAAAAATGACTGACAGGATTAGATTGATTGCATTTTTTGCAAATAAATGAAACTTGTATTTTAGAGAATAGGAATTTTAGAAATAGTTCAAAATACTAGAGTCGCACTGAAAATAACATTTTATGAAATGTATGACGCATCTTCCATGCTGGACTCAGAGTAAGAGAGAAACATAGAATGTGCCAGCTGCATTTCCTCCCGAGCATGCTGTAAAAACCAGCTAAGGGATCTGAGGGTTTCAGTATATTGTAATTTAAGCGATGTGCTGACAACCTGTCACTACAGCAATATACGTACAAATCTTTCTTGAATGGCCCTCAAGACTTTGTCAGTCGCGGCGGAACGGCCTTTGTTTATGTTGTTTACGCTCTGCCTACCCCATTAGGGATAAAGGCGTGATTATATGTATGTATGTATGTGTCCGCACGGTGCAACCAGCAATACCAACCAAATGTAGAAAACAGCAAAAACTTTACAGGCACGTTCGGTCTATAAAACTAGCAGCTTTTTCTTAGAACGACCATGATCTTCTTTGTGTTACTTTAGAGAGTCTGTAAAAGTAAAATAATGAAACAAATATACACGTTTTGAAGGTGAGGTATATACCAATTTTATTCTTAATATATATTAAGAAAAAAAAATGTCTAAATCATGTCTTTACATAACCGTCGCACTATATGGGGAGGTTTCGTGACTAGACTAAGGCCCGTAAATATAATCAGCTCTTCAGACTGACAGCAAGTATGAGTTCATATCAGAAACGTCATTTCAGTACAAAACGAACTGTCAAATCTACACTCAAGATTGCTCTCAAACTTAGATTTCTTTAGAAATATCCTTAAATAAAGAATAAAATTATGCGCTCGTCAGTCTACTTGCAAGTGTTGTTAGTATAGGTAGGTTAGGTATGCCAAATGCCCAACTGTCTGAATCGTGCCGTGCAGTTGACTTTTAGCGGATGTTATAATAATGAGTAGTAGTATATTACTACTACCAACAAGCTCATAATAGAAATAATATTTCAGGATAACCGCAAAATAAACCACTAACCGACTGCAGCATAACGCCTGCAGTAATTTGTAATTTCCATATCGCTTCACCGTAGTGTCCCATAATCCCCCAGTAAAAGTCTGAAACTGAATTTATTCATAATAACAATAACTTACTTGGTCGCTTCAATGTTGTCCATTGCCGTAATTAGCTAGTGTATACTTCCATAGTGAGTATATTGCCAGCAGTGTAACAACAACTAATAACAACTGTCATCGATTTCAATATCTTGTTAAGGTATCGTCGCATGCTGTTATCGTGGCAACATTATGTTTAGTGATACTGAACTAACAGTAGACTTTACCTTATGGGTAATAGTACATTACTCCGAGGCCGAAAAAAGGAATTTATAGTCGAGTAAATTTGGAAGGCCGAAAAGCAGTCGAGGCCATATATTGCTATTTGGACTGAGAGAAGTATAGTACTTTTCTGTCAATATGCGCGGAAACAACAACAATACACTTAAAAATAAACATCAAACTTGCGAATTCTCCATAATATTTTGACATTTTAAATTTGCATGGCGCATTTGACAGGTGCACAATCCATTCATTCTATTTTTTTATATTCACATTCTGCCTTTAAAAAAATATATTGTGAACTTAAGAACTCCTAATCCATACTAGTGTATACTTTGAAGACTGCGCGTAACGGTCGTTCACGGTCATTGTTGTAGTTTGGAGAAATTGCTGGCGTTTGCGAATTTGAGGACCAAAAATAGTAAATGTAGGTTTTGTTATTTTAAATAATGAAGCTTTTTCCGGGAGTAAAGGCATTCTCTAGGAAAGTTTCATTCATCACCGTACATTATTGAGGTCGTAGATACACATACGAGCACAGATCGCTAATAGCAGATTTTATGACAAGTGCACAAAACTTGCTACTTGTGTCCGAATTTTTTAGGGGCTCGGGCTGATATAAAAATGAGGCTGAGGACAAAAATGGTTTTGTGCACGAGTTTTAAACTCTGCTTTTCACTTCGATTGCGAGGAAAATTGAGGAAATTCTACAAAATTATTCTTAATTAACATAAAACATAACATAAAAATACTTTATTGCACGTAAGAAAACAAATCATACAACACAACAGATAACAACAAAAAACAAGTACAACATAGGCGGCCTTATTGCTAAGGTAGCAATTTCTTCCAGGCAACCTTTAACAATCCATTCCCGCCATTAATCTTTTTAAATCATTCGACGTGAAATATTAGGCTTAGGCTGAGACATATACAGCCTGCTATTAAATTTATTGTGTAATCACAAATTAAATAAACTATCGTACTTGAATTTACATTTTAATATCATTTTATGTCATAAAAACCCAAAATTCAAATACTTAATTTTATTTATATAATTTAAAGTAAATTTTATAAAACAACAAATTCTATCTAAGAACTTCTTATTATGTTTGGCTGTATGGCCTAATTTTCTTTGCCTTAGAAGAGATGCATTTATGAGTAGCAAATATTTTACCCTTGTGCACAAAATTCAATTTTAAAAAACAGAAATTTCCGAGCATGAGAAGTGAAAAAGATCTTTGATTTCATATTTAATACATCTATGACGTTTTATACCATAAAAAACTATCGTCATCATACTCCTAAAAAAAAACATATCGCAAAGAAACAATATACACAAGCGAGAGTACAAAGTTTTCAAAACTATGATTCCAATTTTGGTACAAAGCCTGAAACTTTCACTATATTAGGTTTACCAAAGTTCATTAATTAGTTACCAAAACAGAACCTGTAATCTAAAACAAGATAGAATTGTTTGCGTATAAGCCTTTGTATCTTAACCTTAAGTAGTAGATTAATATCGTCGGCTTTGCTTACTTATAAAGAGATTTGGGATTGTCTTTTGATCATGATGGCTTAAATTTCAGAATAGGTGACATTTTATTATTAACTAGCTGTTTGCCCCGCGGTTTCACCCACAGCTAATTGAAATTTCCCGTACATTTACATTTTCCCGTGGTTAAAAGTACCCTATGTCACTCTCGTGAGTACTAAGCTACCTTTCCACCAATGTTCAGCCAATTCGGTGCAGACATTCTTGAGTTAAAAATAGTGTAACTAACTCTACTTTCTATTATATATACGTATATATAGATAGACAAGTTCCTTAAAAAAAGGTTTAATGGAACCTAATCGAACCAACATACTTTCATTAAAATTTGTGACGTAACGAAATAATATCATATGGGGTATAAGGGACAGCGTCCCGCAAACTAATAGGGTTTGCTCAGTTAACGAAACTGAACAACTACCAGCAGATTTTTTTCAGGAAGTCTTCTTCTGTCGAGTGGGTATCGAGTCTATCGACCCGATGAACCCTGGTATCAGAGTTTTTAAACCGCCTAGTAGCACAACTATCAGGCCTCTGACAGGGTTTGAGTAACGACCACTATCAAAGACAGCGACCGGGACCGAAGGCTTAACCCTCCGAAGCACGAAATCTTTTTGTTTTTTGGACAATCAGGTGATTCAGCCTGCAATGTCCTAACCAAACTGGGGAAAAATTCACAAAGTGATAAATTATCAAATATCAACTTTGTGTTTCCCCCCTGGAAATCGAACCCAGGACCTCCGGATCGGGAGTCCATGGCACTAGCCACTAGACCAGGAGGCAGTTTCAGGAAGTGAAAAAAGTATTTAGTTTACCATTTGTATGGGAAGGTCACTTTATTTTATCTCTTGAAAGAATGTTCCGTTGAAAGTTGTTCAGTTTCGTTGACTGAGCAACCCCTATCAGTTTGCGGGACGCTGTCCCTTACACCCGGTACTACACCACATGTTTTACTTAGGTTCTTACGTGGAAGAGGAAATGATCTCAGCAACGCAATTGCAATAAAATAACCAATATCCGCATTTATGTGCCTTCATCTGGTATTCGTACATAATTTATATAATGTAAAAGCCAGTGGTAAAATTGTATCAATTTGTAAAGATCAAATTCTCTGTAAATTTTGATTGGTTGACTCATTTGCACTTTCATTACCACATAAAACAGGTGACCTTTCGACCTTTTAAGCTGGTTTCATAATAAACTGAAATAAGAACGCGTTGGACTTGATAAAATTATGCGGTAATGCCTGGTAAGAGCCCGATAGTGTAGTGGATAGGGCCGCTGCCTCCTGAGCGGGAGGTCGTGGTTCGTATCCCACCACGTACCAATGTGTTTTTCGGTTTTCGAATTTCATATGTACGTTTATTCGGCGCTTTTTCCGTGCTTCGGAAGGCACGTTAAGCCGTTGGTCCTGGTTAATATCGTTTAATACCGTAGATATTAGTCGTTAAGCCAAGTCAGAGGCCAGTGCTAAGCATTGGCGGCTAGAAAGCTCTGGCAAGCAATGGCTTGAAAATTCTGACCTAATCTAGGATTGGGTCTGGTTTCCCTTCTGGGTTGCAGAGGTCAGATGGCAGTCGCTCTGTGTAAAAACCAGTACCCTCGTTCAATCCCCTAGATTAGGTAGCCGACCCCGTGAGATACGGGATAAGGCTAGAGAGATGATGATGATGTCTGGTAAAGAAGTATCACTACACCGTAGTAAATGTGTTTATACATACATACATACATATAATCACGCCTTTATCCCTAATGGGGTAGGCAGAGCGTAAACGAATGTGTTTATAGTGTGAATAATCTGAATATTGATGCCTAATACAAACAACCTAAAAGATACCCCTTTCTCCTAAGCCGATAGATTACAGATTACAATTTAACCTCAATGACAGCCCACAACAACAACCGTATGATATTGGTAGTGGTAATTTGAATCGATTGTAATTTGCAGATAACATCTAGCCCGAAAACAAATTAGTTGATGTTCATTGGAATAGTTTGAACAGCCCTACGACTCCCTTAGCGAAGCGCTACCAAGATATTAGTTCAGGCGACAGAAATTGGAACTAAAATTTTAGTGTAGCATTTCGGGTGATGATGGCTGCAGTAGCGACGCTGCCAACTGCAAAAATATTTTGGCAGTATTGTACTAGGCAATCATATAGAATGGGGAATGTTAATAGAAGTAAGGTCAACACACTCCTATCGCCATTGTTATGGTAGATATATCGCGTGTTAGAGCTACCATTGCAAAACTTCTTATTTCTCGTTAATGTGTGACGTCAGCGTCATATACTTTGTACGTTCATCTTATCTTATCTTATCTTATCTTATATAGCCATAAGTGTCCCACTACGTTCATACCTACTATAATAAATTATCCGGTAGAGTCCAGATAATTTAAAACAACACATTTAACATATTTTTTAGGATTAATATTTTCTATTCTAAGGTCAGTCCGCCTTAACCTAAGGGTCGTTTACGCTTTGCCTACCCCATTAGAGATAAAGGCGTGAATATATGTACGTATGTATATATTTTCTAATTAAATTTGATGTTAATTCTACCATAATATTTTAACTATGGATTGAGAGCTGTCCAATTTGACCTATTATTATGACTCTACAGTTTATGGTATCAATCATAATTATTACTTCGTGCCTGTAATGTTTTTGTGTGATAGCTTAGGTTCTCGTTCGAACTCCTGTAGCAGTAGTCAGTGTTCATTTATTTCATAATTAAATTCAATATATATATAAAAAGCAATTTTATCAATTTTAGAAGATATCGTATCATTAAAAGATAAATAAATACTGTACTCTTTAAAGTGAACGGTATTTCCGTTTTTTAAATATTACATTACATCGTTAGTGAAGTTGACGTGAAAAGCTATCCTCTAGCACGCGACAAAATGTTTAGTCAAACCGACACGATTACAGACATGCAAAACCAAGCTCTGAGCTACATTTTTACTTACTCATTCAATTTAAATACAAAATACTACGAATTCCATTCGCAAACGTATTAAAAAACGAATGCATACTATAGTCACGCCCATATCGCTTACGAGGTAGGCAGAGCGTCAACGGCTTCTTAAAAAGACGTTGCCGCCACGTCTATTTTTTTAGGGTGATTTCAGTCCATTGCCATAAGTGCAACAAGAGCTCTGTACTGGTAGATAAGTAATTGGTATATTTTGTGTTTTTATTCTACTGCCAGTCCAGGAAGAAAGTATTTAAATACAGAATACTACAAATTCCATTCGCAATTGTATTCACAAACACGTTGTTCTAAAAACCGTTAGGCATTCTCTAAGGGCAATTTTTACCGGTGCATTCGGTTTTCTGTTTTACCGGCTGTGCCATTTTTGCCGGCCTGAGCTTTGGTGGTTTACGCACAGAAAAAAGAATGTCAAAAAAGTAAAACAAAACATGCTCCCTGTTTAATTTAGCGAGGGTTGTCGACAAAAAACGTTTGGCTCTTGTGGAGTCTTTTTGTTTAGCAGCCGTAACAACGCCGGAATGCATTGTCCCTGTTACTGTCCTGCCTCCCACCAACTCCCAGGCTAGCTGTAAAAACACCAGGATATTTTCTCCCCAGCACAGAACTGACTCACTTTATTGGTGGACACGTCACCCGGTTCAAGTATTTAGATCAATGATTCAGTTCCGTGCTGGATCTAGGAGTAACAGAATGTTCCAGCTGCTTCTCTTTCCGGATATACTGTCGAAATTAATTAGCAATATCTAGCAGCAATATACCTATCTAAAATAACCCTCGAAATCCCGTCAGACATGGCGAAACGACTTTTATTTAGGTCGTTTACGCTCTGCCTACCCCATTAGGGATAAAGGCGTGATTATATGTATGTATATTTCCATTATGATGACTGAAATTACCCTCAGGCCTAGGCTTGCTGTTTTGTATGTATGTGGGTTTATTTATTTATTTTCTTCTTACGATACGAGTAACACGAAAAGTTTATTGGTGGACACGTCAGCCAGTAAAAGTATGTCAGTGATTCAGCCCGATAAGATTAGTGAAGTATTTGATCGATACGTTGACAGGACACTGTCAATTTTAATTTCACCTTATCAGAAAGTTGACTATTTATTTGTTACTGATTACTATCCATCCATCATTTTATTTAGGTGTGTGGACTAATAAATTAGAAGGGAGTGTCAACGTGTCTATTTTTAGAGACAAGATAGTAACGATTAAAAAGTATTTTGCTGATAAAGTAAAAAAAAAACTATTCTACTGAAAGCTTAGTTTTTTTTTCTTTCGAACGAAAAGCCATGCTTGTCAAATTAGCATTAGTGGACGTTGGGGCGTAAAAAGTCACGCCAAGCCACTTGTAATCATCACTCTTCCAGATTTTTATTTAATCAAGATTAAAACGCACCCCTACACCATTCATTAACATTTTCCGTAAGACAACGACGATAAATAATCCTGTGCAAACAAAAAGTAGTAATTTCGTTAAACAATAAACGAATTGTAAAACGCGACAAGAGAACTTGCTTGTAAATTTGGGCTCCGAATTCCATTTTGTTCTTAATCAATTTTAAGCCAAGTTTCAATTTGGGAGTCATTACGGATTCTCCAATCGCCTGAAGGAGGCTCATAAAGAGGCTTGTTTCTGCTTACGCATAAAGAAAATCAATAGGCTTCGCATACAAACAACACACAAGTGGTCTCAAGAATGCGTTCTTATTTTTACTCTATACTTTTTGTCTTAAAGATTTTTCCTTGGTCTTTTTGGACTAGTATCAAAATTAAATGATAGTGATTTTTAGTTGACTGGAACACCAAAATTATAATAAAAGCATACGACGCTACCTGTTAGATAATTGTAATCAATCAATCACAGATAACTACATATTAACACGAAAAAATAAAATGATAACACTTTAAAAATATCACCATAACGGAATGGTAAATATTATGGAAACAGTAGGTAGATATTTATTGATACTTGTCCTATCATGAACAATACAATACAAAACTCGTAAAGCGAGATATAATTTGCCTAATAAAAGACGATCAAATAAGAATGTCCAACAAATTGGAAAACGACAAAGGCTGATTGTAAAAGCAAAAAGTAGTGTCACAATTTAGAGGGTGTAATAAATTGGATGAATGATGAGCACCTATGGCCAGTGAGGACCCCGCTGCGAGAATGGTGCCTCAGGCGCCTTTCTGGATGGATATAAACGTAAAAAACCTGTCTGTATGTGTTCGACCGACCCACGCAGTAGAGCTGCCCATGAACCAGTGTATGAAGAAAGTATTAGCAGCTTTTTAATGTAAGCTCAACTTATTATGGCAATTGACATGATTAGATTTTTGTTAGTTTCGTGTTTTAGGACTTAGAATGACATTTGATAATTGGAAAAGCGTAGATAATTAAGGAAGGAGAATGTTTTCTGTAGTACCGTTAACGTACTTTTGAGTAGAAACCTGCCCATGATTTGCTTTTGCTAAGTATTCAAAGATAACTTAAACAAACAAAAAAATGTATCTGAAGATGTAAGTAAGATTTATGTTACTCTAGATTTTGTTACTAAACTTGTTACAGTAGGTAGTCATTTTGTTACTGTAGGTTTTGTTACTAAAGCTGTTACCTGTATAATCAAAGAAACAAAGCACATCTCTATGGTTATTACCTCGGACGTTTTATCGTCCCATTCTCGGGGTAACATGAAACTAAGGAGTTTAACCTCTGAAGGTAAATCTGATAGGCCAGGGGTCCAACGTATTAAGTTACTCGGGATTTGATTGTGATGCTCAGTCACAATTAAGAAGTATATTAAATGGGTAGGAGAAAAATTATAGCCGTTTTTCATGGTAAAGGCCGGAGAAGTATACTAGGTCAGGTCAGGACAGTCCTGGTTTTTTTTTTTGTGACACTTGATGACGATAAACTTTGCTGGATTTCCGTAAAAGAAACACTCAAAGTTATTAATACATTAAAGATTGACGGTATGCATGTAGAGATAGGTATCAGAAAGATTTTTCATGAGTAGGTGTTACTTTTAGTTAGCATCCCAATAATGTTCTAAGTATTAATATTATATACTTCCATGCTGGACTGGGAGAGATAGAAAAACATAGAATGTTCCAGCTGCCCTTCCTCCCGGGCATGCTGTTGAAGTCAGCAAAAGGGACTCGAGGGTTACAGTGCATTGTAATTTAGGCGATGGGCTGACAACCTGTCACTATAGCAATACATATTACAATCTAAAATTGCCCTCAATTTTTGTCAGACGTGGCAAAAGCGCCTTTTACGAGGCGTTAAACGCTCTGCCTACCCCGTAAGGGATAAAGGGGTGATTTATGTATGTATGTATGTATTAATATTCCTTCGCAATCGCAAGAAAACGAAAATAATTTTTGCCTCAAAATTGGCCACGGTCAGTCCAAAAACGAATTTAATGATAATTTTAGAATAAAAGGTAATATAATGAACCAGGAGGCCACAATCATTGTTTTGGGAAGGCTATCATTATTTACCGATTTCGTTCCAGTATCATTAAAGCGATGCAGTGGTTGGAACCGATCAAAAGTTAATATGAAAATAATAACATTCGATTTTCGCTCATTATGAGCTGAAGTGTAATTTAGACGTTTTTAAACGTCACGTTTAGGGCAGGTCAGGAAATTGGTAAAATTACCAGGTAAGGTTTTTTGTAGACCTGGTCAACTATCTGTTTAATTTGACCTATTTTAGTTCGCTGTCTGACACGTAATTTTTATTTCTCATACGTATCAATATATGTATGATTATGTTGTAACACAGCAATACAACTCAGTCTATAGGCTGACACGGCCACTACAAATAATGAAACATACTCTTTTACTCATATTTTTATACTTCAAGTTATTTTCGTTCTCTAAGATTTTCATGTACGTTTTGTCTACGTCTTGTTGACGCAATGCGGTGAATATGGAATTATGATAAATATTGACAGCATTTATCATAATTCTATGACTTGTTGATGCAATACGGTGAACAAAACATAGGCGAAACGTACATTAAATATTTAGATAATATAAACAATAGCAGCACAAGTTCAATAAAACTACAAGCATCTGGCCCAACTTTCCACATCGAGTGAGGTATTAAACAAGGTGACCCTATGTCATCAAGGCTCTTCACAAGTACGCTAGAAGATGCGTTTAGGAAACTAGTAAGAGTATAGGAGAAGAAGGGCATTGACGTAGGCGACCGAATATTAACTAATCTTCAGTTTGCGGACGACATTGTCCTTTTCGCTCCCACAGCAGAAAGCCTGGCCCACCTATTAGTCAGCGTCAACACAGACAGCTTCAAAGTTGGACTTCATATTATATGAACCGGTCCAAAACAAAAGTCATGACCAACAGTTCTAAGCAAAGAATAGAAGTTGAGGGGCAGGAAAAACAATACATTGACGACTACCTCTACCTGGGCCAGATAGTCCAGAACTTTTTGTTCCAGAACCGGCAAGACAAGGAAATCGATCGCCAAATAGAAAATTCCTGGAGGAGCTAATGAAAGGAGACCTTCCTTTCTGTCTAAAACGACAACTCGTTGACACGTGCATCCTTCCTATTCTAACTTACGGTGGACAGCAAGGTGGAAAGACTTAGTCCCTGACCGGTTTGCAGAAGTTCAAACTCGGGGCATCAAAGAGCAATGGAGCGGAGTATTCTAGGTGTAAAAGGATATATCGCGTCAGAAACACGACCGTCCGCTCTAGAACTCAGATTACTGACGTGGGCAAGAAAGCAGCAAGGCTCAAATGGGACTGGGCTGTATGTATGCCGAATGCACCCGGAGAGATGGGCCAAACTCACAACTGAATTTGTCCTACAAGAACTTCGGCGCAGAAGGAGACCAAGTAAGCGGCGGGATGACCTGGTCGACAACGATTCGAACTGGTCGGTACAAGCCATGGCCCGTCTACTCTGAAAAGAGAGTGGGGATGCATTTTCCCAGCAGTGGGACAGTTTAGGCTGATGATAATAAAATAATAAAAGGTATTCCCGTGCCTACAATTTTCATTTCCCCGATTACAAACAAAACGTTTGAACACTGATAATACCTACATACATATATTCACGCTATTATCCCTAATGGGGTAGGCAGAGCGTAAACGACCTGAACATAGGTCGTTCCGCCACGCCTGACAAAGTTTTGAGGGTTAATTGAAATAGATTTGTAGGTATATTGCTGTAGTAACAGGATGTCAAGAAACTTACACAAAATCGTTCCGAATTGCGATTACTTCGCAGACTAGAGCCCTGCTCTGAAATTTAAAGAAGAACAGGTTGTCAGCCCATCGCCTATATTGCATTATACAGAAACCCTCGGATCTCTTAGCTGGTTTTTACAGCATGCCCGGAAGGAAATGCAGCTGACACGTTCTATGCTTTTTACAGTCCAGAATGGAGAAAAACGTAAACTGCCCAAAATGACGAGAACTAACCAGATAACCTAATTTTACAGAGTGAGTAACAAAAAGGAGGACCAGGGAAGTCGAACATTTGCCCGGCAAAACGCGAGCTAACACGAAAGTGTGAAACAGTGTGCAAATGAAAAATATCCGGCGGGTTGCATTGTTAGCAATTTCCAACGCTTCCCCGAGCCGCTCCAACTTTTTTGTCTGTAATTGATGAAATGACGAAACTGTTTCGGTGAATGGACGAATAAATTGTGAATAAAAGTGTAATAGAGAATATTTATTTTGGACATTTCGTGCTGAAGCTGTTTGCTCGATTTATGTTTTATTTTAAAATAAAATCTGACTATTTAACATGGTTGAACCCGCTTGCATCGTAGCGTCATTTAGTTTTTTTTGCTGCAGACAAATTTATAGGGGTCTATAAAGTTATTTACAAAAAAATAAACAATCAGTTAGGGGCTTCATGAACAACTGTCGTTTTTTGACGAGGAAATGCTACATTTATTGAACAAGCAGAAACATTACATAGTATATATAAACTTGCAAGTAATACTGTAAAATCAAACTTAGAGTTAAGGGTACATAAATTAAGTACATTCATCAAGTATTATTATTTCCCACACCCCCAAACTACAGTTACTCAAATCAATTTGCTTATTCAATATTGACTTCAAGTTGCCAAGGCAGCATAAACATTCGAATGAAGCAAGAGCCACCGCGGAAGCGAAAACAAAGATCTCCACAGTTTATAACACGTCAAAGCTTTAAATGAAAGTGGGCAGGGGCGTTGCAAATTGGAACATTATAGACATATCATCTCGCTTTAATCCCTAATGGGGTAGGCAGAGCGTAAATGAACTAAACAAAGGCCGTTCCGCCGCTTCAGACAAAGTTATTTAAGATAGATTTGTAGGTATATAAAAATTAAAATAAATTACAATATACTGAAACCCTCGGTTCCCTTAGCTGACTTTTTACAGTATGCCCGGGAGGAAATTCAGCTGACATATTCTATGTTTTTCTCTCGCATCCAGTCCAGCAAGCAAGAATTGGAAGACCTGTCAAAAGTCGCCTTGGTGGCCATATTGGCGTTTGTTCCCTTTTCCGCCACGTTCATATAAAGCCTTGACGTACCCTATACCCATGAAGAGTTCTACGAAGCCCCTTGTTTTGATTGAGAACTCTTATAAATAAATCTACCAGACGTGCAATGGCTGTAAGTGACGAACAACAACATTGTAACTACATTTATGAGACAGAATATAAAAGGCGAAATACGGTATTACTGTTTTGTACGTGATAGGGTTTGTGAAATAGTAATAATCTAAGGTAGATGTATTTTTTTGCAGTTATGTCTGCAGAAGTTTAAGGTGCTTTTATTTAAGAAACAGCTTTTAAGTGTCCAAAAATAAATGTTATTAATTGATATTTAACTATATGAAAATAGCTTACGGAGATCTAAGCTACCAAGATAAGCCGAATTATTATTTTATACCTACTTATAGAATACTTTACCAGATGTAAGGGACAGCGTCCCGCAAACTGATAGGGTTGGCTCAGACAATGATACTGAACAACTTCCACAAGGTTTTTTTTTTTCAGAAAGTGAAAAAGAATTGGCTTTTCCATACAAATTATCCGATCGAGGTAAATATTTTGTATGGAAATGCCAATTATCTTTTTTACCCTTATCATATAACGGGACGCTGTCCATTATACACGGTATTTTTTATAACTTTGACATAGGATGTTTCTTTTATTCTCTGAACCTCGCCACATGATTATGAAATCTTAATACCCGCAAAGTCATGATGTCTGAAGATTAACATAATTTACTCCTAACAATTCTGAAGGAGCTTACAAATCTGACTCCATAAATCCGGCTACATATAATATTTTATTACTAATTTGTCAACGGTTACAACTTCAAACGCTTCGCTTCTCAAGAAGTCAAACAGTTAATGTAAATAATTGAAAAGCTCGTGACAGCCGCGACAGAATTAAAGGCCTACCCACGCAATCATAAATGCGAAGATTAACAAATAGAATTTTTGAGTACCTCCTAAATGTATAACTAGTTAGCTGCTTATATACGTTGAGAGTGTTGAAGTGGAGGTATGATCAATCTTAAAGAAAATCTTGAACCAACTATAGAAAGGTATAAGCATTTTGGTCATCAAGCGTATAACGAACATTTTGCTCCACGAATTCCGTTAGATCGTCAGTCAATCTAGCCACCAACACAGTACTTGAAACACAACTAGACGAGGGGATCCAATGCTAACTAATTCTGAAACTAGGGGCTGTCTGACCCCCAATCACTGATGCTAATCTCCAACAAGCTTCTCAGCAAATCTTCTAAGTTTGCCGTCAGGCTGTCGGCTCGGTGTGGATCGAACATTCAAACACGCCGAACAAACCGCTCCGTCTTACACCTGATGTTTTACTTGGATCTGTTGTTGTTGGACTACCCACGCTCCAGTTTGCTGTTAGTTTTGGAATTGTTAACGTAAAATTATAACGTCGATAGATATACCCTAGAAAGTTTAATTCTAGTTAACTGGCTAGCTATTACCTCTGAGTTTCTAACATAATAACAATTTCAAACTCAATAGTTCCGCAAAGTTAACTTCTATTTTACAGCGATTTACTTTGTAATTTTACCTGAGCCAGTAATCCTTTAATAGCTCCTAATGGAAAATCATAAAATGCCACGGAGTCGTATAAAAATACCACGAATATAAAACGTAAAGCATTCGAAATGAAATTAAATAAGGAGTTCGAGCCACGCTGCGTGACTTCGCACACGTTCAGTAACAAAGCCCCGACACAGGTAAAAGCCAACTTATTAGGCCCCGCTTCTAAATAAATACGACTTTTATGTAAAAGTACGATTTTGATTAAAGCAAATATTTAATCAAACAGGGTTAAACAAGCACACGTTGAATAAAGGTTATCTCTTACGGTCAAATCATTCATTGAAGAGGTCTCAAATAAATACAATGTTATTTTAAATAAAAACAAAAAGATAGCGCGATTGTGAACCAAAATAAAGGTAGCTGCCATTAACAAAAACTATTCTGTAGCGACGCTTGATTCATTAATTCATTTTTTCTATCATCTGCGACTAGTTTACAGAGCCATTTGATACTATTGAATATAGATAGGAAGACGGCTTTTTCATCACAAAAGCAAGCTCTAATGGGGCGCATTAATATATTTTTACCTCCATCCATTAAAATATGCGTGGTATTTAAAACGCTCTCGTATCGTATCGGTAAGTGGACAAGATAGAAATGTGAATGATTTTAGTGTTTCAACTTTGTTTTTATTTTCACTTATCTTTATTATTACTAGGAATAAGTGCCTTTGTTTATAAATTGCTATTGATTACGGCTATTATTTATGAGTTTGATATTTGCGAATTATTTTTATTGTAGCGATAATTGTGAATGGAAAGAAACTGATACTCTATCTATTGAGAGGCGTTAATGCCGGTATAAGCCGTTACATCCGGGGTTCGCCACCCTTCGTCATAAAATTAGCAACATAGATAGAGGAAGCGATAGATCACAATGGTGTGCCAATAACAATAACTATTGATGTGACATTAGAAACTAAAGATACAATGCAATTACATACTTATAAATTGTACAATTTAAAACGTAACACACGCCTATGCGTGACCAAATCCATAATCTTATCTCTTACAGTTTAGGTAGAGAAATAGTTCATCATCATGAAATCATAATTTTGATATTTTTGCATGCATATCTTATCGTTTGATAGACAGTAGATACAGATAAAAAAATATAATTTGAATTTTGTTCCACTTGAGCTTTTTGAAATTGTAATATCCAGAAATTAGTTCCATTGAGCGTTTAATTCCATTACCCAAAATGTAGCGTTATTTTTCACAACCCAAAAACGCGCCGCTGACCCATCAACTAGACTGGAATAATTTAGATTTATTTCGAAAGAGATTCCAGAATAGCGGATGTGGCACGTATAAAGGCCAACAACAAAACGTAAATATTGGCTTATTAGTCGGAACCGTGATACCGATACCCCAACGAAATTTGTCAGATCTTTTGTGAATAGTTCCGGTGGTAATCGCTTTACAAAATGGAATTGGCAAAAAAAACCTGGAGCCATCGGCTTTGTTTGCCCTGCGAACGGATGAAAGGAATGTTCCCACTTCCCAGGTAGACATGGGGGTGGATCGATCACACAATGTGCAACATGGTGATAGTGGGCTTTGTGATCGTTTAATGGCGACAGCACGTTCCATTAATAATGGCGAAATCGATACAAATGGGACGCTAATATGAACGATTCCAGATGTCGGTCGTAAAATTAAAATTAAAACGGCCACAATAAACGGCTAAAATTTGTTCCCGATAAACAGATTTAGCGAGTGTCTAGCGCAAACTTTGCTTCGTAAATATTTACTGTGGCAGTCTTTACACGAAAGCGATACTTGGCTTGTAAGCCTGAGAAGTCGGTGGCTTGCTTGGGTAGTTTTTTTTTGCTGGCGATGAACGTCTGTACGATGTGGATTCTTGGCGCACTTGAACCCGAACAGGTTTCAACGCAGGGACCGAAAACCGGTAAAAAATCATCACAGGTAATTACGGTAGGCTCATCGCTTCACATTCCGAGATAGATGTATTATAATGTTGATAATTGAAAAACGCTATTGGCTGAGACGAGATACTTACAGCTTTTAAAATAAGCCATCCTCAAGTACCCAAAGCGTTTGAATTTGTCTTTCTTTATTTCTAAACCAAATTTTACGATATTGGTTTTCCTGTTACGTCAACTGAGCTTAGGATTTGTTTTCTTTTAGAAGCCATTCAAGTTGTACATTGTTACTGCCTGTCCATTGTGGTAAACCATTTCCCTACCGCTTTTTAGCGAAATTATTAGAAACAGCACATTGTTCAAAGACTTGGAAACAAAGAAATTCTGTAAGCAGTAAAATTCAAGGTGTACCTGGAAGTCTAGTTTATGAACGGCCGTACCCGGGAAGCAATGATTTTGGAACAATAAACCAAAATATGCAGGTAAATGTAATATTTACTTTTTAGGGTTCCATTATCGATGTTTGCCATAGCATTACTGAAGTTTACGACAGGTAAATAGGTGCGATCGAACTTAGTGTGAAGGCGTTTTTTACTAGACGTGATAAAGAATAACTAAACGATAAGTGTCATGGTCTTGACACATCGAGTCAGAAATGAATAAATCGTGTAGGAGCTGCCAAATGAAAAGGATAATTTACACGGCACGTAAGGGCGTGCCCTCAGTGCAATATTCCGCCCTCTTAATCACTACCCAGCCGAATAATTAATAACAGCTCAATTAAAATATCAACTAAGCGCTTCCGCCCATGTGATGAAGACAGCTCGTATGCGATACATAAATTATTTTGGAAATTGCTACGCTGCGTAGTCAGATGTTTATGACTAACGTTACTTTAAATTGAATCCTGGCTTTACTGTAGACGTTAAAGCATCTTAATCTCTTGAGGTATGTAATGGGTTTCAAGATTTATTTAAGTTATGTTCATTATACATGCCTAGCCTATTATTGAGTGTGAAATTATTGCTTTCTATTTGGATTAACATTCTTGTAAGCCTTTGTCCAAGTTTGTTCAAAGAAACTCTTGCTTTAAATTCAGAACGTAATTAGATGTGTTCCGTGAGATAACTTTTAAACTGCATTCAATCAGTTTCGTGTACAGTTAAATCTTCGGTTTCATGTTCGAACAAGCCGTATTACTAATTAACGCCTCAGGGAGCTAAAACAGGTTGTGCGATTTATCGTAAAACCCAATTTAGAGCCGGGAGGCACGCGATTACAATCTTCTCACGACAGGAAGGCGCGCAAACTCCTCATCTCGAGGGAAATCACGCACGCAACAAACTTTATGGCAACACGTCCCGAGAAGCGATCCGCCCGGGGCGGCCGAAGACGGCCCGTACCACACACAGACTCATTCAAAAGAAATAACAAGACGCGGGCAGTGTCTCTACGCGGTCGCTTCATCTCAAATTCAACATGGAAAGTTTCAACCACGATGCACTACATGTACACTATTGTATGCATACAGATTCATTCATCGAAGGCTTCGAGTCACTTTCACAAATCACGTGTTTAAACCGCAAGAAGCACTGCCCGCATTTTGGGGCTAACTAAACACTGACCGTGGTTGAATACGGCTGCAGGCTCAGGCGGATGCCATCCTGAGCGAGGCGTTCTCGAAGCAGTCGCTTCAGCTGCATGCGTGGAATCTTCACTAATTCAGCTTTTCCTTCTTCATATTCATCGGCATACTTCGCAGGCTCGATTATCGCTGCTGCTTGCTCCTTACGAGCTTCTTCCTCACATCGGCAAGAGTTTTGAGCCGCGGCTGCTTCCTCCAAAGTAAAGTAAACAGCCGCGGCACCTTCCTCTCGTAGACTTCTGACCGAGTGCAGCAATCGCTGCCGGTGTGCTGGGTTCAAGACGCCGATGGCATCTAGATCGGGCTCTCCCACTTGCTTGCATATTTCTAAATCGTCATACCCATTGTCTATAAAACTTTCCGCATACTGCCCCAAGTGCAGTGATTTAAGCCATTCGACGACGATGTTACCGGTCGTAGACGAGGCCATGTCGCGTCAAAACGCGGGGCGCATCACAAGGCGTGCTCGCGGCGCGGCGGTTGGCGAGAAACTGGCGGCCACGCTTCTCTCCCTCCCTCCCCACTTCCCTCTCCAGAAGCCGCGGTCGCCGCCCCTAGCCCTCCGTGCTTTTGCTTTTTGACATTCTGTAGCATAATCGTTCCATTTCATAGAGGTGTGCGTTGCGCACGTGATAGTTTGAATAACTGTTTACGTTTTTTTCGTATGGTAGAGCTTGTAGGTGTTTATCCTTAAAACAATAGATTTTGATTCATGGATACAAGAGCTTTATATTGTTTCTTGAAATTAATGTTTTATTACACTCCTTTAAAGGTCCTCAACGTTTATTTTTACATGTATCCTGCATAAACATTCTCAATGTGAATTAATGCGACAAAAAGCGTCATAAAGCCAATATAAGTAGAGCAGCGGGTGGTGGTCCGCCTGAATGATTTACGTTTGGATTTATTTAAAAATTAATCCCTGAGGCGCCTCTTTAACAGTGACTGTTTTTATTTATTTAAGACTTAGAAACGGAACTTCGTGTTTGCGTTGTTTCTTCCTTTAATTACAAAGTTTATGTTTGTGCCGATATACAGACTAAAGTTTGTCTTGTATTAGTAAGTGTGTCATTCATTTGGTAGCGAAATGCTGGAGTTAATTACCCACAAAGTGGGAAATGGGGGGGAAGTTTACTTCCCCGAAGCAGTTACTCATTAAACTTCTTGAACCTGTTTTATCTCATTTCGGAAACTGAAACTAGAGGCACTCCAAGTTTATTTAAGTTTGCATAAAGCTGGTGCTCTGATGCGGGCTCGGGACAGTTTAGGGGATTTGTTTATTGTCCCAGGGACTCATATACAAGTATATTACATTACTCGCTCTCACACACATTCACGTTACACGTTTTATGCGCCTCATCCATTTACCAAGGTAGGTAATTCTAATGTGCATTATTATTAAATGAGTTTTGTACCTATTAAAAAGCTTTCAACGCAGGTACCTGCTTATCTTATATTTAGCTACTCATAAAATAAAAAATATATCAGAACATGAATACCCTATAAAAGAATCTGAGATTGTTTCATGCTCCAAGTTTTAACTAACCGTCAGTAAAAATCCAGCAGCGTTTCGTTGGAGATTTATGAAAAAGAGTTATAGGTTCCGAACTTTCCAACGAGAAAATCTATATTCAATCAACAAATTTAGCAAGCCCAAGATTTGTTCTTCAAAATATACCGGTAAGCAGAAAAAAGGGCACGAAACAAAGATGTTATAATAGAATGGATACGATAAACAAAATAAAACTGAATAGTTCTTTGCTGGTACTTTTTTTGGAGAGCTTATTCTTGAGTCTTAGGGTCGTATTAATGAAGCGATATCAAACGTGCGAGCAATATTAAGTATGGATTTGACAGGACAGTTTCTGATACGAACTCAAACTTGCTGTCACTCATGAGAGCTAATTATAAATACGGCCTTTAGTAGACTTGGAAGAATCGATGTAGAATTGCACAGAACTTAATATAATAATTATTATTATAGCTAGCCTATTAGATCACACTGCTGGGCAAATTCCTCCCCCGCGTTTTTCCACTCATCACGGTCTAATGCAACCTCAGTCCAGTCTTTCAGATCAGAACTTAATATAGGCATATAAAAATATTTAATTTTGACGCCTGTATTAATGGAATAAACTCAAAATAGCTGAAATATGTAAAACTAATGTTTTGAACAAACTTATCTCCTGAAACTTGCTATAGGTAAAAACATAAGTAAAATTTTTTTTTAACAGAATTTTATTTTTCAAGTTTTGTCCCATAAAAAATATTTAGTTCAATTTAACGAACTTATTTTTATGCAGATATTTTATTTTACTCTTTATAATTATTATTTGTTTGGATTGCACCATTTTACATTCAGTCTGTATATTCGATCAAAATTAATCTTCACGTCTCACAAGCTGCTAATACACTTTTGTAGGCTTCGGTTCTTATCAGCTCCACTCCAGTTATCAGAGGAGCTCGCAGGCGCGGCCTACTGGTCTCAACTGTTCTGATATGCAGCGGCGACATTTTTGCATCCACTCTGTAATATTTGATCAAAAGTAAGCTTCACGTCTTACAAGCTTATTGTGCTAATACACTTTTGTAGGCTTCTTTGGTTCTTATCAGCTCCACTTCATTTATCCGAGGAGCTCGCAGGCGCAGCCTACTGGTCTCAACTGTTCTGATATGCAGCGGCGACATTTTTGCATCCACTCTGTAATATTTGATCAAAAGTAAGCTTCACGTCTTACAAGCTTATTGTGCTAATACACTTTTGTAGGCTTCTTTGGTTCTTATCAGCTCCACTTCATTTATCCGAGGAGCTCGCAGGCGCAGCCTACTGGTCTCAACTGTTCTGATATGCAGCGGCGACATTTTTGCATCCACTCTGTAATATTTGATCAAAAGTAAGCTTCACGTCTTACAAGCTTATTGTGCTAATACACTTTTGTAGGCTTCTTTGGTTCTTATCAACTCCACTTCAGTTATCAGAGGAGCTCGCAGGCGCGGCCTACTGGTCTAAACTGTTCTGAATATGCAGCGGCGACATTTTTGCATTCACTCTGTAATATTTGATCAAATATAAACTCCACGGCTTACAAGCTTATTTTCATCTAATACACTTTTGTAGGCTTCGAAAAAATAAACTACTCATTCAAAATTTTTGCCATCAATAAGTTGTTACTTCTCTTTGCATGTTTTTATTTGACTGACAGGGACTGGATATTCAAAAATATCTTTACAATTATTTGTGAAAGATGGTAACTTATTAAAAAGTCTTTGTTCCCATTCAACTCGCGTGAAATTATTGCTTCCATAGTGAAGTAGGTACAAACAGATCATCTTTGCTTAAAACAAACCTTATAACTATAATATATGTTGGGCAAAAATCTGCTTCAAAATCCATTTCACAAAATGCGCAATGGATATCGAATCTGAAAAAAAATATGGCGTCGCTTCTCACTTATCCTATAAAACGGTCCAATATTCGACGCACATGTTTTAACATACAGATAACTAATTTTCCCCTTCCGTATGCTACTTCGAGTTATCTCTACAAGATCTGATTCGGGAAGTGTATTGTGCTAGCCTTATCTGCTACGTAACTTGAGAGAGTGCCAATATGGTACCATTAGTAATATCATGATAGATCCAACAATAATTTAACGGACAATATTTTAATGAAACTACTTACTTCTTCTAGAGCGATTAAAAAAATTGTGTACATAATTTGCTGCTATCGTTTCTTTAGCCACTGTCTATGATTCAGTGTTCCGTATCTTGAAAATGTTCTTGATTCTTATGAGTATTATCATTGCTATATATGTAAGTTTCTTCAATAAACAAATTTATAAGCTAGCTGTGTGCGTGAAAAATAGCTCGATTGCTCTTTATAAGTACATACATACATATAATCACGCCTTTAAATAATGGGGTTGGCAGAGCGTAAACGACCTAAACAAAGGTTTCGCCACGTCTGACAAAGTATTGAGGGTTATTTAAGATAGATTTGTAGGAATATTGTTGTAGTGACAGGTTGTCAGCCCATCGTCTAAATAGAGAACGTGCATGTAACATATTTTCAGTTCCTGAACCTATTGTCTAAAAACATCTTAAATTATAAAAAGAACAGTGAAAGCAGAAATAAAATTGATCAAAAAATCACCGAGATATACCATTATAAAGATAGACTATCTATCTCTCTCTTCGAAACGACAATTTATATGGAATTAGTATGGTGCTCCTGTCTTATGACGTCACATGACAGTTCGGACCTCTCTTTTTAACTAACCACTTTAAGGCATTATAACTCTTAAACTAATGAATATTTTGCGAAAATTCCTTCACATCCGTTCATCTATGGTGACAATAATTCTTAGTAATAGTTTTAAAAAAATCATGAGTTTTCCCTATTGCAATATACTGAAACCCTTGGAGCCCTTAGCTGGTTTTAACAGCATGTTCACGAGGAAATTCAGCTGGCAAATTCTATGTTTTTCTCTCACTCCCAGTCCAGCATGGAACGACTCTTTATAACTGAAAATATATGCGGAACGAAGGTTTTGGAGTGGCATAACAGGCATGCATTGGAAAGTACAGCGTCTCTCCTTATACTCGGTAAGCAAGTGATCCAGGTTTAATTTTCAGACAAAATTAAAATTTCTTAGGTCCCAAATCGTGGCCAATGAAAAGTCTTGCAGACGATGAACTAGTTGTCATACACGTGGCTATGTTTATTAAATCAGGCTCACGCTTCTGCTTAACTCTATCTGGTGAAACAACGAGAGTTTCTATTTCAAAATTGACTGCAGTATTTCGTTCCACTTGACGTATCGTTCAACTGATTGACCTAAATACGCTACTGTAAGCGACGCTTTGACCGTACATTGCTTGTACTTGCTTTAAGCCGCTCGAGTAGCTTTTTAGACCTCAAGGGTTACTACCCTTATATTCTGTGATTCAAGTGTTAGGTAATTTTTCACATTTTTTTTATATATAATTTACATTTGGTATGAACTTTTTCTTTCATATCATGGTTTTTTAAACGTAACATTAATTTGATCCTAAGTTAAGACACAACAGTGAATCAAATTAAGTCCTTATTTATCTAATAGCAATATTAGTTTTGACACTTTTTTTCTTATTTGTATTTTTTTTGTCTAGGTTATTCGTAGGTGTCGTAACTTGTGAAGACTTGCAGGTAGTTCGCAGTGATGTTGTCAAAGCTATATTTGAATGTATCATACACTCGGCTACGTTTAATAAACCAGTGTGAGAGAGGCTTAACTCAACTTTGTGAAACCACAAGAGTTTCTAGTTTAAAATTGACTGTAGTATTTCGTCCCTCTCGACGTATCGTTCAACTGATTTACCTAAATTCGCTACTGTAAGCGACGCTTTGACCGTACATTGCTTGTACTTGCTTTAAACCGCTTGAGTAGCTTTTTAGTGCTCAAGTGTTAGGTTAGAATGATTTTTGTACACAGAAGCATTGAAAAAAAATATATACGGCAGGGTAGCTAGTTGATAGCATTTTTATTTTCATGATAAAATAAAATTTCTCCATCGTCATATTCATTCTCAAATCAATTCTGATTAAAGAAATTACCTTTTGCCTATTTCTTTGATTCGTTTCCTTTTATACTTACCATTAATAATATAAATGTTAAATTTTGGAAGTTGTTTTATTTTTTATTTACATATTAACCGCTGAATGGATCAAAATGAAACTTAACTAGAACACAAATAAAAGTTACGTTAGCTACTTTCATTCCCACGGGAAAGGTCATACAACGCGGGTAAACCCGCGGGCAGAAAGATGGTGCTCCATAGTAAACACGTAACACAAATTAAATTGACTACCTCTTCCAACAGAGATACGACATCGTAGATGAAAATAATTTTCGTGTGTATTGACCTGGTTCACTTCCCTTTCTTTCATGCGAAGCAGGCTAGATAGCGTATCTCTAAAATAATGCTACAAATCTCCAGTAAAGAACTATTCTTGAAATTGAGGCTACTCATATTTCTTGTCAGTACGTCCAATCAGGAGAAAACTGCGGGGCTTACAACTAATTTAGTTGTTATAATATTACAATTATAATTATTTAAACCCGTAAAGCAAAATATCATGTCGTTGAACTTGCCCCATACACTAATGTCATTTTCCTGGTTCACTTCCCTAACCCTTCACGCAGGCTAGAGAGCTTGTCTCCAAAACGACGTTACAAATCTCCGGTAACTATTCTAGAAATTATGCCTACTACACATATTTCCGATCAGTACGTCCAATCAGGAGAAAACTGCAGGGCTTATAACTAATTTAGTTGTTATAATATTACAATTATAATTATTTAAACCCGTAAAGCAAAATATCAAGTCCTCAAAATTGCCCCATACACTAATGTCATAGCGGAGGAAAAAAAAATCTTGTCTATTTTCCTGGTTCACTTTCCTAACCTTAGAGAGCTTTTCTCCAAAACGACGCTACAAATCTCCGGTAACTATCCTAGAAATTGTGCCTACTACACATATTTCTGATCAGTACGTCCAATCACGAGAAAAAGCGGTAATATACTGCGGGGTTTAGTATTAATTTAGTTGTTAAATTAAAATGATAATTATTTAAACCCGTAAAGAAAATCAAGTTGTTGAACTTGCCCCATAAAATAATACCATAGCGGAGCAAAATAATTTTCTTGTTATTTTCCTGGTTCACTTCCCTAACCCTTCACTCAAGCTAGAGAGCGTGTCTCCAAAACGACGCTACAAATCTCCGGTAACTATTCTAGAAATTGTGCCTACTACACATATTTCGTTTTACGTCCAATTTCCATAGCCGGCGAGCGTGAAGGGCTTAATGGAGCAAAAGATTGCGCCGACTCGGCCTCCGAAGGAATTTAAAACTGTCGTAACTACGAGTTCGGCCCTTTGACTTTGTTATAGATGTACAGATTAACCTTATGAAGGATTCAAAGATTTTTCACTCCTTGAAACCTAAACCCTAAGATATCATTAAAAGTTTTTGTTACAAAAATGTTTTTCATACTTACGACAACTAAACACTGAAACCTGAGAAAATACAAAGCGACGAACTTTGTTTTTTGTCGCTTTGGTTTTTTTTTTTTCATTCTTATCAACATGATTAGGATTACCGTGTAGTTCATAAAAAAACTAAAAGAATATCAGATACTTAGGCAAAATTACGAATAAGTAATGCTAAAGATACTGAAACATTCATAGGATCAAATTTATTTTATCTTGATACCTAATTATCTCGTCTTGATTCTTAGATTGACAGTTATCTTCCTTCCGCAAAAATATCATTACCTACGTGGAATCGAATTCCAGCGCACAAATCGGACACACTTAGAAAAATACGCAATTTTCCTCATCCGTCCATCGGAACTTGATCACGCAACCAAATCCGACTAAAATAATTTATTTCCCCGTTGATTTCTTGAAAAACCCTATTCCTCTCTAATATATCCTTGCCGAAATCAGTGGTGCCCCTAGGATGTAGATAAATGCTCGTCCCCTCCCGGCTTGACACTTTTGCCGGGTTACAGAGCGAATAATGACCTCGTGCGGGCCTTCCTTTCAACTATTTGTGTGTCCATTTGGGTCAATTGGACCTTGAAGGGCTTTGTGCATGTTTCGCGCTAACATTCGGTTAAAAGCTTTTTTGCTCTAGGCCTTATTGCGTCGTCTTGACGCCTAATAAGTGTCTACGACGAGTAACGTGTTCATCAACTCAGATGACTCCATCAATGTGCACTCCGTTTAATTGAAGTTTTTGCTCTCTTGTGGATAATTGAAATGCATAACTCGAGCTTACACGAAGAATTTATAAGCGCTTGCCGCTTAGGAATTTGCTGCAGTATTAAAACATAAAAGTTTTACATCTCTTGCAATTTGAGCCTTCATAAGTCTTCGTCTAGCATGATTATTTATCAGAGTCATAAATTATTAAAAGTCTGAAACGATCAACATTGATATGGTTACAAAAAACAGATGCATCAAAAGCAATCACTCCTACCTACGAAAAAAAAACATTTTCAATGATAAAAATGTTTTAGCCGCACTCGGACACCTCGTAAAAACCTATTAAGACAAGCATTAGCGAAAAAGCAAGCAAAAAAGATAAACGAAATAAAACATAATATCTTCCGGGCCCAAAAACCTCGCTAGGGAAGGATCAAAGGATATAGCGGTTATATCATAAAGAAGGTGTTTTCTTAAAGCCGCACATTTAATTTAATAGTCGCTTATACGGGAATCCTTACATGGCCACGTTGAGTGGAAAAGCGCTGAAATAATTTAAACGATATAAAATACCGCGTTTAAAAATACTGCATCGGATAAAATGGAAATACGTTTTGATTTATTTTACAAAGATACGAGTAAATATAGCAAAGACTGTCCCCAAACTTTACACCTGTTCTTCCGGCAACTGAAAATAAGAAATAACAATTTCTCTGATTGAGACTTGAGACAGATTCCAATCCGTGAGCGTATTTCGAATCTTTGGTCTAACAACCCCTCCCCCTTGGTACAAGAGTTTTCAAACAGGAGTTTGAAAGCAGGCCTCCGACGTGGTTTGTATCACAACTTTATCAAAGACAGTGACCGACACGGATGGTTTAACAACCCTGTCAGTATCACTATTCAGCTGAACTTTTGAGAACCGACAAGTCCACGGTGCGAACCACGGTGACATAATATCAGCTGTATGAGCCTCCTGTGGGAATCAAAACTCATGACCTCAGGATCTAGAAACCAAGGCATAGACCGATTAAAAAATGTTAAACGCATTACGCTGTTAAAAAGTTTTATTAATCAAAAGATATTTAAGTAATTCCTTTATAAGCATGACTTCGATACCCTCTGAAACAATATCAATGTCTGCAGCAGTAAATTTGACACAGCCAGCTAGCTCCAGCAAATTGACAGTGCCACGAGTCATAGGCATGGACCAGCTTTCAAAGTTCTCTGATGACTCGACGGCCAACCCCTAGGGCTGCGCTGTCTTTAGTGATGTGCTGCTACGACTGATTCATATCGATACTTAGTTTAGTACATACATACATATAGTCACGCCTTTATCCCTAATGGGGTAGGCAGAGCGTAAACGACCTAAAAAAAGGTCGTTTCGCCACGTCTGACAAAGCTTTGAGGGTTATTTAAGATAGATTTGAAGGTGTATTGCTTAGTGACAGGTTGTCAGCCCATCGCCTAAATTACAATATACTGAAACCCTCGGATCCCTTAGCTGGTTTTTACAGCATGCCCAGGACGAAATGCAGCTGGCACATTCTATGTTTTTCTCTCGCTCCCAGGCCAGCATGGAAGAAACTTTTTTTTTTGTTTAGTACTATAATTTGTAATTAAAAAAACATAAATTGACAGTGCCACGAGTCATAGGCACGGGCCAGCTTTCAAAGTTCTCTGATGTCCCGACGGCCAACCCCTAGGTCTGCGCTGCCTTTAGTGATGTGCTTCTACGAATAGTCATATCGATACTAATATTACTTTTAAATTAAAAAACACAAATTAACAATGCCACGAGTCATAGGTACGGGCCAGCTTCCAAAATCCTCTGATGATCTGATCCGCTGTCTTTAGTGATGTGATGCTGCGACTGATTCATATCGATGAAAACATTTTATAATTATAAAACACAAATTGAGAGTGCTACAAGTCATAGGCACGGACCGGTCTTTAAAATTATCTGATGACCCGATGTCCAACCTCTAGGGATGCGCTTTATATGTGACTAAATAACAAAAATACTCAAAACCATGTCAGAGGCCTAATAGCTGTGCTACTAGGCGGTTTGAAAACTATGACACCAAGGTTCATCGGGTCGTTTTTCGACTTGAGAATCCACCCGCTCAGAAGAAAAAAAATACCGTAGCTACACTAAGTAGCTAATAGATGCAACCTATGCTCTCAGTACTGTCTACGGATATGGATTTTCCTTGCTACGACTACGAACCAAAAGGTTGTGTCTTTTAGTACGTAAGTTTGTAAAGTTCTTTCATGTGACGACACGTCCCACTAATAGTTAGACTAACACCGGCGGAATTAAGGGAACGAAGAAAGTCGAGTTGAGACAAATAAAGAAGGGGCCTTACCGCGGATATATATGTTATGTGAGTTCTTCATGAGTTTTTTATCAAAGTGAAACGTCCAATTTGCAATAAACGTTAAAAAAATAGGCTGTGTAGGACATTGCAGGCTGAATAACCTGATTGTCCGAAAAGAAAAAGATTTCGTGCTTCGGAGGGCACGTTAAGCCGTCGGTCCCGGTCGCTGTCTTTGATACTGGCCGTTACTCAAACCATGTCAGAGGCCTGATAGTTGTGCTACTAGGCGGTTTAAAAACTCTGACAGCAGGGTTCATCGGGTCCATAGACTCGATACCCACTAGACAGAAGAAGACCCAATTTTCTATCGACATTTACCAACACTAGAGTGCGCCAATGCGGACAATCCAGACATGGACAAATGTGCCCGGCGAGTCTCAGTGACACGTTCATTGAGCTTTCATTCGGCCAATTTTCGGCCAAATCCGTCCATTCGCGACGACCAATCGGCGACGGGCCACTGCCATTTGCCAGAATAAACATTCGCCACTCGTCTTCGACAGACTTAAGCACGATAGCCTGTTATTTTAGGATTTGGAGTTATGTCAGCAGCTATTCAATCTTATAATACAGATTGTCTACCGCGCAAGGAGTGCGGAAGCTTCAAAGTAAGATGGGAATTTTAATTAAAATCTTAGAATTTCCTCAGTTAATATTTTCATCTTTCGGCTCTTTGGAAGAGTTCTGAAGTAATATCAGTAACTATTTAAAAAGAAAATTTGAGCAATTTCGGTTTGCGACGTGTAATTGAATAATGGAGTTTAGCCACGCAATAATATAAGTTGCTAGACGATGTTAATTAGGTACTATAAAAATAATAATTAAGTACAAATGTTTGAAGGCCGTCTTTTTGTCCATAGACGTACTGAGGCTTAAAAATAATAAGTGCAAACGTTTTTATACAACAGTATGTTAATCTGCCTCATTACATGTCAAGGTAAAATTAATCAGTTATACTAAACTAGCTGTCCATAGCTGATCAGTTTTTTTCTGAAAAATGCGGATGAGAAACGATCATAAAGGCGTGAAATTTTTGTAGGCTTTGAAGGGATATTGGTATACATTTCGACATATTCCTATAGGAAATTTTTGTTTAGTTTAAAAATAAAGTCATCAGTTAATAAAACCACCCTCATTTTTAAACCTAATGATCTATCTCTGTGAACACCTATTCTATTTACCTACCGAGGTATACCTTTAAATTACAAAAACGACGCCCTAGTTAATGCGTTGATATCTGTCAGACACACAAACCCGTTGATCCTGGCTAATATCGTAGATAATGATCGTTTAGCTAAGCCAGGACTAATTTGCTGGACATAAATTGGGTCTGGTTGTGTTGGTCACTGCCACACACATCTATGTAAGTATTTAGAATTTAGTATTTCTGTGATAAATAAACAGTATTTCAAAGTTTGAAATAGGTAAGAAGCATCTGCAAGTTCCGACGACGTGATGAGAGGACCCTTTCATAAATCGTTGACGGTATTATCTTGTAAAGCGTGAATCTTACGTATAGATATACGTTTTTTATACCGGTTTTAACGCAAATATTCAAAAGAATCTATTTGTTTTAATTTAATCGTAATTATTGTTTGATGCCTGACAGTGTTTTGTTAACTCGGCCTGAAAAGAATCTGCTGAAAATCCTGCGCGTGTGTTCCTTTTTTTTCGCATAAAACATTGATTAAGCACACAATAAAAACACGTCAGGCAACGCCACGAGAATTTCAACTCTTTTATTTAACACGTATTTTTAAAACGTACGTCATTTTTCGTCGAGACGCCCGACTTTATCAAACATTGGGAGAGTGGAACATGATTATAAGAGTACGTGCGACGAATATGGGATTCAGATTTGGAGGAGTGTGGACTTCAAAGAACTCCGAACAACGCTTTGATTTTCATGAAAAAAGTGGCTCTTGTTATCTTGAATGCATGAATTTCAATGCGATATTGAAATATGGGTTTGCATTTTTCAAAAAGTTTCTGCGAGGGAGGTTAAATTGCTTTCTACTTGTAACGCTTATAAAGTTATATTTGCTAGAAGGTTCAAATTTAGACATCATCGTATGGCGTTACCAAAAATGCGACTATAAAATTTGATGTCGCAGTTAGCAAACCATTGCTTTGTCTCCCAAGTCAGCTGGTGTAGCCCCTCGAATCCGTTTCGGAAATTTCGAGTAGGGCAGTCCTCCAAGATGAGCTGGATGGTCTGCACCGAGTCTCCACAATCACAGTAAGGTGACTCTGCGACGCCCCACTTGTGCAGATTGTAGTTTGTTCTTTAAAGCCGGCACTGCAGCTGAGGGGTCGGCTATTTTTATGTGTCCCTTGGAGGCGTGTGAACTCTCCCATCTATCTACTTTTCCACTCTGCTCTGATATCGGGGTGGTTCTGAATGATTATGTCTCTCCAAATGGGTCTCCGAGAAGGTAGCCTATGAGGGGGTATATTATTGAGAGTCTTCCTGATTGGCATCCCATTGGGGCCGACGGTAGCGTCTCCTGCCACTCACTGGCTGCTGCCTGTTTTCTACTAAAGTCGGGTGGCGCAATGTGGGCAAGTACTGGTAACCAAGAAGTGGACGTCAGTCGAAGTGTGCCGGTTATGACTCGCATCACTCTGTTAAGTTGGACGTCCACTTTACTTGTATATGCGCTTTGGTACCACACCGTAGCACAGTATTCGGCAGCGGAGTAGGTCGGCGCGAGAGCAGAAGTGCTCAGGACGTCGGCACAGGTACTCCAGGTTGTGCCTGCTAGGCGGCTTATAAAATAGGCTCGGGTCTTTAACTTTTGGGAAGTGACATTTAGACATATAGAGAGTATAACCATGATCACCAAATTCGCAATGTCACTCGGAAAATTTTAGTTGATCTTAAGTGGAAAGTAGCGTTTAACAGTTAGTACAAAATATTCAACAAAAAAAAAGTAAACTCTACAGTTTAGATTGGCATCCAAGTTCAATATTTTGATGCATAAAAATAATATTACACTGCTTGTAAACTAAAAGGGTTCATAGTACCAACACAACATTTTCATAACACGCATTCGCGTGCCACCAAAGTTTTATATTCGCATCCAAATTCAGCCTCTCGCTCTACTAACCTTATTAAGTCTACACATATTGAATTCCTGTTCAGCTTTAACCCACCAAATTCAACCTTGTCCCGATCGAAACAAGTAAGGGGTGGTAACAGAATAAACCTGGTAAAACGGTTTTATTGCGCACTGTCACGGAACGATCCCAGGTGTGGAATGCCTTTACACGGAAAACAGAGGATCGCTTGACGCTTGCTTAATGCCTAAAAAAGGAAACATTATTTACCTACAATCTTTACTTTGCCGCCGTACTTAATCTTTGCCACTCGACTTTCAATCTTCACACATAGAAACAAAGATTCCGTCGTGTTGTAGCAGAAATTTCAGTTTATTCTAAACAGCTTCTCAAAATGGTTATTTTTCTAACGTCAGGGCATGAAATGGCATTTCTACATGCGATTACGGCGTTCTTGCGTTAATTACTTAATCGAATTGCTTTTTCCTTACCTACACAAGGTAAAAAAGTGTAATTTGAAATATAGCTGGCTGAAGGATTTATTTTATTTTACCGCATTTTATTTGCACTACTTAGTCAAATAAATACATACATACATATAATCACGCCTTTATCTCTAATGGGGTAGGCAGAGCGTAAACGACCCAAACAAAGGTCGTTCCGCCACGTCTGACAAAGTTTTGAGGGTTATTTTAGATAGATTTGTAAGTATATTGCTGTAGTACTGTATTCAAATAAATGTGTAAAAAATATATTTTTGCCTAGTAAGGAAAAAAGAAAAGATAAATTTGACATGAGCTGGGATGCTATCTGCAACCATGACAAATTGTATCCTTTTTCTATAACCTTTCAAATTTATCCAAGTCGCATCGATTTTTATAAACTTAAATACTTACGTGTGTGTGTGTGTTTTTTTTTAATTTACGTCACGATCTTACTTTCATGGATGATTAAACTCTATCAAAAGTTCGCTCTCACCTTTAAAAGCCCAAAATTAATCGGCTCTGCCGTAATAAACTGATATTATGTTACTTTTCTTTTATTATTTACGATATCGCTTCGAAAGCAAAACTAGTTTGCTTTTAGTATATTGGTAGTGAACTAACTAAGAAGAAAGATCTCTCAGTAAACAAGAAACTTCATTCCAAATAAACTAAGGTTGTTTTGTGTTTGTACGTGGTACATAAACTTCGTGTTTAAGTTTATTTATAAGTTTTTTTTTTTTCGTAAAAACGAAAAAAAGAAAACTAAAAAGTATTACATACGAAGCTTTATTATTAAGTATTCTCTCTATATTCTTTCCTTTAAAAGGCAAGTAAGGGTAAGTTGGTTACAAAGTTTCTTGAACAGATTTTCCACCACCTAATTCCGTTTCTTGTTGGTCGAAGGCTAATCACCAAAAACGTCTAATTGGAGAAACCATAAGTGAGTAGAAAAAAAATGTGTGACGCATCTATCATTATCAGTAATATTGGTCTGATTTCCGCCAGGTGGCGACCACTAGAGCATGGAGCCTCGTGCTAACATTTTAAAATGTCACGGCATCTGCTTTACTGTAAAACCAGTCAACTGCAAACTTGCACAGTCATAAACAGGTGAGTAACTATAGTAAGTACAATACCGGGTGTAAGGGACAGCTTCCTGCAAACTGATAGAGGTTGCTCAGTCTACATTACTGAACAACGTTCACCAGGAAATTCTTTCAGGAATCGAAAAAAAATGCTTTTTCATACAAAATTACTACCTAGATTCGACAGTTTGTATGGTTATTTTTTTATTTCCTGAAAAAAATCCTGGTGATAGTTGTTCAGTGTCGTTGACTGTGCAATATCTCTCTGTCTCTTACACCACGTATAGTTCGGGATCTTTTACTTCTTTAGTAAAAATTTAATGTACCCTACAATCTAGATTCTAATCAGAGATTATAAACATGTTTTTCATCATCTATCTAAATTGATGTACGCATATAGAGCCATACGAAAAAAAATCTAACTGTGCATTTCATAATGTGATTTCAAATGTTGAAATACACAAACTATGCGCTCCGATACAAGAAATTTTATCAATATGTTGTTAGTGGATAACAAAATGTAATTTATATTATATGTTTTAGAATATTAGGTTAACTTTGCTACAATTTCAGATAAGAAAATACAAGAATGAATACACTTTAGTATGTAGATTCAACACGAATGGATGATAAAATTGATTAAGTTGTGCTAGAGCAAAAACCCAACTAGAGTGATGCTGAATATTCTAAAAAAAAATTGAAAAATCGGAACTTTCATAATAAGCAACTAACAGGTAACTTTTTGTGTCAAAATTCAGCGTCGGCGTCACGACGAAGACTAACGACCGGCGAGACGGCTTGACGTGGACAGAATAAGAGCGCCTGGAACAACTTGCTCATCTTGTACTTAGGCTCGTATTTATAAAGCAATGTTAAGATTTAAAGCAATATTAAGTATGGACTTGAGAGGTCGCTTTGTACTGAAATGTCATTTTTGATACAAACTCAAACTCGCTGTCCCTCTTGAGAGCTGATAATTAATACGGTCCTTAGAGAGGCTCTGCGGTCTTGAAGCTTGAACCATTGGATGCACATCCGGTGGTCATGGGTTTAATACCAACGGCATCGCCACAGCATCACCCATCCCGCGGATGTCGTAAAAGGTGTACTTCCAGAGGAGTGTCAGCTGCAATCGTTGTAAACAATCATTGAGATAGAGAGTATGAAAAATACGGGCAGTTGCAACAGACAACGACATGAATAATATCCCAAATCATTTCATTTATGCTCGAGGCAACTCCCGTGACTTGCTATTTGACGGCTGATTAGTCTTTGCAAGTGACTAATCACGCCTGACACTATGTTTCATCACAATAACTTTATCTTATGAACACCAATAATGTCTTTATAATTCCATCTCTTCTAGCATCTTAATTCTTGAGCCACCCGCACCCCATTGAGGGATGACCGGTCTTGACGCAGGTGACTATTCACGCCTGACGTCATGTTTTATTTCCGCACGTCATCGTCTTGTCTATATCTTTGATTGTATAACTACTTTGCCTGTTTTCCTCTTTCTTTGATTATTCTTTTGCTCTTGTTTATCCTTAGCATGCTGTTGTGCAAGCGTGAATTAGTTTACCATTTGTAATTATGATACATACATACATACATATAATCACGCCTTTATCCCTAATGGGGTAGGCAGAACGTAAACAATCTAAACAAAAGTCGTTCCGTGACGTCTGACAAAGTTATGAGGGCCATTTAAGACAGATTTGTAGGTACATTGCTGTAGTGACAGGTTGTCAGCCCATCGCCTAAATTGCAATATACTGAAACCCTCGGATCCCTTAGCTGGTTTTTACAGCATGCCCGGGTGGAAATGCAGCTGGCGCATGCTATGCTTTTCTTTTGCTCCCAGTCCAGCATGGAAGAATATTAATTTATTGTAATTATTAATATATTCTAATTATGATATTCTTGTTAATTTAATATTTTTTGACTTATTTCAATACGCTTCTGAATAACTCTCTTTTGTCAGCCAGAGTTGCAAAGATTAGAAGGGCGGAACATTAATTTTGAATAACAACTAATAAGTTTTTAAAATTCCTTTCAACAATACATATACATTTAAGACTATGTTCCCTTCTAGCACCCGTATAATATATTCGATTCCCCTTTGAGCAATGACCGGTTTCAAGCCAAGTGTCCGTTCACGTGTGACGTCCCATTTTGACACGTCATCATCTTATGTAGGACTGCATGAAATTATACAATTTCCTTTCATACAAAATCCAGTTATAGCATAGCACGCTATTGTTATTGTTTACTTATATTGAGTTAATGCCCCAATACGATCTGGTTTGACAAAAGTATTACTTTTCATTAAGATATTTGGATAAGTTTGTTTTAAAGTAATAACTTTTATTCTTAAACAAAGGGCAGAAGAATATATTTAACGCTGACGCTACACATTTTCTGTAATCAAACACGATTTGGTTTTGCAATAAGTTTACGGTTTCCAGCAGATTTATAAATCTCTTTTGTAACTACGCTCCATTGGAAGAAAAAAATATTGGTAAAAACAAATTCTAGAAATCAATAGGACTCTACGGGCATAAATCTCCTTGCACTGCACATGCACAATTCACGCCATTATTACAAAGTAAGGAGTTTTAATGTTGGAAAGTTTCACACTAGTTAGCTAAGCTAGAACGCGTTTGTTCGAGCCTCATTTCATGCGTGGCCATGCACCAAACGCTCAGTCGTAAAGTTCGCTCGCTTTGTACTACAGTAAAGAGATATTGCACTTGTTCATTGCTTCCCAAAGGTCTCACCACCATGCACAAAGTGGGCTTGTTACACGTAACTCGTCATCTGCCTAGCCTTATCCCGTATATCGTATATATTAGGTGACGAGGAGTACTGGTTTTTACACAGAGCAATTGCCATTTGACCTCCGCAACCCAGAAGGAAAACCAGAACCAATCCTAGACTAGGTCAGAGTTACAAGTCCCCATTGCTTAGCACTGGGCTTTGATGTGGCTTAACGAATAATATCTACGGTATTAAAAACGATATTAACCTTGCCCGTGCCTTCTGAAGCACGGAAAAAGCGCCGAATAAACTTCGCTCAGGAGGCAGCGGCCCTATCCACTACACCATCGGGCTCTGGTGCTACACGCGACTACACCCCCATTAAAATGACTTACTTAAATTTATAATTAAAGCACTGATTGCAATAGACATTCCACGTCCAGCAGGTAGGTTGGTAAAAGTATTGCTCGTTCCTTAGATTGAAACCTGCAAATTGAGAGCGTATCGCCCCTATTGTGAATTAGTTGCTCACATGGCATTATTTTCCAGGATTATTTTTTGGCTCAATTTCTAGGGTTTCGATGATACTTCTTTACTCAAAATACTGACGCCGTACTTACAAGAATTGAGTTGAATGTTTTTGTAGTACAAATCTCTGTTCCACAGTCTGTGATTCAGCTAGCTTGCACACATTGTCATAACTGGCTAGTTCAGAATAAGTTCGACAAAGCTTCGTGGTCAATGAGAAGCGTGGCTCTTCATTATCATCAAATATTACCGCCATAAAATCAGTACTTCCATGCTGGACTGGGAGCGAGAGAAAACAATTGAATGTGCCAGCTGCATTTCCTCCCGGGCATGCTGTAAAAACCAGCTAAGGGATCCAAGGGTTTCTGTTTATTGCAATTTAGGCGATAGGCTGACAACCTCTCACTACAGCAATATACCTACAAATCTATCGTAAACAACCCTCAAAACTTTGTCAGACGTTACGGAACCTTTGTGTAGATCGTTTACGCTTTGTCTGGGATAAAGGCGATATGTATGTATAAAATCAGTCGCTGGTTATTGCTGGATTAAATTTATTTTTAAATATGTTTTTAGGAATAGACATCAGATAGGTACATAACAAAACTAATTTTAAAATATTCCTGCCAGCTTTCAAAAATGCAGAGAGATCAAAAGCCAATTGGCTGAAAATAACGTTAGATACCTGAAACTAGCAAAATTATAGGGTGTGCTGGGCACTTTTCTATCTGTTTTTTTTATTTAATTTTAGTAACTGACAGAATTGAGGTTTCATCTAGAACAGACTCTATTTGTATCTTTATAGTCCATTTTATAGTTAAACAAATATTCATTCATCTTTTTGACCTTTACTTATTTACGAAAACTCTCCAACAGTAAGTAAAACCATGTTTTGAAAAGATAATAAAATAGTTTTAGAACTGTACACGAACTGAGTTTTCATTTCATCAAGAATGAAAATATTCAAACCACATTGCGCGGAGAACAGAGGTAGGGTTCATTGACCTTTTAAAACTGTATTTATTTAGCTGCACACTTTGTCTCTGGCTCTACCTATTCTATTTGCATCGCAAGATTACAGCAAATCCCTATTAGTGTTTTGATATCATAAAGTACGTTCACGTTACAGGAGTATGTTCACTACAAAGCTCCTGTTAAGGCCACACAGACTACAATTATTACGTGTAAGGTTGCGCTCAACACGCTGTCAATGCTTTTTGCATTGCCTACAACACACATATGTGTCACCTTACGCTCTACGCGCGCGTATTGGCAGAGGGATGCGCCAACGTAGAGTTCATCCGCCGGTTCAGACGCCTGTGTGTTGCTGCCCTTAGTAAAATTTAAACAGAATTAGATTTCATTTAACAAATACATTTTCAAAAATAAACTCTTGGTCTGGGTAGTCTGGGTAGGTAATGTTTTATGTTTGTATTTGTCTGTTATAGACGAAAATAACAGTATGATCAACGTTTTATAATAAATTTATTAATTAACGGTCATTTGCAAGAATCCAAAATTAAATAACCTCAAAACATAGTTTGAAGGTTTAGATTTAATTAAGTACAAGAATATTTAACCAACCAAGTCTTTTGGTTTAAAAGTGACCTACTTACTGAACTTATTACTTAAAAGGCCTTTTGTTAGCTGAAATTTCCCTAACCGAACGGAATGGGCGTTTTTCGACTAGACGGCACGGCGACGGCAACGGCGACGGCAACAGCGAAGGCACGGTACCGTCGACGTGGGAGAGATAATCTATAAAAAATAATGAAGTTATATGGAACGCTTTTCCACTTGCCGGCATGGTAACGGCACGGTATTGATTCCCACTGGTACCCTCGCCGGTCTGCCAATCTGCATGTGTTTTCTATTCGTACGAAATATGCGCGTGTATGAGTGCATTCAAATTGGAAAAAGGTGGACGTTATCGGGACGTTGCCGTGCAGTCTAGTGGAAAAGCAGAGCCACGGCATCGTGACGGCACCGTCGCCATGCCGTCTAGTGGAAAACGCCCAATAGCGGGACCTCTGGCTATATACCGGGTGTATTTTTCTCGTTTGCAAGTTGTTGGCCACAAAGAGAAGCGGTTTGCCGCTCCGCTGAACGTGCATTGCTACTCCGAGAGAAACACGCTCTATAACAAATTATGTGGGAAACTTTTTCTTGTATTTGCGTATTTAAAGCATTCTTCCTTATATTATGGCTTGGTCACTATTGTCCTGGAAATATTTTCCCCATGTCTTTCTATTGTTTCTCTGATGCAGTTCAAAAGAGAAATATAGTTAATAGCTAACAAAAGTTAAAAAAAAAACAAAAATCCTGACAGTATTGCAAAAAGAGTTGACAATTTTCTATTGCTGTTCTTGTCTTTTCTTCCATGCTGTCCTGGGAGCGAGAGAAAAACATAGAATGTGCCAGTTGCATTTCCTCCCGGACATGCTGTAATAACCAGCTAAAGGATCTAAGGGTTTCACTATATTGTAATTTAGGCGATGGGCTGACAACCTGTCACTACAGCAATATGCCTATTTTTAAATATATCTTAAATAACTCTCAAAACTTTGTCAGACGTGGCGGAACGCCCTTTGTTTAGGTAGTTTACGCTCTGCCTACCCCATTAGGAATAAAGGCGTGATTATATGTATGTATGTATGTATGTAGTTTACTATTTTAACATTTGAATGTTTCAATACAAACTTTGAACGTTGCAACTCTCCAATGAATGTAAACATTATACCACCACCTGCATTATTAAAACGCAAAACATCGGCATTCAAAATAAAACTTCTTTTTATTGCCACGAGTTTCAGAGTAGACAAATATGAGAGGAAAAAACCAAGTAATTCTATGCATTACCGTTTGCTGGGGTCGTATCGCCTGGGGGTATCTTTAGATTACTTACTGCAAGGAAAGCAACCCTCTTTAACTTTTCGATTGAGTTGCAAAAAATTTAATCGAATCTGTTTGGATGGAGATTAACTGGACGTTTGAAAGCAACATTTCCCGGAAATTCTAATGAAAGGGTAAAAATCTGTGAGCTTATAATATAAATGTTAAAATGCTATCAAATAGTAATAATTTTAAAAATGATTTTTGAGTGTAAACATTTCTTTACGCTTAATGTGTTTTTTTTATGAAAGAACTAAACTTAAATCCTTGGCGCAGAAGGAGATAATTGGCTCGATTCCATACCACTGGCTAAAACTATAAATAAAATCTATCTGTCACTATCAAAATAATAAAATTGAAAAAAGTCAGGTGATTTATACCCACTTTGTCCGTTAGATTTTGACTCGCTTTTGGACGTTTCTCCAGTATTTTTGACAATTTTATCCGCCTTATCATATGACGGCAGATAATAATTACAGATAACCCATAAAACCACCGACTAAAAATCAAAAACCGGAGAAAATCCCTTTCCAATGTTTTCAGTCTGAAAGTGACAAATAGATTTTAATTTTAGTTTCAGCCGGCAAATATAGAATCGAGCCCATTTTATCACTAAACGATGAACAAGTTATTCATATTTGTAATTGTGTCATCTAGTAAGTGATCCACAAAGAAGTTGCCGTATATATTATAAATAACGAAGGAGATACCTTACCATAACACTGTACAGGTCGTGAGCCTAGGCTATTACCGCCTACTTTAAACAGAGGCCATCTAAAATGGATATTCTGAAAGTAAAGGCCGTAGCAAGGCGAGTGGAGAAGGCATGTAATTGAATTTCTGAAGCGCAACACATCCTCCTTGCGAATATGAGGCTATTGTCTAAACGAAAAAAATTACCAACTAGAAACTGAAACTCTGGGCGATTATGCATTAATTCCAAGTGACACTCTAAATTTCTGCCCAATCGAACATCGAAAGGTGAACACTCAATACAGGAAGACACTTCAGCTAAAAACTACGCGATATAAGTATTCATACTATTGCTTTCCGTTGATGTGGCTGGCTTCTAACAAAACTGGATTTCTTGACGCAGGCGGTAGGATACTTATATACTGCTTCCATTGTTTCGTAACACAAAATATATCTGCCAGGTCAAACATCAAACACTGAACGCTTAATATAATAGTATAAAAATTAGGTACCTAAGGTACATTTCCAACTTCACTATGCTATTACCGCCTACTTTAAACAGAGGCCATCTTAAATGGATATTCTGGAAGTAAAGGTCGTAGCAAGGCGTGTAATTGAATTTCTGAAGCGCAACACGTCGTCCTAGCGACGATGAGGCTTCTGCACTTTAATAATAAATCGCGCTCGCGGGACCGACGACCGACGACACTTAGCGAGGAGATGGTGATAATCTCTTGAAGGAACAATATCTGTACTAGTACTAGGTTTTGTACGTCGCGTCCTCGTATGCGTGGAGTTTGGAAGTCGTTTTTTTATTGTCTACATACATACATAAAATCACGCCTTTATCTCTAATGGGCTAGGCAGAGCGAAAAATACCTAAACAAAGGTCGTTCCGCCGCGTCTGACAAGTTTTATTTTCTGCTCGATTTTATTATAAAAAGCATTCACAGACATAAAAGAAACCTACTGATAGGTATACCTAATATTCAGTGTTTATGAAGGATAATAGGTGTTATAGATTTATTTAGGCCCGTATTAATAATCAAATCTTAAGACTGACAGCGAGTTTAATTACGTATCAGAAATGTAATTCCAGTGCAAAACGGCCTATTAAATGCATATTTAATATTGTTCTCAATCTTGAATCCCGTCCGACAAAAAACTAATTGCTTTATTTTGAGAGATTCTACGTTAAAAATAATTAACACGACTCATTAGGGCTTTTGCAAAGCACTTAATTTTTTAACAACAAGCTAATGCGTACTGTTGTGGAGAAGACAAAGTTAGCTAAAGAGGACAAACAGAAAAAAAAACACTGTTACATTATCTCAAGTCGCCGTCAGTTGGCCGAGCGTCGCTTCTGCATAATTTATTAAAATCTTATTAAAAACTGTCACCGAACAAAAAGAAACTTCGGTATTATAAAGGTCTCTATTATGTCCTTTACTTCAGTTTTTTTAACGCCAAGTTTTTTAATTACGACCGGTTTCGTCTTAGCTTTGTCCATTTTGATTTTGTTTTATGTTTAAAATTTTCTGGAAGTTCGATCCTGGTTGAAATTCATTAGGAAAATTGAGTAATCTGTGTTAATATAAGTTCTATTGTTGAAGAAAAAAATACTAGAAAAAATATTTTAGTCGTACTGGTTTGTAAAGTTATTTATTTTCCATCAGAGTGAGCTATCCACTGAAATAAAAAGAAGTTATTTCATTTAAATTTATTTAACAGTCAATTGGGAGCAAAATAAACCGTTTATCTTCATTTAAAAGATTTAATCAATTGTATTGTGTCTTAATTAAATTACGAGTATCTATTATTTATGGCTAATTATACCAACCATTCATATTTATAACATATTCTAGGATAATATTAAATTAATAGTATTAAAATTTCCAAGCTGTGAAATTTTCGCTAGAAATCCCAAGTATTATTATTTGGCACAACAGCTCGTGAGTTTCAAGAGCTGCAAGAGCTCTCTTTGGGAGGTTCTACCACAAATTGTGCTCTAAACGTAGAAGCCTTATATTTGTGACTCTCATGCTTTCATCTTGTTTTATTCTAAACTCTATACCTTAAATGCTATGCTTAAATTACGTTGCCAAATTTCTCTCAGTAATTTAAAATTTCCTCGACAATTTACAAGGGACAATTCAGTCTTTGAATCACCGATAAATGCATTAATATGGCTTTGTTGAAGATTCTGTGTTTAAAAAGAAGTGGCCTTCCAAGTCAAAGCAATTCTCTGATACAGAGAACTCAAGAAGACATCCTATGAACAATATTACTGCTATACTGTAGCCCAGAGTGGTGGTAGATCCAGCCGTAGTGTGGTCCAACGTCGGTGTATACCATGTAGAAGCGAGGGTCACACTGGGTCTGACCGCTGGACACCCCACACTTGGACAAGACCCCTCTTAGGAACCAGCTCAGCTTGTGGTCAGGTTGGATAGTTGGGATCACGAGACCTCCGCCGCTGTCACCGTTTCTTGGATTTTCCGCTGAGAAGATCAAAGTTAGAAAATGTGAGAATTCAAAACTCTTTTAACAGTCAGACTTGGACAACGGCTTAAAATTTAGGTACAATGTATATGTACTTGAATTGTAGAAGGATCAAATAAATTAAGATTAAGACTGTACAAGTTATTTAAAAAGGAGAGCCCGATGGTGTATTTGATAGGGCCGCTGCCTCCTGACCGGGGAGGTCGTGTTTCGAATCCCACCACGTACCAATATGTTTTACGGTTTTCGAATTTCATATGTTCGTTTATTCGGCAGTTTTTCCGTACGTCGGAAGGCACGTTAAGCCGTTGATCCCGGATAATATCGTTTAATACCGTAGATATTAGTCGTTAAGCCATGTCAGAGGCTAAGCATTGGCGGCTTGAAAACTCTGACCAAATCCTTCTGGGTTGCGGAGGTCAGATGGCAGTCGCTCTGTGTAAAAACCAGTACCCTCGTTCAATCTCCTAGATTAGGTAGCCAACTCCGTGACTTACAGGATAATGCTAGGAAGAAGACTAGTTATTTAAAAATATGACTCAATATACTTACCAAATTGTGGTCCATATCCAGCACAGAAAGTGAACTCGTTCAGTAGTGGAGTGTAGAGTGGTGGGTCATAGTTGATACATGTAGTGTCATTCTGCACCATAGTATTAGTGGATCTTAGAACATCAGACAGCTTGTCGTCCTCAGTAGTGCCAAATCCAACCATCTGGATAATATAATCATAGAAACATTAGAACCAAGATATATATTAGCCTTTATGTAAATGAGTATTGGTATACATACATATAATCGCGCCTTGATCTCTAATGGGGTAGGCAGAGCGTATACAAGCTAAACAAAGGTTGTTCCGCCACGACTGACAAAGTTTTGAGGGTTATTTAAGATAGATTTGTAGATATATTGCTGTAGTGACAGATTGTCAGCCCATCGCCTAAATTATAATATACTGAAACCCTTGGATCCCTTAGCTGGTTTTTACAGAGAGGATAACATAGAATGTGCCAGCTACATTTCCTCCCGGGCGTGCTGTAAAAACCAGCTAAGGGATGCGAAGATTTCAGTATATTGCAATTTAGGCGATGGGCTGACAACCTGTTACTACAGCAATAAACCTACAAATTTATCTTAAATAACCCTCAAAACTTTGTCAGACGTGGCCAAACGACCTTTGTTTAGATCGTTTACGCTCTGCCTACGCCATTAGGGATAAAGGTGTTACTGTATGTATATAAAAACCTATTAGTTAGACCCGTACGTATCGGAATGGCTAAAAGTGCCATGACTAGCCTTGATAAAATCTGGAAAGACCGTAATATCCGCCGAATGACTAAGATGCGTTTGGTTCGTACGTTGGTTTTCTCTATCTTCCTGTACGGGGTGGAGACTTGGTGTCTCAGGAAGGAAGAACGCAACAAGATCCATGCCTTTGAAATGTGGTGTTGGAGAAAGCTGCTACGCATTCCTTGGACAGCCATGAGAACCAATGTATCCATCCTCGAAGAGCTGAAGGTAACCAAGCGCCTGCTGACTACGTGCCAGGAAAGGATCCGGAGTTTCTTTGGGCATATAATGCGATCCCCATCGCATAGCCTGGAGAAACTCATCATTCTCGGTCAAATGGAAGGGAAGCGCGCTAGAGGAAGAGCGCCAGCTAGATGGGTGGACCAACTCAAGGAGGTGACTGGAAGCCAGATACAGGGAGCGGTACATCTGGCACAGAACCGGACCCAGTGGAGAAGATTGACATACAGTCACGATCCTCAGCATTGAGGGAACGACCAGAAAGAAGAAGTTAGACCCTATTTCTTTGATCAAAGTCAAAATTGTCATTTGATTAAAAATAACAAAATGGCAGTAAACTATTTGTCCTTACTTTTATTGAGAAAGTGTTACGAAGCTTGTTACCAGCTTGTTACTTTTTCTTGCGTCATTGTTGCGTGTGAGTTGACAAGCGGGCGACAAGCGTGAAAAATTTACTTAAGGGCTTCCCTGGGCTAAGTGGCGCCTTCATCAGTCAAAAAAATCATTATTCACTGAAAACACAATCAATCGAAAATCCGGTAGATCAGATTGAGTTAAAAGCAATGAAGGTCATTTAGAAACTCATAAAGTTGCAACTTATAGTTCGTTTTAGCACTTTTGCTATCTGTAACTGCATTGAATACTGAATTATTAATTTGAAATGCTTAAAATAAACTTCAGTACCTATACTTCAATCTGATTTAACGGACTTTCAATTAATTGTTTTTTCAGCGAGTAATGATTTTTTACCTGATCAGGGCGCTGGCGTGCACCGGGGATCCCCTTAAGCCTAAGCGACGTGCTCTCAATTGGGCTTCAAAAATTGACAACCATAATTTAATCGTATCGAATTACCACACTATACTGTTCAAATTTTATTAAATGGTTTTAGTTTTAGGTATATCGTTCAGGTCACTAGGCAGTTTTTTGTATGATGTTTAATCGAAGTGCTGTGTTTTCACATAATAATTAACAAACTTTAAAATTAGCTTCTACTCATTAATACATCGGATTGAAATTCTACGATCAGATATTTTAACAATGAAATTTACATTTTGTTATTAAGCAATAAAAATCCATAAAAGTATCATAAATAGGAGTAATTAATGATTACTTAATTAATATGAGTCACCAGATCCTATTATTCCTACACTAGGAAACATAACAAACGCAAAACTTAGCAGTTTACTGTGGCCTGGTAGTCGCCACCCTGTCTTCGTCATTTGGAAGCATAATAAAATCTACCTCTATGACAGTATGTATTAATATTAAATAAATATGAATTAAATATTCTTCCATGCTGGACTGAGAGTGAAAGAAAAACATAGAATGCGCTAGCTGCATTTCCTCCCGAATATAATGTAAAACCAGCTAAGGGATCCGAAGTTATTGCATATTGCAATTTAGGCGATGGGCTGACAACCTGTCACTACAGCAATATACCTACAAATCTATCTTAAATAATCCTCAAAACTTTGTCAGACGTGGCGAAACGACCTTTGTTTAGGTCGTTTACTTATCTCTTAGCATTGGCCTCTGATATGACTTAACGACTAATATCTACGGTGTTAAATGATTTTAACCGCTCACCGTTGCTTGGTATCCATATAGCGAGGTTTTATCGTACACCGGCCCCCAAATACAGATCGGCTGGACGTATTTCGTGTACACGAGCGGGCTGACTTTTATCACGGCTAGATCTGAAGTCGCCTCCCTGTCGTCGTAGTTCGGATGCAGAATCACTTGTTCAGTCTGAAAATAGAGAACAAACTTACTTAGGGTCGTATTCATAAAGCGATCTTGAGTGTGGATTTGACAGTAAGTTTCGTACTGAAATGACATTTCTGTTACCTATGTTTTAGTCGTTTATGCTTTGCCTACCCCATTAGGGATAAAGGCGTGATTATATGTATGTATGTAGAATTCATTTTTTGTTTTAACACGTGGCATCTGGATCGATTCGCAATCGTTCCGCCACGTCTGACAAGTTTTGAGGGTTGGGCTGGAGGCTTTTGTATATCGCAATTTAGGCGATGGGCTGACAACTTGTCACTACATCAGTATACCTACAAATCTATCTTTAATGACCCTCAAAACTTTGTCAGATATCGCGGAACGACCTTTGTTTAGGTCGGATTTCGCTCTGCCTACCCCATTAGGAATAAAGGCGTTATCAAATGTATATATGTATTTTCAGAAATCTTAAACTGTAAAGCGACAGAACAAAGAGAATAATAATCTAGCCTATCACGCTATTATACAATTTTCCAACCCTCTTTAGGCTTCAGTTACACGTCTATTACAGGCTTACAGCTTGATATTGATAGCGGGTCTTACCATCAATACTTGTCGTCCCGGTTGATTGACGTCTTTATGGTTGTTGACACCCGCCAGGATAACAATTCTGCTCGCCTCTAAGGTCCTGCCAAACTCCCTGACACAGTGTCCAGCTAGAATTTCAGTTCAATTTCCGGTTAGAATTTCGTCGATTAGGTTTCAGTAGCGTAAAATTTGGCAAATTTATTGGAGATCAAAATTATAAAACTCTACCAAAAAAATCATTTTTTGCGAAACTTGTTAATCTACACTTATCTACACTAATATTATAAAGAGGATAGATCTGTATTTTTGTGTGCGTTTGTAACGAAGAAACTCAAAATCTAATGAACCATCATCTAGCCTTATTTTTTTTTTTTTTTTTTTTTTTTTATATATATAGGCGAGCATTGGTCCGCCATCTCACCTGGTGGAAAGTGACGATGCGGACTATGTTGAAGCATACTCACCTATGTAGTGCCTATTCACTCTCGCCTTGAAAAGCCTTATCTCGTATCTTACCGGGCGGCTACCTAATTCGTTCAACCAGGGGATTGAACGAGGGTACTGGTTTTTATACAGAGCGACTGCCATCTGACCTACGCAACCCAGAAGGGAAACCAGACCCAATCCTAGATTAGGCCAGAGTTTTCTAGCCACCAATGCTTAGCACTGGCCTCTGATATGGCTTAACGACTAATATCTACGGTATTAAACGATATTAACCGGGATCAACGGCTTAACGTGCCTTCCGAAGCACGAAAAAGCGCCAAATAAACGTACATAAGAAATTCGAAAATCGAAAAACACATTGGTACGTGGTGGGATTCGAACCACGACCTCCCGCTCAGGAGGCAGCGGCCCTATCAACTACACCATCGGGCTCTCAAAAACAATTGAACCAATTTCAAAAATTCTTTCATCATTAGAAAGCTACGTTCACCCTTCGTAAAATAGGTAACTTTTTACCGCGGGAAAGTATACCGTTCCCACGAGAAACCTTACTTAGCAGCGGGTGACACCGCTCATAGAAAGCTAGTTGTTTATAAGTAGATAGTGAGGATATATATTAAATGAAAATTGAATAATAGTTCAAAATATTTCAATAAAATTAGAATTCATATACTTACATAAATATTATAATATAAAACACACGTATAATGACAAGTTACACTCTTGTTAATAGAGTTAATCATAGATAATCACTAATCAGTACCTAGACACATACTGATTAACTATGATTACAGTTGACTTACATCAGCTTACACGGATAGAATATTAAATACATAATTACTAGGTCCTATAATAATATCACTGTGTTTAACGACGAAACTTAGCTAACGAAACGGATGAAAAAAAACATGCAATTCAATTAATTAGTTTACCTGTCACAATGGTACTCTAAAGCTCGTATTTATAAAGCGATCTCCTGATTGAAAGCAATATTAAGTAGGGATTTGATAGGTCCTATTGTACTAAAATTACATTTCTGATACAAACTCAAACTAGCTGTAAATCTCAAGTGCTGTTTACCAATACGGCTTTAAGGCCCCTATTCATAAACAGCACTTGAAACTGATAGGTAGTTTGAGTTCGTATCAGAAATGTCATTTCAGTACAAAATGGCCTGTCCTTGGCCTGCCAATTGCAAATCCTTACTTAATATTGCTTTCAATCTCGAGATAGTTTTATGAATACGAGCCCTTGATTATGAATTATGATATTCCCTCCACAAGCATAATTTATGTCATTGTTACGTCATATATTCATATTTTTAAATAATATGGCTACCATTTTTAAATAATGTGGCAACGTGCCTGGGGAAATCTCCTGCTCTAGGGTCTGGGTTCTGATAGAATTGAGCTCAGCATGATCTATGGTTCTGTGACCACAGACGTAGGCTAGTACAATCATTAAAAAGAAAAATATCATTGCGATGCAAGTTTACCTGTCACAATCGTAGTCCTAGATATTATACTCCCTCCGCAGGCGTAGCTCGTGTCATTATTATTCAAATTTTTGAACAATATGGCCACGTGCCAGGGGAAATCCCCGGCTCTGGAGTCGGTCCTGATGGAGTTCAGCTCAGCATGATCTATGGCTCTTCGGCCACAAACGTGGGCGTAGTGGTCCTCATCTTGGGTCACGTTCAGAGATTCTATCGTTTGTGATGCCTGAAATTATAAATTAGACAGTAAGAATGTGTTTGATTGTTAGGCAGTGTGTTCACAGTTAATTTGTAAAAATCTACAATAATAGTTATATATAGGTAATGTGACTCTATCATCATACCGCCAGGAATTTATTTCTTAGACTGGAAAATTCAAAGTATCAGCAACTCAAAAGTATAATATTTCACGATCTTCAAAAAATCTTGAAGAAACATTTATTCAAGGTAAGGTTTACTAAGAAAGTATAAAATTTATGTGACGTGGAAAATAAATAGGTATATTTTGTTTTTGTGTAAAAAGCAAATAAGTTTAGATTTATCATCACATCACTTAGATGTCGAAATAAAATACACTTTTTTTACCTTAATAGTGCCATCGCACAGAACTTCATTGTTCAACGTGAATTTCGTGACAGAGGGCACGTTCGATGTATCATTTTCATCCAATTGAACGAAAAATACGTAACGAGCGGGTATCGTCCCATTAATCCTGAATTGAAAGAAGTTCCATGTCACTGGATGCTTGACAGCCGTCTGAAAGGAATACAAATTACATCAAATTATACACTTTTACAATGGTATGCAATATAAATTGAAATTATAGGTACACTTTTCACAATAGGATGCAAAATAATGCGCAACTTTTAGTCAATATGAGCACTCTTCGAAATTGGCGAGACGATGAGAATTTGATGAACCACATCAAACATGCTTTAGAAATAACTTAAGGTAGTATGGTATTCATAGTAGGCAAAGCATCAAATTGCATAAATTTGTCATCTTTTTTTTAAAGGAATATTTTTTTTTTTATATTGGACAATATTTAAACACATTAAATAATGTCACCATGGAAATATTGATTATGTTACGTATGGTCACTCAAAGAAATAATATTAAAATACGAAATTTAAAGTTTACTTTGACTCGATAAAGAGAACCTGATAGTCAACCTTCAATAATAGAAAGATCCGCAGGAAAAAGTAAGATTGGGAAAACTTAAGCAACTGTCAATTTTTACATCTACGAGCCGTATTTATAAAGCGATCTCAAGTTTGAGAGCAATATTAAGTATGGATGTGACAAGCAGTTATGTACTGAAATATCATTTCTGACACAAACTCAAACTCGCTGTCACTCTTGAGAGCTGTTTATAAAAACGAGCATTAGGCTCGTATTTATAAAGCGATCTCAAGATTGAGAGCAATATTAAGTATCGATTTGACAGGCCGTTTTGTACTGAAATTACATTTCTTTTAGAAACTCAAAATCGCTGTCTCTCTTAAAAGCAAAATTTTAAATACGGGCCTTAATTACATATTAACCAACCTACCTACTTATCCCACAAAGCTCGGAGAAACCTATTGAGTAAGAGGAAAATGGCTCCGATTTCAGCTCGTCAAGAGTCAAGACCCTTCACTTCTTCATGGCCCGATATCCCTATTTCAGCCCTTACGAGAATCCTTACAATATGGCCCTTATCGATCCCTGGGATGCTTTGACATTGACCTCAAAAAGAGGATCAAAGATAAGTAAGTACATATGGAGTGTAAGGGACATATTCCTGCAAACTGATAGGGGTTGCTTAGTCAACGAAACTGAACAACTATCACCATGAATTTGCTTCAGGAGATGAAAAAATTTTTGCTTTTCCATACAAATTGTCTGGTCGAGGTGGTAATTTTGTAGGGAAAAGTATTTTATTTTCTCCTGAAATTATTTCCTGGTGAATGTTGTTCAGTTTCGTTGACTGAGCAATGCCTATCAGTTTGCGGGACGTTGTTCTTTACACCTGGTATAGTCTCATATATATGTATTTGTAGGTCTTATGTACTTAAGTATCAAACAATGTATGTGTATGTACCTGTGTTTAATATGGTAATTTTTTATGTAGATACTGTAGAACTGCCTCCGTGGTCTAGTGGCTAGTGCCATGGACTCCTGATCCGGAGGTCCTGGGTTCGATTCCCAGGGGGGAAACACAAAGTTGATATTTGAGAATTTATCATTTTGTGAATTTTTCCCCAGTTTGGTTAGGACATTGCAGGCTGAATCACCTGATTGTCCGAAAAAAAAAAAAAGATTTCGTGCTTCGGAGGGCACGTTAAGCCGTCGGTTCCGGTCGCTGTTGATAGTGGTCATTACTCAAACCATGTCAGAGGCCTGATAGTTGTGCTACTAGGAAGTTTAAAATCTCTGACACCAGGGTTCATCGGGTCAATAGACTCGATACCCATTCGACAGAAGAAGAATGTAGATAAAATCAAAATTACAAAGTACCTACTCTGCTTTGTTTTTGTTCACATAAAGAGAAACTAGATAAAATGAACGAATACTAAGCGAATCACAAAATGCAAAATTAAATTAGATTTTACCCTATTAGCTTTGGCTTAGACAGGTAACGCTTGTGTTTGTCTAATCTCATTTAGATTAAAAACATTATCAAATGACTAGTTCTTGTACCTAAATATTACTCGTACTAGTTTTGATATTCCATAACGGTTTCACGAGTAAAACTAAGTATACATACATATAATCACGCCTTTATCCCTAATGGGGTAGACAGAGCGTAGACGAAGGTCGTTCCCTCACGTCTGACAAAAATTTGAGGATTATTGAAGATAGATTTGTGGGTGTATTGGTGTAGTGACAGGTTGTCACACCATCGCATAAATTGCTATATACTGAAACCCTCGGACCCCCTAGCAATTTTTTACAGCATATCCGGGAGGAAATTTAGTTTGCACAATCTATGTTTTTCTCTCGCTCCTAGTCCAGCATGCAAGAATGAAAATAAAAATAAGTATCATTGTAGCAAAAATCGCACTCAATATAACAATTGAACTTTCTCGCCATGTCTAGCTTTTGTTAGGTACCTACATTATACCGGGTGTAAGGAACAGCGTCCCGCTAACTAATAGGGGTTGCTCAGTCAACGACACAAAATAACTATCAACAGGGTATTTTTTCAGGAAGTTTAAAAAAAAATTGCTTTTCCATACTAATTGTCTGATTGAGGTGGTAATTCTATAGGGGCATTTCAAATGTTATTTTCATTTCCTGGACGAATTTCATGGTGATAGTTGTTCAGTTTCGTTGACTGAGCAACCGCTATGACGCTGTCCCTTACACCCGGTATACCTACCTAACAAATCTCTTTTCCTTTTCCAATAAGTTCAGTGTACCGTAATAAAGTGGGTCCTTTCAACTATCTCCTTCAATACAGTTTGTCCAAGACTTCATGGCAGGACATTACTTTCCGAAAGAATGACTTCGGGTCGGAACCTTATTGTATGTGACGTAAAAGTTTTGTCAACTACATTTTTATGAATCTTTATTAGAACTAACGTTTCGTTTTTACTAGGATCAGTCAGCAAAGGGGGCACCAGGGCAGGCTCGCTCGAAACAGTGAGATTATCTTCATTAAACTATTTATGGATATTCATGAACATTCGAATATTTGCAATATATATTTAATTGAGTTACTGCAACAAATGTATGAAAAATACATTAATAATTTTCTGAAATAATCTCTATCGTGCTCTGATGTGACACACTCCACCGCTAAGCTGAAGTGGGATTGGGCCGGCCATGTCTGTCGCATGCGGGATGAATTGTGGGCAAAGACCACTACACAGTGGAAGCCACCGACTGACAGAAGGCGACGCCGAGGATCGAGACGACGATGGCGAGACGAGCTGGACGCCTTTAGCAAGGCATGGCCGGAGGAAGCCCAAGATAGGCCGTCATGGAGGATCGGAGAGAGGCCTTTGCCCAGCAGTGGAACACTTACGGCTATATAAGATAAGAAGATAAGATAAGAATCTCTATCGTTCGAGCTGCCCTGCTCAGTAATCGCTTTAGCTGACTGTACCTGATTGTGACCAAACTCCTTAGATCATAGTTTAAAAAAAGAAAACTTTATTTTTAAGTAAAAAAAGAACACAATGATTTATAATAATCATTGAGGCGCCTGTAAATTATAAAGCTCATGGAGTAACCTAGTTGCTATCATCATCAGCCTACATCTCAGTCCACTGGCGGACAAAGGCTTCCCCCAAGGTCGCCACTAAGCTCAGTCTGCAGCCTTTCTCATTCAATCCTAAAGTATTTCCAACTCAGATTTAGAATAAAAGTAAACAAAGCTTCATTTCTTTTTATCGAAGATCTTGTTTCTATAATTAGTCTTATCTGTTAGATATGACAACATAACGAAATTTAAGTTTTAGGAATTAAACTAATTTGCCAACACGTATAATTTATTTATGTAAAATGGTTTTGAATAAAAATACATGAAACTTTGTTTACCTTTATTGTTGCTTATTCTACGGTAAATATACTCATACTCAGGCTCGTATTTATAATGCGATTTCAAGATTGAGAGCAATATTAAGTCAAATTGTACTGAAATTACATTTCTGATACGAAGTCAAACAAACTGTCAGTCTCAAGTGCTTTATATCAATACGGGCCTTAGAATTTTAAAAAAACTTACCCCATAAATTGTGACATTCCTTTCAAAATGCACTTGCATGACAACTTCATTCTTCAAACTAGGGTATTTTTCTAAAAACACATTGCCTTGCCAAAACTTTGCAGTCAGCTGATCGAAATATATCACTCCTAAACTACAAGGGTCGTATTTTGTCAATGGCGGTCCTTTAATGGCCATACTATTCACTTGTAAAACACAGAATATAAGACACAAGAAACAATCTATCACAGTCATGGTTACGGCTTACAATTAATTTGAGATTGGTCAATAATATTTTGAGACGTTGATTTTATATTATGTTAATTATCTAAACGTAAACATCGGTACGCACATAACTACCGCGCGAAAAAACCAATCAAATAAATAATATTTTATCACTCTGAGTATATACAGCGTGTTTCAAAATAATGCAAGATAATGTATACGTTGGTGCAGACTGTTCTCTCTTACAAAATTAGTTGTGGTCAATTCAACAGACGTCTTTTAAGTGAAAGTTTTCAGTGGCTGTGACTCATTTACACCTGACAATATCACATAAAAATTTCTTTGTTCGATCCAGCATTCCATTTTATTGGGTTAGTAGTTTTATTATTAGTCATAAACAAAGTCCATAAGACAAAGGATTGTGTGTTACGTATGTTACTGTAATAGTTTTCAGACCTACTGACCCGGAGAACATTAATTGCAGAACTATTTGACACACAAGCGCAGCTGTGTAATTAAGAAATACTTTCGCTATTAATTGATAGTTTTTAGTTCTTGCGTTATCAAAGTTTTTTATATATAGAATTACACATGAATTCGATTAAAAATGCCCTTTATAGCTATGTATTTTTGTAAATATATTTTAAGTCAATAGTAAATAATAGGTACAACAAGGCTTGAATTATAAAATTATTTTAATTAATTTTAGTTTTTCGGGAATATTTTATTTATTGAAATAAGTGCCATTACTAACTGCCTCCGTGGTCTAGTGGCTAGTGCCATGGACTCCCGATCCGGAGGTCCTGGGTTCGATTCCCAGGGGGGAAACACAAAGTTGATATTTGAGAATTTATCACTTTGTGAATTTTTCCCCAGTTTGGTTAGGACATTGCAGGCTGAATCACCTGATTGTCCAAAAAGAGCTTCGGAGGGCACGTTAAGCCGTCGGTCCCGGTCGCTGTATTTGATAGTGGTCGTTACTTAAATCATGTCAGAGGTCTATTAGTTGTGTTACTAGGCGGTTTAAAAACTCTGACACCAGGGTTCATCAGGTCATTCGACTCGAGAATCCACTCGCTAAGAAGAAGAAGTGCCATTTCGTCTCATCAATACAGGATTAAGTTTTATTACATGACTTAATATTATCAACATACATACATACATATAATCACGCCTTCATCCCTTATGGGGTAGGCAGAGCGTAAACGACCTAAACAAAGGTCGCTCCGCCACGTCTGACAAAGTTTTGAGGGTTATTCAAGATGGATTTGTATTTTGTACGTATATTGCTGTAGTGACAGGTTGTCAGCCCATCGCCTAAATTGCAATATACTGAAACCCTCAGATCCCTTAGCTGGTTTTTACAGCATGCCCGGGAGGAAATGCAGCTGGCACATTCTATGTTTTTCTCTCGCTCCCAGTCCAGCATGGAAGAAGATAATATTATCAAACTACTCCTTTACCCAAAGGTTGTCTGGCAGAAATCGCTACCCTAGCAATAAAGCCGCCTAACTGTACTCTGTTTGTTTGGTAATGTTTGTTCCTATAAAATGTGTTCTTTATGTGTAATAAAGAATACTTGTATTGTATTGTACATGTAATGTAACTCAATAAAGCAGCATGTATAACACCAATGGCCAGCCAGATAGGAGTTTGACCTCAAGTCTGCGAGCTCGATCTTATAATTTCTCAGAACTAATGTAATATTATCAATTATTCAACAAAATAAATTAACGTACTACGTATTACATAACCGTGAATTTTCCTTTCCAAATAAAAACAATTCTTTACAACTTTACAAATTTGCGACTTCATAAAAATACAAACAAACATACATATAATCACGCTTTTAATCCTAATACGGTAGGCAGAGCGTAAACCACCTAAAAGGAGGTCGTTCTGCCAGCTCTGACAACGTTTTGAGGGTTATTTAAAATATTTGTATGTATATTGCTGTAGTGACAGGTTGTCAGCTCATTGCCTAAATTAGAATATACTGAAACCCTCAGATTTAGCTTAGGTGGTTTTTACAGTATGCCCAGGCGGAAATGCAGCTGGCACATTCTATGTTTTTCAACATGGAATAAAAAAATGTATCAATAATTGCTGTATAAAAAATAGCTAGAACATTCCTTTTTATTATGCTCCCAATTCGAATTTAGCATAAGTGTATCTATTTAAGGATTCAATAGTAGTTTATTTAAAGAACCATGAATCCCATTTGCCTTTCAATCACATCCATTCTTTCGCACCAATATAGGGCGAATAGTGTTAACTGTTTGTTCATGCAAATACGAGTACACAGTCTTATATTATGCCTTTACCTCTATCAGACCCTACCATTACTGCGCAAAGTTTTGCTTTCATTGCTGTTTTGGTACCAATTCATTTGCAGATGTTAGGGTAATCTTTCAATGGTTTGCTAAGTTGTAAATCGTCTCTGTGTTTTTATAGTGAGTTAAGGCTGTCTTACAAGCTTTTACCTTTATTGCCGGAGGTCGATTTATGCCACATTCATGTTAGGAGCTCCCCTTTCCTTGGTCCCTCCCTGTTAGCTAAACATATTGTTGTCACTCTACTATGTTGTTTTATAAGTTCGGGTTTTATGATTTCGTTGAATAATGTAAGGCAGGTTCGAATCGGTATCGGTATTGTATGACACACTTAGTATTTTGCATCATAGTTAGTTTCATTACTATATATGGTTGTTTAAAGAATAAGGAAATGAGCGCAGGCGGTTTTTGACACAATACATCTATGTTTTTTTTTCAAAATACTTAGTTCTACAGTGCCATGTTCTTTAATAAACCATAATCATATACCTAGCCTTACTCCGTATCTCACGGGGTTTTCTACCGAATTTAGGTGATTTATTGAGGGTACTGGTTTTTACATAGAGCGACTGCCATCTGACCTACGCAACCCAGAAGGGACTCATTCCTAGATAAGGTCAGAGGTTTCAAGCCGCCAACGCTTAACACTTGCCTCTGACATGGCTTAACGACTAATATCTACGGTATTAAACGATATTAACCGGGACCAACGCCTTAACGTGCCTTCCGAAGCACACGCAAACACATGTCTTTTAATAAACCAATTTATGTATTTTATCAGTCCCTGTTGAACATACTTACGAAATCATTTCATCAATTACCTGTTATGTAATAAATATACTGTTTATTAATTTAATGAAACCCTTCCTCACGATCAAAGCGTATATTATCAAAAAGAACTTTGTAATGAAATGGCAGGCTGCGTATTAGTAAAATGAGTGAAATTTCACAAAGATATTTGTTGGACTTGCGCAATACAGCGCGCCCAGTCAAAAGCATACCACGGGCGCCGAACCAAGGGAGGAATTATCATAATACTTTCAAACAAACATTTTTGAAATTTCGCGTTCAAAAGAGAACCGAACCCTGTGTGCAAGGTACTTACATACTTCTTGTTGACGATAGGCTTTGTAATTAGTTTGTTGTTTTTGTAGTGATAAATATTTGAGTGTTTTAACCGTATATCAATTTTATTTCGTGTCACCCGCGGTTTACTTATATACATGAAAGACGCCCTTATTCACTTAATAAACAAGAAATTATTACTTACGGTTTACTTGTCTATTTTACTACGGTATTAAGATAAGATAAGATAAGAATATACTTTATTGCACAGAAAAGATACAAGAGAAAAAATATATATTAACAAATAGGCGTATAATAGGCAAATAGTAGTATATATTATTATATTCTTTATTGTTTTAAAGGTTGTCGAGGATCAGGGGGTAAAAAACAAAAACGGGAGCAATAGCGGGAATAATAGAGTAATAACCTTTGTTACTGTTAGTGCAGCAACATACATGCGTCACCTTACGCGCTACGCGCGCGTACTGGAGTCGTATTTTTGAACCGCTCGAAAGCTAATGCGCATACGAAAGAGTAACTTTCGCATGCCATTTTCATACAGTTTGGCAAGCGAATGTTACACTTTCGTATGCGGATTCGATACGAGCGGTTCAAAAATGCGACACCTGGTAGAGGGCTGCGCCGAAGTAGATTTCGTAGCTTCGCGCGCGTAGTGCGTAAGGTAACGCATGTGTGTTGTGGGCAACGCAAAAACATTAACAGCGTGTTCAGCGCAACCTTGCGTGCCGCAAGTGACGCCTGTGTGTTACTGCCCTTAGATAAAGTTATTTTTTGTACAAGTAGTTTGTGTGAATTGGGTAGTAGCCATACTTACCAAGATGGCGAACTGGCGAGTAAAACTCGAACCTTCTGCACATTCCCAGGATTCATGGTTTGTCGCGCAAAAAGATAAGCTGTAAAGCATTGTTAACTATGTAAAAAATAGGTGTAAGGGATAGCGTCTCGCAAACTGATAGGGGTTGCTCAATTAACGAAACTGAATAACTATCAATGACCACTTCGATCAGACAATTTGAATGGAAGAGCAAACATTTTTTTCACATCCTGAAAAAAAAACCTGCTATCCCATACAAATTGTCTCATCGCGGTGGTCTTTTTGTATGGGAAGGTCAAATTTCTTTTTCATCTCCGGAAAGAATTTCCTGATGAAAGTTGTTAAGTTTCGTTGGCTGAGCATGAGCAACCCCTATCAGTTTGCGGGACACTGTCCCTTACACCCGGTATTCAGATACACCCTGTATTAAACGTATTCATCTGATTACGGACGGAGTATTCATGATCAGCGCAATAAGCAATAACCTAATCATATCTTGAAGTGGAGTCCAGTAATGTTCTGAAGGGTGCTCAGCGAACGCTTAGCTTATCAACAGAGCTAAGTGGTAATTACTGCAGTATGGGGATATTAATCCAGAGAGCTTGATGGTGTAATGGATAGGACCGCTGCCTCCTGAGCGGGAGGTCGTGGTTCGAATCCCACCACGTACCAATGTGTTTTTCGGTTTTAGAATTTCATAATGTACGCTTATATGGTGCGTTTTTTGTGCTTCGGAAGACACGTTAAGCCGTTGTTCCCGGTTAACATCGTTTAATACCGTAGATATTAGTCATTAAGCCATGTCAGAGGCCAGTGCTAAGCATTGGCGTCTTAAAAACTCTGATCTGATCTAGGATTGGATCTGGTTTCCCTTCTGGGTTGCGGAGGTCAGATGGCAGTCGCCCTTTGTAAAAACAAGTACCCACGTTCAATATTAAATAGCCGTCCCCGTGAGATGATGGGAATATTAATCCAAGGTACCATTCGAGTATTATATGGCTTCATAGCGCAAGGAGTGATGAACAGGTAAGACAAAAAAATAATCAAAATATTCAAGGCACATTCTATCAGCATCCAATTTTACTTTGTATGGTACGTATTTTGGTAGTGGGTTGGTAGTATTATAAATTGTCTAAGGTGATATTTTTATTGTACAGATTCATTTGCGATATGTAATACATATCATAACTTAGTATTTAAAATACCCTTAGTACATTTTACTTTTTTCTTCCATGCTGGACTGGGAGCGAAAGAAAAACATAGAGTGTGCCAGCTGCATTTCCTCCCGGGCATGCTGTAAAAATCAGCTAAGGGATCCGAGGGCTTCAGTATATTGCAATTTAGGCGATGGGCTGACAACCTGTTACTATAGCAATATACCTACAAATCTATCTTAAATAACCCTCAAAACTTTGTCAGACGTGGCGGAACGACCTTTGTTTAGGTTGTTTACGCTCTGCCTACCCCATTAGGGATAAAGGCGTGATTATATGTATGTACACTTTAGTAATTTTTGGGTCGTTGTTTGACTCGAGAATCCTCTCGCTAAGAAGAAAACTATAGTAGGTATAATTATGGCCAATAGTTTTTAGATATAGCGATATACCGTTTTATTATGCTGTTAACACAGAACTATAGACTGCGAGATTTCGGGCACCTATATTTTTGTACACGACGCAGTCATATTAAAAATAGTTCGATTGTAAAAACTCAATCAAATTCAGCGAACTGGCTGTAAAAATATAACAACGGCTGTAAAAACTTGACCCACGTAAATCTGAAACAACAATACAACAAATCATTGGTTCTAAGCCTGTGGAATAACAGAGCCAAAAGTATTAGATAAAGTACCTATTAAGAGATTAAGAATTAAAGATAATCCGATAAGGAGAATCCTTCTCTTTGCTCATTTGCAGAGCTAGCGCCAATTTATTTATTAGAAATAATAAAATCTTTTTTTTACATTGTACTTACTTCCATAGAAGTAATGACTAGTTACTAAGAAATAATTAAGTAATTAGCGAAATTGCTAACAAAATTTTTGCTCAGTCATTAAACGCCCATTTTGGCAAAAAAAAATACTGCAGTGTTCTTTTATTTATTTCCTGCATAAATTTATTAGAGAAAAAACGAAAAATAAAACTATTCGAAGTTTTTTTTTACTAATTGGCGCTAGCTCTGCATATGAAGGTTCTAAATTAATCACAGTTTAGTAGAAAGTTGTAAATTCGCACAAATATTTATGGCTAGCGATGCAAACGGGAGCTTAGTCCTGTGAAGACAAACGATGCTGTTTCTCTTACTTTCTTACTTACAGCAAGAGATTCACATACATATTCAACAGATTAATGCAATGTTCTCTCGCCTTTACTGACGGATCCTTATGCAGTGTTATATTATACCCGTAACTTTACTTACAGTTAAAATATATAGCAAACTAAAATCATATCTGTTAATGTTTTTTTAAATATAATAGAGACTATAAAGATCAGTAAATAAATAACTGCCTCCGTGGTCTAGTGGCTAGTGCCATGGACTCCCGATCCGGAGGTCCTGGGTTCGATTCTCAGGAGGGAAACACAAAGTTGATATTTGAGAATTTTTCACTTTGTGAATTTTTCCCCAGTTTGGTTAGGACATTGCAGGCTGAATCACCTGATTGTCCGAAAAAGGAAAAGATTTCGTGCTTCGGAGGGCACGTTAAGCCGTCGGTCCGCTGTCAAAGACAGCGACCGTTACTCAAACCATGTCAGAGGCCTGATAGTTGTGCTACTAGGCGGTTTAAAAACTCTGACACCAGGGTTCATCGGGTCGATAGACTCCATACCCACTCGACAGACGAAGAAGAATTAAAATCTGAAAGATATTTTTTTACACCGCAGCGTCTCTAAATCCGAATGCTTGTTTTTTCAAATTTATTTAACTTGTTTGGCAGACGCCTTGGGTCTCCGGGAGTATACTCGTAGGTGGCTGCGTGCCAGCTCCGACGGTGTGACGGGAATGTTCTGATGAAGGGGATAAAACGCCTCGGCTCATAGCGAAGAGGGATGTTGTCTGCTTTGGGATAGAGATTTGCTATGCTAGTTTCGAGGATATGCCCTATTTTCTTGTGATGCCCATTATAAATGCAATAGGTATAACTAATATACATTTCTTTATATTATCAATGATGGTCATAGTCTGCAGTTCTTAAAACCCTTGAATAATGATGACAGCTCAGAGTCACGTCTGATGACTTTTACAGGCTTTCTTTACAGCCATGTCTGGAGATGGAAGGTACTTTTAACTTTTCTCTGTTTTATTTATTCAATGCATTATTTGAAATTTTAAAACAGAAAAAAGGAGATAGAACATGTGTACTAAACTCCTCTAACATGACAAAGACGTAGTAGACGCTAGTCAGCGAGTCAGAAATATTTCTCCTGTATAAGTTTAATCTTGAGACGCAGAGACATCGGGAGCCTTAATCCCAACCGTGATGGCTTTATTTCGACTTGGAACTTGTCATTTTGATAAGTTATAGTCTTCTATGATGGATGCTCAGAAAATTTTGATAATGATTGTAGTTGGTTTTGAGAGTTTTAATGTAGGTACTCGTTACTTCCATGCTGGCCTGGGAGCGAGAGAAAAACATAGAATGTGCCAGCTGCATTTCCACCCGGGCATGCTGTAAGATCCAGCTAAGGGATCCGAGGGTTTCAGTATATTGTAATTTAGGCGATGGGCTGACAACCTGTCACTACAGCAATATACCTAGAATTCTATCTTAAATAACCCTCAAAACTATGTCAGACGTGGCGGAACGACCTTTGTTTAGGTCGTTTACGCTCTGCCTACCCCATTAGGGATAAAGGCGTGATTATATGTATGTATGTATGTACTCGTAATTATTTTCCGCAACCAGGATTTAGTCAGTAAGAGTATTTGTTTGGGTTTGTGTTGGTAGGTCTTCTTCCATCGAATGGTATTTTTAAGTCCACAAACGACTCGATGAACCCGCTGTTGTCAGAGTTTGTGATTGTTAAAATGCAGTATTTAATAGGTAAGTACCTACGAGGTGCACTTTGCCAACGAAACAATTCTATAAAAGATTCAGCTCCTACTAATTCTCTACTATAAAAAAGTCCACTTCGTTTAAAAAGGAAGGCGAGAAATATACCTTACCAATTACGACTGTACTCCATTGAAATAATAAAATCCTTATTGATCGCGGAGTGTCTCAGAAAAGGATACATTTCTCAATTTGATCAAAGATATAAAGTTATTAAAATAAGAAGAGCCTTTAGTTCTAGTTTCATAACGCTTCATTTGCTACAATTGTACAATTCATTGTATTCATTTGCTCTGTAATAAAATTATTAAGAAAACGTCATGATAGAACATTTATTATTTTATTTTATATTATATCTATCATGCTGGACTGGGAGCGACAGAAAATCATAGAATATGCCAGCTGCATTACCTCCCGGAAATGCTGTACAAACCAGCTAAGGGATCCGAGGGTTTCAGTATATTACAATTTAGGCGATGGGCTGACAACCTGTCACTACAGCAATATACCTAATTTTTTTTGTCAGACGTGGCGGAACGACCTTTCTTTGGGTCGTTTACGCTCTGCCTACCCCATTAGGGATAAAGGCGTGATTATATATATATGTAGAACATTTATTATTAAGCATCTTCTTCGAAAATATTGTTCTTATAAAACAAGACTCATTAACTATATCCATAAGATAAACTAGTTACTTGAGAACACTCAAATATTTTCTTCATAAGCACAGTATGCAACATAACTTTTTATTAACGGTCAAAAAGGTATTCAAATTCAAGTCCTTGATATCGAATACAGAAATTCAGAATAAGAAATTTCATCAATTCATTTAATAGAGTCATATCTAGCGCCAGAGATAGCTCTGTGTTGTCGTCAATTAACGTGAGGCGTTGGGAAAGTCCTTAATAGACGTTTTATGTGTCTAATACCCACTAACAGCTGCAAACAAGCTATACGTTTAATATAGCTTTAATAGCTCGTAATTGGTCGACGACAGAAAGATAATTCCAATGAGAATGGCTGACACAATAATTGGACTATTTGGCCCGGAATTTAATTATGAAATTGGTTGGTTTGAGAATTATTTTGTAAAGGGCAAAGAGCGTGAATGAAGTAACGCTGAGCATACATACATACAATCACGCTTTTATCCCTAATGGGGTAGGCAGAGCGTAAACGACCTATGCTGCGCATGTTTGGGATAAATAAAAAAATATGCATAAATTAATACAACTATTGCATTTTCACGGTCAAAAGCCGAGTGTGAAACTTTTGGAAATACTTTACGAAGAAAGAAGTGAAAATGATCTCATGAAATATTGTTAATTCAGAGCTTGCCTTACGTTTCTCATAAAAAAGGCACAAGAATTTAATACAATTCAATAATAACTTCCTCCATAGTCTAGTGGTCAGAGTCATGGGCTTACGATTCGGAGGTCCAAAGTGCGATTCCCAGGGGGGAACACTAAGTTGATATTTGTCAATTTATCACTTTATGAGGTTTTTCCCGGTTTGGTTAGGACATTGCAGGCTGAATCACCTGATTGTCCGAAAAGGAAAAGGATTATGTGCTTCGGAGGGCAGGAAAAGCCGTCGGTCCCGGTCGCTGTCTTTGATAGTGGTCGTTACTAAAACCATGTTAGAGGCCTAATAGCTGTGTACTAGGCGGTTTGAAAACTCTGACACCAGGGTTCATCGGATCGTTCGACTCGAGAATCCACTCGCCAAGAAGATGATGATAACACGATAGGAAAGCAACAATATATCAATAAGAGAAACGAGTAAGAACGGAGTATTATGATTCATCAAAGTTTCAAACTCCAAAACAGCTCAATGCATAACTTACATCCGTATTTGCCTTCCTTCTGGAAGAGCAACGGATTCTTGAAACTTTACCTTCGCCGGAATATCCGTGGGTAATTTCGGATAGTTGCGCCCGGGTTTGGCTGCCAAACCCGGCAGACAGGTGGTAGACGTACCTTCCCGGCAGAGGGCCAATAAATCAGACCGCTTAGATTAGAAGAAAAGTATAGACGCTGTAAAGCTGCAAAAACCAGTTAAGAGATCTGAGGGTTTCTGTGTATTGCAATTTAGGCGATTAGCTGACAACAGCAAAATACCTACAAATCTATCTTAAATAACCCTCAAAACTTTGTCAGACGTGGCGGAACGACCTCTGTTTTTACATTGTATTATGACTCTTTTTTATCAACTTTTTTTCAAAACGTTTAGTCGTCAGATCCAGTCATGGTTAACACTCAACCATCTTGTGCAAGCCGTCGCTGCACCTGGCACTAGGTTTGACTACAATTATTACAACTGTCTCCGTGGTCTAGTGGCTAGTGCCATGGACTCCTGATCCGGAGGTCCCGGGTTCGATTCCCAGGGGGGAAACACAATTTGATATTTGAGAATTTATCACTTTGTGAATTTTTCCCCAGTTTTGTTAGGACATTACAGGCTGAATTACCTAAATGTCCGAAAAGAAAAAGATTTCGTGCTTTGGAGGGCACGTTAAGCCGTCGGTCCCGGTCGCTGTCTTTGATAGTGGTCGTTAGTCTAACCATGTCAGTTTTAAAACTCTGACACCAGGGTTCATCGGGTTGATAGACTCGATACCCACTCGACAGAAGAAGAAGATTACAGAGGGTCCTTACAATACACGTTTTTCAAATAGAAAATTTCATCCAAGAAGTCACTTCGAGGCAGGGTTCCCAGGAGGCTGACAGCATTGCCTCTCTGAATGGCTAGGCTTATTCTTTGGGCAAAGAAACTGCCAGCCTTCGGATCACCGGTTGCATCGATGACTATACTTCATAATATGGATGATGATGACTTTTGAAGGGATCCTCCGAGCAGTAGTAGGTACTGCGACATCAGTGTCAGCCTGAAACATTTGATGGCACTAGACTGCTTTACAATAAAAAATAAATAAAATGTATTGTATCCTTTCTAATTAAAAGCTGTTGGCGATGATCTAGAATGACTTTCTTTGTATTTTAGAAAACTCGGTTTTGCAGAGCTGTTACATTCATACATGCCTTTATCCCTAATGGGGTAGGCAGAGTGCAAAGGACCTAAACAACCTTACGCCACGTCTGACAAAGTTTTGAGGGTTATTTAAAATAGATTTGTAGGTATATTGCTGTAGTGACAGATTTTCAGCCTATCGCCTAAATTGCAATGTACAGAAACCTTCGGATCCCTTAGCTGGTTTTTACAGTATGCCCGGGAGGAAATGCAGCAGGCACATTCTATATTTTTCTCTCGCTCCCAGTCCAGCATGGAAGTAGAAGAGCTGTTACGACATAATATTTTTTGTATTTCTTTTGTTTTACTTTGCAGCTCCTCAAGGCTTCTTTTGTTCTGCAGGTTTGAGGCTCCTACTTGGTATTTCCTAGAGATCTCGATACGCTTCCACCCTGATTAATGTGCCAGATTTGACCGCGCCCTGCAATTTATAAGGAAAAATAGTACGTATTTGTTGGCGATTGTATCGCACGGATTTGGGCCTGTGAATGGAGATGTTGAGTGTGGTGATAAATTTGATGCTAGGATATTATGCAGGTGGAAGAACAATGTATTTAAACCTGGTTATTTGGTAGAGCTTCGATTTTAAGATAGGTTATTTTGAGATACATACATATAATGGGGTAGGCAAAGCGTAAACAACCTAAACATCAAGGGTATCATGTGTTGGACTTTACAATATTATAACATCTTAATGTACCATGTGATTCGCAATAAATAAATATGAATATGAAACAAAGGCCGTTTCGCCACGACTGACAAAATGTTGTGGGTTATTTAAAATTCTTCCATGCTGGACTGGGAGAGATAGAAAAACATAGAATATTCCAGCTGCCCTTCCTCCCGGGCATGCTGTAGAAGTCAGCAAAAGGGATTCGAGGGTTACAGTGTATTGTAATTTAGGCGATGGGCTGACAACCTATCACAACAGCAATACAAATCATTACAATCTAAAATTTGCCCTCAGTTTTTGTCAGACGTGGCGAAAGCGCCTGTTATGAGGCGTTTTACGCTCTGCCTACCCCGTAAGGGATAAAGGCGTGATTTTATGTATGTATGTATGGATGTTTTTTAAAATAAATTTGTAGGTATATTGCTGATTCACAAGTATCGTTTAAATAAGTATATGTAGTTATATTCTATTTACGAATTTCTCTGATATATAACATACATTATCCTGTCTTATGTAGCATATTTTATGTATTAGTTTATCATAAGATATATATGAGTATATTCTATTGAAATATTTATTTAATGGTGTGTAAATATTCTAAGTATTGTATGTAGTAATATGCACTATCCCGCTTTCTGCTTGTACAATTTCTATACCCAAAGATCGCCTTTTTAGAAATTGCTGATTTAGCAATAAAGCCGCCTATATTGTACTGTTACGTTTGTTCCTTTTTATTTCTGTTGTATGTGTTTCTTTGTTAAATAAAGAATTTTGTATTGTATTGTTTTTTGGCAGCGCTACGATTTTGAAAAGGTTTATTTTAAGATTGAACTATTTAATACGTATTTATCATGTAAACGATTTCCATACATATTGTCTTACCGAGGTGAACATTTTATATGGAAAAGCTATATATTTTTTTTTCTTCCTGAAAGAGAATCCTGAGTGGTGAAAGTTGCTCAGTATCATTGACTGAGCAACCACTATCAGTTTGCAGGACGCTGTCCCTTACACCTGGTATAATGTGAACTTTTCTACCTACTGTAAGTTTCTATTAATTACTTACTTTTGAGAAACCCTTTAATACTTAGTCAAGTCATATATTATTAGTTATACCAGTTTAACTTTATAGACAAAATTAATGTTATGCTTTAGATGATATTACGTGTATAGAAAATATTAAAAACAAAACACACGCATTATTATTTATTGACCACTCTGAAAAACACTAAAAGAAAACTTTTGTAACTATTTCCTCCCCTTTGCTTAAACGAAACGCATTCCACTTCTATCCGATTTTCTTACACAGGATGGTTCTCGATTTGTTTAATGATATTGTGTGCAATTTGTAGCACCCTCTCTCTGCGACCCTTTCTACGCCTGCTGTAAGCCAAGATTGAGACTCGAAGAAACCTATCTTCAAAATAAATTATAGGAACTCCTTCGATATTTTGGCTAAAACGCACACTCTCTACGGTAGATTAAAAAATTAACACCATAATTATGGTATTAAATAATATAACAATAAATAGACAACTATTTTTATAACCATGCTGGCCTGGGAGCGAGAGAAAAACATAGAATGTGCCAGCTGCATTTCCTCTCGGGCATGCTGTAGAAACCAGTTAAGGGACCCGAGGGTTTCAATATATTGTAATTTAGGCGATGGGCTGACAACTTGTCACTACAAAAAATTACCTACAAATCTATCTTAAATAACCCTCAAAACTTTGTCAGACGTGGCGGAACGACCTTTATTTAGGTCGTTTATGCTCTGCCTACCCCATTAGGGATAAAGGCGTGACTATATGTATGTATGTATTTATAACTTGTACCAAGACTCGTCTTTTCTTATTCGGTTTCTACGGTTAGTAATAAGGTGATCTCAACATTGAGAGCAATATTAAGTATGGATTTGACCTTAGATTTGGCAAACCATTGTGTACTGAAATGATATTTCTGATACGAACTTAAACTCTGCTGATTATAAATACGGGCCTACCTACGTGTATTTTCGTAGATTGGCAAAGAATGGGTAACTACCATCATTATTAGTAGAATGTAGCAACAGTTGGAGCTTCATCATCCTTTGTTGAAAGCATATCTACCCCGTAAGGATTATAGGTATAATTTTGTGCATTTCAAAGAAACTAAAATCATTATTAGTAGAATGTAGCAACAGTTGGAACTTCAATATCCTTATAATAGACTGTTAACGCAAGTCTACCCTGTAAGGATTATAGGTAAAATTTTGTGCATTTTAAAGAAACTAAACTCATTATTAGTAGAATGTAGCAACAGTTGGAGCTTCAACATCCTTTTACTAGACTGTTAACGCATGTCTACCCTGTAAGGATTATAGGTATAAATTTGTGCATTTTAAAGAAAGAAATATTTAGTTTGTGTAATGTAGCGAGTTTTTGTTCCACCCTGCATATTTCGTACCCTCGTGCTTCCGAGTCGACAAAGGAAAAGTTTTCAGCTCAGGCGTTTGAAAAATATTACCCATCTTGAGTTTAATCTGCTGAAAAGAAAACAAAACAATTGTAAACAACTATAGTAGAACGCTGCAATGCTTGCACTTAGCAAGAGCAAAAAAGAAAGGGATGAAATATCATAACATAATCATAACAAAGGTAACAGTTGGTTCATTAGATTCTCTCTTAAGCAAATGTTGAAAGGTAATTTTGAATTTTGACTTGAGATTATTTTAAATGTATCTTTATTGCTAGTACGTTTTTTCTTATGTCACTATACGTATACATACATACAAATATACATAAAATCACGCCTTTACGCGCTACTGGGGTAGGCAGAGCGTAAACAACCTAAGCTCAGGTCGTCCTGCCACGTCTGTCAAAGTTTTGAGGGTGGGTCACTTTACGTATAGATTGAGCGTAATTAAGTAAAAGCTAATATAGGCTTGTATTTATAAAATAATCTTAAGATTGAGAGCGATATTAAGTAAGGATTTGACAGAACATTTTGTACTGAAATAATATTATGATACTAACTCAAACTAGCTGTCAGTCTCAAGTGCTGTTTAATAATACGGGCCTAACTCAAGTTATAACAAAACCTAAACGCATAGTCACGATTCTTTATTTGCCCTAATTATAGATATAGATAGATATATTCTTTATTGCACATAAAACAAAAACAACAGGAAATGAGAAATAATTAAATAAAAACTAAAGTACAATGAAGGCGGCCTTATTGCTATGGTAGCAATTTCTACCAGGCAACCTTGGGTAAAGGAAATCATATGTACTTAGATAATATTACGCTCCCAGTAACTTGACATTGCAAATCTTCTCAGCGTGCTTTTCGGTAATAATATAAAAAAGCTTTGTTTAAACCCTATACTAATCCCCAGACGGTAATAACTCCACAGGGCTTGGCGGTGTGAAGCAAACAATAATTACGCAGCGAACAGATATTCGGAGCTATACAGACAACCCCGGCGGGCTCCCATCACACCGTCAATTATTTGAAATCAAGACGACACTATGGAACGTCGAATAATTCCATTCATGGTATAATTCCACTGAGAGTTTTGAAATGAGCCTAATTCAATTCAATTCAAATTGACATTCGATGGGAAAAGTGGCGGATAAGCTCGCGGTAGCGACACTTTCCTTATGCAATCAAAATTATAGGCTTATGGATAAATTTCTACAATAACATTATAATAGTGGTATTTTTATTTAAAAAAATATCAATTGTAATAATCATACATACATGTAATCAATTTATCCCAATATAATATATAGCAATAAGGCCGCCTATTTGTACTACTGTTTGTTTCATTTAATTTTATTTTCTCTTGTGTCTTTTCTGTGCAATAAAGTATATTCTTATCTTATCTTATCTTATCCCTAATGTGGTAGGTACAGATAACGGCCTAAACAAAGGTCTTTCCGCTACGTTTGACAAACTTTTTAGGGTTTTTTAAGATAGATTTGTAGGTATATTGCTGTAGTGACAAGTTGTCAGCCCATCGCCTAAATTACGATATACTGAAACCCACTGATCTCTTAGCTCGTTTTTACAGCATTCCCGGGAGGAAATGCAGCTGGCACATTTTACGTTTTTCTCTCGCTCCCAGTCCAGCATGGAATCAAAATATCTCAAAAAAAATATTCATGTTCTAGCTAACTTATATAAAATATGTTAAATTTATATAGTATTTAGTTTAAATTTATATTACCATATTATTGTGTATGTATTTTATGAATAATATTATAGTAATTTCATATTGCATAAACGTATATACCACTAAAGATATGCATATATTTATTTTAGTTTTTAGTTATTCTTATTTTCACTATTCTATTTTTGTTGTATTTAAAGTATTTTCTATACTTCAGCACTACTCTCTTCTCTTTACATTCTCCTCTACCCAAAGGTTGTGTGGAAGAGATCGCAATTCCAGCAATAAGACCGCCTTTGTGCTCATTAATTTAAGTTTATTTTTGTGTTTCTTGGTTTTTGTGTACAATAAAGTGTTTTTACTTACTTACTTTACTAATTGCAACATGTATATAGACGAATGCTAGATGCAACCCAAATCGCCCTACGATGCGTCACCAATATCAGTTTGACTTTGATCAAAAAGGCAATGCTATTGGGAAAGTTTTGATTATCTTGCTCTAACATACATGCCATAGCCAAGGGTTGTGGGTTATATCCTATAGGAAAAAGACACACACCACAAAATCAAAGACATTGGGCTCGATTCTAGCTGACTTTGCGGACTAAAACTGAAATTAAAATCTATCAGTCAATTTCAGACTAAAAAACATTTAAAAAGTGACAGGAGATCAATTCTCTTCGGTTTTTTAATTTAAAGTCGGTGGTTTTATGTGTTATTTGACATTTTTATCCGCCGCCATATGATATGGCGGATAAAATTCACAGAAATACTGGAGAAACGTGCAAAAAGTCGTCAAATCTAGCGGACAAAGTGTAAAACCATAGAGTATAAATCACCTGTCCTTTATCAAAGTCAAAGTCAAATAATTTATTTCCAAATGGATTCCTAAGAACACTTTCAGAAAGTCACAAGCGAGTCTATTACAAATAAAATTATATATCTGTCAATAAATAAAATAAAATTATATCACAATGAAGAAGAAGCATGAGAAATTCGCACTTTGCGCCCCTCTCTTCGTTTTATCTTATTCTTACTTTACTGATTAATTCTTACTTAATTGATTAGTAATTTTATTATTTTGAAAGTGACAGATAGGTTTTAATTTTTATTTTAGCTGGTGGTATCTATAATCGAGCCCATTCTTCTTCTTCTGTCGTGTAGGTTTTGAATCGATCGACCCGATGAACTAAGCAAAGACATTAAAAACTAAAAGTATGGCCTAACCGTTAACCCACTACACCGTATCGCTACGGTGTGAGATGATGAATTTTTTAATAAGTTTATTACCGTAGCGCACTAACGAACACCGCTGCCGGACTAAATTGACAATAAATAACAAATGAGTGGATGGTGGTGGACTGGACAACCCTTTGTCTGCGGGTTGATATGTGGCGGCGGATTTTGTGGTGGCTTGATTTGTTTTCTATCTAGAAATTGATTTAGGTAACAATGGTGTGTAACGAGACTTTTTTTTGTAATAGGCAAACATTTTGCCCGTAAGCTCACTAATTGACATACATACATACATACATAAATCACGCCTTTATCCCTTACGGGGTAGGCAGAACGTTTAACGCATCGTAAAAGGCGCTTTCGCCACGTCTGACAAAAATTAAGGGGACTATTTTAGATTGTAATATGTATTGCTTTAGTGACAGGTTGTCAGCCCATCGCCTAAATTACAATACAATGTAACCCTCGAGTCCCTTTTGCTGACTTTAACAGCATGCCCGGGAGGAAGGGCAGCTGGAACATTCTATGTTTTTCTATCTCTCCCAGTCCAGCATGGAAGAATCTCTCCCAGTCCAGCATGGAAGAAACTACAAAAAACACTAATTGACGATGCAGATTATCACTAGGACTGTTTATAATCCGCTATAGAGACAGACAGCAAATTTGAGTTTGTATCAGATATGTCATTTCAGTACTAAATGAACTGTCAAATCCACTCTTAAGATTGCTCTCAATCTTAATATCGCTTTAGAAATACGACCCTATGTTAGAGCCAACATGCTATTTCTATTCACTCACACCTTAAAAGGCCATGTTATAAAGTTTCGGAAACGCGAGCAGATACTTCTCGCTTCTCTACTCCTTTTTAGTTCAGAATTCAATAAGGCGTACTTTATATGTGTATCTGCCTGCTACGCAGAGGGTCCCGGGTTCAATTCCCGGCCGGCCAGACATTTGAATACATACATACATATAATCACGCCTTTATCCCTAATGGGGTAGGCAGAATGTTTGAATGATGAGTTTAAATATCTGATTCTGGGTCTGGGTGTTCTTTGTGGTTGTTTCTGTGTATGTCCATGGCACCCCGATACAGGGAATCCTAGTGGGGGCTGTGAGTGTGTTCGTGTTTTTTTTTTATATATCTTAGTTCATACAAATATTATAAATAACAAATGAGTGGATGGTGGTGGACTGGACAACCCTTTGTCTGCGGGTTGATATGTGGCGGCGGATTTTGTGGTGGCTTGATTTGTTTTCTATCTAGAAATTGATTTAGGTAACAATGTTGTGTAACGAGACATTTCTTTTTGTAGTAGGCAAACATTTGCCCGTTAGCTCACTAAGTGAGAAGTGACGATGCAGACTATGGCCCGTATTCATAATCCCCTCTTGAGACTGACAGCAAGTCTTAGTTTGTATCAGAGTATGTATTCAGATTTCAGTACAAAGCGAACTGTCAGATCCTTACTTAAGATTACTCTCAATCTTAATATCGCTTTATAAATACGACCCTATTTTAGAGCGAACATGATATTTCTATTCACAGAAACAGAAACGCGAGCAGATACTTCTTGCTTCTCTATTCTTTTGTAGTGCAGAATTTTAAAAGGTATACTTTATTAATCATAGTTCATACTCATCTTCCTAGCCTTATCCAGTATCACACGGGCTCGGCTACGCAATCTAGGGGTAGAACGAGGGTACTGGTTTTTACACAGAGCGACTGCTATCCTTCCACCTCCTCCACCTCCACAACCCAGAAGGGGAACCAGACCCAATCCTAGATTAGGTCAGAGTTTTCAAGACACTGGCTTCTGACATGGCTTAACTACTAATATCTACGGTATTAAATTATATTAACTGGGTCCAACGGTTTAACGTGCCTTCCGAAGCACGGAAAAAGTGCCGAATAAACGTACATATGAAATTGAAAAACACATTGGTACGTGGTGGGATTCGAACCCCGACCTCCCGCTCAGGAGGATGCGCCCCTATCCACTACACCATCGGGCTTCTCCTACACCATCTTAGTTCATTCTAAAATTATAAATAACAAACGAGTGGACGATAGTGGACAGGACAACCCTTTCTCTGCGGGTTGATATGTGGTGGCGGATTTTGTGGTGGCTTAATCTATTTTCTATCAACTCATACATCTAAATATTTAAATTGATGTAGTGTTTTGTAGTTTCTAGTGATTTCAGTTTGCACCCGCACATTAATTAATTAATCAAACTATAAGAATCAATATTATATTTAAATTAATATTTTATGAGGTTACATGTGGCATTTTACTTCTGTCCCATATATTACCTAATTATTTCTACTTTAAATAAAAAAAAAAGGCTTTTTAATCAATTATATTTAAGGGTTCGAAATATTTGAAGCCACCGTTTTTTCGATCAATACAAATCAAATTTAGACACCAGAAGTGACACCAGTTTCCCTTTTTGCCCCGTGTTACTACCCAGGCCTGGATCAAACCAGCCACTATCCAGCTGCTCCTGATGGAACAGCCAGCAGTAGACATCAGGTTAGTTGGTTCTTTGCGCTCGCGGTAACAAAAAGTATCCACGGTTTTCCATGATTGCGGAGTCTAAACAGTTTTTTTAAAGAAAATCCTGAACGTCTTCCAATGAAATTTGACTATACTAAAACACCCACATATACGTACTTATCTCTATAGGCAAGACAGTGAAATTTCAATATAAGGCGGATGTTAATTAGGTTGTAGCAAACACAGTAGTCAAACATGAGATTTAATTAATACACCACTACGTCTCGGTTCCGTCGGGCCTGTCAATAACAACTGAGAACCGCTCCGGGTGTGTTCGAAGCTTAATCTACGTGCGATAGATGTTGACCTAGCTTCTATAGCTTAGCTTACGTGTAGTGTAGGTTCGGCAGCATAGATTAGATTAATATAATAAGGCATCATGCACTGCATAGATGTATGTATGCTGTTAAAGATAGCGAGTATTGGGACTGTAATTGGGATTTATAAAGAGAAATACGACTTGGTTTTTGTTCAACAATTTGTGTACTGACAGAACCTTTCAAAGATAAATTTTTAATAAAAAATACAATTTAATGGTAAAAAGAGGTTTCGCTGCAGCCAGTTGCCAACATCCTCCGCCCCAGTGCAAGCACTCAGTCGGAATTGGCTACTGGCTGAGGCTCACTTAGCAGCGGCACCAACTTCCTAGTCGGCCGACGAAGGACTCCACCCTTGGTAACAACGTCAGCCACTCGAACAACGCCGTCTTGGCCAGGATAAACTTTTGAAACCCTTCCCAATGGCCAGGTTCCCCTCGGAAGAGAGCCGTCCGCAATGAGTACGATGTCACCAATCTTCAATTTCGCCGTGGAGCTGCAGGTTGGGCGAGGTATCAGCGTGGGCAGGTATTCGCGCACCCATCGCGCCCAGAAAAAATCAGCGAGACGCAGAGTCCGCCTCCAGTCGCAGCGCTGAATCAGGTCACCGTCGTCCAGTTCCCCCGAGAGCCAAGCGTGGTTCGACGAAGTCCCAATGAGGAAATGAAAGGGTGTGATTGCCGTAGGGCTGCCGGGGTCCGCTAGTGAAACATATGTCAATGGTCTTGAGTTTACTATTGCTTCAGCTTCTGAGAGAAGTGTGATGAAAACTTCTTCTTTAGGCGCACGCTCTCGAAGCGTCGCATTTAAAGCGGTCTTTACGCAGCGCACGAGTCGTTCCCATGCACCACCCATGAACGGCGCGGCTGGAGGAATGAAGTTCCATTCGATCTTGGTTGCGGTCTCCGCTGTGCCGTTTGATCGACGGCCAGAAGCGCCTGAGCACGTAAGCATTGAACGATTCACGTGGGAGTGCGATCCGTTGGACGTACCATCGCGAGGTGGGCGAGGAGGTTGCTCCGGTCGTGGCAGTGCTTGCAAAGAAGCATCGCCACGGGGAGAGTGCGGAGCAAACTCCGACCGCGGTGGTACGTTCAATGGGTCAGGGGGACCAGAGGTCCCTGCCGCCGCAGAATCAGCACCGGGATGTGGTGCGGAAGCGCCGCCGGAGCCTGTAGGATTAGGGGCTTGCCCCGGTGGGCCCGAGACGCTTACCGATTCCCGAGGGTCGGCTGATTCGGCGGCGGCCAGTACACGGTTGTTTTCCGCCGCGACTTTACAAGCTCGCAAGCTTGCTTTGGAGGCGGAATTCCAGCGGAAACAGCTGGAACGAGAGCGCGTTCTAGCGGAGCAGGCACGAGTGGTGGAGGAGAAAGAGCTGCTCGCAGGACTAGCAGCCATCGAAGCAGGCGGCTCAGCTAGATCCCTTCACCGCCCCCGTAGCAATTGTAGCAAGTCTCTCGCCGACACCCAAGAGTGGGTCGAGGACTGCGCCGCGAGACACGCGCAACAACTCCAGAATGATCAGAATGTAGACCATGCGATGTGGGTCGAGGATCCCGCCACAAGGCACGCGCTTCGAGCGCAGAACGCTCCGAACGTAGATCATGCGTGCCCTCTGGATCATCCTTCATTAGCTTCGGCTTTGCACGCATTAGCCATGACCCACCGCAGCGGCAGATGTATAGAGCTGCCGCCATTTAGCGGAAAACCAAACGAATGGTTGATTTTTAAACGTACTTACGACGATACTAAACCATCTTATTCCCCCCTAGAGAACTTGGCCCGGCTACGCAACGCGATACGTGGTGAAGCTCGTGAAACGCTTTCCTCATACTTCTTCTCTGCAGAGTCGCCGGACGAGTTGGTCACTGCTCTCGAACTCCATTTCGCGCGTCCGGAACTCATCGTGCAGCAGGAGGTCGCCACGTTGCGAAGTCTGCCTAAGTTAAGTAACGACTCGAAAGATTTAAATAAATTCTCATGCAAAATTCGCAATAGTGTCGCGACTATAAAATCGCTCAAACAAAGGCAATATTTGGACTCTCCCGAATTGTTTTCAAGCGTTCTCTCTAAACTTAGCGCCTTACTCAAACCTCGCTGGTGCGACTACGCTAAAGAGCGCCACCAATCTATTAGTGACCAAAATATTTCAAAGCTAGAGCTTCTCGCACAGTTCTTATTGAGTGAAGCGGATGCACAAATCAAGTTTTGCTCGGAATCGGAAGCTGTGCCGCCCGCCCCGCCATCTCACCCACGGCAGCACGCGTTAGCGCACGGGTTCGTTAGACCACCAATAATAGTTAGGCGCGACACTGTGCATCTATCAACTGAGCATAGCCCGGCATGCATTTACTGTAAAGATAGCCATAACATAAAATCTTGTGGGCAGTTCAAAGCACTCTCGTTAGATGACAGATGGCGCTGGCTCCGTGAAGCGAAGTATTGTTACAGATGCTTGAAAATGTTAAAGATAGCGAGTATTGGGACTGTAATTGGGATTTATAAAGAGAAATACGACTTGGTTTTTGTTCAACAATTTGTGTACTGACAGAACCTTTCAAAGATACATTTTTAATAAAAAATACAATTTAATGGTAAAAAGAGGTTTCGCTGCAGCCAGTTGCCAACAGTATGCCTTAGTCTTTATAAGAATATCTTATTACTATATATCTTTGTTTAGGTCATTAACGCTTTGTCTACCCCATTCGGGATAAAGACGTGATTATATATATGTGTGTAAATATTGTCTAAGTATTATATGAGGTACAATGCCGCTTTCTGCCTGTACAATTCCTATACCCAAAGGTTGCCTGGTAGAAATTGCTGCGTTAGCAATAAGGCCGCCTATAATGTACTGTCACGTTTGTTCCTTTTTATTTCTGTTGTATGTGTTTCTTTTTCCAATAAATAATTTTGTATTGTATTGTATGTATGTAGTGATCCTCAGAAAATCGCAGTGTCTGGAGGCAGTGAAACGCCGCTAACGCGGCGGGTGACGTGATGCGTTTTTAACTCGACGCCGTCGCGGCGAAAATCTTTAGCGTTTCATTTCATACAATTAGCGGCATGAATGTATTGTCACTTACAATTACGTGTATTGAAATAAATCGCGCGATGGAAGGTGTCTGGTGTGATCCCTTTGTTTCGTCGTGAGCATTTGTAATACCTACAGGTATTTTTATTTAGGTACCTTATGTAGTAAACGTAGAGCCTTTCTCTAGCTGACTAAACAACACGACAGCTTAATTATTTTTGTTTTATGTTAAAACGTGGTAATTTTTTCCTCTCCTGAAAATGTAACTATTAAAATTTCATTTTGTGGTTGTAATTATTAATGTTCATTGCTATGAATATTGGGCGTCACATGGGAGCAAGAAGAATATTTTCCTTTTATTTTTTAAAGAAGAAACCAAACCAAGGATCAGAACTGCGACTGGTTTCTCCTAGTACGTACTAGTGTAATGCTGCTACACAATAAATGTATCTTTTATTAGTATGTCTGCTTATGCTTACCGTCAGATAGCTTTATATTACAGGTATCAAAAACAATAAAATCTTAAACACTAAACCAATGGGTTGGATCAATAATCAAATAAATGTATTAAATGCTACAATATTTAGGATTAAACCAATTTAGGTTAGGTCAGTACACTAGTTCTTTGATCAAAAAACGGATTGCAGTAGAGTGCTACTGGACCAACAAATAAACAAACAATATTTGTCTAACTTTGTCTACTTCCATGCTGGACTGGGAACGAGAGAAAAACGTAGAATGTGCCAGCTGCATTTCCTCCCGGGCATGCTGTAAAAACCAGCTAAGGGATCCGAGGGTTTCTGTATATTGCAATTTAGGCGACAGGCTGACAACCTGTCACTACAGCAATATACCTACAAATCTATCTTAAATAACCCTCAAAACTTTGTCAGACGTGGCGGAACGACCTTTGTTTAGGTCGTGTACGCTCTGCCTACCCCATTAGGGATAAAGGCGTGATTATATGTATGTATGTATGTATTTGTCTAACTAGTACAGCTATGTGTATGTCGCAGGATTATGATGAAATCGTTTTTTTGATCAATAAACTAGTGTACTGACCTAACCTAAATTGGTTTACTACTAAATATTGTAGCATTTAATATATTAATTTGATAATTGATCCAACCCCGGTTTTTCAGAAGAAACTGCACTATACTTTGGATTACGGCCAGTATATTGTCAAAATCCGGGTTTTGATGAAAATCTTAGTATTTTTTTAACTAAAAACCGATTTCATCATAATCCTACTACATATACATACATACATATAATCACGCCTTTATCACTAATGGGGTAGGCAGAGCGTAAACGACCTCAACAAAGGTCGTTCCGCCACGTATGACAAAGTTTTGAGGGTTATTTAAGATAGATTTGTAGGTATATTGCTGTAGTGACAGGTTGTCAGCCCATCGCCTAAATTGCAATATACTGAAACCCTCGGAACCCTTAGCTGGTTTTTACAGCATGCCCGGGAGGAAATGCAGCTAGCACATTCTATGTTTTTCTTTCGCTCCCAGTCCAGCATGTACTTAGATCAAAGCCGAATATCAAAATTAGCACGTAATGTAATAAAATACCACACTTGCGCACTCCATTGCGTATTACCATATTTACGTGCCCGTGAATGAGAATTACCACCTTGCAACTATACCCGTTGTTTTCATTATACAGGATGTGAAAGGGGTTCTTCCAAGCGAGAAAAAACATAGAATGTGCCAGCTGCATTTCCTCCCGGGCATGCTGTAAAATCCAGCTAAAGGATCCGCGGGTTACAGTATATAGGTATTGCAATTTAGGCGATGGGCTGACAACCTGTCACTACAGCAATATACCTACAAATGTATCTTAAACAACCCTCAAAACTTTGTCAGACGTTGCGGAACGACCTTTTTTTTTTAGGTCGTTTACGCTCTGCCTACCCCGTTAGGGACAAAGGCGTGATTATATGTATATGTAGATGTGAAAGAATAAATCAAATTTTTATGGATATTTTTTTTTCTGCGTTAATTTTTAAACATAACGTTTCAGGCTATAAAAGAGGTGTAAATTGATGTGAAACCTTAATTAGGAACGTCACAAAATATACATTTTGATTTTAATTACCTAGTCTAAAAGATCCATAGAGTATCCTTTTTTATGTAGCATACATTATGTATTAGTTTATTATAAGATATGTATCAGTATATTTTATTGAAATATTTATTTAATAGTGTGTAAATATTGTCTTAGTATTATATGTAGTAATATGCACTATCCCGCTTTCTACATACATACATACATAAATCACGCCTTTATCCCTTACGGGGTAGGCAGAGCGTTTAACGCCTCGTAAAAGGCGCTTTCGCCACGTCTGACAAAAATTGAGAGCAATTTTAGATTGTAATATGTATTGCTTTAGTGACAGGTTGTCAACCCATCGCCTAAATTACAATACACTGTAACCCTCGAGTCCCTTTTGCTGACTTCAACAGCATGCCCGGGAGGAAGGGCAGCTGGAACATTCTATGTTTTTCTATCTCTCCCAGTCCAGCATGGAAGAAATATCCCGCTTTCTGCTTGAACAATTTCTATACCGAAAGGTTGCCTGGTAGAGTTTGCTGCTTTAGCAATAAGGCCGCCTATATTGTACTGTCACGTTTGTTCCTTTTTATTTCTGTTGTATGTGTTTCTTTGTGCAAAAACAAATTTTGTATCCAGTCTGTTTACTGTTTCACAATAAATAATGGTATTGCAAGGAAGCTGAAGTTATTTTATTTAAAATATGGCACACTATAAGTCCTAATTTCGCATTAAGGTGACGATACTAGCCAACAAACATTACATAACAAACAGAGTACAATTAGGCGGCCTTATTGCTAGGGTAGCAATTTCTGCCAGGCAACCTTTGGGCAAAGGAGTAGTTTTCTAACATATGCATGTTAGAATAGTTTCAAATATAGATATTTACTTAGTTTTTTTTTCAATTGCGCCCCCCATTAGTAAAAACTACATATAATCACGCCTTTATTCCTGATAGGCAGAGTGTAAACGACTTAAGCAAAGGTCGTTCCACCACGTCTGACAAAGTTTTGAGGATTATAAGATTAGATTTTTAGGTATTGGTCAGCACATCGCCTAAATTACAATATACTGTATCCCTCGGATCCCTTAGCTGGTTTTTACAGCATGCTCGGGAGGAAATGCAGCTGGCATATTCTATGCTTTTCTATTACTTTCAGTCCAGCATGGAAGAAAAATAGCGAATAACGGCCTCCAACGGCAATTTTTCTGCTTGTTACTACAACGAGCTATGAATTGCTAATTTATAATGTTCTAAATTATCTTAATTACTATAACTTGATGCTGTTGGGTCGGTTTTTCGATTCACTGCGTTTTTAGTGAATTTTGTTTTTTTTTAGAAGTGGGGGCTCCACTTGGCTAGTGTCGTCACCTTAAATTAGATTTCAAAAGTATGTCTCTCGGAATCGTCAATTTCCTCTATTTTACAGCATCTTCTTCTGTCGAGTGGGTATCGAGTCTATCGACCCGATGAACCCTGGTGTCAGAGTTTTTAAACAGGCCTCTGACATGGTTTGAGTAATGACCACTATCAAAGACAGCGACCGGGACCGACGGCTTAATGTGCCCTCCGAAGCACTTTTTTTTTTATTTTTTCAGACAATCAGGTGATTCAGCCTGCAATGTCCGAACCAAACTGGGGAAAAATTCACAAAGTGATAAATTCTCAAATATCATCTTTGTGTTTCCCCCCTGGAAATCGAACCCAGGACCTCCGGATCGGGGGTCTATGGCACTAGCCACTAGACCACGGAGGCAGTTATTTTACAGCAAAACTTTAATACTATAGTTTATACTAAAGTGTGAAGCTTTTATGTGCATGATCAGCACTGAAAATATTGACTGTAGTTTATACACCCTGTATAAAACGTGTTTATGTTGCCAGAGTAAATAAGTCTGACCGACGTGGTAATACGAGTAATACACTACCGTACCGATATAGATAAAACTTTAACCACTCATTTTGAAGTTGTCAGTGAATCTCGTAAAATTATTTCAACCTATACTTCTTCTCAATCGTTTCCATGCTGGACTGGGAGCGAGTGAAAAACTTAGAATGTGCTAGCTGCATTTCCTCCCGGGTATGCTGTAAAAACCAGCTAAGGGATCCGAGGGTTTCTGTATATTGCAATTTAGGCGATGGGCTGACAACCTGTCACTACAGCAATGTAACTATAAATCTACCTATATAACCCTCAAAACTTTGTCAGACGTGGCGGAACGACCATTGTTTATGTCGTTTACGCTCTGCTTACCCCATTCGGGATAAAGGCGTGATTATATGTATGTACTTCTTCTCAATTGCCAATCAAACATGAAGATATTTATGAAACGTGAATTCACATATGGGGTGTAAGGGACAGCGTCCCTCAAACTGATAAGGGTTGCTCAGTCAACGGAACCAAACAACTACCTATCAGAAGGTTTTTTTTTAGGAAGTGAAAAATAAATTTTTTCCATGCAAATTATCTGATCGAGGTGGTCATTTTGTATGGGAAGTTAATTATTTTTTTCATCTCCTGAATGAATTTCCTGGTGAAAGTTTTTCAGTTTCGTAGACTGAGCAACCGCAATCGGTTTGCGGGAAGCTGTCCCTTACACCCGGTATTATATTTCTAAATTTGTGAAAGTAACAGAATTAATTTTAAACGTATTTTTCATTCTCTTCCTATTTCTTTGATATATTTTTTTCCAAAGCATAAATAATTCTATCAATCATAGAAATGTGTTTCACTGAATCGAATTGTATCTAAAAGTTAACAATTCAGCATTTCCTACTTTGGAATACAAAACATAAATAACAAGAGATGCTTTTCTTATTTTCTCTTTTGTGTATCATCGTACCGTTAATTTCAAACTTAACATGACAAATAGAAGTGTCAACGCATCCATACAATTGTCGTTCGTAACTAGCAAGTTAAATTAAAGCATTTAATTATCATTTTTACAACCTTAATAAGTTCCTGGCTGTTTCACAATGGTCCCATACAATAGGCCTGTGAAAGCATAAACCTGGTACAATGGTACAGTTAATTTTTTGACGAGTGGTTGAGCGTATACCACTGTGCCATGCGTCTCTATTACGTAGCATTAGAGTCTATAGTCGTCGAGCTAGCTCTTGTGGTTGACTGTACAGTTGAGTCACTATGTCATCGTATTAATTAATGCGCTTTATAGCTCGAAGCGCAGGCGGAAAAATCATTCTTCTATAATGGCTATGACGCTTTAGAATAGAAGCTGTTCTACTGGCATTACCGCAATTTGTATTCATAACAAAAGTGCGCTGTTGTGTTAGAAAATATTTTTATAATGATGAAAAGCTGGAAACAGTAGATATCTGTAATGCACAGTCAAGTATTTCCTAACGTCATTATCTATAGCGCTAGCGGAACAAAATAAGACATTGATCGAGTTTTGTTCCTAATGAAAGCCTTTATTCTAGAGTTTGCATCTTCTTGGATTCAAAATTGGTTTCAAATATTCAGGCATTCTTATACTTACCTCCAGGATCTGCAGGAGGCAAACGACAAATAATAATAATAATGTTTATTTAAAAAGACCACATTTAACTTTTACAAATTTTCAATGACTCCTGCACCAAGCTCTTGGCTTGTATCGCAGGAGCCGCAGATCTCAAAAATATTTTCAGTGTGGAAATCCGCTTAACAGTTTGTTGATGCTAAAACATTATAATCTAGAGTAGCCTAAATATACTAAAAGAAAATTACAATGTGTTTAAGAATCTAGTAATTGATGTGTTGTGTGTGTATGCGCGTGTTTATGTGTAAGCAATCGCCTTTGCAAAATACTTGGCCAAACCGTTATAACGTGTTACCAATAGACTCGAAGAAGAATACCTTCCTTAGTCCAGGAGACGCATCGCAACGTATAACAAAACTAACCAAAAAGCGCCTATAACTTTACAAACAGCAAAAACGCAGAAGAGCATCGGCAACATTGCCAATTGATTCGAGCAGGCGCTTGATAGTTAACTAGTTGGAGCGTAAAATGACTTGTCCGCATCGGCGCGCGGGCCGGCTGCCAACGTTCAACAAACAACCATTGTCTCCCTCATAAACCTTGCAAAGATTTCGTTCGGAAATTGCAAACGTCTTAGATACGTACAATACGTACTTACCAGATACAGACAGGAAGCTGCGATTTAGTGGATGGTGCATGAGATTTTAGCTGTACAAATTTTTTGACGACTAATATTCATTATTCACCTACTGACATGAAAATCTACCAAAGTATAGCCTTCCTAAAGTTATGGATATGTAAGATAGGCTAAGATAGGTAAAGAGTAAAACTATGAAGATGTGTTGTTAAAACAAACCTAAACATATGTTTATAATCTTATATTTTTATCAAACCTAAATTAACTTACCAATGTACTTCCATAAATGGGTCATGAGGTCATGACCATGTTATTTTGTCGCACCAAACTAACTCTACATAACAGATCTAATTAAAAAGTTTTAAACTATGTTTTAATCATGTTCACGGCATCTCCTATATTTTATTCTTAGGTTAATTTAGATTCGTTTATGATGGACTGGGAGAGAGAGGAAACAATAGAATGTGCCAGCTGAATTTCCTCCCGGGCATGCTGTAAAAACCAGCTAAGGGAGTCGAGGGTTTCAGTATATTGCAATTTAGGCGATTTGCTGGCAACCTGTCATTACAGCAATATACCTACAAATCTATCTTAAATAGCCCTCAAAACTTTGTCAGACGTGGCGGAACGACCTTTGTTTAGGTCGTTTACGCTCTGCCTACCCCATTAGGGATATAGGCGTGATTATATGTATGTTTGTTAATTTAGATGAATTTTAATATTTTAAACAATAATAAGGCTGTTCGTACTCCTGGGCAAGTCCCTCTGCGCAAACTTGTTTTCATTACATCAAGTCGTTGGACACATTCCAATATTTTTCGAGTCGTTGCGTTACAGTTGCATTGATAGCTATTCTATAATTTTACATAAAACGCAGGTACGCATTTAGATGAAAATTGCAATAGTGATTTAGAATTTTTTACTTGTAATATTTTTCTTTTGTACGTAAGTTTTGATTGGAAACAATATGGAATCAACAAAATGGATTCGAGAAAAAAATATGAAAATAAATAAAATTAAATCCATTCTGTTTATAAAAGTTATACTATCATACTATCACGCCTGTATCCCTAATAGGGTAGGCAGAGTGTCAACGACCCAAATAAAGTTCGTTCCGCCAAGTCTGTCAAGTTTTGAGGATTGTTTAAGATAGAACTGTATATTGCTGTAGTGACAGGTTGTCAGCCCATTGCCTAAATTACAATATACTACTGAAACCCTCGGCTTCCTCAGTTGGTTTTTACAGCATGCCCGGGAGGAAATACAGCTGGCACATTCTATGTTTTTCTCTCGCTCCCAGTCCGGCATGGAATAAATAAAAAAAACGAACACTAAAAAAGTTATGTGATGAATAAACAGAAAATGACACGTAATAAAATAAGAGATAATTAGCATCTAACACGACTTATAACGAAAATTTATAAAAATGTCCTACAAATCTTGAAAAAAAATAAGGAAAATCATAAATTAATAAATAAATTCTTAGTTGGTTGGAAGAAAAATGGCGGATACCTGTTCCTGATTGGCAATTAAGAGTCTAGATGAAAAACGCAAGTCATTGAGCATTCGTTATGAACAGGTTACGAGGCGCTGGGGAGAAGGTGTTCATGCTGTTCAGATTGAAACTAAATGAGACGAAAGAGAGTTGGTTTCCCTTTAATGATTACATTGAAACAGACGGCCGGGCAGAGGAGTGAAAATTTGTCCCAAGGTATCATTTCTACCAGATACATACATACATACAGTCACGCCTTTATCCCTAATGTGGTAGGCAGAGCGTAAACGACCAAAACAAAGGTCGTCCCGCCACGTCTGACAAAGTTTTGAGGGTTATTTAAGTTAGATTTGTTATATTGCTGTAGTGACAGGTTGTCAGCCCATCGCCTAAATTACAATATACTGAAACCCTCGGATCACTTAGCTGACTTTTATAGCATGCCCAGGAGTAAATGCAGCTGGCGCATTCAATTAGATATTATATCCAAAAATCAATAGTAAAAGTTTTCACTGTTAATTTTCCTCAAAATAACGTTAGTATGACGATTATGATTATTGAACTGAAATTTCGGAAAATCAAGCTGACTTGCTACTGGGTGGGTGCAAGAAAACTGTATCGAGTTAGCGGGTGAATCCGCGGGCTGGATAGAGAAGTAAAAGTATGAAAAAAGAATTGAACCTGGTTATTAACAAAATTATAAATTTACTTCCATGCTGGACTGGGAGAGATAGAAAAACATAGAATGTTCCAGCTGCCCTTCCTCCCGGGCATGCTGTAGAAGTCAGCAAAAGGGACTCGAGGGTTACAGTGTATTGTAATTTAGGCGATGGGCTGACAACCTGTCACTATGGCAATACACATTACAATCTAAAATTACCCTCAATTTTTGACAGACGTGGCGAAAGCGCCTTTTACGAGGCGTTTGACGCTCTGCCTACCCGTAAGGGATAAAGGCGTGATTTTATGTATGTATGTATGTATTAACAAAAAAAGATTCGAAGCAAACAACCAATTTATCTTTGAGTAAAAATGTATTTCCTTAAACAAGAACTTAGGTACAAAGGCTACGTTTGGTACGCGTGTGATAACACTTACGCAGACTAACTTAAAATAACCCGAAGTATGTTTCGGAATTACATTACACATAGAAGGTTACTCTCGCCTGTTCAGCTAAGATAATATTCGCCTCTCACACACCTCCAAAGTTACTGTAAACTTAAACAACGTAAGTTCAAGAACTCGACTTTAGGCTAAGAGAATGCGCGTATTCTGCCAATCATTTATTCTGAATACCTACTTCTGCCGAAATTTCCAGAGCAGCTTTCTTTCCTAACTAAGACACTTAAATGTGATTTGTTTTAAGTAATATGGTCTTACCTGACTAGACACAGTTGCAATTGATTTTATGTTATCATACATACATACATACATACATATAATCACGCCTTTATCCCTAATGGGGTAGGCAGAGCGTAAACGACCTAAATAAAGGTCGTTCCGCTACGTCTGACAGAGTTTTGACGGTTGTTTAAGATACATTTGTAGGTATTTTGCTGTAGTGACAGGTTGTCAGCCTGTCGCCTAAATTGCAATATACAGAAACCCTCGGATCCCTAAGCTGGTTTTTACAGCATGCCCGGGAGGAAGGGCAGCTGGAACATTCTATGTTTTTCTATCTCTCCCAGTCCAGCATGGAAGTAATGTTATCAATTATCAAAATTCAAATAGGGAGAGTACGCTTAACGTTTTCCATGTAATCTTTCTTACGATGTTTTTCCAAGTTAATTAGATTTAAAAAATATAATTGGCACTGTCTTATGAAACTCTAAAGTCTTCTCAAATACTTACAGCAAAATAATATAGAATATTCCAGAATAGTTGAAGCTCAAGTTTAATTTCCAGACCGTACGCTATGTTGTTGTACGAACAAGTTTTATTTAGGTACAAACATTCATTTTTGTTGCGGGCGGAGTTTTTGTTTAGTTTTATTTGTAAGTGGATTTATGCAAAAATTTGTTTGTGGACTTGTTACATTAACAATTTGTAACGAAACATATTTTTTGTCTAACTTTGCTGTAACATTTTACGTTTAGGTACGTTTGAGTATTTTTTACGGTGAAAAGAAAATGAACGCAGTTTGTAAATGTTATAATGTCATTATCTCCCTAGCCTTGTCCCGTATCTCATGGGGTTGGCAACCTAATTTAGATAATTGAACGAGGGTACTGGTTTTTACACAGAGTGACTGCTATCGGACCTCTGCAACCGCAACCCAGAATTGAAACCAGATCCAATCCTAGATTAGGACAGAGTTTTCAAGCCGCCAATGCTTAGCACTGGCCTCTGATATGGCTTAACGACTAATATCTACAGTATAAAACGATATTAACCAGAACCAACGAATTAACGTGTCTTCCGAAGCACGCAAAAAGTGCCGAATAAACGTACATATTAAATTCGAAAACAACGACCTCCCGCTCAGGAGGCAGTGGCCCTATTCACTACTCCATCGGGCTCTTTAAATGTTATAATGTATAGATATGTAATTGGTATACCAAAAAAATACAACCAATTTAGAAGGTTCATTTTCGTTAGACATTCAATTACTGAAATTACCACCTCAAATATTTTTAGGCATTACACCGTATACCCTTATTCTTCTGTCGAGTGGGTATCGAGTCTGTCGACCCGATGAACCTTGGTGACAGAGTTTTTAAACCGCCTAGTAGCACAACTATCAGGTCTCTGACATGGTTTGAGTAACGACTACTATCAAAGACAGCGACCGGGACCGACGGCTTAACGTGCCCTCCGAAGTACGAAATCTTTTTCTTTTTCGGACAATCAGGTGATTTAGCCTGCAATGTCCTAACCAAACTGGGGAAAAAATCACAAAGTGACAAATTCTCAAATATAAACTTTGTGTTTCCCCCCTGGGACTCAAACCCAGGACCTCCGGATCAGGAGTCCATGGCACTAGCCACTAGATCACGGAGGCAGTTTTGTATATCCTGAATTTACGTCTCAGTTCACGTCATGACAGTATTATAGCCCAAGGCTTTCACACTACATCGAGGAACTTTAAGTGTTAACCTCTGTGTAATTATCTCGACCCTTTCTGACAGGGTAACAATACGTTTAAGGATTTATTAAGAAGTTTTAACTTTTTTCATTGTTTTTTCGAAGATTTAGATATTAGATTTAGGTTGGGCTTGATTCTAGATTTGCCGGCTAAAACAAAAATTCAAATCTATTTGTCACTTTCAGACCAAAAACTTTGGAAAAGGATAGGAGATCTATTCTCTCCTGGTTTTATTTTTATACTCGCTGTAAAAAAACAGCTAAGGGATCCGAGGGTTTCACTATATTGCAATTTAGGCGATGGGCAGACAACCTGTCTACTGCAATGTACAAATCTATCTTAGATAACCTTCAAAACTTTGTCAAACGTGGCGGAACGACCTATGTTTAGGTCGTTTACGCCCTGCCTACCCCATTAGAGATAAAGGCGTGACTATATGTATGTATGTCATATGATATGGCGAATAAAATTTACAGAATTACTGGGGAACAGAAATACTTACAAACTGTAAAACCATAGAGTATAAATCCTCTGTCCTTTTTCAATTTTATTATTTTGTAAGTGACAGATAGATTTTAATTTTAGTTCTAGCCGGTGGTATCTAGAATCGAACCCATTCCCTTACCATTACCCATTTTATTTATTTATGGGAGTAAATAAAGAAATATTATTATTATTATTATTCTATGTCTATGTTCCGATAGGATAATGCATTATGCCTTATTGGCGGACAATTATTAGGATGATTGTGTGCATTGGAGGAAACAAACCGCCCATCTCGATAATTGGCTCTGATATTAGTTAATTTAAACTATAGCGTATCAAAGGAAGGTCTATCAAAGGTCGGTCTTCTCGTGGGGTTAATTAATGCATAGTTTTATTAATGTAATACAAAACATTTACCGCTACAGTCCTAGAAAAATGGCAAATCCAGTCCTATAAAACGCTACGGACGCAGTCACTCTACCAAATAGATAGTTTTGAAGGATATCCGTAACGTCCGATGGTATTGCCCGAACAACAAAATAGCCCCCAAGCTATGATCGATGGGAGGAGATGTTTGAACGTTCAATCTACTTTGATTGTTGTTCGATACAAATATTGTTATAAAATAATATTAGACTAAACTGAAATAAAGAAGGTTAACAAAACTGTGATACAAATTCGAGAACAAAACATAACAGTCTCAAAAGTAAAAAAAGTGTGTAAAATTTTTGTAGCCATAGTCTTCATCTACTACGGCGTAGCAATTTTATAGTTATGAGCATTTTACCTCATGATTGATTAATAAAAAATGTTCAATAGCGAAATCATTCCAAGTTTAATGAATTAAATAAAATTATGACGACAAAATCAACTTGTTAGTGCAGCAACACACAGGCGTCACTTATTGCGCGCAAGTGTGCCAGTACGCGTGCGTGGCGCGTAAGGTGACGCATGTGTGTTGCATTGCAGGCAATGCAAAAAGCGTTGAGCGCAACCTTGCGCGCAGTAAGTGACACCTGTTGTGTGTTTATTATGCACTTTCAAAAAATTATTATCTATTTTGTTGTCTTGTTTTGTTTGAAAAAGGTAGAACACATATAGATTAGGTACTGGAATAGAACATAGGCTACTTCTCACAACGCAAAAACCTTCATTTCCAGGGGAAAACTGATTAACGCGGGTGAAAACGCAGACGGAAAGCTAGTGTCTTATACGTCAACTGTTCAACATACATCTCACCAAATCCTATATACCATTACTCAACAGCACACGGAAACAAACACGATACACCATTATTACCGTACAATTATGCCCGTCTCAAGACAGAGGGTTTAATGTACCCTGAAGTCTATATTGCATGTCCTCGTAACCACTTGAGCCGTCTTGGTTGACACAGACTGTTATTAGCCGTCTTGATTAGATGTATACAGCTAATATAGGTGCCAGTATGTACATTGTCAGACTGCATATAGTGTAGTGAATAAGTGATATGGATAGATTCTATGGAATACTCGTACCAGTTCGGTTAGGACAACGCAATGCAAGGTTAATAGCCTGGTTATCTAAGAACTGTATGTGATTCAGTGCCCGTCAGAAACTTACAAACCACGTCAGGGATTAATAATGTGCTAATATAATAGGTATAAAAATCTCTGTCACTACAGCAATATACTTACAAATCTGTCTTAAATAACCCTCAAAACTTTGTCAGTCGTGGCGGAACGACCTTTGTTTGGGTCGTTTACGCTCTGCCTACCCCATTAGGGATAAAGGCGTGATTATATGTATGTATGTTTAAAAATCTCTGACAACAAGGTGCTTTGGATCGATCGTCTTAAGACAGAGGGTTTAATGTACCCTGAAGTCTATAATCCATGTCCTCGTAACCACTTGAGCCGTCTTGGTTGACACAGACTGTTATTAGTAGTCTAGCTAATATACCGGGTGTAAGGGACAGCGTCCTGCAAGGCGATAGGGGTTGCTCAGTCAAGGAAACTGAACAATTTTCACCGAGAAATTCTTTCAGGGAATGATAAAAAAAATACCTTTCCATACAAAACGACCACCTCGATCAGACAATCTGCTGATAGCGTAGATGCCATTATGAACATTGTCAGGCTACATATAGTGTAGTGAATAAGTGATATACATACATACAAATAATCACGCCTTTATCCCTAATGGGGTAGGCAGAGCGTAAACGACCTAACAAAGGTCGTTCCGCTACGTCTGACAAACTTGGAGGGTTATTTCCGATAGATTTGTAGGTATATTGCTGTAGTGACAGGTGGTCAGCACATCGCCTCAATTACAATATACTGAAAGTCTCGGATCCCTTAGCTGGATTTTACAGCATGCCCGGGAGGAGATGTAGCTTGCACATTCTATGTTTTTCTCTCGCTCCTAGTTCAGCATGGAAGTAATAAGTGATATGGAAGCCGTATATGATAGTTTGATTTAGATGTTGGATTTGTATTTCCTGTGACACTGTAGGCTTTAGATTTGGAGGTAATGATTATGGATTCTCACTAAATGCTACCGTGGTCTAGTGGTCAGAGCCATGGGCTTGCGATCCGGAGGTTCTGGAGTTGATGTTGGTCTATAATCACTTTGTGACGTTTTCCCCAGTTTGGTTAGAACATTGCAGGCTGAATCACCTGATTGTCCGAAAAGAAAAAATGATTCCGTGTTTCGGAGGGCACGTTAAGCCGTCGGTCCCGGTCGCTGTTTTTGAGAGTGGTTGATACTCAAACCATGTCAAAGGCCTAATCACTGGGCTTCTAGATGGTTTAAAACTCTGACACCAGGGTCGTTTGACACGAGAATCCATCCAATCCAATCGCTAAGAAGAGAAGACTACAGATTGTTTCTATTTTGGTAATACAAAATAACAATACTGGTAATTGTGTCTGACTTAGAAGAGGACATTAATCCATCAATCCTGGTAATTTTGTGATCGTGGTCGTTTTCCAAATTACATCAATGACAACAATAACCCCTCAGATGGCTTAAAAACTCTAGCATCCGGATTCATTCCAATTCTTCTTTATGATTCAACTTATTCGACGGAAGACCACAAAAAAATAAGATACAAAGTGTAAAAATATTTGAGTTCAAAATATCATTCTGTAATTTCCATTTAAAACGCTCCTTCCTTCTCCAAAGTTAAGAAAGTGTCAAAAACTGAAGGGTGCTCCGCTTTCATTGAATACGAAGGACGTTCCCACGTTCAAAAGCCATCTTCAACCCGAGGGTATAGCTGACACTTTCATGCACCACCAATCAAAGCGAGACGTTAAATATTAAAAGCTCATTACACTAATGAATCGTATCAGATTTTGCCGTCGTCTGCTTTACCCCATACTCCTCTTTCTGCGTCATCTTACCCCATCTTACCCTCAATGTCTTTCGGCCGTCTTTAGAATTTCTTACGGAAGGAGCCTTTTGTCCCAACTTTCGAGTTTGAAACTTGCATATATGAAAATTGTTGTTGTTTTGTGTATGTCGGGAGATGGGAGAGGTAAAGTTACGTGTGTACGTGTTTGTAGAATTTATTTGAATACCATTTATATGACCTTTTAAGGGGGAAAAGAGAAGTCATTTCATTTCATAAAAGAAATATTGTGTAGAAATATTGCAAAAAGAACTATTATGAAAAATCAATGCTGTAAGAGAAGAAAATACAGGGTGTAAGGGACAGCGTCCCACAAACTGATAGGGGTTGCTCAGTCAACGAAACTTCTTTTAGGAAATGAAAAACAAATGCTTTTCAATACAAACTTATGGGAAAGCCATTTTTTTCATATCCTGAAATAATTTCTTAGTGAAAGTTGTTCAGTTTCATTGACTGAGCAACCCCTACCAGTTTGCGGGATGCAGTCCTTTACACCCGGTATGGAAGTCTACTCCACAGATTTCTATAAAATGTTACTCCCGACACAGGCAATTTTGCTTAAAGGCAGACAACAATCACTATACTGTTTAAAAAATGTTTGTAAAGCCCATATCTTTTTTATTATTATTTTTTTTTTATTATTTTTACACCCCTTTAAGAAATTTGACCTACCGTTTTCTATCTAACTAACAGAAAGTATAGAATATATTTGCATAGATACCGCCCTGCACCGTGCTTGCACCTTACGTAAAATATGCGAACGTGCTGGTCATAATTTTAAAGAATAGTGACATGTCTTTGTCTATATTTACATTTATAGAACGTTTTGCGAGACAAACATTTTAGGGAAAATATTTTTACAATCTTATAACATTTTCTATGACAAACATTCTTGAGCAATTTATAGGTTAGATATATTTCTACTGTTTATTCATGCTGACAAGTTACCTTAAATAATGGAACTTGAAATTATTGATCGCAAGTTTAAATTAAAAAGAGAAAAGAAAAGTGTGCAATAGAAATGTCTGAAAGTAATATGTGAATATAGGACGTTGCCAAATTTTTATAATTCGACACCTTTCCAAACTGTTCTACAAACTACAAAATGGGGTAGGCAGAGCGTAAACGACCTAAACAAAAGGTCATTCCGCTACGTCTGACAAAGTTTTGGGTTATTTAAGATATACATATATGTAGGTATATTGCTGTAGTGACAGGTTGAAAGCCCATCGCCTAAATTGCAATGAACAGAAACCCTCGGATCCATTAGCTGTTTTTACAGCATGGGGAGAAATCCAGCTGGCACATACTATATTTTTCTCTCGCTCCCAGGCCAGCATGGAAGTACCTAAAAGTATTTTATTTATTAGTTTTTTAGTTTTTTTCGCATCTCAATTTTGCAAAGCAGAGTTCCACAAACGCAAAGCAAATTGAGTTTGTATCAGTTTGGGCCTAGAGGTGGCGCACGATAATTCCACTCCGCCCCCCGCGCCGGTTGAAAGGGTTCGATTCCCGCGGGAGGTGTCGAATCATTCAAACGAACTCACTGCCGGCATCTCGAGGGACCGGTGCATACGCCGCTGGTGTGGTGCAAGTTGCAATACTTTTATTAACAACAACATAGTTACAAGTCATTTAATAACATTAATACAATTTTATAATTAGTAGTTACAATCACTATTTTGCATAACAAAGGTAAATAGATAGTCATTAAAAAACCAAACAAGTGTCGTTTAATTTCTTAAACAGAAATTTAGTGTGTGACTCGTTTAACAATTTTATTATATTATTTTTAAATTCGCCAATGGTAGCTGCGTCTCTGACGTGTTGTGGTAACGAACACTGCGGGTCTGCACACGTAAACAAAATGCTCCAATCTTTGCAGTCTATGGATATGGGGTAGGCAGAGCGTAAACGACATAACAAACCAAAACAAAGGTCGTTCCGCCACTGCTGACAAAGTTTAGAGGGTTATTAAAGATAGATATATAGGTACATTGCTGTAGTGACAGGTTATCAGCCCATCGCCTAAATTACAATATACTTAAACCCTCGAATCCCTTAGCTGGTTTTCACAGCATGCTCGGGAGGAAATGCATCTGGCACATTCTATATTTTCTCAATATCGAGGTAACAATTAAAATAACTATCTTCTTAATTAAAGTGTTACTGATACTTGTGGTTGTGTAATGGCCAGTCTCTGGAAATATTTGTGTGTATGAGACAGTGAAATCATTCTTAGACAGTTCTTACAGGATGAGAGATTCTTATCAGTGCGATTTATATTATCGCAAGGAGTTTTAGAGCAGCAACACACAGGCGTCAATTACTGCGCGAAATAATACGCTCAACACGCTGTCAATGCTTTTTGCATTGCCTACAACACACATGCGTCACCTTACGCTCCACGCGCGCGTACTTGCAGAGGGATTGCGTAAGGTAACGCATGTGTGTTGTGGGCAATGCAAAAACATTGACAGCGTGTTCAGCGCAACCTTGCGTGCCGAAAGTGATGCATGTGTGTTATAGCATAGCGCGTAAAGTGACGAATGTGTTGTAGGCAATGCAAATAGCATTGACAGAGTGTTGAGCAGAACCTTGCGCGCAGTAAGTTACGCATGTGTGTTGCTGCCCTTATGAAACCACATGTAGAAGCTCACACATGAATGTAGTGATGTAAATAAATACTGAGGTTGGAAATAATAACCTTCTCACCGTTGAGAAAAGCATTAAATAACCTTATTATTTTATGAAGCTAAGAATAAATCAAATAATCTCATTACCAGATTGCAAAATACAACAGGAATCAATCAATCAATGCCAATACTTTCTGATTGATCAATGGCGTTTTCAGCTTGGAAATTGTTACGACAAGGTCAACCATATCGATCAAATAACTTTTCGCAGAAAACGGAAGGAATACGTTTTGGTCTTTTTACTTAGGAAGATCCATGAAGATCTATGACCCACTAGTACCACTGTAAAGTACTTAGTTACACTAGTACCACCGATGGTACTTACAACTCTGTAGTAATAGCGGTCCTGGAGGCTTTCGGGTATTGTAAGTACAAGGGCCAAAATGTACCTATTTCTTTTTGTTTTCTACAAAGTCATCATCTCCCTAGCTTTATCCGTATCTCACGAGGTTGGCTTCCTAATCTAGGGGATTGAACGAGGGTACTGGTTTTTACACAGAGCGACTGCCATCTGACCTCCGCAACCAAGAAAGTAAACCAGACCCAACCCTAGATTAGGTCAGAGTTTTCAAGCCGCCAATGCTTAGCACTGGCCTCTGATATGGCTTAACGACTAATATCTACGGTATTAAACGATATTAACCGGGACCAACGGCTTAACGTGCCTTCCGAAGCACGGAAAAAGCACCGAATAAACGTACATATGTAATTCGAAAACCGTAAAACACATTGGTACGTGGTGGGATTCGAACCACGACCTTCCGCTCAGGAGGCAGCGGCCCTATCCACTACACCATCGGGCTCTCTTCTTGTTTTCTACAAAGTGTTTCAGTTCGTAACTTGCACCAACAGCTATGACCCCGCCCTATCTCTCCTGAATATTACAAAACTGCAATTTCCGTATCAACGGGTCATAAATACTTGATTCTCGAAGTCATACTTAGTTTTTTTTAACCAACAGCGCAAAGCAAACATGGCTGACAGTATTGATCTGATTGTTATAATTTGTATTCTCAATAGTTCTACTTAGTTTGTTTTTACAGATGTATGTAAATTGAAGAGTATGATTTATAGGTCCGTAAGCTAAAAGAAAATCATAACGTTTATCCTTAAAACTGATGAAAAATAAGTGGATTTACCTACTATTCATAATTTTCAAAAAAATGCACATTTAGATTTCATCAGTAATCAGTCAGTCCATTTAGAGTTAAAAATATAGTTATTGATTTGATTAGTACAATGTTTACCAAGCAGTGACGTCATAACTCGCTATTTACATACAAAAAATATTTTTTGACAGTTCACAAAAAATTGCTTTTACTAGTAGGAAACTAGCGTACTATTAAGCCTGGTCACACATAATGACATGTTATAATGCTTTATTCATAAAAATAAAGGATCCAAAGCATGCACATAGTGTTTAGTAAAATACACTGAGTGGGACTATGTTTTTTTTTAATTTATGTTATAATTTAATTTCTTACTGTTCCGAGTAAGTGCATATTGATAAAGTAGGTAACACAAAAGTTTTTACCATGGAAATGTTACTAAACGCAGTCGGTAATATATTTTACAATAAAGTCTGTGTTTCCATTTTATAACCGGCTGATATATCTATGGTAATGTATTTTATTAAAAGATAATACGCTGCATCCATCAACACTAGCTATTTATGGTATGAATAATGAATTATAATGTTCAAACGCGGGGGTTAGGGGTTAGTTGGAATACTGGTATTGTACTAATATTAATATTCTATGCAAATTCCAGAAAATGCATTTGTAATATGATATATTTTTTTTAAGATTCAGCAAAACATTGTGTTTTTTTTGCTTAGAAATATTTCAGTAAAAGGTGTAGTGTAGTGAATATGTAGTACCTACATTGGTACATTGAGAGTATTAAGTCTCGATTTATTAATAATAAGATACTACTTATACTAACTACGATAATCTGTAATATTGTTATGCGGATAGTCATCGAGACAAACCTATTACGGGTTTAGCGATATCTTATAGATTGTATAAGGGTCATTTATTGTTACAAAATAAAAAAAAAAAAGATTGATATTGGGCTCGATTTCGATTTGCCGAGTAAAATTAAAATCTATTTGTCACTTTCAGACTAAAATCATTGGAAAAGGACAAGAGATCTATCCTCTCCGGTTTTTTGGTTTATAGTCGATGGTTTCATGCATTATCTGTCATTTCTATACGCCGTCACATGATATGGCAGATAAAATTGTCATAAATACTGGGGAAACGTGCAAAAGCGCGTCAAAATCTAGCGGATATATTGTATAAATCGCCAGTCCTTTTTCAATTTATTATTTTGAAAGTGACAGATACATTTTAATTTTAGTTTTAGCCGGTGGTATCTAGAACCGACGCCATTTTATGTTTAAAGAATACTAAAAAGTAAATTTTACTAAATGTTTAATCTAAATTTTAGTCAATTATTCCATTAAAAACGCATCCTTTATTTCTTGAACATTTATTATTTCTACAAATAATATTTCGTAAATCGTATAACAAATTGGAATCGAAATTCTAAAATAATGTTAATAGCATGCACATACTAGATATCAATGAAGAATCATACATAATTCACACTTCCATTCCACCTTTGCAGTGGAATCGGTTCCATTCAGCAGCCAGTAGTCCAAGAAATTTATGAAAAAATGTCCCATTAATGACACCGCATAGTCTTTCGATGTCTTTCATTCGATCTTTTATTTAAAATATTCTTAGTTCTTTTTTTACTGTCATGACTTTAAAAAATGATTAATTTATTGACTTTTTGATTAATTTATTGTAATATTTTGTAATTGTTTTTGACGCCTAATTTTATAATAAGTATTTAATGTTTACTTCTACATGTAAGCCAAACCTAGATATTCAATAAATATTTAAAAATCCCATTCTTATCTTGTTTACTTGTAACTACAAACAGTCAGCTAAATTCAGTCAAAAGTACCTTTCACTCACTTTAGTTCCAAATATAAATTTTACTATTTGGTTAGTTCTTCTGATTGACGGAAATGACACGAGTATGTTCTGCGATAAAACATTACATAAGAATAATTTTACAGCTACTACTATACAGCTTTTTGGATGTGGGTCACTTAATATTTTTTTTTTTTTTTGCGGGTAGGCAACAGAAAAATCAGTTGACATTTTAACAGCTGATATTTATTTAATTTTAAATAATACTTAATTATAATAATTTTACAAGTTTAATATGACAATCTGAATAAGGAAACCCTAAATACCTGCTGTAGCCGTTATCTCCCACATCTATAGTCATATCCTACATCACAGGATAACCTCAAAACAAGAACAACACAGCACTTTTTTGGCACATCACCATCAACCACCATGGACCAAATCAAGGTATCCCTCGAAACTTTAGCAGCTTCAGTTCATGCCCGGATGACTGCTTTTGAACAGGAACTCCATAAGGAACCAGTAACCAAACTTGACACCATTAAGTCACTGTCAGCCGACTTTCAGTGTTTCCGTGACATTGTTGTGGCTTCACTGGGTGCCCTTCAGAAACAGGTTGAGATGCTGTCTGTTGAGCTTGACAGTATGGAGATGAGGAGCAGACGTAAGATGCTGCTGTTTCATGGTGTAGCCGAAGAGAAGAGCGAGAACACTGTTGCAGCTGTAGTTGCAGTCGCCCAGAAACATCTGTCACTTCCTGAGCTACAGCCCGAAGACATCCGTCGCGCCCATCGCATGGGCCGTTTCAGCACTACATCTGATAAGCCTCGCCCAGTGCTTGTGAAGTTTGCATGTACCAAAACCCGTGATGATGCTTGGATGAGTAAGGTTGGTCTGAAGGGCACTGGCATCACTGTCTCTGAATTCTTAACGCAGAGGAGACATAAGCTCTTCAAGGCAGCTCGCCTGAAGCTTGGTGTCACCAAGTGCTGGACGCGTGAGGGGCGCATCATCTATCTGGCTCCAGACGGAAAACGGCACACTATTTCGTCCCAAACAGATCTGGAGAAATTAGTTGGTGACCCGCAGAGCCCTGGATCTGATCGCGATACTGTTGCGTCGGCCAATGCTGCTCATGCTTTGGTGAAGGTGGCTCCTGTGCTGCCACCGACTCCAATCGACTCAGCATCGAGCTCGACCAAAGTTCCCAGTGCACATAGAGATCCACCAAAGCGCACAAGAACAGCTGCACCTGCAAAGAAGTAATCAGTTTGGTTGTGGTAATTTCTTACTCTTTTCATGCACTTTCTATAAATTTTCAATCCACTGTTTTAAGTACTTACCATTATTTTTGTTCGCCTATGTATTTGTGCGCAGTGGAGATAATTTACAACAATCAAGTCGAGTCCTGAACAAGATTAAAGACCGTAAAACTTGTTTTTCACGTGGTTCCACGCCACATTTTTCTTGATTTTCTTTTGATAAAATTTTCTTTTCCTACCGCAAGCCGAATGTCAACAGTGCGATTATTTTCCAATGTTTAAACGCTAATCAATATTTATGAAGAGTAAGAAAGCGCGGAATGCGCCTTACCTGACTTGTGTTTTGTCTCTTTCTAACAATTTTACTGTATACTTTTTGTTTAAAACTAATTTCTATCTTTGGCTGCGTTCGTTTTTGACGGATCGAATGGAAATGTTGTTTTTTGTTTACTTTTACTACTAAAATTTATCGTGTTATTGTACTGTTTTATCATTCCCGGCTGCTGGCAGGTATGGTAGTACACAGTAGTAGTTTTTTTTTTTTGTTTGTTATCGTATTATTATAATTTGTGTTTTTTTTTTAAATTATTTTTGTTATTTACATAAATTTATTTTATTTATTTTATATTTATATTATCGATATTTTTATTTGATGGACATATCATCATGTAATAAGTCAGATATTTATAGCTCTTGTTCTTCCAGCTCAGAAGACAGCTTCCACAGTTTTCCTCTCTCACTTGGTGAAAGCCTTGAAGCGACTTTTTCAGACGTACATAAAAATTTTAACGTAGTTCATATAAATGCTCAGAGCGCTTCAGCACATTATATGGATATGCTTGCGTGTTTCGACAACAAGAATATTCATGCTATTTTGGTGTCTGAAACTTGGTTCAACGCTTCACATCTATCCACTTCTTACTCCATTCCTGGCTTTGTACTTATCCGTAATGACCGTGGCAGTTCTACTACTGGTGGTGGAGTAGCCATTTATGTCCGTGCACATATTCCTTTTACTATACTTCACAAGTCTCCTCAACCGCCTCCTCCAGGTACGGCAGAGCACCTCTTTCTTGAATTGTCTCTTTCTCACACCAAAATTCTCTTAGGCGTATTTTACAGTAATTCCTCCAACAATAATTATTTTGATTCATTTGAACAACTTCTCGAAGATTTTTCTCCAACTTACTGTCATTCTATTATCTTAGGCGATTTCAATACGTGTCTTTTAAAAAATGACCACCGAACTAAGAAGCTTCTCTCCTTAGTTCGTTCTTGTAATTTGCATATTCCCACGCTAACTTCAACACATCATGTCCCTAATCTCACGCCTTCTCTTCTCGACCTTATAATTGTATCTTCCCAGGAGCACGTAGCTAAACATGGTCAATTTAGTGCGGAACAATTCTCCCATCATGACTTGCTATACCTTTCATATCGTATCCGGCCACCTAAAATGAAAGCAAGAACGTTATTGCTACGAAACTTTTCTGGGATGGATGTCGAAAAGCTACGTGAGGATGCGGGTACAATGAATTGGTCTGCCATAGATGATCTTGAGTCCGTTGATGATCAGTTAGCTCTCCTGAACTCCAACCTTACTGATCTCTATGATCGTCACGCTCCTGTGCGTCCTGTGCGTGTAAAACATCTTCCTGCGCCGTGGCTCAATGATGAGATACGTAGTTATATGGAAAAGAAGACACGAGCTAAGACCAGGTATAAAATAGATCCTTCTGACAGGAATCGTGATAAATTTAAAGAGGTTAGAAATCGCTGCAATACAAAGATACGGGATTTACAGCGACGCCATATTCATCAATCAGTAGAAAATGGGGATCCAGCTAAAGTCTGGCCCTTTCTTAATAAACTCGGAGTGGGCAAATCACGTACTCAACCACTTGCTAATAATATCGACATTAATTCACTTAACAATCACTTCTCCTCTTCGGCAGCAATTGATAGCGCCACTAAATTTACCACATTAAATCGTCTTTCAACGCTGCCTACTCCTAGTTTTCCATCTTTTGTTTTTCGCGCAATCACCGCTTGTGATGTTATGAAGAACGTGCATGCTATTTCTTCGAATGCTGTAGGAAGTGACTGCATTAGTCGCTCTATGATCGTTCCTCTCCTTGACATCCTTTCCCCAGTTATGACCAAAATCCTAAACAAATCCTTATTTTCTGGTGTGTTTCCATCCGCATGGAAGGAAGCACAAATCGTTCCATTGCCAAAAAAGCCTAATCCTAATTCTCCTTCCGACTACCGACCTATTTCCATCCTACCATTTCTCTCCAAGGTCCTTGAAAGGTTGGTTCATCAACAACTCACGTCATTCCTATCCGCAAATAACCTGTTGAACCCCTTTCAATCCGGTTTCCGCCCCGGTCATAGCACGACTACTGCGTTAGTCAATATATCTGACGATATTCGCTTAGGCATGGAAAATCAGAAGCTAACAGTGTTAACTTTGTTAGATTTCAGTAACGCCTTTAACACAGTAGACTATGACATTCTCCTCTCTATCTTGCGTTCTCATAACATATCTCCAACAGTGGTTGACTGGTTTCATAGTTACCTGTACGGGCGCCGACAGCGCATACGCATTGAAGACACCTTCTCTGCGTGGTGTGATATTTCTGCCGGCGTTCCGCAGGGTGGCGTCCTGTCACCTCTCCTCTTCTCAATTTTCATAAATTCTATTACACTCCCACTTACTTCTTCCTATCATTTGTATGCAGACGATCTACAGATTTATACACAAGCGCCACTCTCTGGCCTCCTGGGCGCAATTGATATTACCAACAGAGATCTAAATAGTATCGCAGACTGGAGTCGCTCTTATGGTTTGAGGGTGAATCCAACCAAAACCCAGTGTATTATAATTGGCAGTAGCTGGTACATATCACGTATTGACTATAACTCGTTGCCACAGATTACTTTTGAAGGCACACCAATACCATTCAGTCACAAGGTCAAGAACCTCGGTCTTCTTTTTGATGATACTTTTTCGTGGAACTCTCATGTGTCGGAGGTAAGCAGGAAGGTGTTTGCCGCGTACGGTTCGCTCAAACGACTCAGAAATCTTCTGCCAATCAAAACTAAAATTTCCTTGGCACATTCTCTTCTTCTTCCGATACTGGATTATGCAGATGTTTGTTATCCTGACTTATGTGTTGCACTTCAGAACAAGCTCGAACGTCTGCAGAATCTATGTATTCGCTTTATCTTTGGTCTGCGGAAGTATGACCATGTCTCTGTCTATAGATCCCAGCTTCAATGGCTGCCAATATCCCGTAGGAGGGACTGCCATATCCTTTCTCTCCTTTACTCCATCCTTTCCAATCCCTTTTCTCCTCCTTACCTTAAAGACCGCTTCATTTTCCACTCCTCTACTCTGACGCGTAATCTGCGCTCCAGTAACAATCTCACCTTAAACCTACCTTCCCACAAGACTGATTTCTACGCTAAATCTTTTACGGTACAGGCAATTAAACTGTGGAATTCCTTGCCCGAGAATGTTCGACGAGCTCCGTCTATCGAATCGTTTAAGGAGCAAACAAGAAATTTCTATCTGGCTAATAATGTTTAATGTGTAGCTGTCTAATTTATAAGTATCATTTAAGTAAGTATATGTAGTGATATTCTATCTACCAATTTCTCTGATATATAACGTAGAGTATCCTATCTTATGTAGCATATATTATGTATTAGTTTATCATAAGATATGTATCAGTATATTTGTTTTTATTGAAATATTTATTTAATAGTGTGTAAATATTGTCTAAGTATTATATGTAGTAATATGCACTATCCCGCTTTCTGCTTGTACAATTTCTATACCCAAAGGTTGCCTGGTAGAAATTGCTGCTTTAGCAATAAGGCCGCCTATATTGTACTGTCACGTTTGTTCCTTTTTATTTCTGTTGTATGTGTTTCTTTGTGCAATAAAGAATTTTGTATTGTATTGTATTGTATTGTAATTACATTTGTAAAAAAAAAGCAGTTTTTATGTAAAATGTTAATTTCCGTCAAGTTTATTTAAAGAAGTTGAATAAAAATTTTATTTCCATGAAGGTCAATTATATTAAGAGCACGAAAATTATTCTGTTATTATTTTTACCAAATATTTATGTAACGTACTTATTTTGTTGTCTTTAAAATACATTAAATACCTTTGTTGTAAACCCACAATTATCTCTCATAGTGCAATTAATGTAACCTATCCCATACATGCATAACTAGATTTACTGGACTATACCGCCCGTAGCTGTATCGGTGGCATAATTTCCTGTGCTGAAATATTTATTCGGCTCGTAGCAAGAGCTACGCTGCTACGCCGTAGCGAAATCTACGAGCCTGCTACGGTCGACTGAAGCTAAAGCGCCCACTAAACCTGTTTAGGCTAAGTGAAATACTATTAGGCGTTATGTAACGTTATAAATAACGTTCTTGTGTTTATAATACAGAAAATACTATTTATGAATACGTAAGGAATACATACATACATATAATCACGACATTATCCCTAATGGGGTAGACAAAGCGTAAACGACCTAAACAAAGGTCGTTACGCCACGTCTGACAAAGTTTTGAGGGACGTTTTAAGATAGATTTGTAGGTATATTGCTGTAGTGACAGGTTGTCAGCCCATCGCCTAAATTACAATATACTGAAACCCTCTGATCCCGTAGCTGGTTTATATAGCCCGAGGGGAAATGCAGCTGGCACGTTCTATATTTTGCTCTCGCCAGTCCAGCATGGAAGACGTAAGTAAGGAATGATTAGTATTTTATATTTCATCATCTCATATCACACACAACGTATCTAGATATGACTAATGCCTTGTAATTTTTAACTTTTATAATGTGCTTGATATTTTTACCGAATGATAGGTATTCATACCGGGTGTAAGGGACAGCGTCCCGCAAACTGATAGGGATTGCTCAATCGACAAAACTGAACGACTGTCAGCAAAGATTATATTCAGGAAGTAAAAAAAAAATGTCTTTTCCATACAAAACGATCACATCGATAAGACAATTTGTATGAAAAACAGATTATTTTTCTTTCACTTCCTGAAATACAAACCTGCTGATAGTTATAACTATAAGACATTTTACGGGTTTCTTACCACGATTTAAATTATTTTATGAGTTCCCATATTAAAAATTATTCTATGAGTATGTGGTAAGAAACCGGTAAAATGTCTTATAGTTATAGTGAAAACAACCACGAAAGTTTAAAATTAACTGCTGATAGTTGTTCAGTTTTTTGACTGAGCATCTCGTATCAGTTTGCGGGACGCTGTCCCTTACAGCCCGTATGGGAATTCATCATCCTAGCGTTTATTAATCCCGAACTCGTTAAAAAAGCCAACAGGTGAATCTGAATTCCGCAAATTCTGTGTTTGTTCATTTGAAAGTGTAATTAATCGACTGCTCTCACGCTGCGGTTGTTTTGAACCATTCACTGCGGAACCCCATTCGAGCTACTGTACTATGATATGTATGGAATTTTGTGCCGTTATTTTACCGATTTTCTATTTTGAATATGATTGGGTTCGGTATATACATAGTAAGCAATTAGACGCTTATAATTCAACTAGCGACCCGCCTCGGCTTCTCACGGAAATCATTAGTGTTTCTCTACTATATTATGCATGTATTATACATATAAACCTTCCTCTTGAATCACTCTTTCCATTTCAAGAAACCGCATCAAAGTCCGTTGCGTTATGTTAAAGATCTAAGCATACATAGGGATATAGGGACAGATAAAGCGACTTTGTTTTATACTATGTAGTGATATTAATAATAAAAAAAAGAAGAAACGCATTTTTTATCAGGTTAAAACTGAGATAGCTTAGTTTTCTCAATTGAAGTGGTTTGAGATTATACACCAAAAAACTCTATCATCATTCTATCCATATGTCAATGATAATGACATTGATTTGAAAGTGTAATTAATCGACTGCTCTCACGCTGCCGTTGTTTTGAACCATTCACTGCGGAACCCCATTTGAGCGACTGTACTATGCTATGTATGGAATTATGTACCGTTATTTTACCGATATTCTATTTTGAATATGATTGGGTTCGGTAAATACATAGTAAGCTATTAGACGCTTATAATTCAATACTATTAAAAAAAAAGTTTTTAAGAAGAAACGCATTTTTTATCGGGTTAAATCTGTGATAGCTTAGTTTCCTTAATACATACATACATACATATAATCACGCCTTTATCAATAATGGGGTAGGCAGAGCGTAAACGACCTAAACAAAGGTCGTTCCGCCACGTCTGACAAAGTTTTGAGGGTTATTTAAGATAGATTTGTAGGTATATTGCTGTAGTGACAGGTTGTCAGCCTATCGCCTAAAATACAATATATTGAAAGCGTCGGATCCCTTAGCTGGTTTTTACAGCATGCGTGGGAGGAAATGTAGCTGACACATTCTATGTTTTTTTCTCGCTCCCAGTCCAGCATGGAAGGTTTCCTTAATTCAACTGGTTTGAGTGTCTGTGAGTGTGAAAAAATCTATCATCATTCTATCCATATGTCAATGATAATGACATTGATTTGAAACTGCCTCCGTGGTCTAGTGGCTAGTGCCATTGACTCCCGATCCGGAGGTCCTGGGTTCGATTCCCAGGGGGGAAACACAAAGTTGATATTTGAGAATTTATCACTCTGTGAATTTTTCCCCAGTTTGGTTAGGACATTGCAGGCTGAATCACCTGATTGTCGGAAAAAGAAAAAGATTTCGTGCTTCGGAGGGCACGTTAAGCCGTCGGTCCCGATCGCTGTCTTTGATAGCGGTCGTTACTCAAACCATGTCAGAGGCCTGATAGTTGTGCTACTAGGCGGTTTAAAAACTCTGACACCAGGGTTCATCGGGTCGATAGACTCGATACCCACTCGACAGAAGAAGAAGAAGAAGATTTGAAAGTGTAATTAATCGACGGCTCTCACGTTGCGGTTGCTTTGAACCATTCACTGCGGAACCCTATTTGAGCCACTGTGCTATGCTGTTGATTTAGTATAGAATTCTGTGCCGTTATTTTACTGATTTTCTATTTTGAATATGATTGGGTTCTAAAAATACATAGTAAGCATATTAGAAATAACAAATCAAAAATTCGAACGCTGACGGGATTTGAACCTGCGTCTTTGGTAAATCGGCACAATGCTCTTAACCGCTAAGCTAACAGCAGCCATCACAAATTAGTGATCTGCTATTTTATTACTCGTCATAAGTGGACGTTAGCGACATCTGTTGTATAATATTACAACTATACTTTTTGATTTGTTATTTCTTATATTTTTAGAAATAAAATACCACATTGCAATTAACTATTAGAAAATCACCTAGTAAGGAATTATACGCTTATAATTCAAGATTAATAAAATCATCATTCAGGTCACAGTGGCTGTTGGAATGTAGGCGCAACCCCTCATTTCCAAATCACCTAATATCCAAATCATAATCATAATCACCATCATTCAAAGTGTAATTAATCGCTGCGGTTGCTTTGTACCATTCACTGCGGAACCCCATTTCAGCCACTGTGATGTGCTATTGATAACTAAGTATGGAATTTTGTGTCGTTATTTTACCGATTTTCTATTTTGACAATGATTAGGTTCTGTTAATACGTAGTAAGCAAATAGATGCTAATAATTCAAGATTAATGAATATAATGAAATGAAAAAACCGTACTTCCATGCTGGCCTGGGAGCGAGAGAAAAACATAGAATGTGCCAGCTGCTTTTCCTCCCGGGCATGCTGTAAAAACCAGCTAATGGATCCGAGGGTTTCGGTATATTGCAATTTAGGCGATGGGCTGACAACCTGTCACTACAGCAATATGCCTACAAATTTAAATATCTCTCAAAACTTTGTCAGATCTGCCGGAACGACCTTTGTTTAGGTCGTTTACGCTCTGCCTACCCCATTAGGGATAAAGGCATGATTATATGTATGTATGTAGAAACCGTCAATGTGCATTCTTTATCGGGTTAAGACTGTGATAGCTCAGTTGATCGTTCTGAGTCTTTAGTTCAAGTGGTTCAAGTGTGATTTCCCCGTGTGATGCCGGGTTAGAATAGCATCACCCCATAACTTCCCGTGCCCGTAACCCGCCTTCCAAGCAAGGTGAGTATGGTATATACCCCCAATTGTGGGGAGGCCTATGTCCAGCAGTGGACTGTTGTGGCTGATGTTGATGAAGTGTGATTTTACAACATATAAATCCATGATCATTCAGGTCACAGTTGCTGTTGGACTGTAGGCGCAACCCTTCATTTCCAAATCATAATCATTCAAAGTGTAATTAATCGACTGCCCTCACGCTGCGGTTGCTTTGACCCATTCACTGCGGAACCCCATTTGAGCTGTGGAATTCTGTGACGTTATATCAACGATTTTCTATTATAGATGTCCTGAAAGTTAATAAGACACATATAGTTTATGACTACTAATGAATCTGTGTTGGGATCCATGTGTAATTTTAAAAATAGAATAGTAATTTAATCTGAGCCTACATTATTATACCTACCATGAACTGAGCGTACTGTTTTAATTTGTCAAAGACATATCACATTTGAACTAGACTTAGTAAAATTTGCGTCAACAAATTCATCATACCCACTGAACTAACATTATACTAGAGGTCAGTGATCATACCTACATGATTAAATCCACATACCCATTTTATTTTTAATGATTTTGATAATAATTATGGTATTAACCCAAACTGCGGTTGTTTTAAACTTTTCACCGCGGAACCCCACTAAAGCCACTGTATTTAAACTATTCGTGTTGTGTTTTGTGGCGATGTTTGATCGGTTTTCATTATCAGTCATATATTTGATTTATTGTCAATGAAATTTATGAATATCTGTTATTTAACTTTTTGTTTTATTTATAGGGTAAATAAACATAAATAAATCACAGAAAATAAAAATGTTGGAACTATTTTCCAAAGGTGTGTACAGTATGATTATTATATATGTAAACGAAAATTTTTATAAAAGTTTCAATAAGCCAAAGTTTCTCTTGCATGAGATGACACAGGAAACTAAAACTAATCTAGAAACCAATTTATATAGAACAGGCGTGTTCACGACGAATGCAGGTTGAAAAATCTACAATTTTGTAAAATAAATCAGCGTGCAAGGAAGTACAAGAGGCGTCAGATGGAAAGTGGTTACCGTCGTACTGAACACCTGCCGCCACACTAGGAATACTTTGCATACCTACTACTGCTAGAAAGTAAAAATACTCGTACTTTGCATATCTATATTAAATTCTTATTCTAAATTCTGTAAATAACCTGAACCTCATGTTGAGGCCGATGGTGTAGTGGATAGGGCCGCTGCCTCCTGAGCGGGAGGTCGTGGTTCGAATCCCACCACGTACCAATGTGTTTTTCGGTTTTTGAATTTCATATGTACGTTTATCCGGTGCTTTTTCCGTGCTCCGGGAGGTTAATATCGTTTAATACCGTAGGTATTAGTCGTTAAGCCATAATCAGAGGCCAGTGCTAACCATTGGCGGCTTGAAAACTCTGGCCTAATCTAGGATCGGGTCTGGTTTCCCTTCTGGGTTGCGGAGGTCAGATGGCAGTCGCTCTGTGTAAAAACCAGTACCCCCGTTCAATCTCCCTAGATTAGGCAGCCGACCCTGAGAAGATGATGAACCTGAACCTCATATTCAGTATTGACACAAATGTTTACGGTATTTGATATTTTTACCCTCGATTACTGTAACTGATACGCCGTAGTAATTGAAATAAGTAAATTATAAAATAAAAATATATACCTTTATACTTAAAATCACGCCTTATTCTCTAATGGAGTAGGCAGAGCGAAAACGACCTAAACAAAGGTCGTTCCGCCACGTCCGACAAGTTTTGAGGGTAATTACAGTTGATTATGATGTAAATTGCTATAGTGATTGTCAGCCTATCGCCTGAAATTGCAATACGCCATAACCCTCGACTCTCTTAGCTGGCTTTTACAGTATGCCCGGGAGGAGATGCAGCAGGCACATTCTATGTTTTTCTATCACACCAGCTTGGAAGAATACCTACAGCTAGAAAAAATGCTGAAAAGTACGGTGTCGAGAAAATTGAAAAGGGTTGCTCATTCAACGAAACTGAACAAATTTTATAAAGCTTGTTTTTATCTAAAAAATTAAAATATTGGTTTATCCATACAAATAAATAAAATTGACTGATAGAAGTTTTTATTTTGTTTGGAGGATTCAGTCAGTTTTATTTTTGATGCAGTTTTGCTGATTGAGCGAGTTCAGTTCATACTTATAACCACTGATTTGAGAAGTCGCTACCGCTAGCTTTTACTCTTCTGCGCTCATAACATAACATATCACAATTAATAAGGTACATTATTATACATTAATTATGACACCCCGTCAGGGTATAGCAATATTATAATAGCAGATAGTTTCAGTTTCCAGGTCCGTCTGTTACACCCTGTATAAATCTCATACCTCTGAGTAGATACAGGTATCTACAGCTGAAATCCGGTGCTCACACTCATATCCTATAAGAGATGTCGCTGCTGGTTTTTGATTGGTTTTCGGCTCTGTGGAAATGAAAGAGTTTTAGATTGCATTCGTAACTTGAGATGACAAATCTGATAGACTTTAAAGTAAGTTTTACATTTTACACAATACCACCACACATGAATCCCTTACGGAGTAGGCAGATAGCGTCAAGTACCTCAGGCGACCTGAGCCGTTTTGGGCACATCTGAAAAGGTTTGCAAGCCATTTTTAAGGAAAAAGCTGTGTATTTTTTTTTATTTTCCTTTTCTTCCATGCTAGGGTGGGAGCGAGAGAAAAACGTAGAATATTCCAGCTGCATTTCCTCCCGGGCATGCTGCAGAAACCAGCTAAGGCATCCGAGTGTTTCAGTATATTGTAATTTAGGCGATGGGCTGACAACCTGTCACTATCATAAATAACCCTCAACACTTTGTCAAACGTGGCGGAATGACCTTTGTTTAGGTTGTTTACGCTCTGCCTACCACCCCATTAGGGATAACCGCGTGATTATATGTAAGTATATATGTAAGCTGTGTTCTTTAATGAACGTGAAATTATAAGTACTATAAAAATTGCTTGTACAAGGTGGCGCAAAAGAAGTCATCCGATGTTGTTTGGCTCTCATTTTTTTTCTAAATGAAAAACTTCGAATCTGTTTTTTGATTATATTTATTTGCACCTTTAGAATTTTACTGGTCAAGTCGAGAAGATGATATCGGCCAAATGGGCGCCGTTACAATTGATTGCCATACGGGCTCGTTTTATGGCATTTTTCATCACTTCGGCGAGAACTTCGGGCGACAGATTCTCGCACTCGTGTCGAATGTTGTCTTTGAGGGCTTCCAAGGTCTCAGGCTTGTTGACGTAAACACGAGACTTCAAAAAACCCCATAAAAAGAAGTCCGGGACCGTTAAATCGGGCGATCTGGCCGGCCAGTGCAAATCGCCAAAACGAGAGATTAGGCGACCCGGAAATGCCGCCTTCAGAATGTCGGTTGTGGCTCGTGCAGTGTGCGCCGTTGCCCCGTCCTGTTGGAACCACATGTCCTCCAGTCCCAATTCGTCCAATTGCGGCAGAAAAAATTCGGTCAACATGGCCCTATAGCGCGCACCGTCCACTGTTGTCGTTTGACCCGCGGCGTTCTCGAAAAAAAATGGCCCGATGACTCCTCCAGCGTGAACAGCGCACCACGCAGTCACTTTGAGCGGGTGTAACGGCTCCTCGTGCATCACTCGTGGATTCTCGGTGCCCCAGAAGCGATAATTTTGCCGATTCACGTAACCGCTGAGGTGGAAATGAGCCTCATCGCTCATGATGATTTTGGTCGAAAAATTGTCCAATTCTTCCTCGAGATTGAGGATGGCTTGGGCGTAGGTTACGCGCGTTTGGCGGTCGGCAGGCAGCAGCTGATGCACGGTCTGGACTTTGTAAGGAAACATCTTCAAGTCTCGCACCAAAATTCGCTGCAAGGACCGCCGGCTGAGGCCCAATTGCGTGGCACGTCGTCTGGTCGATGTTTCGGGGCTCACTTCAACGTCCTCGGCTACAGCGGCGATATTCTCGGCAGAACGGGCGCTCCGGGGCCGGCCACTCTTAGCAACGTCTCGTGTGGTCCCATACTCTTCAAGGTTGGTGGCTAAACGTCGCAGTGTTTGCGCAGTCGGTGTCGGACGGCCGGGGAATCGGCGACGGAATTCGCGCTGCGCCAACACCACAGACGAATTGTTACTCAAAAAAATAGACACGATTTTTCCGCGTTCTTGGGGAGTGTATCGCTCCATGGCTTGTTCACTTGTATTCTGCATCTGTCTAGTCCACAAATGTCAAAACAGATTTGACATTGGCGGCCATTTGCAAAAATGAGAGCATCTTCCAATAGGGTGATTTCTTTTGCGCCACCTGTTATAGGTATTAATTCATTTTTTACGAGTGCGTAAACCTTTGCCTCATGAACCGAAAAGAGTAACCTATTACAAAAAAGTCACAGCCACTTTGAGAGCCCCGTGATAATAAGGCTTGTTTTTTACATAAATACCTAATGTTGGAGTTTAGTGGCAGTCGATAGGGCACGGGGGAGGCATAAACTGGGTTCGTTCCTTGTTTATGTACCTGAGGAGCGCGTCATAACATTTTTATAGTGAAACAACCCATAAAGCCTGTTTTGTAGCGGCTTAAAACGCAAAATATTCGAGAGGATATTTGTGTGATTCAAAACAATATGTACCTCTTTGTTTTATTTATAAAAGTTACATAAACTTTTGAAGTTCAGCACTATGAAAATATCTTTATTACCTATATTTATTGCTTTTAAGCGTTACAACTACCTACTATTGTAGGATAGGATATAAGCACTTTTTTTATACAGCCAGAACTTGAATCCACGACACCAGCTACCCAACTAACTGAGATGTCGCATAATTTGACCACCATCCGTGCAAAATTTCGGTTCTCCTTCAACGTTGATGTGTGACGTCGCGTGAAATTTATGATTTCGATTTATTTTTAAACAGAGAGTCCCATTTCCGGAATAGGTTAGCTGTTATTTTCAAAACATTTTTTTATTTGCTAAAATATTAAACCTAACATGCACCTAGGTAATAGTTATTTCTTGCCAGACCAGTCTACTCGCGAGGGGAAATAAAAATAATCGAGGTGAAAAACCCGTTCCAAATATGAAATAGGAACCGTCATTCTACCGAAATGCACCAGACTAATCACTCGACAAATTCAGCTCCCATCGCGTACCATCGAAAGCCATTTATTTATTCAGTGACTTGAACGCAGCCAGCGACGCGAAAACGTCTCTGTATCCTGCAATTAGCATCGCTGCTAAAGGTTGTTCTAGTATGCTTTACTTCTATCCTGTTGAGGAAGGACCCGATGAACGCTGTTGTCAGAGTTTATCGAAGGTCATTTATTTATTCAGTGACTTGAACGCAGCTAGCGGGACGGAAAGTCTCTGGCTGCATTGGATCGCGCAATAAGCATCTCTGCTAAAGGTTTTCTAGTAGGCTTTACTTCTATAGAATCGAGGAAGGGCCTGTTGAACCATTCTACCAAAATGCACCAGACTAATCACTCGACAAATTCAGCTCCCATCGCGTACCATTGAAAGCCATTTATTTATTCAGTGACTTGAACGCAGCCAGCGACGCGAAAACGTCTCTGTATCCTGCAATTAGCATCGCTGCTAAAGGTTGTTCTAGTATGCTTTACTTCTATCCTGTTGAGGAAGGACCCGATGAACGCTGTTGTCAGAGTTTATCGAAGGCCATTTATTTATTCAGTGACTTGAACGCAGCTAGCGGGACGGAAACGTCTCTGGCTGCATTGGATCGCGCAATAAGCATCTCTGCTAAAGGTTTTCTAGTAGGCTTTACTTCTATAGAATCGAGGAAGGACCTGTTGAACCATTCTACCAAAATGCACCAGACTAATCACTCGACAAATTCAGCTCCCATCGCGTACCATCGAAAGCCATTTATTTATTCAGTGACTTGAACGCAGCCAGCGACGCGAAAACGTCTCTGTATCCTGCAATTAGCATCGCTGCTAAAGGTTGTTCTAGTACGCTTTACTTCTATCCAGTTGAAGAAGAACGCGGAAACGTCTCTTGCTGCATTGGATCGCGCAATAAGCATCTCTGCTGAGGGTTGTTCTAGTAGGCTTTACTTCTATAGAATCAAGGAAAGACCTATTGAATCTTGATGTCAGAGTTTATCGAAAGCCATTTAATTATTCAATGACTTAAACGCAGCCAGCGACGCGAAAACGTCTCTGTATCGTGCAATTAGCATCGCTGCTAAAGGTTGTTCTAGTACGCTTTACTTCTATCCAGTTGAGGAAGAAACTGATGAACGCTGTTGTCAGAGTTTATCGAAAGCCATTTAATTATTCAGTGACTTTAACGCAGCTAGCGGCGCAGAAACGTCTCTGGCTGCAAGTATCGCGGAATAAACATTGCTGCTAAGGGTTGTTCTACTAGGTTTTACTTCTATTGAGTCCAAGAAAGACCTGATGAACCCTGATGTCACAGTTTATCGAAAGCCAGTCATATTGTGACTACATTATTTTCTTCTTTAGTTTATTTTAATATCCCGAATTAATGTACTGTAAATGAATGTTTATCTGAAATAAATAATTTAAATTGCGCGGAAACATCTGTGGCTGCATTGTATCGTGCAATTCGCATCTCTGCTAAGGGTTGTTCTACTACCTACGGTTTTCTCCTACCAAATGGGTAATCGAGTCTACTAAGAACACATTAAACGACTCCATAAACCTTGGTGTCTAAATAAAAATCACCTGCTAGTCGATTAAAAACTTTAAGGGCCGTATTTATTAAGCAACACTTGAGATTGACAGCTAGTTTGAGTTCGTATCAGAAATGTCATTGCCGTACATTATGGCCTGTCAAATCCATACTTAATATTGCTCTCAATCTTGAGATCGTTATGTGAATACGAGCCTAACTCTCACAACTGAAGTTCACGGAATTAGCATTTGCAGAAATGAAAATTAACGAAAATGATCTTCCGTGGAAATGGGCTTTCACAGAAACGTTCTTAACAGACATAATGGACATTACTAATGAAAAGGTTTTTGGTACATTCTTATTCCCGTGGTGGCTACGATCGCTCCCTTGGTGATCGCTCCGCACCTTGTTGTCAAATAAATATCTTTATGGAAAATATTTGAAAAATCTATAATAGCAAACCCATTTATTATGAAGCGCACTAGAGCAACCCGCATCGGTACTGCGACAGAATAATTGGTGCCTTGTTAAGACAGCATCAGCGCATCAGCCACTGTCTAGGCACTTACAGATTTACGTCACGTAAGTGGCCATGTTTGGCAGACAGACTAGGTACATAGATGAGTGAGATTGACGCACTTTATACGCGTGTGCTTGATTTTCTAGGTCTCTGCGAGTTCTGAGAGTTCCCATGAAGTAGGTGAAAAGTATAAAACTCTTAGTAAATGCCATGTTTGGTAGCCAGACTAGGTACATGTAGATGAGTGAGATTGACGCACTTTATACGCGTGTGCTTGATTTTCTAGGTCTCTGCGAGTACTGAGAGTTCCCATGAAGTAGGTGAAAAGTATAAAACTCTTAGTAAATGCCATGTTTGGTAGCCAGACTAGGTACATGTAGATGAGTGAGATTGACGCACTTTATACGCGTGTGCTTGATTTTCTAGGTCTCTGCGAGTTCTGAGAGTTCCCATGAAGTAGGTGAAAAGTATAAAACTCTTAGTAAATGCCATGTTTGGTAGCCAGACTAGGTACATGTAGATGAGTGAGATTGACGCACTTTATACGCGTGTGCTTGATTTTCTAGGTCTCTGCGAGTTCTGAGAGTTCCCATGAAGTAGGTGAAAAGTATAAAACTCTTAGTAAATGCCATGTTTGGTAGCCAGACTAGGTACATGTAGATGAGTGAGATTGACGCACTTTATACGCGTGTGCTTGATTTTCTAGGTCTTTGCGAGTACTGAGAGTTCCCATGAAGTAGGTGAAAAGTAGATGGCGATCAAAAGAAGAGGCCTATACTCAGCAGTGCGTAGACGTAGGCTGAAATGATGATGATGATGAGGTGAAAAGTATAAAACTCGTAGATAATGCGATTTTTACTCCGTAAATTGCCATAATTGGCAGCCAGAATAGTTATTGGATGAGTGAGACTACGTATAGTTGAGATTGACGCACTTTATATGGGCATGTTTGACTTTTTAAGCTTTGGCAAAGCGTAGAGCACGGCATAAAGGATACAACGTTTACATCTGCAAGTTAAAAAACCCGTAGGTTTTGCGATTTACATCAACCTGACAAAATACATGTAAATGAGACTAGTTGAGATTGACACACTTGTGTGACGTGTTTGATTTCATAAGACTTTCTGAAATATTTCCTGTTTAAGAACTACGTGTGGGACTTGTTCAGAATAGCATCTGCCTTACTTTACTGTAATATTTTTTTTTTTTACGAGCTGCTTGAATCATTTAATTTGGTCATAATAAACTTAGGCTCGTATTTATGAAGCGATATCAAACTTGAGAGCAATATTAAGTATGGATTTGACAGGCCAGTTTGTACTGAAGTGACATTTCTGATACAAACTCAAACTTGTTGTCACTCATGAGAGCTAATTACAAATACGGCCCTTAAATACTAACTCAAAAGATATTTCTAATGTCGATAATTCCACCGCAAGCCGTTTCGGTTGGGAATGTACCCATTACGCTAGCAGCATTGCCCCTTTGGATGATTAAAGAGATGCGTTGTACCAGGAACGACGTGGAGCCGGCGTCATCTCCGTTATTTCTCAGACGTCTACCAAGTTCCTTGATGAAGGTTATGGCCTTTTCACACCAGACGCCCAAGACCTCAACCGCAAAAGGCGCGAAGGTATACTGAGCCTTAAGGGCGTTGTACTTCAGATGATTCTGGGCGGACGACCACTCAGCAGCGGAACCTGCCCCCCTGTAGGTATTGTAATGGCCGACTAACGAATATACACACAAAATTATCTCTTTCATGCTGGACGGAGAGCGAGAGAAAAACATTGAATGTGCCAACTGCATTTAGTAAGGGCATGCTGTAAAACCTAGCTAAGGGATCCGAGGATTTCAGTATATTGTAATTTAGGCGATGGGCTGACACTTCCTGTCACTTCAACAATATACCTACAAATCTATCTTCAATAAGATATGGCGAAACGACCTCTGTTTATGTCGTTTACACTCTGCCTACCCCATTAGGGATAAAGGCGTGATTATATGTATGTATGTATTATCTAGAAAACGGCTTCGTTGCTACCTGTGAATGTAACATTTCAAGTATATCAATTGCCCCATCAACGGGGAAAGCCCATTTCCAGCAGTTCTAGTAAATTACGAAAACGTCTAGACTATGTTAACTAGCTACTTTCCATCAGGTAGGTAATATATTCTTGCTACCAACTCTTTTGTTTACAAAATGGTTATTTTTTCTGGTAAGGTGCAATACAAGATACTTTATTGCACAAAGAAACACAAATACAGCAGAAAAGTAAGGTACAAAACAGTACCTTTACACAGTAGGCCTTATTGCTAAAGCAGCAATATCTACCAGGCAAACTTAAGGTACATTTGATTACGTGGAATACATTTTTGCATGAAATATGATATTTTATTTTCAATCAATTTTAATTAAGCACGTGTTTTTCGGCTCAGTTAGGTATATTCTTAGCCTTAGCCTTAACCTTTCTTCCATGCTGGTCTGAGAGCGAGAGAAAAACATAGAATGTGCCTGCTGCATTTCCTCCCGGGCATGCTGTAAAAACCAGGTAAGGGATCTGAGGGTTTCAGTATATTGTAATTTAGGCGATGGGCTGACAATCTGTCACTACAGCAATATACCTACAAATCTTTCTTAAATAACCCTCAAAACCTTGTCAGACGTGGCGGAATGACCTTTGTTTAGGTCGTTTACGCTCTGCCTACCCCAATAGGAATAAAGGCGTGATTATATGTATGTATGTATAAACCTTAAGCTGAAACGATTTTTTTGTAGTAAAATAGAGGTTTATGCAGTAAAATAGAGTGTTACACAAGTCAGCGAGCCACTATCCGTCCGGGAAATGGATTACACCAATTTAGCATATTGTGCGCCTGGCTATTATGGCATCAGGAACTTTTGTTGGGCAGTTGGTGCCTTTTTCTGTTGTTCAGTTGTTACCAAGTAAACCTGACTTGTTTGGGTTCTGAGAAAGGAAGTCAGGTATGAAAATTAGCCGCAAATATAGCTCATCTAAATGAAATTATCACTTGTATTGAGGTTCCATGTGGTTGGTAAATAAGGCACACAAAAACAATATAAATAAAACATCGTAAGTGTTACATATTGTATGATTCTAGAAATTTGACATTCAATTGAAACTTTAAAATAGCATAAATAGCATCCAATTCGCTGACAATTTTCTTTCAAAAATATTGCACATTTTCGTCTTGCAACATAACATGCATGAATAACAATTTTGGCGCCCTAATATGATTTTTAAAGAAAATAAAGAAAATAGGCCCCTTTGAAGCGGTTGCTCCGCTGCGCACCCTACTCGCGCTAATTTCAGCCCCCGCCCTTTGAACCGCTCAACTCAATCGAAAAGTCGATCTTTTGGTTAAACATCACAAATGAAAAGTCGGAATGTTTTAAGTGATTGGAGAAATCGAAAGTGTTTTTAAGATTCCCAGCTACAGAACAAAGAGAATTGGCGATTTATCGGAGGAAATTGCGTTTATTTCATTTTGGAATTTCTTTAAAAGCGATTTGATTGTTCAATTCGATTCTTAATTTTAATTGGTACGGATCAGTGATTCGTACTTTATACAAAGCTAAATAAATGTTTGGTGTAAAACATTACCACAGACTACTTGTTTGGCTCGAATAGCATTAGATATTTTATCAGTGGCAAGAATTTATCAAGTTTTTACCTATTAGGTCTACAGAAATGCAATGCAACTTAATAGAAAACTCGTAATGCCTCTCAATTGTTATGTGACCAACAAACTATATCAGCTAAAAGAATCATCAAACTGAAACTGTGCACACTGAAAAATGCTTTTAAATCAAATGAATTTAAAAACTCGGTACAAGCACTGACTTTACACAAAAACAGCGTTTCAAACGCAGACCCAAGTAAGTGTTGCAAGTGCAAAACATAAAATTTCCTACGCCCCCACTTCATCTGTAGTTACAAAGTCCGTACTAAGTGGTGAAACTGGTGAACCCTCACCGTTAATGCTTGCCTTTGATGTTGCCAAGTCAATCGGAATGATATCCTTTTGTTAAACATCAGATAACTCTATATACGCCAGAATATTATTTTTCGCGCTCGACTTGCTAAGAAGATTGGCACATCTGCGTTGCAAATCTGCTATTTTGGTTGGCGTAAGTATTATTTTAGCTCGATCGGTTTGAATAAGTGGTTTTTAGAGTAGGGGTGATACAGTAATAAAAGTTGTGTTTGATGTTGTAGAAAATTACTCTATATTTACTACTTCTTCTGCTTGTCGTGACGATCATTTAGGCGTTTTTTTATTACTATTTACTACTTACCTACTTATTATCTCTATTATTGTTTCGGGCGTAATAGAATTTATTAAGTTTTTAAATTATTTATTGTAAAACTAGTACCTTACTAGTTTTACAATAAAAAAATAAACCTTTAAAAACTTAATTTTAACTTTTTACCTAATAGGTAAAAACTTAATAAATTGAACACACAAAAGAAGCCACTAATAAAAAATATATTTAATGCTATTCAAGCCAAAAAAGTGGTCTGTGGTAGGTCTGAAGTAGGAAAGGCCTACTTGGAGATTTTATGTGAATTTTGCTAAATACAAATTGATATTTATTTTTTAGCCGCTTTATAGGTACTAAATAGTATTATAAATTTTACTCAAATTGTTGGAATACCAATAAAGTTACGTAATCCATTTCAAAGTTCAATAACAAAATTAATAAAATATAACGAGCCATTGGAAGCTCAGAGCACATCTCGATGCCTCCAATATCACAATGTTCCAGCACAGATTACACTGAGCCAATTTCCGAAGAAAACCCATCTTCTAAGTTACATCCTACGAACCAAGAGATATGTAAAGATATGTAACAACAGTAAAACGTTATGACAAGACGAAACGAACTTCTAAACCCGATAGAACTTTCCGCCCCCGGAACAGAATTCAGGCAATCTTGAACCTTAACACAAAGTTGTACAGACGTAAACAAATAGATCCAGGAGTTTGTAGGAGCAGTTTTATGTTGGCTCTAAATATCAAAGTGTTACAGCGGGCCTAAACTTTTTACAGCTTGTATGCTCGGAGTGTAGTGTCAATTTATGAAATTTATTCGGCTACATTTTAATCTAATACATCGCACTACATTGACATCAGCACACGTCGCAGAGAGATATTAACAAAAATACATATAATCACGCCTTTACCCCTAATGGGGTAGACAGATCGTAACCAACCTAAACAAAGGCCACCACGTCTGACAAAGTTTTGAGGGTTATTTAAGATAGATTTATAGGTATATTGCTTTAGTGACAGGTTGTCAGTATATCGCCTAAATTAGAATAAACTGAAACCCTCGGATTCTTTAGCTGGTTTTTACAGCATGAGGAGATACAGCTGACACATTCTATATCATTCTCTCGTTCCCAATCCAGCATGAAAGAACTATAACAATACAATTTTAAGAGTTTCTCCTTTTAGAAAAGTACCCAAGAAATAATCAACAGGACTGACTAAGTTCTTTCCTCTGCACGTTTCCAGCATAATGTTTAAACATTTGGCTTAAATGACTAAAATATAGTTCAGGAATTAGAAGGTATTTAGTTAGCGCATTAGTAGAGAAGCTTCTACTGCTAGTAGCTTGTTCCACTTTGCATTACAGCTTGCATTAAAGCCGTCGAGAGAAATATCACAGCCATTTAGTTATTTTACATACCATAACATACTGCGGGGTTTGGAGGAACGAGCAAAGTATATCTACTTTGTAGTGCAAATTGAGCAAATACAGAGAAGAGATTCTGCGAATGCTGACAGATATCTTGAAAAGTTTGATATAAAAAAACAGGGATTCACAGTATAGGCTTAAAAACTATCAGAATAATTGAGTCTCTTCCTCTTAGCGAGTGGATTCTCGAGTCGATAGACCCGATGAACTCTGATGTCAGGGTTTTCGAACCGCCTAGTAGCACAGCTATTTAAGTCTAAAATCAAACAACATGTGGGAACTCGGTATAAGGTATTTGGACTACGAAATATATCACTTCCAAAAAAAATGGATGGACCCAGTTCGTTCAAATGCGTCCTATACCCATTGAATTTCGGAATGTGATTATGTATTTCGTGAAGTTTTAGATAGGTACCTTGAACGAGTTTTTCTTAAAGTTTGTTTAGATTTTCGTTGAGAAAATACATACTGATCAGACATAATGATTAGCCATTGTAAACGCGTACTTATCAAAGAGCTTCTACAAGTGATTTAACCGACTTCAAAATCATCAAAATAGACAAGACAGTTCATTCTATTGAAACACGAGAAGTCACGTTCAATTTGCACTATTCTACCCACCTGAACCTATTTAATTCCTGCTAAAGCCCGCTAGAGTATACTTACTCGTACCTACGCTTGTTCATTTAAACTGCGTAGGCGACACTACCTTTATCTTACTGGAAATGAAAGGCAAAAACAATATTTATTAATTTTCACAGAACAATATTTATACAATTTTATATTTCGTATTACTTATCTATCATCTTCCAATAAGCATTGTATAAAGTTATGATTGTTAATGGTATTGGCTTGCTACACAAGTATTACCTACTCAATCTTATCTTAAAAGTGTACTACTTTTAGATATGAATTTTGTCAATAATATCACTCATATTGATAGTATACAGTTTGTCCAATTCATGATTCTAATTCAATAATTGTAGATTATGATCGAAGATAAGACAAAATATATTTATTTGCTTAGAATAAGATACATTACATAGATGGTTAGTTTTGAAGGTCCTTCTAGTCAGCCATGGTAAATATAGCATGCAAATATTTAATTAAAATTTTAAACATTGTATATATACAAACATACATATAATCACGCCTTCATCCCTAATGGGGTAGGCAGAGCGTAAACGACCTAAACAAAGGCCGTTCCGCCGCGTCTGACAAAGTCTTGAGGGTCATTAATGAAAGATTTGTACGTATATTGCTGTAGTGACAGGTTGTCAGCCCATCGCCTAAATTACAATATACTGAAACCCTCAGATCCCTTAGCTGTTTTTTTACAGCATGCTCGGGAGGAAATGCACACATTCTATGTTTTTCTCTCACTCCCAGTCCACCATGAAATATATAGTATAAGCTAAATCATCTAAATGTTTTTGTTATCTAGAAATTCTTTTACAGAGTAGAAACCGCGCATCATAAGCTTTTTACACATTTCATAAACCACTATTAAGACAGCTAGAATAGAATTCTTAACCTATAAATAGTTTCAGACGCATAGCATAATCTAGTATTTTTCTTTCGACGCATTTTTTCCGAAACAAGTCATCTATCAGAGCAGCTGGAAGAGAACTACCTCTTCTATCTCCTTCTATATCCAAGTACTTTACGACCTTTCCACTCATTATGTGGCGAGACCGGGCAAGGCGCAGTGACCCCGCAGTACCCCGCAGCCCTATGAATTGAAATACTTACAGTAATTATACCCTACAATACCAAGTTCTTCGTCCCGCGGTTTTGATTGCTGTAAAATGAGATATCCTGTGAGAAATGGGCTGCCTACTGCCCGCGGCATAGCCATCTATGTGTTATTGCAAGTCATAGTCTAGCATCCCAAAAACCACATCTATACGGGGTGTAAGGGACAGCGTGCCTCAAACTGATAGGGATTGCTCAGTCAACGATACTAAACAACCATTCCCGGTTTTTTTTTTTAGGAAAATAATAAAAAAATGCATTTCTATACAAACTGTCTGATAAAGGTGGACATTTTGTATGGAAAAGTCTTTTTTTTCATCTCCTGAAAGAATTTCCTGATGAATGTTGTTCAGTATTGTTGACTGAGCTACCCCATTTAGTTTGCGGGACGCTGTCCCTTACACTCGGTATATTGCTTACGATTTTCAAAGTACCAACGGGGATTTTTGCTATTTCTGACAAAACACTGTATCCTCGGTTAACTATTTTAAGAAGGTAAAATCCACTAAACATCCATACTGGTCTAGTCTAGCTATTTCAGCATGAAGGAGTCACAAACATACACAAAGTTTCGCATTTATAATAAGTGTGACTACAAAGGTTAAGGCGGATTTATGCTTTTAATTTCAACACCTGGCCGGTTTTGCCGCGGGTTCGATGTTAGTTTTAGAATAATTTAGCATACTAAGTGTTTAAAACACCGCCGGTGTGAAAGTAGTTTAGTAATTATAATGTACTTTGTCTTCATAAAGGTCTTTAGAGAATCTCGTCTGTTTTAATGAAGGAGGTGTTCGCGAACGAGGGCCGCGTTAAAGTAATTTCCATGCGTAGCTCGTTATAAGTTGACTCTGTGGTGTACTGGTCTGAGTATTGGGCTGTCGATCTGGAGAACCTGAATTCGACTTTTACGCAGATTTCATTATTTTCCACAGATTAAAAAAAAAACGATGGTGCACAGTGGATAGGGCTGCGTCCTGAGCGGGAGGTTATGGTTCAATCCCACCGCGTTCCAATGTGTTTTTCGATTTTAGAACTTCATATGTACGTTTATTCGGCGCTTTCCCGTGCCTCGGAAGGCACGTTGAGCCGTTGGTCCCGGTTAATATCGTTTAATACCGTAGATATTAGTCGTTAAACCATGTCAGAGGCCAGTGCTAAGCATTGGTGGCTTGAAAACTCTGAACTAATCTATGATTGGGTCTGGTTTCGCTTCTGGGTTGCGGAGGTCAGATGGCAGTCGCTCTGTATAAAAACCAGTACCCTCGTTTAATCCTTTAGATTAGGTAGCCGACCCCATGAGATACGAGGTAAGGCTAGGGAGATGATGGTTAGGCTTGATGGAAGTTGAATTACCTGATTGTCTATCAAGATCGTTGATTTTTCGTAGGGTACCTAGCAGTTTTGGTCCCTGATGTCAGCGGCATAACAGTCGGTTAAAAAAATACAGACATCATGCCTAACAGCCCACTTATAGAAAAAAAATGTGAACGTGGTTCATACCTAAATGGAAATATGTAAACGTTTACCAAAACAGTGGACTCCCCTACTAATATAAATAAAGTTTGTAGGTATTTGTTACTTGCTATTTGATTCAACGTAGTGCGACACAATCGTACAAAATATTTCAAGTGACATTTATCCAAGGCTCTGATCACATTCTAAGCCGATTACACCCCCAAAAATATTTATTAGTAAACGAAAAACATAAAGGGCCGGAAACAACACTAATTCAAAACTCGTAGTTATTTCAAATGGCCGTGGGGCGGGCTCGTGTATACTTTCACATTCCTTGAAGCAGCTTTTACTGGTGAAGTATGAGGAAGGCTTTTTGTGTTGCATTGCTCCACGAGCTTGGTCCTCCGGCTCCGTCCTACAATCGGACTTCTAGGCTCGTAATTATAAACAGCACTTGAGATTGACAGCTAGTTTGAGTCCGTATCTGAAATGTCATTACAGTACAACGGGACCTGTCCAATCCATACTTAATATTACTCTCAATCTATATCGATTTAAAAATACGAGCCTTAGACGCGCCGCAAGATTTGGTCAGTTTCACAAACGATCATCGGCACTCCGCCAATGCCACTGCATTGACGAATTATCATTCCGCGAAATGAGTAACCAAAACTCGACGTAATTAAAATATGAGGGAGGTCCCCCGCGGTAGTTTATTTTTCCCAGGATGATGATGATGATGACTATTATGATGATCACGAAGATGGTAATGATGATGTTGATGACTTATCATGACGATGATAATGATGACTATTATGATTATCATGAAGATGATAAAGATGATGTTGATGACTGATCATGACAATGATTATGATGATCATGAAGATGATAATGACGATGTTGATGACTCATCATGACGATGATGATGATGATCATGAAGATGATAATGATGATGTTAATGACTGATCATGCCGATGATAATGATGACTATTATGATTATCATGAAGATGATAAAGATGATGTTGATGACTGATCATGACAATGATTATGATGATCATGAAGATGATAATGATGATCATGAAGATGATAATGCCGATGTTAATGACTCATCATGACGATGATGATGATGATCATGAAGATGATAATGATGATGTTAATGACTGATCATGCCGATGATAATGATGACTATTATGATGATCATGAAGATGATAAAGATGATGTTGATGACTGATCATGACAATGATTATGATGATCATGAAGATGATAATGACTATGTTGATGACTCATCATGACGATGATGATGATGATCATAAGGATGATAATAATGATGTTAATGACTGATCATGCCGATGATAATGATGACTATTTTGAAGATCATGAACATGATAATGATGATGTTGATGACTGATCATGCCGATGATAAAGATGACTATTTTGATGATCATGAAGATGACAATGATGATGTCGATGACTGCTCATGGCGATGATGATTATGGCTATTGTGATGATCATGAAGATGATAATGATGATGTTGATGACTGCTCATGGCGATGATGATTATGGCTATTGTGATGATCATGAAGATGATAATGATGATGTTGATGACTGATCATGCCGATGATAAAGATGACTATTTTGATGATCATGAAGATGACAATGATGATGTCGATGACTGCTCATGGCGATGATGTTTATGGCTATTGTGATGATCATGAAGATGATAATGATGATGTTTTCTGAGTTTCTGACTAAGTCCAGGCACGATGTGTTTATGGTTGCCCGTAAGCACTTCAGTGTCAGAAATTGCTGGTCGTCGGAAGGAAAAATTGTAATCCTGCTGCCTGATAAAACGCGCAAGAAGATTGAGGTTATGAGTGAACTTCAGAGCCTGATGTCTTCGTGTCCTGCAGTGAAGGACTCCAGACCAGCTCCTGGGGCAGAGAAAGTCAAGCCAGCTGCACCGACTCAGGCCATCACCAAGGGTACTCTTCAGGTGCCTTCGAAAAATGTGCCCGCAACTGCTTCCAATCGGAACCTCAGAACCCGGCCGAATTAAGGTGATGTTTGGTTGGTTATTCGCGATTTCTTCGATTGCCTCCTTAAGTTAGTCACTTATGCATACTTTTTGTCATTATTTTTAGTGTTTAGTATTACTTTAATTTTCGTGTTGAGGTTATTTTGATTTTTTCTTTTCTTGTCACAGTTGTCAGTCTGACGTTTCGTTTTGTTTTTGTATGTGTTACCAATGTTTTCGACGCGTTCAGTATTTCTCACTTGTTTCTCGTTTTAATTTATTACCGATACCGATTACTGATACGTTCGTCCTATTTTGTTTTGTGTAATTTTGTAAAGTGTATGTTGAACTTCTGTTTCTTACAGTAAACCGCGGTAAGTGTTGGTTTGACAGGTTTTAGAAACCACTAGGAATATTTATTACGTTTTTAAATTATTTATTTCTTTAAGTTATTTTAATATTTTATTTTAGTCATATATATTTTACTTATTTATATAATTATTATTTTATTTATTCATGGATAATTTGGCAGATATTAACGATAGTTTCTTCTCTTGTTCTTCATCTGATAACTTTCTTAGCGCAGACAGTGATAGTGACAGAGATAACGACTGCTCACTACCTTCTGCTAAGCCCTCTGCGCTCTCTGTTCATGAACAGTTAAAGGCATCCTTCTCAAAATTCCCGAACAACTTCAACGTTGTTCATATTAATGCCCAGAGTGTTCCTGGTCACTATTCTGATTTCGTGGCGTCCTTTAGCGGTACCCCTGTAGATGCTATTCTCATTTCAGAAACTCTTCTCAAACCCTCTCTTTCTTCTTACCAATTTCCGTTACCTGGTTTCAAACTTATACGCAATGACCGTACCGGCAAGGGATATGGGGGAGTTGCCATCTATTTACGTGCCGATATAGTGCACAAGGTTATCAGTGCATCACCTAGTGCTTACTCACACTCTGCTGAACACCTTTTCGTAGAAATTACTCTTCATCATAAAAAAATGCTGCTTGGTGTGTTGTATAGCCCGAATAAGCGGATCGATTATTTTAGCTCACTTGAAAACCTATTGTGCACTTATAGCCCAAGTTACGACCATACGCTTTTGCTTGGTGACTTTAATACCTGCTTAATTAAAAATGATTATCGTACTCATAAACTCCAATCCCTCTTGTCCGCGGTCAATCTTCACATTCTTCCCCTTTCTGCTACGCATCACGTTCCAAATCTCACTCCCTCTCTTTTAGATATCATGATCACATCATCTATGGAGAAAATTGCCACCCATGGTCAATTTCCCGCTAGCTTCTCCCATCATGATCTTATCTATTTATCTTTCAAGATTCGTCCTCCCAGGCGTAAATCTAAATTTCTTCACTTACGCAGTTTTCGGGGTATAGATTTGGAGGCTTTAAGGCGAGATGTATCCTATATAGATTGGACTCCTGTGCTTGCTACTGACGACATTGATTTAAAGGTTCTGGAGTTACAACAGGCTATTCTGAAATTGTACGACATTCATGCACCTGTTAAAAAGGTCAAAGTTAGACATACGCCTGCTCCTTGGCTAACCACTGACATTAAAAGCATGATGGCTAAGCGCGATAGGGCTAAAATAAGGTATAGGAGATTCCAAACTGACCGGAACTTGGCCCGGTTTAAGTTCTTAAGAAATCATTGTAGTCGTTTGTGTAGAGATGCCAAAAGACGCCACATTCACAAGTCCATCGAAGATTGTAGTCCTACACAAGTGTGGCAGTTCCTAAAAACGCTTGGCATTGGAAAAATCGCAACATCGTCTAATGGTTCCGTAGATCTGAATGCACTTAACTGTCATTTTTCTTCTCCACCTACGACCTTAGACGATGTTGTAAAATCTAAAACAATTTCTCTTCTTTGCAACCAACCATTGCGAGCGTTCTCTTCCTTTTGTTTCACTGTGGTCTCTGAGGATGATGTTAAAAAGCATGTTCTATCTATAACTTATAACGTATGATCTCCCTCATTCTTCCCGAGCTCTTATCTATCCTTACTCATATATTCAACCATTCCTTGGTAACGAGCTCCTTCCCATCAGCCTGGAAACGAGCTGACGTCATTCCTCTGCCTAAAACGTCCAACCCCTCCGCCTTTTCCGATTTCCGACCTATCTCTATTTTACCGTTCCTTTCCAAAGTCCTTGAACACATTGTCCACAAGCAGTTAGCTACTTTTATTACATCTAATAGTCTACTATCACAATTTCAATCAGGTTTTCGTCCTGGTCACAGTACTGTTACGGCACTTCTAAAAGTCACTGATGACATCCGTTTTGCAATGGAAAACAAGTTAGTGACAATCCTGATTCTGCTAGATTTTAGCAGTGCCTTCAACTCCGTAGACTTTGATGTACTTCTCACTATTCTTCGCTCCTTTAACATTTCATCATCAGCTGTAGCTTGGTTTGATTCTTACCTTCGTGGCCGCTCGCAGCGGATCCGCTCTGATGAGCTTTGCTCGGATTGGTGTGATCTTGCTGCAGGTGTGCCGCAGGGTGGCGTACTCTCTCCTCTTCTTTTTTCAATTTTCATCAACACTGTTACGTCAGTTATTTCCTCAAACTTCCATCTCTATGCAGACGACCTACAACTTTACCGTCACTTTAACATCTCTGATATTGATCGTGCTGTTGAGGAAATCAATGCCGATCTTAATCGTATTGCTGATTGGGCTAAGTCCTTTGGACTTTTGGTTAATCCCAAAAAATCGCAGGCTATGATTGTTGGTAGTTCATATATGTGTAACCAAATAGATAGGACTACGACTTCCGTTCTTTACAATGGTACACCTATTTCTCTTTCAAAAACGGCTAAAAATCTGGGCGTTGTATTGGACGCGAACTTTTCATGGACGTCGCACGTTAATGAATTCAGTAAAAAGATACATTTCTCTTTCCACTCACTTAAACGCCTTCAAAATTTCTTACCCCTAACTACTAAAATTTCGCTCTCGCAAACTTTACTTCTCCCTATTTTAGATTACGCCGACACTTGCTATCTGGACGCCACAGAGGAGCTATTCAATAAACTTGAGCGACTTCAAAATCTGTGTATACGCTTCATCTTTGGACTGAAGAAATACGACCATGTCTCTCAATTTCGTTCCCAACTCAAGTGGCTCCCAATCCGCTTCCGCAGGAATACTCATATCCTTTGCACCCTTTATAATGTCCTCTACAATCCTTCTTCCCCTCCCTATCTCCGTGAGCGTTTTACATTCTCACGTCCCTTGGATAAGCCCTGTCGTTCAAACGTCAGGACTCTTCTTTCCATCCCCTCCCACCGAACCGATTTCTATTCCTATTCCTTTACTGTTCATGCAGTCAGATTATGGAACTCTCTTCCACCGACAGTTCGTGATAGCTCGTCTATCGCTGTCTTCAAAAGACGAGTTAAAGAGCATTATCTTTCCCTGTCAAAGTAATCCGTGTTTAGGGTATATATTTATGTATATATTTGTATATAAATAACTATAAGTATTTATTTATTTTTGATTATGTATATAATTGAGAGTATATATTTATTTCTTGTTAATATTTATGTAAAAGATTTACATTATATAATAATTTTACAGTAGTATTATTATCTTATTGATATTTATTAAATTTTGTGCACGTTTTATCCGCGTATCTTTAAAATTATCACTTCTGTAGGTCTGCTGTAAGAAATTTCTTTTTAGAAATAAGCAGTGCCTGTTGTGTCTTTGTTTTTTATGTCCTGTGTTTATGATGTTTTTTGTGTACAATAAATTGTTAAATAAATAAATAAATGTTGATGACTGATCATGACGATGATGATGGTGAAACTGATGATGATTGGTCATGATGATGATGACGACTCACTGCGTGCAGAACCGGCAATGTAACGGAAATTCGAGTTGAAATGGTTTGCTGAAGCCTGCTGCATGCCGGCACCTTGATTGTCGCCTGGCCTTCCCCAATTCGGTATTCGGTAAATGGATTAGAACAATTTGTTAAAAGAAATTAGGGCAGTCGCTTTGCTGTCCTTAAGGGTTCACCACGCGACGTTGTTTACGACGATTGGGGGCATTGTAACTTGACTTGGCTTATAGTTGTTGATTAAATAGGAAAGGAAACTTGGACATATACCTTGGATCCAAGAAAGGACTCCCACCCTATACGCTATGATGACGATGATAATTGAGAATAGAAAATTGGAAATAAAAAAGACATCCAAACATAGTATTTGGCAAACTTTTAAATATAATTATCCTTTAAAAATAACTGAAAGTGATCTATCCACGTCTGACAAAGTTTTGAGGGTTATTTAGGATAGATTTGTATTGATATTATATTGACAGGTTGTCAGCCCATCGCCCAAATTGCAATATACTGAAACTATCGGATCCCTTAGCTGGTTTTTACAACATGCCCGGGAGGAAATGCAGCTGGCACCCAGTCCAGCATAGAAGATAATTATCTATGAGAGACTAAACGTTCTAATTGTTTTTCGACTCGAGAATCCACTCGCTAAGAAGAAGAACGTTCTAATCCAAGTCACGGTAATCGACTCATATATATATAATTTAAAAAATCCAAGATTTATTTATTCACGGTTCCCTAAGTTATTTTTCTTGACCTCACCACTGTTTGCCCGACCGCCTCAGCAGTATTAATTATTCATGACCCCGGGCAGAACCTCAGGAATGTAAATCGAATTGTCATAAATATCTTCTAATTAAAACTGTTATAATCACTACCAGAGCTTTCTTTTTTAATCTTGGTTAATTTACTCTATCAAATCGGTTTTTATCGTAGCACCATGGGTAGCCCTCTAGTATTATAGCCGGAGGCGGACACGAGACCGACAATTTCAACTTTTCAAGAAGAACATTTTCTGTCTCAACCTCAAGTTAATTACTTACATACATACATACATGTAAACAAGCCGTTATTCCTAATGGGGTAGGCAGAGCGTAAACGACCTAATCAAAGGTCATTCCGCCACGTCCGAGAAAGTTTTGTGGGTCACTTAAGATAGATTTGTAGGTATATTGCTGTATTGTAGTAACAGCTTGTCAGCTTATCGCCTAAATTGCAATATACTGAATCCCTCGGGTCCCTTAGCTGGTTTTTGCAGCATACCCGGGAGACAATGCAGCTGGCACATTCTATGTTTTTCTCTCGCTCCCAGGCCAGGATGGAAGAAAAAAAATATTTAGTTAGCGAAAATAAAAACACCTGCTAGCGTTTTACCATAACATAATGTTTTATTTCCATTAGTTGGCATAGCATCCTGTCTTCATGTATCTGTTCGTCCATAACCACCTTCGGGTTTAAGTCTGACTCGCACTTAGCCAATTAGTTATTTAGTTACATGCAGACCATCAAAGGGAGTGAGGGAATGAACGAACACAGGGGGGTATCTGAGATTGCTTGAAGGGAAAATCTGGTGACGACAATAAACATTGTTAGTCTCGCATTGTTAGTGTGGGTAACTTATTTTGTTATTTTAGAATCTTTTATCATAGCTTCTCCAAAGAAATAAAATAGAACCAACCTTTATAAAACTCATTATAATGTTTAGCACCTGTTCCAAATTATGGTCATATGTCACAATCCCAAAGACATATGAATCGATAAAACTTCTTTGTTTGCAACTGGAAGGATGTGATCTCTGCCCACCCCTCCGGGAAAGAAGCGTGACATTATGTATATATTTATGTATGTTTGCTACTGTGGCAGTGACTTAGGTCATACTATAGAGGTCCCAGAAGCGTAAAGTCAGCTTATCGACCCGCACTCCATTTATGAACATCTTTACACAAATCTAATTCTTTCCACCGTCGCCGTCCCGTGTTAGATCACAGAAGAGCTCGAGAGGGAGAGAACCCAAAGTTATTTTACGCTTCGGCTCACAACGATTGAATGCAAGTTAGAATTTCCTGCCAACTTATAAAACTTATGATATGACGAGTGCCGCGGAAGGACATTTACTCTGCCCGATGAGCCGTTTTATGACTCCGGCTGAAGCCATAAATTTGCTTTGGTTTGTTCGCTAATGATGTGCGGGATTGCAAGTTTTAGTGGGTTATTTGTTCCAGTACAATGGCTTTGTGAATTGCCTTTGAGGAAACTGTATTTATTTGTGAATTACGTACGACTGATGTTTTTATAAAGGTAAGTGTATAGTGTGTACTTTCTGTGTAAACCTTGTAAAATCAATTAGTGCGAGACACTAGTCGCAATCTAATCTCGTATTACTGTGAAGTTTTCTGATGTTTTTTTTTTTACTTTTCTTCTTCTTTATTATAAACATCATCTCCCTAGCGTTGTCCCGTCTTTATTATAGTTTATGAACATACCTATCTTCGACTACCTAGTAGACATCTTAGAATAAGTGCGTATTGTTCGTATAAAATTATGTTCCCTTATTGGCGTCATTGTACACATCAAAGCTGTCTTTACAAAACATACTAGAAGCTATAAAATAAACTAAAGTAGGCGCTCACTCTCAAAACTGCCGTGTTGAAGGGAGATAATGAGGTAACCCCGTAATGGTGAATGAAGCTTATTCTGCCGCCAACAAAAGACCTCGCCACGTGGTCGCCCAGGGCGAATGGGACGAATCTCTGTAGTTGACTATAATTCGGTTTGTTGAGGCTTTTAGGAAGGAAGCGAATTGCTTTTTGTGCTGATAAGTGAAAAATATTGCGGGCGTTATTGTGAACTCTACTTTTTTGGTGAACTTATTTTGTTGTTGGACAAACTCGTCGCGATATAAATATTTTAAGGATTTCAGATGTTATAGCATCATTTAGAATATTTACCAAAATACATAGATTCTGGCTTAGTATTAAGTAGTAGAGTAGTAGTAGAGGATTAAATTGTATGTTTTGTTTGAGTCGGCTTCTTTTCAGAAATTTTTGATGCTTTCTTTTCTGTTACTTCTTTGTGTACCTACCTACTTTACACATTCTTAATTTCCTATAGGTACCAATATTATACATCTCTGTTTATACAGCATTAAACAGCTGTATATTACTTGAAGAGGCTTACTTCGTAATTCTTCCATGTTGAACAGGGGGCAATAAAAGAACATAGAATGTGCCAGCTGCATTTCCTCCCTGGCATGCTGTAAAAATCACCCAAGGGATCCGAGGCTTTCAGTAAATCGGATGTAAGGGACAGCGTCTAAAGGGAAACTGAACAACTTAAGTACACCAAACTTAACTTTTACTTGTAAGTAAACCGTGTTTTTTTTTTCAGAAGATGAAAATAAGCTTTGACCTTCCCATACAAAATTACCACCTCGATCAGACAATTTGTATGAAAAAGCAAATTTCTTTTCAAACAAACTTTTTTTTCTTACAAAAATCCTGCTGATAGTTGTTCAGTTTCGTTGACAGAGCAACCCTGGCGCTGTCCCTTACACTCCGTATTGCAATTGAGGCAATGGGCTGATAACCTATCACTACAGTAATATACTTATTTAAACAAATATTTTTTAAATAACCCTCAAAACTTTGTCGAACGTGGCGTAACAACCATTTTTTAGGTAGTTTATGCTCTGCCTACCCCATTAGGGATAAAGGCGTGACTGTATATATTTATGTACTTCATAATTATTGACTGATATCGAACCTTTCGTCTCGGGGCTGTAGAATGTCATCCACACTTTTGAATAGCAGAGAATGATTCTCTTTCTTTATCCTCTCTTTCTTTATTTTCTTTATATAACTAATCAAATAGACTATTGTCACTATCTTTATTTCTTGTGTTTAGTAAGGTAGAACCTAAGAACAATGAAGTGGAGGTGGTAGAGTTTCATAGCATCTTGCGTCTTATAATTTTAACGCCATCTTACAGCAAATAACAATACAAACCACTACTCATCTGCAACACGAGTACAGCTGAATATTTTATACATAGACGATGTTTTGTGTTTGATTTTGTAGTACTAGCCTGTTAAGATAGATGTCGCTGGAAGCTCAGTTTAGCGCCATCTAGAATGAAGTAGCGATATTTTGTACTCAAGCCTATGGTGCAACTGTCAGCGGGTGGTTATGGTGCTTCTATGTGAGACGCTTTTATTTCTATTTCACTAGATGTCGCTACCATGCTATTATCGCCAAAGCAGATGGCATTGTGTGTTCCTACATAATTATTATAACAATGTAAAACTGTACATGAGAAAGTTTCACTATTATTTATTATGCAAGACATGTTTCTGGAAGATATCTCTTTGTTTTGTTTTTGTTATTTTATGTAGCTAGTCATTCATATACTTCCTGCTTTCTTGCACACTATCCACATTAAACGCGTGTGCTAAACGAATTTCTTGTTATATCTCGTCTAGTGACTTAATTTATCCATATTGACCTTTGTATATTAAGTAATGTTTGTTTACAAACAAGCCTGTCTCATTTATGGTCGTTATAATTACTAAAACTCGTCATTTAGGTTGGTTAAAAAAGGTTTTATCACTTATCAGAGTGTATTTAATGTGTTCTATTTTTATACTTTTTCTTAGTTTCTCGCCTGTAGTGTGGGGTTTTCAAGGGTTTTGAGGGAAAAGAAACATAATTTTATCATGATGGAATTTATTTTTTCATTATTTCAATGAAAGATTATACACTTTCTAAACAAAGTAACTTCTCACGCTGTTAAAATAATAATTGTTATAACATGGTATTTTTCTACAGCAACAGTTAGATTTTAACGAAAAAATTCATGGCTGGATTGTACCTATTAGCTACACTTAATTCTCCAAAACATCGGGCTCAATATGAGCTATCAAAATTCTCGACCCTCGGCCCAACTACCATGCTTTTTTTAATTGACAAATTTTAAGGCAAATCTTCCAAATTCGATGATCTTTCATTGAATATTTTTATCACAGCTAGGGCGGGGCGAAAATCAGAAAATTATTCTACACATGCAAGTAACGTAACGGTCTACTAGGTCATTTATAATTCTCTACTAAAGTGAAATTTGTGTCAGAAATTGAAAATAACGATCACTAAATCAAGATCAGAAAATATTGAATTTTGAACAGCAAGTGTCACGTTACATTTTAAAATTGTACCATATCTCAGTCTCACTCACAACACAAATGAATGATATAAAAATACTGCATCAAATTATAAGATGTACAATACAATCTCAATATACGTAGACATGAATTACATTAGGTCGTTTACGCTCTGCCTACCACATTAGGGATAAAGGCGTGATTATATGTATGTATGTATGAATTACACGTGTATATAGCTCCACAAAACTATTTGATCGACTTTCACGAACGATCGTGTCTAGAATAAGTTAATGAACTACAAAATGCCCTAATAGTCATTACACTTAACAAGGCGTCATAATTTTATCATAATTATTGGATTTTCGTCACTAGTATGCGCGACCGCATCTTCCTAAGTTCATTCATAACTTTAAATTAATTAAGCTAAATTCATTTGACTATCACTCATGCTTACAACACAATCAGATAACTGCAACGGAATTAACACTCACAAACATCACTGTTCTAATACTTAATAATACAAATCTAGGCTTTACATCACAACATAGTGCTGAATGAAAAAAGTTAAACATACAAAGATAATTAGAAGTAATTGGTCGAAACGATATGTTCAAAGATAGAGGCCATTCAGCCATGCAGGTTTACAGATAATTTTGATATTCGAGTAAAGATATGGATTTGTTGACAACCGTAGAAAGTGGTTGATGTCTTCGCCTAATCAGCGTTGAAGTGTCCTGCTTCTTGCTGGTAGTAATTGCGAGCTAGTTCCGCTTAGTACACGTATATCTGCTTGAGCTGGGGCTTGAGCTCGGGCGGTATGGTGTACACCTCCTGTTCGGGCTTCTTTTTCACGAGCCGCTTCCAGCGACCGCCAATGTTCTTGCGGAGGCTACGGAAACTCGCACGTTCATTCCCGATGGGCTGCATCAAGTTGTCCTGGAAAGATAGAAAACGAACATTACTCAAAAGATTCTTCAAAACATCTGCTGTCATGTATGTAAAGTTTATTAACCCCAGGGATATGAGCCGGATTTAGAGGTTCGGTTACCGTCCCCACTGCATTTGCTGCATTTGCAGTGTTGAAATAACTTCCAGCCGTTACACAATGCCCTCGTGCCTATTTTAAGAGTTGGCTGCAACTAGTCAATTCAAACAATCTTCGTAAGGTCGTTTTGTATTGTAATACTACCCAAGATTTTTTGTTAATGATTGATTCATTGTTACTTCACACAAGTAATGTAGGCAGGTTTCGCAGGTTTGTTTTATTTTGATTTTGCAAGGCATAAACTCGGCAGCCATTTGCAGTAAGGTTATTTTACAAGTGCAGACGATCATTGTTTAAATAGTGTAGGAAGCACCGCAAAGTAAACTTTGAGGCCATACGAGAATGAGGCAAGCCTTGAATACACTATTCAAAGGCACATTAGCATTCTTCGCTTCCTGGTGCGGCTCGCTGCGTGGTCATGCGAACATTTTACAAGCATCATTCAGCGTTCGGCACAATCGATTTGGCTGGACTTTTTGACCATCCTCGGGAACAAACAATCAGAGCGTGTAAAGGTTACGAGTGAGACTGCATATTCCGTTTGCAAAGTCTGCATTTAGCCTCTTTTGTTCGGCATACAGCAAAGAAGGTCGAGCTGTTACAACACGCTTGCCTTGCACAGCTTTCTACTCTGAGCGTGTCCCGACATTCAAATTAATTTCGCACTTAGATATCGCGACCAAGTCGTGAGTGTTACCAACTCTCACTCTGGCGCCTTTGCAGTGGCGGGGACTTAGGTCGTACCTGTCACGATTTCTTTCATTGCATGCGTTCCCAAGACTCGACTTTCCATATTATTTGCAGTGTCTATCTATTTCCAAGGCGATGCGAAGTTTTGCTGGAATGTCTGCGTGTGAGCGTGACTTATTAAAATAGTAACGGGGTCAAGTATAACGGCTGGAACTAGTTAATGTTCTTAGAATAAACTGTTTGGGGGTGACAATGTTGGGATATGTTTTGAATGGTGTTTGTAACTAACCTGATCGTGAGGATAGACGTAAGGCGGGGGCAGCGGTGGCGGGAATTGCCACAGCGGCTGCTGGCGGTAGGCGACGGGGTCGGCGGGAGGCGCGGGCGCCGCCTGCAGGACCTCCGCGGGGTGCACCGACGCGGAGTTCTCCTCCCGCTTGCGCAGCTTGCTGTGGACGATGCGAATCGCCATCATAGTACCGTTATTTCCAACCATAGCGGCAAACGGACCTTCGACGCAAGGATAACTGAACACACTGGGCTGGATCACAGATAAGTTCCAGTCGGACAGTCACAACATTTCAACTTCACAGTTTTCACTCACAGCCGTATCGCGGTCAATTCGACGCACGCAACCTAATAACTAATTAAATAAATTATCACAAGTATTTTGTAGTACTGCTATTGCACATATCACTGTTCATAGGAACGCGCGGAGACCGCGTTACGCGAGCTTCAGCTGCGTGGTGACTAGAATTGTATCGTGAAGAGTGGCCGGCAGGTGCCTAGCAAAGCGCTCGCTCGTGCCAAACGACCTCTACGGAGTACTCCATGCGTCTGAGTTGCAGTGGAGGGGAGACCCTGGCTTTTATAGACGCGTGCGTGACGCGCGCGGTGAGAAGCAGGCTGAGGTGGGGGACGGGGGCTCGGCGATGTGGACGTTTTCCGCGAACACTACGAAACATGGCGGAGGCGCTGGTCTCGCTCGTATCGTAGATATAATGACGCATCCAACGGTCGACCGTTGGATTAACCCGCATACATTGGCAATAAAATCGAATTCGTTTTCCATCTCAACAAATTTGCAGGTAAAATTTTATATTAATTCCAAAATACGATACGGCTGTGAGGTAAAACACGTTGATAAAGAATTTTCAGTGTGTGAATTATTCTGACGTCGAGGCAAAATCTTATCGCTAACATAGAACTCATAACTAGGTATCTTAAAACTACAGCACGATAAAACAGTCATAAATTACACAACTACACAACATTTACCAGAGATTTAATAAATTTCATGAATTTATAAAACACAGTGTGGGTAATATTACATGCATTGTACCCAATCATTGGCGGGAAGAGCACACGCCTCCATACGATGCTACATAAACGAACGAGCCCATATTTATCGATCCCAGAGATAACGAACACGAGAGAGACGACTTTCTGCATTTCACCATTAACCGAGTTCAAAGTCCATAGAATATCAATATGCATACCAATAGATATAAACATTATACAGCTGAGCCTGCGGTTAAAGAGGACGTGGTAAATCCGAGTACTGCATCTCTTTCCAACAAATAATCGAATGTGCATGCACGAAGAAGAGGCAATATTTTACAAACTTCAGTTCCTTAACGCAAAGTAGGGCTGCAGGGCAAGGGAGAGCGGGAAGGTGCATTGCCCTTAGCCGGCTCTAAACTATAGCAAAGCTCCAGGGCTTTGACTTGAATAAATATTATACCCAGGGACAAAAAACACAGGTAGTGAGCCATTATAAGTCGTTGCCCTTGAGAACCGTCTAGAGGAGATTGATATTATAAAAAAAACAGGATGAACATTCTTCAGAAGTTTTAAGAATTAAAACAGTAAACGATTGAGAAACAAGAAAGACAGAAACTCTAAAGATTTTGCATTTATCAATCTTGGCAAAACTTATGATCTAGATAACAGTAGAATCTGTGGTAAAATGGTTCCGAGTCACGCGCGATAGTCTCTATCTATCTTGTCTATAACAAGATAAATGGCAGTTGTAAACTTACAGCTCAACTCCAATTTATCTGCTTGCCATATTGCAATGAAATTGTTCTTTTTACCATCGTTCACATTCTAAGATTTGAACTCAAAACGGAGAGCATTTCAAACGCTGTATAGTATTATAGCTGTCAAATCAATGTGAATCATAAAATACGGAGCATGCTCATCTAAAAACTTGACTTGAAAATATTTGACAACCGTAAAGTCAGCTTCTGATTTTCTATATTACAATATTTCTTGTTTGCGAAAGTAATAACAATAATTTAAAATTAATTTCAAATCAGTAGAAATGTGTAAGTGCGAATCAACATCAGCACCTCTATCAAACTAAACAAATATGATTACTTAAAATTGGGTAAAAACAAATATTCCGTAATGAGTTTTTTCTAATAGTGAGTAATGTCATCTAACTTTCATCGGACTATAAGTACTTCAATCCATGTTGCATCACACTTTTATCTCAAATGATTAAACATTGTTTTAATTAAGTTTGTTTATATTTATTTCAGTGTTTAGTATTGTTGGACTGTTGGCAACAAACGAGTTCAACCTATTTTACGTCAATGCGATATCAAAGCTGATTAAACGTTTATATTTTAAAAACTGAAATCTCCCGAAGGTACAGCTAGTAACTAAATATTTTACGTCAACATGATATCAAATCATGTTTTTTTCTCCTGAATTGTTTTTTATCTTTCGTTTCATCAGAAATGTCCCGTAGGTACCAGTTAGTAACAATAATTTGACCTATCTTACGTCAATGAAATATCTGATCATGCTTTAGGTTACTGGTCATTTTAATTCAGAAGATATCTACTTATGGCTTCGTCTTCTATAATGAGTTTATTATGTATTCTTTTTATTATACTTCTGTTATCATTGTAGGTGAGTAAACTCGATTCGAAGAGGTCATAATATAATTACGAACCAGTTTTTCTTTTATATTTTATATAACACATATCAGAATTATTATATTAGGTAAAATATTTCATTTTGGATCAGTGGAAGTTTCCATACGATTTTGCTCTAGAGCTTTTTACACGAATTGATATTGGATTATCGACATTAAGGCCCATAATTATAAACAGCACTTGAGATTAAGAGCTAGTTTGAGTCCGTATCAGAAATGTCATTTCAGTACAAAAGGACCTATCAAATCCATACTTAACACTCTCAATCTTGAGATCACTTTATAAATACGAGCCTAAGAGTTCAATCGCCATTGACGTCAATTTCATGATAGATGTCAACAAGGGAACATTTTAATAATGTTCACGCAATTGTACCATCGGCGCAATCAAACAAATAATGGAATAAACTCAATAACGATAACTGCATTAATTGGTAGATAAGTTTTAATGAGAGTAGGTATGTATTTTACGTTTTTCAGTTCAGCTATTCATGTGCTTATTGGGTGGTTTATGAACTATGATAACAGAGTATATTGGGTTGCATTTCCTCCGTCTTTCCTCTTTTTTATGGGTATTCTGTTTACACACTATATATGTCATCATCATCTGCCTAGCCTTATCCCATATTTCACAGGGTCGGCTACCTAATATAGGTGATTGAACGAGGATACTGGTTTTTACACAGAGCGACTGCTATCTGACCTCCGCAACCCAAAAGGAAAACCAGACCCAATCCTAGATTAGGTCAGAGTTTTAAAGCCGCCAATGCTTAGCACTGGCCTCTGACATGGCTTAACGACTAATATCTACGGTATTAAGCGATATTAACACTATATATGTACTATAAATAAATGGCAATAGTGAGTGATTCTACCTACCTATGCATTTTTTATATAGTACAAACTTTGTCTTAACTATAATATCAATTGATAAGGATGCGCCATTCCGTGAGACTATGAACTTCGGATCGGCACGATTATAGTACAAATTACCTTTAAGTATCTACTCATTCTAATCTTAGTATGTTTAATTTGTTACTGTATATGTTTTCATTTACATACACGTGTGCATCCGCAACATGTTGCATTAATATTATAATCCTAGACTCTTCGAAAGGGTTGTGTAATGTGCTTTGTATTTACAGTTATTGTTCATCTATTTTCAAACATACACAATGCGAACAGTTCCAAGGATTAGCTTCACTTTAGCGCTAATTTACAAAAGTGCTTTGTAGACAATATCATGTACTGTATAATTTAGATCCGTGGCGCCACAGACAAAAATAGATATAATGAAAAAATTGACCCGAAATAGATATAAATAAATACACCGCACCAAAATTTGCATAAACAGGAAATGACTTATAGAACTCCAGACACAGAAGGCACATTTCCAAGTAGACGAAGCGACAAAAATGTCATCAATAAAGACAATATTAGCATTGCATGCCCAGATGTGCTTTATAATGAATTCGTTGCCACCAGATGGCCACATTTCGTATAACGGCATCGCGGCCATGTTTATAAAACAAAAAGAGTTATTGGTTGTGTAACAGAATCTTTCACTCTTGACAGTAAAACTACACATTACGACACGACTGTGGAAGTACAGTTCGTCATGGCTTTAATTGAACGCGAGCAAAAGCGCTGCAGGTCGGGAGAACTGTCAAAAATGTCTTGGGAAGTTATAGTTCCTTTTTTCAATACGTTCATTTAAAACCTTAACGTACTCTACTCTACATTAGAAACTAGCTGGAATATACGCGAAGTAATTTGCCTTTGTATGGCGTTGTTAGGTACTTGTTACAAGCGTGCGTTTTGAATTTAAATATGTTACATCTAAAAGACGTAGGTGATGTCGCATTAAATTTTAAATTCTGCGTCATATAATAGGTACTTGAGTATTTTAAATCTGTTATATTTGATTGAACGGCTTTAAAATTTTAGTTAGGTGCTTTTCTATATACTTTGCGCAGTTAAATTCAACTGCTACTTTTAAGTTCAATTGCTTCTTGTAAGTTTTCTTATCTGTGTGTAAATTGGGTCTTGGTGGTAAAAACTTGGCATGAGTCAGTGTTTCCTTCAGAAGCAAATGCCTCATTTCTATCAAAATAACCAATGGATTAAACTATGTGATTCACAAGTCCTTTGCTGGTATGGACAATGGGATGGACTATGCAATGTCGCTCAAGTTCAGTATGTGCACGCGTTGTATCAATGTTTACAAAATCGTCGACTCCACGATTATACAAACATTGGAAGAAAGTCTTCACACACCTGGCTGTGTCCAGTTATAGATAAGTATATATAGGTACCTACTGTTACCAGCTTCACGTGCATCTGTATACCTACTATTTTCTATCAATATATTGAGGGTAGAATTTGTTCTCACTTCTCTAATTTTACTTCCCGGTATATAATTTGCCATAAAATATATTTTATACTAGATCAATCCTGATTTAATAAAATATTTGTGATGCATACAAAATTTGTAATGTTTGTTATAATGACATCAATATATAGTTTGCTATAGATATAATTACAACAAATTCACAACGAGTTATGGCAGCGAAGAAGATGCAGCGCAAGAAACACGCAAATAAGGTTGCGTGTCGTCCCATGGGAAACTGAATACACTGCGGAAGTAGCGTGCAGTCATCTAGTTACCAATAATTGTATCTATATCAGTCTACAGAAGGTTATCCGTTAACCTCCACATCAACTTTGTTAAACCAACTGGTTTACATTTGAAGCAGCGGTCTTCCGCGTCGTGTGTGAGGTTGTGCAGTGTTTGTATACAAAAATAACCTCTATTACAATTTCCTGGAGGTCAGTGAGAGTGTTAACATGTGTATTAACGTGTTTATTGGCGATTAAGAAAAGTTATTTGAGAATGTTTTGCTCAAGAATGTTGATAATGATGTGTGCCTCCCGAATTCTGCGAACTAACGGATTTCCTCTCAAAAGAATAAAATTTCCCGCGATTGTACCTCTGTGTCAATTTCCATCAAGATCGTAAAACATACCTACATAGCGGGCAAATGCTTGTAACCTTACGCTTTTTCTCACTATCGTGTGATTGTAGAAGTTCCACGGTTTTCTTCTTAAATAATATTATAAAGAATTTGTTTACTTATTTGCAACACGTTAACTCAAAACTTACTGAACAGATTTGAAATATTCTTTCACCGTTAGAAAGCTATCTCATCTAGAGAACATCGATTACTATTATAAGAGATTTTTTTTGCTGATGGCTAGTATTTTAATAGATAATATTAATATATTAATTTTTGTCAGATATATTTAATGTTTGGTCTTGCTTAAGAGTAACTACTAGGAACAAGTGATAATTATTTAGAAACCTACTTAACTGTATTATATCGATAATTACCTTCCGGCCTTATTAACTTTGACCGTGGCCTTTAATTATCCCATTAAATACGTGTAATATACCTTTCGTAAGGTAATTTAATTAATGAATATTTACCTTTACGGATACTACTTGTCTTGTGTTCATACAAATGTTCTTTATCGTATTTTGGTAATCTTCATTGATATTATGTTTGTATCGTTATAGATTATTATTCTATATTTTATTATACTATAGCATAGAAACAGAATAGTAATCTATAAACATCAACTATAATAGTTGAATGATTCAGCACATATCCACTAGACATACCTACCTCATTTACCCTACTTCATTTCATAGTATATGGTAAAAGTATTTTTCTTGCCATTAGATTTTTAAAATACATAAATTAACGAGCTTTGTCTTTAACGGACAGCTGTTACATTTATTTTTATGTCAACCATTAAAAGGCATTAATTAGCAAAAATAACTACGTTGATCGGAGGCGTTGTACGACTGGCCACGACCTTGTTCGTTACCCGCTCTTTCGGTCGACGTCTGGCTGCTTCCTGGACTATGTAAGTACCTATCGGCTTTTTGTTAGACTCAACAAAATCTGACTCATAATACAGACTTAAAAATAGACAAAAAGCTAAGTTTGGTACGTTAGATATTCTGGGATTTAAACCTATATAGACAGTATAAGGACTAGTACTATACATACACATCAAGGAATTTGCCTTAACCAGACAGAAGTCAACCTTGGACAAGATTGGAATGACTGCAAACAAGTTATCTTATTGCGTTCCTTCGTAGTACACACGACAATTTATTGAGACCAAATAATTGGCAACGAAATGCGAAATTGTGAGTTCAATATGGAACATAACCTACAAGTCATGTATAACAATCCAGTTATAACCAGTTTTAAGCAACACCAATTAAATCGGTTATCAATACCGTTAGCACACTGGAGATAAGTGATGTAATCAAGCGTCGTACCACAACAAAACGATGTGATTTACCCGCGCTCGAAGGGATTGTTCTTGTCCCTTCCGCAGTGGCAGACGATCGTCTTGTTCACCGCCAACACGATCAGGGAGTTGTGCTCCAGGATCACGCCAACCTCGCAGTTTTCCTCTTTACACTTCATCGCCTCGACGGCGATAGGAGCGAAGAGCATCGAAACGCGTACACAGACACTTCACACGAGATACGGCGGGTAGCTGACTGAGGGCGGCTGCGGCAAGGCGCCAACGTGAGCCGCACATACACGCGTTTTGGCGCAGACCGCCAGCCCGCCTCCGCGGACTTTCAATACATACGGCCGACGCGACGGTGACTATTTGACTGCCTGAACAGCGGCCGCTGGCGCCGCGGTCACCGCCTCGCGCAGCGGTGGGTGGCGACTGAACACGCACCTCTCCCGTTACCTTATTGCTATGTTACGGGGACTCGACCCCGCGCTGCGAAAGCCCTCCATGCCGTTCTCGTTACGGTGCTGCACGGATTCCAGTCCCCTTCGTGGCTAGCACACCGTTTGCGAAAGTTCACTTGACTGGAACGTTTCCATTCTGACTGGCACACGAACACTGGCGATGTCTAACAAAGAATTATATATAGAAACAGCACAATTCGATACACATTGTACGAGACGTCGAGTTGACGGGTATCACTAATTATCTCATTGTTTCTTCAGGTGAGAACGTCTTTTTAAATTCAAATAGAGTGTCGGTCGGCTTTGTTATCCAATGGTCGTGGCTGAACTGAAAACAGTTCGACGTCAACGGATGTCTTTCGAAGCCGCATTCATACATAACAAGTGGATGGACGTGGCCCGGGGACAATCGCATGGCAATTGTATATGAAACACAACTGAATATTTAAGACTGTGTTTTCGTTCCTCGGCCCTCATGTTGGTGTTCTGGAGCTGTTCTTAAACATGGTCAAGGTTCAAATTAACTGTCATTGTTACTTATGGGAACAGAACATTTTTTTAAAAATTACCTACCCCCTTCCTATTAATGTAGAGATTTGTTCAATAATGGTAAACCTACTTTATAAAAGTTTTTCCATTATGCTGTTATCAGTAGCTTTTTATCACAGTTTGATTAGCGACTGACCGGATTGACGTAAAAGCAATTTTGTGTTAGATTTTGAAGTATAACGTGTTCTAAAAACTTGTGATTAGATAATAATACCTATTCGATTATTCTGTCTCAATCATTATGCAAAATCTGAAGTATTATCAAATTGTGGCTCGTATTATTTAATATTGTGGATGTGGACAATCAGTTTTGGAGGACAATCTTAACGACATAAGACAGAAGAATGCCAACAATATAAATACAAAGGAATTCCAGCAAATAATTACAAATGCGCATGCCTTTGCGCTTGTTAAAGTCATTTATTCCGGCAATCACTTGGCACTAAGAACTAAGATTAAGATTTTATTCAGCCATGAAACGAACTTAAATTCTTGCTTACTGATCCAATGAATTTATTTGATGGAAATCTGTTGCAAGTTCCTGATATCAGAAATAAAAAAACGGGCTGTCGACTATTCAGCCTGTACAACAATGATTTAAATGTCCATAGTCCTACCCATGTTACACATCATGGTCGTGGGAATCGGTCCAGTCAACTTGGCCATGGCTGATTCAATAAAGTCCCATAGTTTAGTTGGGTTTACATTATTGTCATTATAATACTGTGAAATCATCGCCGAATAGGGCGTTGAATTTGACAGAACATGACGGCAGACGGCAGAACCAGGATTGAACATTTTTGTTGGTATTTAAAAGTAAGGTAAAATATTCCAAAAGACTTAAAAAAACAGATCGTAGTTATTTTGTGACACTAGTGTAACTCTGTAGAGTTTGTTGTAATGAAATAAGCAAATTTGTTTTTGTTCATGGTTTGATTGACCTCGTCGTAATTGGTAATGGACCCATGGAGCTGAATTTGCTGCCAAATAGAGTAAATTGGAGCTTCAATTAATTTCGTTTATTAACGGCAAAAAATACACGGTCCACAAATATATTTCGTCTGGCTGGCTAATTTCCTTTATTAGTTGCACGCTGGGCTGGGATGGGAACGATAAATAATCAAATTTTACCAGGCATAGTAGAAAGCCATCAAAATAACAGGGTACGGATTTTGACGAGAAGCGCTGATACGCTGGCTACACCAAAAACAGTCACGATTTTATGTAAGCAAATTCCTCTTCTTCAAGCCGCAAAATAAACACCTGTAATAATTTCTTGATCTTGACATTCAAATATTTCTAAATATTTTTATGTTTCGTCTCATTTAGCATTTCCTGTCCCGTTCTCTGATCATACAATCTGCACATGAGTAGTAAAAATGCGGAATGTTTACATGCGAGTGCCAGTTCACATTGGAACTGTTCCCAGATTGGTGCGAATCACCAGACTCTGTAAAACGTAATGGTTTGGCTACCTCACTGATACCATAATCATAATCTAGTATTTGTGCCTCAAAACCTAATTCCTCGAGTGACTCAAAAGTACCAGACTCTGCGGAACGTAATGGTTTGGTTACCTCACTGATACCATAATCATCATCACTACATAGTATAAAACAAAGTCGCTTTCTCTGTCCCTATATCCCTATGCATGCATAAATCTTCAAAACTTCGCAACGGATTTTGGTGCGGTTTCTTTTAATAGATAGAGTGATTCAAGAGGAAGGTTTATATGTATAATACATGTATAATATAGTAGAGAAACACTGGTAATTTCCGTGCGAAGCCGGTTCGGGTCGCTAGTAATTTATATTCGTGAAATATTTAATATCTGAACCCTAGAAGTAGTAAGGAGTGATCTATCCATCGAATGACTTTTAAATTACAGCACACCCAGTAGAGATAATACCTAAAACCTATCCCTAATGGGATAGGCAGGGCCTACGACCTAAACAGAGGTCGTACCGCCACGTCTGACAAGGTTTTGAGGGTTATTTAAGATAGATTTGTAAGTATTTTGCTTTAGTGACAGGGTTGTCAGCCCATCGCATAAATTACAGTATACTGAAACTCTCGGGTCCCATAGCTGGTTTTTACAGCATGCCCGGGAGAAAATGCGGCTGGCATATTCTATGTTTTTATCTCGCTCCCAGGCCTGCATTCCATGCCAATTACGTAGCGGGTAAAATACCGTTGATTTGCTGATAGGTATATTTTAGTTTATTAACGAAAAGAGAAACAAAATCCAGACATACCGTTATGAAGTACCTAGTTAAAAAACTAATTTCGATGTAAATAGGATGTAAATCGATACAATATACTTACAACGCTGAAAACACGATCAGATATCCGTATTAATTGACGATAGTGGTAACTATAAACCTAAAAATACAAATAATAATACTGTAGATTGTAGATGAATACTTGGCAAATCTTCCTGAATCATAACTTTACTGAGATAAAAATATAAAGAAACGATTTCTAACAGTTAAAATTAATGCTTATTTTAGTACCTACCAACCTGAATGGATTTCATACGAAAATAATAAGAGTTTTAGTCGAATCTAATAGTGGTGAAACCAAAACTCTCCGTGGCGAGACAGACGGTGAAATTTGGCACCTTGCCCAAGTCTAGCATTGACCATGAGAGAGGGCTTGGCTCGTATTTTCTACCATTATAACTTTAATGGCATATAATATCGTCTAAATATAAATTTACCGCATTAATATAAAATTTTGCATTGACGTCATTCATTTGATATGAAAGTAGGTATCGTGCTTGGTTATTGGTATTGGCAAAATGACAAATAAATTTACCGTGTACTTTATCCTCTAAAATATTATTCGATATGATTTTGCCTATATACTATATTATATAGTTGGTGAGTATATATAAGTGGGTACCACTTATTAATGTTTTATTCACAGATATTGGATAGAAAAGTTTGATATAAAGGAATATTAACAAGCGAGTTTTTGAAAATGATGCGCAATACGATAGCGATAGTGCCCTTGACATTGCATTAAAAAACACAGTTAAATTAATACTTCAATAGAATAGACCGTTTTCAGTAATTATAGAATGACATGTGTCTAATGAGGAAATAGCGTTTATCGTTCAAAGGACGAACCACACGCGAATTGAAACTAAAAATTGCTGGTCGGTGGCTAGTACAAACTGCTTTTAACTGGTTCCACTCCGAACTTGCTATTTCGCGGCGGCTTATATAAGCAAACTTTTGAAATGTACGAAATATCTACTCTACAATGACAACACCATGAATACTATTTGTCTTGCTTTATATGCCAATATCCGGGTACCTTATAAAAATTGTAATTAGTACCTCCTTATTTGGTACTAATATATTTCTTAGTTTGCCTAAAAACGTTGAAAATTCAAGAATCTTCTTTCTACAATCCATACACATTTGCACTTATTTGATTCTGATTTTATTATTTCTATGATCCTATGATTCTTATCATGCAAACTAGCATCATAATTCTTTAAAACGTGCAAAATACATAGCATGCTAAGGGTCGTAATTATGAAGCGATCTCAAACTTGAGAGCAATATTAAGTATGGATTTGACAGGCCAGTTTGAATTGAAATGTCATTACAGATACGAACTCAAACTCGCTGTCACTCATGGACTCTGATTATAAATACGGCCTTGAGTACTTACATTTTCGTCACGATCTTCTTGATGGTGTCTTTCACGGTAGATAAGAGCAACATCATTGTCAACTTTAATCGCTAAAGGTTTTAAAACTATAGTTTTTCAAGTTTTTGAAAGTTTTTACACAGAAGAACACTTTGTGCTAGTCAAATCCAAATCTACAGTAACTATAGCTTAGACAACGAAAAGCTAACTTTTGTCACTATCTTTTTTTGTCACTTGGTAAAAATATACAACTTATCACTAGTTCTTTCTTGTTCGTCAATTGATATTTGAATGTCCACTGTCGCTTTACTATTTGTTTTAATTTTCTTTATCTTTATCACAAGATTAATCTTCGCTTGATCGCTGACTCAACCGAACTAATCTAAACGTCTGCATTGCGGGTTTTGGCGAAACAATGTAAAATGCAGGTCATATAAAAAATATTTATATGGCAAATTCATAAACTACCCTCAATCCCTTAAATTGTATACGTAATTCGTAACGGAATACCTCAAACAAATCGATAATAATTTTGTATAATGACAGAATATTTCATCAATTTCTTGATTGTTTGATTAATCACTAGAAAAGAACTAAATAAATAAATTTGCCTTGCACTTAGACCGCACTTTGCTATTTCTTGTTAACACAGAAATTGTGTATGTATGTATCGAAATGAAAATGTTTTGTTTGTGTAATTATTGCCAAACCATACAAGTTAGCAACTTCATATCAGTATTATAGGTATTTAGTTAACTACCAGCAGGTATTTCACCTACTTGCCTAATGATGTAAAAACAAACAAACCATCTAGTAATTTATGTAACAACAATTTATGTTACCTCATAATTAGCAATGCAATAAGGAACATGACAAAAATATTAGTATGTAATTATTACATTAATGGGCCAGATAAAAAACTGGAATAACCTGCAAAGGTTTTGCAAAATTTGTGTAAATAGTATTCATACCTATAGGATGTAAAAAGTAACATGAACTAGCAAATATATTTTCTTAATCGCTCATACAAAATGTTACCAGATGTAAATATGCCTAGTTCAAATTTTTTGACGAAGATAAACAACCAACTTAAAGAAAAAACATCTACACTAGCTACGTGGTTAAGTATCTACTCAGGTCTTTAAAAATAATATGCCAGTCTGTACAGTCTACTCGTAAGAAATCCTTGAAGTGTCCTAACATTCTAATACCTTGGATCCTATCTTACATTCAGATGAATTTGCCAGTCTATTGTATTGGTCTGGTATTTTTATATTTGGTGACGTCACGGATAATTATAGCAAAATATATTGCACACCAAGGTTATTACGAAACACATTTCTTTGTCTGCATTTTTTTCTCGTACATTAAATTTAGCTAATATTTTGATGATTTCCTGGTGCAGTCAGATATTCAGTTTTATTAAACGAGAAATCAATGATGCAGAATTTTTCAATAATAGAAAAAATAATGGTTAATATGTTCAATAACAAATAATGCAATGGTTCTGTTTTCTTTTTCAATATAGAGGATGATCAATTAGATAGGTGCAATAATAATTTAAATGTCCGTTTGATTAATGAAGTTGATAACATAATAATATTTAAGAATTTAAACTTAAACCAATTCGACCGTTATTAAAAGTATTCAGTTTTGCAGAAATTTGCAAGAACGCTTTTACATAAAGGCCGAAATTATTGTAGCCCACTTCATTGAAATAGAAAACTGGCCTAAATATATGTAAGTGGAGTTTTGTGAACTGACAGTAATACCAAGGAAAAGCGAAATACAAACATGGCTGCAAAATCTAACCTCAAATATTGCCTAATGGTTTCTTCTACTTTGCAAAATATACAACTGACTTGAGCAATATTTTTGATATTTAATTATTTAAAATTTTTATGTAATACAGTTTGACATAACTACTTTACACGACACGTGGAAGGTGCCTCTACACATGGAAGAAATATCAGATAATATGACAAATTGAGAAAATATTTTAGCAAGTGGACAGACCATACGACCAGATGACCATATTTTCATATATCTAATACTAGAGATAAGGACTAAAACAAATTGTTAAATAAATAAATAAAATATATGGACACCAGAAGAAGAATATGACAATGGGCTCGATTCTAGATTTGCCGGCTAAAACTAAAATTATAATCTATTTGTCACTTTCAGACTAAAAACATTGGAGAAAGTCAGGAGATCTACTGGATTTTGATTTATAGTTGGTGGTTTTATGCGTTATCTGTCATTATATCTATCATATCTGTCACAAAATTTACAGAAATACTGGGGAAACGTGCACAAGCGCGTCAAAATCTAACGGACAAAGTGTAAAACTATAGAGTATAAATCACCTGCCCTTTTTATTTTATTATTTTGAAAGTGCCAGATAGATTTTAATTTTAGCCGGTGGTATTTAGAATCCAGCTCAATAACTCATTAGGTATATTTAAAGTTGAAAGTGCTGTTACGCAAGTGCAAACACATCAAGAGGGCAACGATATCAAAATACACAGCTGAAGGTGCAGTTGGATGAACTACAGGAATAAGTTTTGTAAACAGAAACCTGCACACTTACGGTGTCGTCTTGCTGTTGCTGCTTAGCAACACGCTCCAGCACTTACATAAGAACATAAAGGTGTACCGTGTCAGACTGATGGCTGTACGTAACCGTATATGTAACTAGTCTGATAGATATGGGATCACCCAGACTGTAACCACACACGGTCTACGTGAAGTGTTCATGGTGATTTAAATTAAGGCTCAAAGCAAACTATAAAATCTGGCAGACTTCAAAGTTTTGATTCACCGTCAGCATCCATCACCCTAATCTAGTTTCCAATCATAATAATTACTTTTCTTACGTTCCCTGTTTACATTAGAAATACCAGCATGTGGCGTGCCATATTATCAGCCATGCCGCGTGCGTGGTGCTGTAAAATGATTATCTTTATTTTGCCGTAAAGTATGAAACATTTATTGCTAAATTAATGTTGTGTAAATTCAGTTACGCTGGTGTGGATGAAAAGCAGTTTATGACTTGATGGATTATGCGGTGATCTTAAGAGTTTCACTTTTATCACCAATCTTACATTCAGTGAGCAACGTATTCGCATTATCACATGTTTCAGTGAAATGTACCTGTTCACCTAATTTCCCGTACCTTTAAATAATATTGGTAGATTTCAAAAATTCAATAAATACATCATCTAATTGAGTATTTACCTGCGTATGAATATAATTTGACACGCACAGTAATTACTTTCAAGATTATATGCTCGATCGTATGATGAATTTTGGATTTATTGAAAATTTCGCCAATTTACTCTAGATAGACGATATTTCTGACAAAATTTCTGGTGAAATGGAGATTGCAAAAGCCATAGCCCATAACTCATAAACTGAAGTGTTCTGCTCTCCAATAAAGAACTGATATAATTCTTAACGACTCAAGATTTTACGAGCAGTTGATCTACAACGTTGGCAACACTCATAGGCTCATAAAGACTTCTAGTCCCTCATCTGTATGGCAATTCCTATGGAGCTGAGTAGCTTATTTCTAGTACCGTTACAGCAAAAGGGGGCATAGGACTTTAAGGCTCCGGTAAAGTCCTACTTGCCTACTTTGTGTTTTTAAATTTGCATGCATTGGATCTATTTTACTGTTGTGTAGTTGGATAATTTACACCGTAACATTTCGAAGATTTTAAGATGGTGGTTGTACTATCCAAAATGAAGGTCAGAGGCAGTTTACTAATGAATTTGTCAAGAAATTAAATTTATTATTTAATAACTAGTATGACTTTCTGCATCAACTTCTATATCAGCAGTATTGTACTGGAAATAGGACCCCGTAATAATTTGCAAGAAACTGAATCATTTCTGAAAGTTCAACCACCAGTTTAAGTTCAGCCTCATTGACGTCATACTTACTTAATAGTTAGTGCCAAAAGCACTATGATGAGCCCAACCAGGGCCATTGCAATCACCACACCGCATATCATGTAATTCGCATCATTCGGCGCATCTGAAACAAGAAAAAAAACATCTTAATTACTATGCTCATGGAGCTCAAAATCGTTTTTTTATTGTAAAATGTTGCAATGACCTTTTTAAGCTGAAGTCATGACTTTTGGTTGAACTGAATGTTTTAAAGTATAATTTTAATTTTACTGTAGTAGAGTAGGGTTATTCGTGTTTCAAGTTGGTTAAGTCGTTACTTCAATAAACTGACGATGTAGGAACATCACGAAATGCACGGAGGTCACTAAAGTCACGAGTTAGATTAGATTCCAGTTTGTTGCATAGTTTTATGTTGCAATTCGTTCTGCAGTTAACATTATGATCCTACAACGATGCTGTGTTCAGGCTGCAGATAAAAGAAAACCTGGATCGATATGTAAATATCTTATTAAAATAGGTACTACTAAAGAGAAATAAAGCGCAACGCCCACCAGTACAATGACAAACTTGATGGTTTTGGAAAACCATGACCCTTATTTAAAAGTGTAGGTACTACATGTTGAAATGATGGGGTAATCTAGAAAGAATACTTTTTAAATAGATTTGCTCTTGACTCTAGTCAATTTTATAACAACAGAAAATGGCCCTCAACATCCAGGAAGTGCCCATTGATCTTACTTTATCAGGATTTTGTTATACGTATTTGAAAAGGCAGACCATTCAAACTATCGACTCGACAAAAATAGAAGGCTGTCGCAGGTAAAGTAAATATAACGTATTTGCAATGCAATATTCGTAGTTCAGACAAAACAAGCCCGTTTAGTATTACCAGTGAAACGATACGGCGCCGGTTTGCACCAATTGTACCGCATCCTTAATTTGCACGCGAATCGATACCACACGATGCCGTGGGAATCACCGGGTTGATACCAGTTTGCTGGGTGTATTAAAACACGCAGTTACAAGGGAAGTCATGTTTCATATCGTATATCGTTCGTCGACTCAAAAAACCCTCGATAAAATGTTTTATATCAGACATGTTGTGCGTATTAGTCATCTACTCTTAACTACTCAATTTTACGTTGGTACGAGTAAGAACATTTATTTTCATTGCTTAGGTATATAATATTGTAGAATCATCAGATAGACAAACTTTCTTCTTGCATGCATCTAAAGTTGTTGTATTGTACAAAAGTAGGGAGTAATGAGGAGAAATAACATACATACATACATTTAATCACGCCTTTATCTCTAATGGGGTAGGCAGAGCATAGACGACCTAAACAAAGGTCGTTCAGCCACGTCTAACAAAGATTTAAAGGTTATTTAAGATGATTCAAAGGTATATTGCAGTATTGACAGGTCTATCGCCTACAGAAACCATCGGATCCCTTAGCTGGTTTTTGCAGCATTCCCGGGAGGAAAACAGCTGGCACATTCTATGTTTTTCTCTGACTCCCTTTCCAGCATGGAGAGAAGAAATTAAGGTAAAGTAGATTTCAGTGGGGTCAGCGTAGACGAGGAGTTCAAAATTCTGATATAATATCGTTCGATGTCTCGTTCTTTGTAATTTAAAAGTAACATTTATGGGTCTGATTTAGCTTTAAGGTAAACTGTGGCTGCAAAATGTTAAACGATTGTTTGGTGTGCCAATTTGTAACATCCTTCCTGGAAATCCCATGTACCTACTCTTGATGTGTCTGGTTTAGTACCGGTTTATGTGTATAAATACATAAAATAACGGTACTTGTAACTGAACCGTTTAATGGTACATACAAGATGCAATCGTAAATGAATTCTTGCTTACTACTTTGCATTATTTTTTATGTGTAAAAGTATTTTAAACACAACATTTTATTATTAAAAATCTTTTCAAATTAATAATAATAACGAAACTGCTACAAGATAAAAATATTGGAACCGACATACTATAGATATGATGCTGATTTTCTTAAGAGTTTCACTCTTGTCGGTGTAATGATCTCCGATAGATATAAAGGAAGAAATAATAAATATTAGTGAACAAACATAGTAGGTACCTATTAACCCAATTTTATAGTTTTCGTGATGTTATTATGTATTCGCCTAATTTTAGAATAATTAATGATGAAGGAAAAATATTTTCTCTGTATGGTAAAACCAATGTGGTTACATCGCTACATAAATGTCGTCCTAAGCATAGTAGAATATATTGTAGGTACCACTTAGAGGACATAATACAAATATCTAAATTCCGATGTGGTTATTGTTCTTTTTTAAGTTTTAGTAATTTATATGTATGACTATTTATTGTTATTAATTTATTATATAAGTACACTTCAGTAGCTTTTTCTTCTTAGCGAGTGGATTCTCGAGTCGAACAATGACCCGAAGAACTTCAGTAGCTAGTTCAACTGTTATTTTCCTGAGCCCTAAAGTTCCCTGGAAGAAATTGCTGCTAGCAATAAAGCCGCCTATTAGTACTACTAATTGTTTATTTTTCCTTGTGTTTATTCTGAGCAATAAAGTATATTCTTATCTTATTTTTAATAAAAGGAAGGCTGGAACAAGCACATAACAGACAGTCGTGGAGAGACCGGTGAAAGGCGTTTGCCCAGCAGTGGGACACTATCGGCTGAATAAGAAGAATTAGAATAAAATAAAACAATCATAATAAAATTATAGGGTTTTCCCTACAAGTAATAATAGTTCACATATAGGTAGTACATACTTCTTATACGCAGTTACGTATACAAGACAATGTTTACTAATGGTTTGCTGGAACAGACGTCTGGGATAAACATTAACTGTAGTTCATAGGAAACAATGCGAAACCAAAGGAAAATATACAAACTGTTAAAATAAGTACAGGATAAAACTGTTCAGTTCAATTCAAAATCTTTTAATTATGATTGTTACATCTATGTTATGACTGTTATTTATTTTAGGACGAAATAGCCCATCTTTGAATACTTGCTTACCGTTAACCGAAACTGTATCTCAATCGCCTATTGATGAACCTACAGACTTTAGATTGTTGAACTAAATTTAAAACACCCGTTTTACAACCGTAACAAGTTACTTCTTCCATTCTTGACTGGGAGCGAGAGAAACGTAGAATGTGCCAGCTGCATTACCTTCCGGGCATGCTGTAGAAACCAGCTATTGGATCCGAGGGTTTTAATATATATTGCAATTTAGGTGATGGGCTGACAACCTGTCACTACAGCAATATACCTACAAATCAATCTTAAAACTTTGTCAAACGTGGCGGAACGACCTTTGTTTAGGCTGTTTACGATCTGCCTTCCCCATTAGGGATAAAGGCGTGATTATATGTACGTAAGAAGTTAATAGAAAAATCGTTACACGTGCATTTGCAATTTTACATGCTTTTATTCATTGGTCTAGGTGTATGATGCAATATTTTATCATACCACACCTAGTAAAATCGATTTGTCAAAGACGTCACAAACTTACACCGAACCATGGTTAATTATTAACGTAATATCGCATAGTTATTACAACTTCAAATTATGATATTTGATACTATCTCAATCAACATATGTTGAGAACAGTATACGTACATTAGTAATTATTATGTATTTTATAATATTTTCTAACGTCTATATATTACAATTTCAAACTTCGGAAGCGTTCTGTTAGCATCTATACCTAACTAATACTTGGTAATGCCAAGAATGCAGATCAATATGAAGTATGTTTCCCTTCCTAGTAAATACCAAATCCTTCCATGCTGGACTGGGAGAGATAGAAAAACATAGAATGTTCCAGCTGCCCTTCCTCCCGGGCATGCTGTAGTAGTCAGCAAAAGGGACTCGAGGGTTACAGTGTATCGTAATTTAGGCGATGGGCTGACAACCTGTCACTATAGCAATACACTTTTCAATCTAAAATTGCCCTCAATTTTTGTCAGACGTGGCGAAAACGCCTCGTCGTTTATCGCTCTGCCTACCTCGTAAGGGATAAAGGCGTGATTTTATGTATGTATGTATGTGTATCTTTACCTCAGTAACATACACCGGAAACAAAGTGTCCTATGTCCTCTCATACATTTTCCCATTCATGACATGTTTCTTGTATGATTTCCATCAACTTCCGCACTACATTTCCTCTTTATACATACATACATACATATAATCACGCCTTTATCCCTAATGGGGTAGGCAGAGCGTAAACGACCTAAACAAAGGTCGTCCCGCCACGTCTGACAAAGTTTTGAGGGTTATTTAAGATAGAATTCTAGGTATATTGCTGTAGTGACAGGTTGTCAGCCCATCGCCTAAATTACAATATACTGAAACCCTCGGATCCCTTAGCTGGATTTTACAGCATGCCCGGGAGGAAATGCAGCTGGCACATTCTATGTTTTTCTCTCGCTCCCAGACCAGCATGGAAGAAGAGAATTTCCTCTTTGGTTGTAGTTATTATCCTAGGTTCCCTTCCCATGGGTCACGACTCATGTTCTTCTTCTGTCGAGTGGGTATCGAGTCTATCGACCCAATGAACCCTGGTGTCAGAGTTTTTAAACCGCCTAGTAGCACAACTATCAGGCCTCTGACATGGTTTGAGTAACGACAACTATCAAAGGCAGCGACCGGGACCGACAGCTTAACGTGCCCTCCGAAACACGAAATCTTTTTCTTTTTCGGACAATCAGGTGATGCAGCCTGCATTGTCCTAACCAAACTGGGGAAAAATTCACAAAGTGATAAATTCTCAAATATCAACTTTGTGTTTCCCCCCTGGGAATCGAACCCAGTACCTCCGGATCAGGAGTCCATGGTACTAGCCACTAGACCACGGAGGTAGTTCGACGACTCATGTTGAAAGATGGATATAGAGTATTGTTTACAAACAGACAATCATGCCTTTACAGATAATCACGCCTCTATTTCTGTCAGAGTAGGTAGAACGGCAATGACCTAAACAAAGTTCATTCCTATAATCTGTATATTGCTGCAATGGCATTATTCAGAGCTCAACGTTAAAAATGTCGAAATGACAATAGAATGAAAACCTTGAATCTCTTTGATTTTGAGTATATATTTCTACAAATGTCGGTAGGTTACTTATTGTAACATTTAGATTTAAATTTGTACTTAAACACCTTAAACTTAAGGTATTGAAATTAATGAACAAGTTTACATTGACCTTACTTGAACTGCGATAAATAATAGGTACCTAGTATTTCAATGAGTATATTTAAGTCTCGTTACGTAAAATTTCACACATCGTATATTTTACGATTAAGTTAAGGTCAAAAGTTACCGTCATAAAATAAAATAAGTCATAAATCTAAGTTTTTGTTAAACTTTACGTTTAAAATAGCTTCTTGGTATTTCGAAGATTAAAACCGCTTGCAGAGCAAATATCTATCAAAACTTATACCAGGTGTAACAGCGGGACAGCAGCGTCCCGCAAACTGAAAGGGGTTGCTCAGTCCATACAATTTGTCTGATCGAGGTGAACATTTTGTATTGAAAATCCACTTTTTTTTCACTTCCTGAAAATAATAACCTGCTAATAGTTGTTAAGTGTCAATATAAAGACGTGAAAATATAAATTGGATTTTCCATACATAATGTAAACCTCGATCAGACTATTTTTTTAGAAAATCTAAAATTATTTTTCACTTCCTAAAAGAATTTAATAGTGGAAGTTGTTCAGTGTCGTTGACTGAGCTACCCCTATCTGTTTGCGGGACGCTGTCCCTTACACCCCTTATTATTTTTGATGATCTTGATTAATGAAGAACACCTCATTTAGAACGCGTTCACCTTAGTAGTATTTTTTATTTGCTAAAATATTAACCAACAAAGACGACAATTTGTAAGACTTCTGTTAGTTGTCTTCTAACAATCGTATTTATAGTCTACTACCATTAGTTAAACAAGTTAAACCCACCTTTACATTACTATTCTTGTTCGAAACAGAATGACCGAAATATTGGCATTGTTAAAAGAGCTTTGCACCGAGCTTTTCGTGGTAATAACGGGACTGCGTCAAATAGCAGGCAGACACGACGAAATGCCGTGCCCAAATCCATGCGGTCTTTTATTCACGCTATTATTGACATTCCAAGGTGACTGCGCAGTTCAATTACACCTTTATTTTTGAATATATAGTAACTCGTATTTTTTTTAAGCTATCAATTTTTAGGGTTCTGGTACCAACAGTACCTTACTACCATGCCTCCGCTGCTGTCCGATATCTTCAACCAGAAATCAAAACTTGCAACATTTTTGTTCAATTATTTCTAACTTTGGTTGGAAATATTTATCATACATTAAAGTAACAAAGAAATTCTATTGTTATAAAATAAACTGAGAACTTCATTGATAGACAGTTGTAAGTTTCAAGACAGTCCTTTATTCAAGAAACGTGTCGTAACTACATTTTTTTTCCATTGTTTGTATCGTAAGTAACTTTGATAGTCAAATGTTGCTTTTCTATCCCTGTTAAAAAAATAACTAGATCTACTTTTTGTATTGACTGTTATGTTTATTTTTACATCAGTAGTATAGTGGCTACTTCTTACATGACTTCCATGCTGGACTGGGTGATAGGAAAACATAAATTGTGCCAGCTGCATAGGAGGTGCATGGTGCATGGCATGCCCGGGCATAAACCTGATAAGAGATTCAACGGTTTCAATATATTGTAATTTAGATGATGGGCCGACAACCTGTCACTACTGCAATATACAGATCCATCTTAAACAACCCCGAAACCTTGTCAGACGTGGCGGAACGGGTCGTTGAGGCTCTGCCTACCCCATTATGTAGTATATGAAAGACAGTGAGTTAAAACGCCGCAGTCGTGCCTTTTATGACCACTATCCCTAATACTCCGATTCCAAGTTGACGAGTTCTTAACGATCAGCACGGGCGCCTAGTAGTGCAATGTACCCTACATGTGTGGGGTTAATGTACTGTGGCATGTGGATCACAGTAACCCTGTTAGGGTTAAGTTAAAAGCTTAAAAAGTTATTATAGGTATGGTATACACATACTGTCGTGGAATTAGGGTGGATGATCGAATCCCTACGAGCGGGAGAAAAACATAGAATATGCTAGCTGCATTTCCTCCCGGGCATGCTGTAAGAATCAGCTAAGGGATCCGAGGGTTTCAGTATATTGCAATTTAGTCCTTGGGTTCACAACCTGTCACTACATCAAAATACGTACAAATCTATCTTAAATAACCTTCAAAACTTTGTTAGACGTGGCAGAACGACCTTTGTTCAGGTCGTTTTCGCTCTGCCTACCCCATTAGGGATAAAGGCGTGACTATATGTATATATAACGTTAATTATTAGTTATAAATTACTCAATGAATGACACAAAACCTTGACTAATATAGTGTTTATGTATTTAACAATTATATGTGTTATCACTAGTATTTCAAAATATTTGTTCATTCCACAAATATTTTTTCGTGCTAAACAAGGTTACTATTAATTTCATATTTTTCCATGAATCAAAGGTATTAAAACCATCTTCATTTAAAAGGCTAAAGACCATAGCATAGCTATTATTTCTTTTCAAAAGACTTCAATACTTTATCATTACCTGATACATATACTTATATTATGCATGCCTGTGTCATAAAAGTTTATATTACACTTCGAAATTGGCAATTAAAAACTCCGATTGTGTAAAAGTACAGACGACGTCGTGAATGCACCGGCGCGGCGTCTGTTCGCTGCAGTCGCACGTGTAACCTTCTTCCACAAAAGGAAGGTTTAAGGTGATCGCACACCGATCAACGCCGTACCTGAATTCTAAAACCACTGCATATAGTCGACGCAATCTGTTTTTCCATAAATATCTGTTTTTCTCGAATAAATTATTCAAAAACGATTTGAAGTTTTCCAAAAAAGCGTACTATTCCTGCATATAAAAAAATAATGCCTTTGGTTGCTGCAAATATCAAAAGGTGAGAATGGTTTTAATCACAGGCCCGTTTGCAGTTTAGGTGGGCAAAGCTAGCTATCGACTGGGTCCTGCGAGAACGTCGGCCTAGAGGGAGACCGAAGAGATTGCGGAATGACCTCACAACATTTGACTCAAACTGGTCGGAAACTGCCAAAGGTCGGGAAGCCTGAAAAAAGAAAGGGGAGGCCTTTGCCCAGCAGTGGCACAGCTTAGGCTAGTATAATAATGATAACAAAGAAAATGATTGTACGAGTTGGATTTAAAGCTACTGCTTTGCCGCTTTCGGAGATAAATTATGATCAATGCAGTGAGTGCAAGTGTGCGATCACCTTATCTGAATCTGCAGACATTTTATTCCTTACGTGTGCAATCATTGTATTTCTGCTAAGTTTGTATATATCGAATTACGTGCAACCTGTTAATGCAGAGTCAGGCATATTATCAGAGTCATCAGAGATTTCTTGAATAATAATATTAACAGATGATCACAGCACTAACCATTGTAACTAAATTCTTACAAAAGCTTGTTGCTATGAAAGACATTTCCTAAGAAAGTACAGATATAAAAGTGTGTCTGGATAATAAACAAGCAAGCGGATAATATTTGGCACCCTTGACATAATATTATGATAGAAGACTACGGACATCTAAAAAATCCTAATAGTTTTCTTCCTATTTACGGCCCAAACAAATTAAATTAGTAGAACTTTTTATTTGACAAAATATGAGTCCGGTCCTATAATAAGACGTAACGTGAAGTTTTAACATTCTTGCAGACATTGGGACTATTTGGAACTACAAAGTAAACTATAAAACTAGTAGATATTTCAATTTATTTTATATGTGAACCGATTGTAGTGTATGTCCATAATTTAGTAAATATCATAATATTTGCACAAAATACTGCAATATAATAGCTTAGCAATCTCTTAGACTTGATTATGATTAGCTTAAATAAAATTGTTCTACTAAAAGGCCATAAAACTCTTCCATTCTTTACTACAGCACAGGTCGTGCACTCCATACAAGCAGCCGATTTTCGTTGCTACTACATGCACAATAACGTGTTCGTAAAGGTTTGAAGTGAGTTTGTTTGCTGCCGCCTTCTCAAACCGGCTCGCGTACCCGTTGGCGCGGGGAAGACGAGGTAAGGTGCCTCTTCTTTAGCGTTAGCTATTATATTTTTTTTTACTACAGTGAGATAACGTGAGCCAACGCTGTGGTACAGTTTATCACTCACTGGAAATCACGTGGTTTCCTCAGCACGTTTGCTCAGAAACCTCATCAAGGCACGTCTTTCAACCTCCCGCGTGACAAAAGACCATCCAGCGGACATATTTAAAACAATAATTGCGTCATTGCTGATGGTAATGCTGTAAACTAAAACATGGCCTATCAGGTAGACAACAATCAAACACCCCGTGTAAGATAAATATTAGTAATACCTCAGTTGTGATGTTATTCTTCCAATGTTTGTCTAAGTTTTTGATATTTGTATGAATACTGAAACTGTATACTGTGGCTGTAAACAGGATGATAAATAATAAAAAATACTTGAATGCGGTTTACCAAGAACTAATACAATTTAAAGGAAATATGCAGTAATTTTACCACATATTGACGTAAAGTATGAATCGAAGGCTGCAGGTGTTACGTTATTCTTATTCTAACATTTGGAAAAAATAAGTTTATTATTTATATCACAGACAGTATATCTCGCCAAGTAGATGAAACATTAAATGACTAAGATTTTTTAACGTGAGACACAATCTGGAGAAAAGCACAGATTTAAACTCATTACTAAGATGGTGATGAGAAACTGAGTTAGTCAGAGCGACGCGACAGGCGACACTTATGAGAAAACACCTTCTATTAGTCATAAATTAATGCTATAAATTATGCAAGACGATTAGAATGAATCACGATAAATAAATGAAATGTCTATAAAATATTGCTTAGTTAGGAAAAAAGAAAAATAGTCATGTAAACTGGATCACTTCCCTGTTAGACTTCAAGAAAATCGAGTTCAAAATCACATCATTATATCAAAGGCCCGTAATTATAATCAGCTCTCAAGAGTGACAGCGAGTTTGAGTTCGTATCGGAAATGTCCTTTCAGTACAAAAACGATCTGTCAATTCCATACTTGATATCGGTCTCAATCTTGATATCGCTTTATAAATACGAGCCTAAATGATTGGTCAGTAATTCACTCTGCCACAATTTGACTTCTCGGCTACCAAACAACAAGAAGGCAAACACATTATCAGGGCGATTTCATCTTAACTGGTACGAGGCAGTGATTTCACAATTGCAATTGATGGACTCAACATCGACATTCAATGAGTTAAGAGTAGCAAACTGTGATAATGCCCAGTCCGGTTCGGTAAGTGGTTGAGTAATGTTCGTGGAACCAACTTTCACTGGTAAAGTCCAGCCAAAGTCCAACACGGCTTTATGGTTGGCGGCCTCGTACGGAAGTTCGCTCCAGTTTCAGTGAAAGCTAAGTGGACTGGTAAAATCGAAGCCAGAAATAGAGTTGAAGCCGTTTAATTGGTTTCCTTTTGCCGTAAAAAGGTAACCGATGAGCCTTCAAATAAAAACGAGAAAAGAAACGAGGCTAAGGGAAAGCTTGGCAGATTGAAGACAATGACGCTGACAAATAGCGTGATAGGTCTTCGTGAGTTAAGACAAGAATAGTTTCGTCATATAAATTACTCATTTGAGCAGACAAAGCATTAGCGGACAAAGCTCTCTATTTCGAGGAGTTATAAAACAACTACACGAAGAAACAGATGCTCCTAAAGATGAACTAAAATAAAAGCAAGATCATGAAGGGTTCATTTCAGCGGCGGAGAATTCAAACAGTTTGACCAGATTAGACGTTTATGTATTAGTCACTTCCTTAAAGTACTTAGTTGTCATTTTGGTGAATAATTTAATTATGAAAGCTTTGACAAGACAGTTAGAAAGTTCTAAATGGTATAAGTGTTATAAATTGACATACTGTTGCACAATACCACAAAAAATATTATGGTCGATAAATAATGCGTGTGGTAGTCAATCTTATTAAGAGTATGACTCATTTTGGAACAGTTTCTTTGAAGTTGTGAAAGCACTTTTAACACGATATTGTAGCCTCGTCAATCACTTACGTTCGCTGATCATCATTAATGATGATGTCATCTGCGTAGCGTAATTATTTAACGTTAAGTCTATAAGGTCATCATTGGCTGTTTCCATATTTTTTTAAAAGTATTCTCATTTATAAAAGCAATAAAGAAGTGTTTGTTATACTACATTTATTGTTTCCATGCTGGACTGGTAGCGATAGAAAAACATAGAATGCGCCAGCTGCATCTCCTCACGGGCGTGCTGTAAAAACGAGCTAAGGGATCCGAGAGTTTCTGTATATTCCAATTTAGGCGATGGGCTGACAACCTGTCACTACAGCAATGTACCTACAAATGTATCTTAAATAACCGTCGACATTTTGTCAAACGTGGCGGAACGACCTTGGTATAGGTAGTTTACGCTCGGCCTACCCCATTAGGGATAGAGGCGTGATTATATGTATGTATGTATGTTGTTATACTACAAAAATGTTACATTGAAAATAAGGTAACATTCAAATAGAAGTAATCCCCTGGGATCCAGAACTATATCAGAGAGATCTTGTCTTATCATAAAATTACCAATTTATATTTATTTATTATTTATTTATTTTATTTCACATATAAAAGATTCTACAGAATAACTATGCGTCCAAGCTTTAATAGTAGTAGTAATACCTACGCTGGAAGTTTCCTAACGCAAGTATCGCGTGACAATAACAATTTATTGATCCCAGTCAGTCCCAATCTACCACAAAGCATTTAAAAGTCGTGAATCAAAATTACAAATTGTTGTTTTGATGTCCCGGAGGTCAAGGTGACTGCAAGTGAAATTGACTGAGTAGTCAATGAATTATTTGTCCGGCTAACGGTAACGGTTTCCTTCCTTTGTTTGCCGGGGACATCATTTGATATTCAAATGTCGAATGTTACGTAACAGGACTTTGAAAAAATAATATTTTGTAATTCAATGTTTTTTGAAAGAATTTACAAGTAGCTGCTGCTGTTATAAAAGCGAAACTGAATTGTGTAGGTGGTTCAAAAGAAAGTGTGAAGACAAGGCAAGAGAGAGTGAAAAGGAAATTAGGTTAAACTCAGTACGTATTTCAAATAACAATTTGCATAAATAGTACGAAAAGTATGTCGTTGTTGAAATAAGTAGTTGCATTTTTGAGTTTCCATACAAAAACATTAAAAAAAACTACATAATTTTCAAGTTTGCAAAATTTATTCTTGTGAACTTTATTCTAATTTTGAAATACCTACACTTCTACCATCTGTTAGAATACCTAGCTGCCTGTCCTTGACCTTTTTAACTGAATACTTAGAATTATCGACTATCCATTATACCTGTACGAGATAGTGTTCGGCGTAACCAAACGTGCCTACCTCAATGTACACGAAATAAAACTATACTATAAATGGACTGTATATTTATTAACGAAAAACTACTAACAATGAAATGTTGAAACTATCTGGCAACACTGTAAAACAGAATGGTGCAAAATCTTAAATATTTATGAATTAAACTATGAACGGCACTTCACACTTCTGTTATCACTATTAATCACTGTTATTTCCACTGTTATTCTTGTTCTTGCTGCTTTCGGAACTATTCGAAAACGGATACGAAACGGAAACTGTTTACGGAACTCTTTGTCGATAACTATAAACGAACTATCACGGAAACACTATACGAAACGATTACGGAACTGTTTGTCGATAACTATTAACGAACTGTCACGGAATCACTGTCACTGTTACTATATACTATTCACTGCACTATTCTTCCACTATTCGGAACTGTATCACTGAACTATACTGTATCTATCACGAAACTATATCACTGAACTATATCGAAACTATACCACGAAACTATATCTATTCTGTTCACTGTCCACTATTCTTCCACTATTCGGACTGGTCTCCCGAAACTATATGACGAAACTATATCACTGTACTATATGGCGAAACTATTTCGAAACTATTTGGCGAAACTATATCACTGTACTCTATGGCGAAACTATTTCACGAAACTATATCTATTCTGTTCACTGTCCACTATTTTTCCACTATTCGGACTGATCTCCCGAAACTATATAACGAAACTATATGGCGAAACTATATCTATTCTATTCACTGTCCACTATTCTTCCACTATTCGGACTGAACTGTATACCATTCTGTATTGTCACGAATCTATATGACGAAACTATATAGCGAAACTATACCACGAAACTATATCGAAAACTATATGCCGAAACTATACCACGAAACTATACCACTGTACTATATGGCGAAACTATATCTATTCTATATCGAAAACTATATGCTTGGTGCGGTCTACGCAGCCGTTTATATACTCCAATCTCGGTACTGTAGAATTCTCGGGAAACAGCTGGCAATTCTTTTCTCGAAATGTCAAGCGTCTTCTATAATGTTCGATTGAGATAGCTAAATACAAACTGTCACTAGTAAGACAGGGATGGCGTTATATCGATTCTCGAATATTCTTGATCATACGTCAAGTTCGTAAAAAGACAAGAATAGAATACTATAGCTATCTCGTTCTATCACACGCTCTGATTGGTTGATTTGAATTTGCCTCTTAATTTAGGGATAACAGCTCTCAAGTGTGGCCATCCTAAAAAATACTCCTTATTTATAAGGGAATAAAAAATACTAAAATTAAATACGTTTGCGCCGTCGCGAACATACTCCCGCCGTGCGAGGTCGGTTACGGCGTCGCATCTATTAAAGTGGAGCGACGGCTTTACCGAATACTGTGTCCTGCTTCTGATATCTGTACATAAACTACTCCAATTATTCGGTTTTCTGAGCTCCCGCCGGTATTCTAACAAACTATGCTAACGCTATCTCGATCAGAGGTGGCGGCCATGGCGGTGCAGGCGCACATGACTGTATCGGTGGAGGCCATGGCTGCGTCGGTAAGGGCCATGGTTGCGCTGGTGGGGGCCATGGCGGCGTTGTTCTTGAAGCGATGGCATCTCTTTCTTCTGAACGTGCAGCGTCGATGTTTACTGGCTTCTTTATGTATTCCGGTGGCGGACCCTCCCGCCGGTTTTGACGGTACTGGAATCGGAGAACATCGCTGAACTTTTCGTTGATGTCTGTTAGTACTCCAAGCGAGTATTGACGGAATCCCTCTAGCAAGAATGGTGGTGACTGCAGATGCCGAAGATCTGGTCTAAACAACTGAACATTTAAAGCAGTTTCCTCGTAGTTAGCTGTTGACGGTGCTGTGTCGTGCACTATGTCGATTTCCTCTTTTGTTTGATGTAGCTCGGCGATTGGTTCTGTTTGTTGACCTCGGTATTTTGTGTTCTCTTCTTTCTCGATATCTTCTGACTTCTCTTCTTCCTTGTCATCTTCCATATTCTCCTCTATCTTGTTTTCTTCTGTCTTGATGTTTTCTATCTTGTCTTCTTTCTTGTTTTCGTCTGTCTTCTTTCCAGTTTGCCATTCTATTTCTTCTATTTTGCTGTCTTCGTATTCACCATGTCGGATGTCAAAATCTTCGTCTTTGTTTATGAATATCTCAATCTTCTTTCCTTTACAGTCGTCATATATCTTCATATACTTTGATTCTTCAGGTTGTGGTTCCTTGTCTAGATCAAACTTCTGGACTTTTTCTGTCTTCACACTTCTAACTGGTTCAGTCTTCGGATTTTCAATCTTCATTCTTCTATTCTGTTCTGTTTTCAGGTCACTATCTTGCTCTTGATTCATCTGAATTTCTTCCTTGTCTTCATTTTGAAAATTCAATTGTTGTTGCACCTTGATTTGGACGCTGTCTGATTGCGGGTTGAATTGGCTATCCTGTAATTCGGAGTCTTCATCTTTATTGTTTTCTCGGTCTTTGCTCTTGATGGCTTCTAGCTTCATCTTTTGGTTCTGTTCTTCGAGTGTTATCCTGTTTTTTCTGGCTCTATCTAAGTTTTCTTCTGCTGCTGCTAATTCTTCTTTGTTTTCTGCATCTTCTTTTAGAAGTCGCTGTGCTATCACGTATAGTTCACGCTGTTGAATCTGTAGCGGCGTCGGCAGTGAAAGGTCTTCTTTATCTTCCAGAACTTTTTTCTTCATGCTCTCAAATTTATCGATCTGTTCCCAAAGTTCTTCATATTTCAGGTCTATTATCTTCTTTTCGGCTGCCGATTTCTCGACTTGATAGAACGCTTTCTCTTCTGTTGCAATTGCTATTACCCTCTCTGCTTCCTCTTTAGCGATTGCTATTTCCTTCTCTGCTATTTCTTTGGCGGCTGCTAATGCCTTCTTTGCTTCTTCTTTTGAAGTAGCTTTTTCTTCAGCTTCCAATTCTCTTATCTTCATGTCGACTAAAAGTTTTTTGATTTGTATGTTTGCTAATTTCTTTTCAGCGTCCGCTTCTTTTATCTTTTCCTCAAGTAATTTTATTTCAAGTTGCAATTGTATCATTTTCGACTTACTCGATTTCGAAGATCTTTTAGTTTTTACAGACATGTCACGATGTTCCACAAAGGTTTGTTCACCTACTGGTATCTGTTGTTTCTCTACTGCTTCAGGCTGTGACAGCTGCGGCGAAGCTGCTGACATGAATCTTGTAGCTGACATATTGAAAATAATTTACTGTACGGGACACTGATAAACACTGAAATACTGTTTTCATACGAAACTGTCTGTAATGTAACTGTATCTTACGGAATTATCGATAATCTCTATTAAACTGTCCACCAAAAACTATACTGTCCACGGAAACTGTCTCTGTTCAACTACTGTCTGTACACGAATTAACTGTCTATAAACACTACTGTTCTTTACACAAGATACTGTCCAACCACGATATATTACGGTACTGTTCACGCAATAACACAAAATCTGTCACTATCACTACACGGAACACTGATACGAATCCGGCTCGAAGGACCATTATGTACGAGATAGTGTTCGGCGTAACCAAACGTGCCTACCTCAATGTACACGAAATAAAACTATACTATAAATGGACTGTATATTTATTAACGAAAAACTACTAACAATGAAATGTTGAAACTATCTGGCAACACTGTAAAACAGAATGGTGCAAAATCTTAAATATTTATGAATTAAACTATGAACGGCACTTCACACTTCTGTTATCACTATTAATCACTGTTATTTCCACTGTTATTCTTGTTCTTGCTGCTTTCGGAACTATTCGAAAACGGATACGAAACGGAAACTGTTTACGGAACTCTTTGTCGATAACTATAAACGAACTATCACGGAAACACTATACGAAACGATTACGGAACTGTTTGTCGATAACTATTAACGAACTGTCACGGAATCACTGTCACTGTTACTATATACTATTCACTGCACTATTCTTCCACTATTCGGAACTGTATCACTGAACTATACTGTATCTATCACGAAACTATATCACTGAACTATATCGAAACTATACCACGAAACTATATCTATTCTGTTCACTGTCCACTATTCTTCCACTATTCGGACTGGTCTCCCGAAACTATATGACGAAACTATATCACTGTACTATATGGCGAAACTATTTCGAAACTATTTGGCGAAACTATATCACTGTACTCTATGGCGAAACTATTTCACGAAACTATATCTATTCTGTTCACTGTCCACTATTTTTCCACTATTCGGACTGATCTCCCGAAACTATATAACGAAACTATATGGCGAAACTATATCTATTCTATTCACTGTCCACTATTCTTCCACTATTCGGACTGAACTGTATACCATTCTATATTGTCACGAATCTATATGACGAAACTATATAGCGAAACTATACCACGAAACTATATCGAAAACTATATGCCGAAACTATACCACGAAACTATACCACTGTACTATATGGCGAAACTATATCTATTCTATATCGAAAACTATATGCTTGGTGCGGTCTACGCAGCCGTTTATATACTCCAATCTCGGTACTGTAGAATTCTCGGGAAACAGCTGGCAATTCTTTTCTCGAAATGTCAAGCGTCTTCTATAATGTTCGATTGAGATAGCTAAATACAAACTGTCACTAGTAAGACAGGGATGGCGTTATATCGATTCTCGAATATTCTTGATCATACGTCAAGTTCGTAAAAAGACAAGAATAGAATACTATAGCTATCTCGTTCTATCACACGCTCTGATTGGTTGATTTGAATTTGCCTCTTAATTTAGGGATAACAGCTCTCAAGTGTGGCCATCCTAAAAAATACTCCTTATTTATAAGGGAATAAAAAATACTAAAATTAAATACGTTTGCGCCGTCGCGAACAATACCAGTCTGGCCTTGATTGGACAAGTAACAATCCTTCATAGTTTACAATAGACCCTCTTGAGATTTGGAATGTACTGAAGTGGGTACTACAATAGGATTGACTAATGAAGAATTTAAATAAAATTACATTCATAGTTTCATCTTAAGAAGTTTGCTGAAGATATATCAAGGTTTGTACTTTGGTTCATTTGCCTAAAAAATCACTGGAATTGGTACGGTACCCATTTAACATTAGATGAATCTTATTTATAGTGGAGGATTTTATTTTAATCTATATTGTGAATTCTCGTCGACCCCAAATAAATGGGATAAGGGCAAGGAAATGATGATGACTTACATTTATAGATTTGATGTAGAAAACGCCTACGTCCATGAGACAAACAGTCCAGTTAGCAACCTGACCTACCCAAACGAAGAAAAATAAGATCGCATATCAATTCAACTTGGTAAATATGCGGTGCTGTCAACAAGATCGTTAGTTGGAAAGTTTTGTAAGCAAACTTGAGTAGAATGTGTCTGTTTTGTCTGAGGAAACCAGTCTAATGTGCGGATGCTGCAGTTTGATCCCCTTCGATTTCTAAGTTCTTTTTTGTTTGGTTTCACTTTCGATACATGTCTCGCTATGTAAGTTGTTTTGCTTTTCTTTCGCTGTATTTGTTCCCGGTGTGGTGCCGGGTTAGAATAACATCACCCCGTAACTTCCCGTGGGTGTCGTGAAAGGCGACTAAGGGATAAATCCAGGGAATAGGAAGCAGCGTGCCCTGTAAATGGAAAACTTCTACTGCGCTCACCAAGCCGCCTGCCAAGAGTGGTGAGTATGGCATATACCCCTAATTTTGGGGAGGCTCATAGACATGAGCTGATGCTAGACAGCAGTGGGCTGTTCTGGCTGATGTTTGATTTGTTCTTTTGCAGACGTGAAGCCTGAACATGAACAGTGAACACACTTTGTGGTAATGATAGTGATCACGTGAGTTATGTGTTATATTAAGAATTTGTGATTTGCGTTTGTAGTGCAAACCAATAACTCTGTTGACATATTTTCATGATTTTAGTATTGCGGTCTACAATTTCTATTGTTTTGTTGCTGTATTTATCAAAGTTCTTTTATGAATCAAGAGTTGCCAGAAACACGTCACATTCATATTTATTATAAAATGTAAAATTCAATTATTTATGTGTTAAATTATTTTATTATAATATTATTGTTTTACGCAATCAAGGATTCTTCGTAATTTTATTTCGGTAAGTAAGTAGTCTATTTTTTTTATAGTTACTATTATCAGTTGCTGTAAAGTTTATAATTCTTTCAATTTCAATTGATTGAAATCACAACTCCAGTTACAAGACTCAATGAGCGTAAACTGATATTTATTATACCTACTGACTCCACTCTTATATATAGCTCTAGCGTATGTTCTTTCAAACGGACGTGTACTGATTTCTGACGAAACACATATCTGGACGTTACATTATCTTCAGTGTTTTGAGTCTAGATGGTTCCAAATTCGGTCATGGGAATGAGTTATGTCACATGAATGATTTCAATTGCAGTGTCCTAATTGTGTATAGCCAGTGATCGAATGATGCGGGCACGCATCACCTGTCATTCAATATCTTTGATATTCCAATAGTTTCGATACTTTGCTCGTATGTTCCATATGATTTCAGTTGTAGTGTCCAAACTGCAAATTTCCACTGATCGAAAGTAATACATATCATTCGTACAAGTACCTATATTATAACATGTGATACGATATCTTTGATCTACCAATGGCTTCAATCCTGCCAGTGTGTTCCACATGATTTCAATTGCGGTGTCCTGACTGCGATCGAAAGTCATACGTATAATTACGTCCAAGCATCTACGCATAACATGTGATTCAATATCTTTGATCTTTCAATAGCTTCGATCCTGTACTCGTACGTTCCACATGAGTTCAATTCCCAGTGTCCTCAATGCGGTAATTCTATATAGACGACGCACTGGCGCCACCACATCTGCGACGGAAGTCAAACATACCAAAGTATAGATATCGGCTTTAAAATACTTATAATTAGCTCTATAGCCTTCAATTTGATCGTTTGATATTGGATTCTTTACGTTGGTTTCACTATATACCATAATACATCAAGTTGTAGTCAACATTATTATAACTTTACTTTTGTACCAATATTACAAATGTACATTTTATTAAAACCATTATTTTTCTTACTACTACTGGTCTGACCTTTCAATACGTTCATTAGAAATCACCTTGTCTTATCATATCCATGGTCTAGGTCAAATTTTGACTTGTCAGTTTTGGTATTGAGTTGTTAGTATTAACTGCTACTTAGCCTTGCATTGATGGATTTCATACAATGTCATTTTCAGTCGTTCTCATGGGCAATTTGTCATCATCCATGTAGAGGTATTGTTTAACAAGTAAATAAAAAATGGTGCAAACAAGACGTTTTACGCTGATTCAAACCCATTTTTTATGTTTTACATAGGTAGGTAAGTAGGTAGTTGGTATTGAGAACAAAACTGACAATAATTTTTGCTAGTACCAGTCTTATAGGAATTTTAAAACCATCAGTTAAGAATTTCGCTTTCTTTTTTGGGTTAAAATAATAGCATTATTTTATGAAATTATTAAAATGCTACATTTTTGACAGTAAGTGTATACCTGTCGTGGGTACGCCTTGATATTTTTATCTTTAGCACAAATTTTCTTGTAATCAGCCCCAGACTGGTAGGTAACCCAAATAGTGAATCACACTATGGCCTCGATACAGTCATGTGATGTGCGTAGCACACCATGAGGTGTTTGGCCGAAATACTCAAATTCGGCGAAAATTTTCATGCTTCTATTATGATGACCTGGTTTTTTTCGATCATGTTTCTATTTTCCTTTCGATAACGATGAACTATCATAATAAAGAAAAACAGCAACTGGCTCCTAAAATCAAAAATTATTTTACATTTTATACTTTTAAAAATATTTAATCGTAGGTATATATCTTTTAAAACATCATTAACATACCTTTCTAGTGCAAATGCATGAAGAAGGATACAAGAGCTCTAGCTTTTTTATTAAAACCAGCGCAACAACAGTTTTTGTTCTAAACAATCAGTGCATGACTTGTCCTCGCGAGTGTAACAGTCTGTTACGTTAGTTTGTTGCGACTGTACCTTTCGTAAGCCAATGTTTTTCTTTGAACAAGGATGCTGATGCAAGCTCTGCAGTCGACTCATCAGAAGCTGGTTTTATCACAAGTATACCAAAGTATAATGAGAAGAAACATGCGAAGGGTATAGCAATGATTATATTTAAAACACTTAATTATTAATATTATTTTGGATCATTAGATAAGAGTCAAGGATAAAATTAACGATTAATGTATTCGATTATAAACTGTAGAAAAGTTTTCATAACTCCTATATCATCCCAAATAAAACTGGCTAAAATATATCCACGTGTAGCGATCAGCAAAACGAATGTGTGTTAAAGGGCCGTTCGTTCAAACGAATCGCCGAATGGATGTCAAGTTCGGAGTATTGAGGACACGCTAAGTTGCAGCAACCCGCACGTGCATAGCGCATGAACCGCCATTTTGAAAGGCGGTTAGATTTCCAACGCTCAATGAAACGAATAAACGCAAGTATCAAACCATGGTAGCTCAAAATAAAATTGTATCACAGAGGTAGGTCATTGTAGCTTAAAATTGTGTAAAAGATTTTGAAAGTTTGAAGTACCAATAAGGGCCCGTAGCAAATCATATTAGCTCAGAATTTGTGTCATAAAGTTACTTCAAACCATGGTAGGCCCGTCTCCGTGGTGTAAAAGATTATCAACATTCAAAGAACAACAATTAAATGCTAGTATCAAGCCCTGGTAGCACAAAATTGTGTCGCAGATCTTCAAACAACAAAAAATAATTCGTTGCAAATTATTGTAGCTCTAAATTATATAACAAATTTTCAACGCTCAAAGCACGAGCAAGATAAGCATGTAACTAACCATACCATACCATGTACATCTGTAACTCAAAACTTTGACACAGATTTATGACGGTCAAAGAAAGAATAAACATAAGTACGTATACGTATAGTGGAAACCACAAATCCTGAGTACATTGACAGCTTTTGCATAGAATACTATTGATCTATTTTACAACTACCATACTATGACCGCATTGATCGTTTCTGCATGAGTATCAAACCACGGTAGTTGGAAATTGTGTCATGGAAGTGGAGCAGGGATATTTAAAACTACGCCGTATTGATTAGCATGGTGATGAAAATATGTCATTGTAAGGTCTGATGAATCAATGCCATTGTAGGCTTCAAAAATTCCGTATTCTTCGAACAAGCGGCTAGATTAACCAGTTTTATCAAAAGCGGAATAGAAGGTGACACTATTTCCACAAGCTGTATCTTGATGGGCTGTTTCTTATCCAGATTAGGTATTAGAGATACAGTCACACCTTCGATTTATCAACCAAGGTTTCTGTTATCCAAGGATTTTTTCATGTAATCGTTGTTACAGTAATACAGGTTTACCCGGATGTTGACAGATACATTTGAGGTGTGATATTAACTCATCATTCCTACACTCCTAGGTACTTTTTAACTCTACATATAATCAGGAAGCTACGTATACCTACGAACGCACGTGTTAAATTAGGTTGCAGATGCTTCGCATACATTGTATCGTCTTGCTTAGGTATTACTATATATTTTAGGTACAATTTTAGGTTCATTCATGCAGGACTGGGAGTGAGAGAAAAAAATAGAATGTGCCAGCTGCATTTCCTCCCGGGCTTGCTGTAAAAACCAGCTAAGGGATCTGAGGGTTTCAGTATATTTTAATTTAGGCGATGGGCTGACAACCTGTCACTACATTCAATATAGGTCCAAATCTTTCTTGAATGGCCCTCAAGACTTTGTCAGACGTGGCGGAACGGCCTTTGTTCAGTATGGTACGCTCTGCCTACCCCATTAGGGATAAAGGCGTGATTATTTGTATGTATGTATGTTTAGGTACAATATAATAGCAATACCCTATTTAATAACTAAACTACTAAAAGGTTGTGTGAGGAAGACTGGAGGTGAAATTGCTGGGTAGTGGGTATAAACTGTGCCAAGGCGGGGTCGAAGTGACTGCCTTTACTGCAGTTGGGAAGGTTCCGCGAAATAATCACTTCAACACAAACCGAGCTTATTAAATTGTAGACAGGTACCTTGTTTAAAACGTAGATGTTGAAAAAATATAGGTAATATACTTAGTCGATGAGAGATCCGAAAAAAAGAAAAGTATTATACATACATACATATAATCACGCCTTTATCCCTAATGAGGTAGGAAGAGCGTAATTAATAAGGGTCGTTCCGCAACGTCTGACAAAGTTTTGAGGGTTATTTAAATAGATTTGTAGGTATATTGCTGTAGTGACAGGTTGTCAGTCCATCGCCTAAATTGCAATATACAGAAGCCCTCGGATCCATTAACTGGTTTTTACAGCATGCCTGAGAGGAAATACAACTGGCACATTCTAAGTTTTTCTCACGCTCCCAGTCCAGCATGGAAGGAGTATTATAATAGGTATTTAAGACGAGAACAGAGTTTTTAATTAGTTTTTTTTTTCAAATGGCATCGTTGTCTCAGGTTGAAAGAATACTACTTTAGTTTTATTCTGAATGCACTAAAAGGAGTGAAATTCCGATGATATCATTTGTTGTATAAAATAAGCAACCGACCTTTCCAAATGATTTATTTGGTTTTATTTCTTTTGTCATAGATTTAAATTGTAGATTTTATTCATTCAGGATGAGATTAAACAGGATTATATTTAACCAGTTTTAATTTTAATAGTTTTTTACATTCTTGACTTAGGTATATAATTCTTGAATATACATAGGTACTTCAAATGTCCACGGTGAAGAAATTGACAATTAAGTCTTCAAAACGTTATTGCATTAGGTAAGTACATAGGTTGTAACAGACTTTTTTAAAGCTATTCTTTAGTTTTTGTGTCAAAACGTAACATACGTGAATTTCTGGAAAAAAATACGAAGTAGCAGCCTATTTTTTAATACGTAGTATTCGAAATTGCGCCGTGACATGACCTTATTCTAAATCACCTTTATTCGATACAATACATGAATCATGAAGGTTCCCTGAACTCTAGAATAGATTAGTAAAACGTTAGAGCGTTTTAGTATGCTATCGGCATTAATTTACGCGATAGTACTAACGGGAACCTGGTTTCCATGTACCGCTTCTTATCGTGTTGTAATATCCTGTGTATATTTGGGTTATTGGTCCTGACTATCAGAACTCAATTTATTTGATAGATATACTTATAAGGGATCCAATATATAACAATATTATGATTACGAACATTTTTTTTAAGTAATAAAATATTAGGTACAATTCTATTACGTACTTACATTGAAAACTAGCACTGCGTTCCTGAATGTGACAAAGCCTGATTGAGATTGAGTACATTTTGTTCTATTTATGTATCTTTAGGCGTGTTAATTAGCAAATTTTCTAACTGTGATCTAGACACGCGGTAGCGTGTCCAAGCCAAGCTCAAGCCAAACGAAGATTATTTTACAACATTATGTTATGACGTATTAAAATTATTTTTTTCTACATTTTACTATTATCATAAATACATGCAATATTTATCCTTTCGAAAGAGATCAACTGGAATAGCACTCCACATATTGACAGAGTAAATCGGTTGATTACCCTGACCAAAGTTACAGGTACGCACATGTATTTTTTTAATAAATCATTCCTGAAATAACTAACTGCGCAAAACATAATGACGGTTAAACGTTTTACGCAGTTTCATGAATGTCACTGATTGTGGGTTCAGTCACCGTTCCTGAAGTCAACGTTCATGCGTAATAAATTATTTGGAATTAAATTTCAGAATTTGCAAAACAAACATGCATGTCCTTATCTCAACTAAATGTTATGATTTAAATTATTACGTAAAGGAATTAAATTTAAAAAAATGTATGTACGTGCAATTGAAGAATATGTACGATGTCACTTTTTGATTATTCAATATAAATTGGAATATTTACTCCTAGCTAATGATAATTACTTTACAAATTTGATTTGTTTGGGACTCATCATGACTAGCTGATTTTTTTAAAGGCAATTTTTGGCATTAATTGGTTGGGTATACATTTTGTATGTTATACAACGTGATCTTTATGTGTCAACCGGTATTATTATTCGCTTAGTCACAGTATCATAAATAGTACCTAGCTTAGCCAAATAACCAAATAGGTATTCTAATGGATGGAAATTTGCACTGATGTATAAAGCCAATAATAAATCATTATATCCCATATTTCATGGTAAACTACTTGATTCAATGCACATACATATATACATATAATCACGCCTTTATCCCTAATGGGGTAGGCAGAGCGTAAACGACCTAATCAAAGGTCGTTCCGCCACGTCTGACAAAGTTTTGAGGGTTATTTAAGATAGATTTGTAAGTATATTGCTGTAGTGACAGGTTGTCAGCCCATCGCCTAAATTACAATATACTGAAACCCTCGGATCCCTTAGCTGGATTTTACAGCATGCCCGGGAGGAAATGCAGCTGGCACATTCTATGTTTTTCTCTGGCTCCCAGTCCAGCATGGAAGAAGAATTTCAATGCACCTACTTAATAAAGAACTAAATATGGATATTCTAGGAAATGCTTGAAGTGTTTTTGCTTATAAATAGCTGTTAGATAATATTGTGGAAGGCACGTGACATATTTATTCAATTGTGCAATAATAATTGACACTTAATAAATAAGCAAACTATAATTCTCTGAAGTAACTTCCTAGTCTAGTTAGTCAACCATTCTTCTTATTATGAAATCCACCTTTATACTGTAGAAAAAGCATTGAAATTCCTTCACTTTGTACCTTTCTTTAAATTTTAATAACCATAATATCTTGGAAATCACTCACTACGTTGAAAAATAACCATAAAGTTTGAATCATCGGTCACGTTTTGGTTGAGTGTTACAAGTATTTGATATTATTGCAATTGAATTGGTCACTAGAATTTAATTATGAATATGACTCAGTAAGTGCTGTTAGCTAATGGGGTGTTATAACAGGATCCCTTGTATTATTGTTAGAATTGATCAAAGTCTATGAATTACTTACTTATTATCGTAAATTATGAGTGTGGTATAAGTTCTTAGCACTGAATCAGTTAGGTACTTGGTTTTCTAAATGGAAACCATATATACATATAGTCACGCCTTTATCCCTAATGGGGTAGTCAGAGCGTAAAAGACCTAAACGAAGATCGTTCCGCCACGTCTGACAAAGTTTTGAGGGTTATTTATGATAGATTTATAGGTATATTGCTGTAGTGACAGGTTGTCAGCCCAACGCCTAAACTGCAATATAACTCTCGGATCCCTTAACTGGCTTTTACAGCATTCCCGGGAGGAAAAGCCGCTGGAACATTCTATGTTTTTATTTTGCTCCCAGTCCAGCATTTCTTTGTGCACGTTGCCAATTTAGTAGGTGTAGACTCTTTTTAACGCTAAACGTCTACTTGTAAAAACCAGTTTGATGGATAGTTTTTTCCTTAGATATTTTGTCCAAGGTCCTGTATGAGGATCTAAGGAATTTTACCTGTTCTATCCTGAGGCGCATTAGACCCACGTAACGGTTGGATTACTTACCTGCAAAGAAAAACATACATGATTTTAGAACAGAACTTATAACAGCAGATGTTGCATGCGACAGATGGCAGAAACGTTACGTACCCTACCCACATTTATTTGACATATTTGATCCGTAATATTGTAATACTTGCCCGTTGAAATAAAACATAATATCTCAGTGGTAAAGTTGAGATAGAGATCATACCTAAGTAGGTTTTGGCTCGTGAACTTTGTATAATAAAATAATTGTTAAAAATATATGTTTAAGATCTCAGCGGTATCAATCAAAATATTAAAAGTTCAAATAGAAATCAAGATTTTTAGATAGATGCAGAAAACAAAAAAATATTTTGTAGTAAATATAAACAAGGCTGCTTCAGTTAACCTTTGAACGTATGGAAGAGTGCGAAGCCATGAAACATCAGTGAACTTTGGAACCCCACGAACAAATAAATGAAACGAAACCTAACCCATCTGATATGATGAAAGAAGTTAACAACCATACCATGTGCCTGTTGAGTGATACACTCATAATTACATGTTAGTTCAACATGCTATTTGAGTAGCTAATCAAATGATAAAGTGATTGAAATTTATGGTAGTGTAGAAAGCTTAAGTATTTACAAACTAAGAAACAATCCACTCAGAACTAGACTCGTGGCAAAAGAAAACCAATGCAAATAAAAAACAACGACTTTTCTAGATTAAAGATGGTAAAAAGATAAACATTATAGAGGCAAGAGAAAGAGTGTAAGAAAACACAATTTACAATACACACGCCAAAGGTGTGACTGCAACAACATGTGACTTGTGATAAACAATTACTGTGGGAAAATAAATCAGCAATAAAACACATGGTAATACAGCTACACTTATAATGAATGCAGAGAAGAAGGGAACTAACGCCGGCAACATGGCTAGTAGCTACCAACCCCCCTTTTCAACAGCTCTCCCATCTTATTCAAATTCAAAGTTCACATTCAAATTTCTTTTTTCAATCACACACATTATTTTTATTTATTTAATGAACAAAAAATTATTTTATAAAGAAATTATCCCCGTGTGGTGCCGGATTAGAAAAGCATCACCCTATAACTTCCTGTGGGTGTCGTAAAAGGCGACTTTGGGATAAATCCAGGGAATGAGCAGCAGCGTTCCCTGTGAATGGAAATCTTCTACTGCGCTCACCAACCCGCCTGCCAAGCGTGGTGAGTATGGCATATACCCCCAATTTTCGGGAAGCCCATGTCCAGCAGTGGACTGTTGTGGCTGATCTTGTTGTTGAATTTATTATAAATAAAATTTACTTCTTTGTCTGATTTACAGGATATTTTATGTTTACTTAATTACTTTATTATTTACCCGATTACCTTATATATTTTCTTAATTACTTTACTTGCAGCACCGCGCACGTTCATAGTAAGCTTAGCCGTACTGTAAATAATAATATTGCCACTCGCGTCTCAACTGATAAGGTCACAGAACCATGCGAGTTCAACATGCTACCATAGATTATACATAATAAAAATAATGCAATAAGTAATCTCTGTATGAGGTGTTTAAGAATTATGACTTATGTTATGACTGCAGGTATGTTTATGACAACAGATAAGTAGGTACATATTTGACAACATGTGACTGTAGTTAGGTACTACAGTTGCTTTGTACCTACCAATGTTGAATTGAAATAGAGCATCCAATTTAATTATTCTTTGCATTTTATGCAAAACAAAATTTATAGAATATCTATGGCGCCAACTAAATAATAAGTTAGGTACTATTTTACGTACGATGCTCTAAATGTAGTAGTGTGAATTATTAAAAAATACCTTACACGTCTGATTCTAATAAATACCAAAATAATTAACACCTACTCTTTATGTTACACGAAATTTAACGCATAGAAAAAGAGCAATATACCTACAAATCTATCTTAAATAACCCTCGAAACTTTGTCAGACGTGGCGGAACGACCTTTGTTTATGATCGTTTACGATCATATGGATCGATATGGACGTTTACGATCTGCCTACCCCATTAGGAATAAACGCGTGATAATATATATGTATGTAGATAAAGAGCTTGGTTCATTCTCTAATCTAAAATTGTTACTTTATGAGTCCCTATCATTATGGCCTTAATGAATGAAAAAATAATTAACTTTGGCACGCGTTTCTTGAGTGATACGGTCACAAGCTACCACAGATTAGGATAATAAAATGATACAGTAGGTTCAACTTTATAGTAGAGCTTAGGAAAGAGCTAGCAAATTGTAGTTATCATTATCACACATGCGCCCAAAGTATGACATTACTGTTTGACTACGCTGTATAAAGTTACTGCCTCCGTGGTCTAGCTGTCTGAGCCATGGGCTCTCGACCCGGAGGTCCCGGGTTCGATTCCCGGCGGGGAACAATGACTTTGATTTGTTGTTGTCAGAACGTTGCATGTTGATCATCTGATTGTCCGAAAAGTAAGATGATCCATGCTGTCAGATGGGCATGTAAATAGTCGGTCCAGCGCCTGCCCATCAGAATAAGACATTAAAGGAATAGAGAGTGCATCTGTGTGTAGCGCAAACACTTGGGCACTAAAAAGTTGTTCTAAGCAGTTGGCCGATCTCTGGGAGATTGGCCGCAATCACCGAAAACCGGTAATAAGACTATTTTAAAGTTACTGAGGAATGTTTAATGAAATCTGTAAAGTAGGTATAGGTAGGTAAGGTACGTACTAAAAGTCACACCTAGATGCTGTATACAGTGTCTCACCGGTTTGAAGGGTGTTTCAGATAGAATTGCATTGATATTTGTTGCAGTGACAAGTTGTCAGACATGCCTCAAGACCTGAAATATTCTAGAAGTCGGTACAGAGCTATTGGATAATATATGTGACAGTAGAAACGTTTTTGTAATCAAAACGGTGGTGGCATATTCATATACATACATACATATAATCACGCCTTTATCCCTAATGGGGTAGGCAGAGCGTAAACAACCTAAACAAAGGTCGTTCCGCCACGTCTGACAAAGTTTTGAGGGTTATTTAAGATATATTTGTAGGTATATTGCTGTAGTGACAGGTTGTCAGCCCATCGCCTAAATTACAATATACTGAAACCCTCGGATCCCTTAGCTGACTTTTACAGCATGCCCGGGAGGAAATGCAGCTGGCACGTTCTACGTTTTTGTCTCGCTCCCAGTCCAGCATGGAAGAAAGAACCATAGAATATTTATATCTAGGCAATTTGTGGATTATTTTATCTTTTATCTTCAGTTTAAAGTAATCAGTTACGTCATCTCTTACAATTTACAAAGCCTCGTCTATGTCGGAAATAAATCTACTCTTTTGAACTATAACTAATAGTAATCATACGTTTCTTACATAAGTATTTATAGCTATTGAACTGTTCAGATTTTATGCATTTAGTGACACGTGTACATTTCAAGTGAAACTAAACAGTATTAACCTAAAAATTGCAGAATTGTTTAAACCTGTTGAGAACAATGTTTTGCTAGTTTTAAATAATTACAAGTATTGCATTTGCTAACTCAAACGAAAAATTTGTAATTAAGAACAAAATTACATGCATACATACATACATATAATCAAGCCTTTATCCCTAATGGGGTAGGCAGAGCGTAAACGACCTAAGCAAAGATTGTTTCGCCACGTCTGACAAAGTTTTGAGGGTTATTTGAGATGGATTTGTAAGTATTTTGCTGTAGTGACAGGTTGTCAGCCCATCGCCTAAATTACAATATACTGAAACCCTCAGATCCCTTAGCTGGTTTTTACAGCATGCCCGGGAGGAAATGCAGCTGGCTCATTCTATGTTTTCCTTTCGCTCCCAGGCCAGCACGGAAGAAAACAAAATTGCTAGTTTTAAATAATTCAAGTTGTCCCTAATCCCATATCAACAAACTACTTGTAGCATGACCATGGGGGCTATAATACGTTACCCGTTTATACGGTAATAATACGGTTTACTTATATCGCAAGAGCCAACAGTCTTCTTCTGTCGTGTGGGTATTAAATCAACCGACCCGACGAACCCTGCTGTCAGAGATTTTAAACTGTCTAAAAGCACAGCTAATGAATGGGCTGTGCTATTAGAATTGAGTTACGGCCCCTGTCAAAGACAGCGACCGGGACCGACAGCTTAACGTGCCCTCCGAAGCACGTAATCGTTTTCTTTCTAAACATTTAGGTGATTCAGCCTGCATTGTCCTAACCAAACTGGAGAAAATCTCACAAAGTGTTTTGTAAGTGTAATATCAACTTTATGTTTCCCCCCTGGGAATCGAACCCAGGATCTCCAAATAGTGAACCCATGTCTCTGACCACTAGACCACGGAGGCAGTTACAGTGCCAACAGTTACTATGCAGCTTATCACTAAGAGACCAACAGGTATACCGACTGGTTTTCCGCAAACGCTTATTCAAATACCATAGAACTCAAAATCGCTCAACCTCTAGCCTTTGATTTTGCACGGTTTAAATCGATTTCTACACAGTAATACCTTGTTCAAACAAAGGAACTGGAGAATGGATCGCGTAGGTGGTTTAGTACTATAATTTATTACTAGTTAAGATATTGGGTGGTAGGTTGGGTAAGGCTCGGTCGTCATAAACTTTCATTGCCTAGGTATATTGAAATCGATTGATTATAAAGTACCTAACTAAGCAAATTACTGATTGGTACCTAATAACAATAGGTGCTGTGATTACAAATAAAAATAAATACTCCAAAGAATATAATCAAGAAAATAATTCAAAACTATTAGCATTACATAGGAGCGAAAGAGCAAAAACTGGACAAATTATCGTTTATATTATAGTTTATTACAGCCTGAGTTTAATATTTCGTAATAATTTTGGTAAAATTGAAGTCCAAGAAATGTTCGTTTGTTGATCTATAAAACGCATTTCAGGAAATTAACTACTCCCACCAGTTTACTGATATAAAACGTCTAAATATTTGCGTGAAACTTGCCAACAAGTTTTTACAGCTTTTCTTCCAGTTGCTTTTGCGCATCTACTATTCAACGAGAACTAGGTAATCGATTTACTTGGAATAAGGAAAATCAAATACTTTTTTTAAATTAGAGTAAAAAATTTTCAGGTCTTTGCATTTAGTTTGTAGAATACATAATTTGTAGTCATAACATATCATAATGCTACTAGTAAATGAAGTACCTACCTAATATATTTGGATCACGTCACCCATGAAGTTAAATAATACAAAAAAAAACTCTCTTTCTTATTAACTTTTATTATTTTCTATTTTTCTTTCGTCGGTTTATAAGAATTATATCTCAGACACGTGTCACTCACGTAACAAACTCAATTATGATAAGAATACGATAGAAAAATGATTAATTTGTCAGCTCGAGACAACTTGAATCTAAAATCATGACATAGTACTGACATCTTATGTAAGCAGCTTAGTAATAGATGTTTTACATAGCTTATAGCTCTTATGTCTATCTGTCATATTTCATTAGCTTACTTCCGAAGCGTAGGATAACATTACTATGATGACAAAGATGGAGCGATTGTAGAAGTTGGCACGAGTTTGTCATAAAAAACAGATAAGAGATAAAAATTACGCCTCCACTATAGAAACAGTATACATACTTAAGGTGATTCCTAACGGCAAATGGTTGTTTTAAGAGCTTATTTCTCCTAAACGAATCATTGGAATTTTTTTTAAAAACATATTATCTAAGAAATTGGTTCATGGCCTGCATTTTTTTAAATAATTATATTCCTTCTAAACTATTAGGAGCGCTTCGGAAAAAAAACCATATGATTATCTAAAATCGCAACATAGGATTTTAATCCGACTTGCAGTTTTTATGGAATTAGCATTTTTGAGAGTTTTTCGTTAATTTTTTATGCGGCCTCGAACATAACCACCGATTTTAACGGTATACTAAGGCAGGCGATGGTTGCATATCTTGAAATCTACCTGCTCATCTGCTGTTGGGATACACCTTAAAATGTAGCGTCAACTAGAAGGATACTAATTCCATATTCATAAATGTTATTATCTATAAAATAATGTAACGGTTTTCTTTGAGGAAAATAATGTAATTTAGCAAACACACTACAATCGTTCAATCTTTTAGTCACTCTTTGCATAAGGATAAAAGCTAAAGCCAATGTAAAACAAACTTTGATGGTTGTCAAATAAATGACTCGAAATATTTTATTACTACTAGGTGATGCGGTGAATGGCTTAAAGCCGCATGATGGCATTTTCCTTTCATTCACAAGGGTCGTGATTGTCACTTGTCTCATTTCATTGTGTTAGTATTCTTATCAACGGAAAAGTTCGCAATCAGATTCTTATCAGTGTAAGGATGCGGAGGAAATTGCTTCAGCAAATTTTTTCTGTGTATTTCGATTAATTTACAAGTGTTTTATTGTTTTTTGTCTGTATTTTGTCTAGTTTTCTAAAATGCAATATGTAAAGAAGAGTACTGCGATTCTTTAAGACCACATAAAACATCTTTCATCTGACAAGTTATAGTTTTACGAGAAAATAATTTTCACTTTCTCTACCTACAAAAAATGTTTTCAAGAAGATGAAGTAAATACTTTTCTATGGAGTCTTCTTCTTAGCGAGTGGATGCTCGAGTCAAACAACCCGACGAACCCTGGTGTCAGAGTTTTTAAACCACCTAGTAGCACCGCTATTAGGCCTGTGACGGCTCTGACATGGGTTGAATAACGACTACTATCAAAGAAAGCGACCGGGACCGACAATTTAACGTGCCCTCGGAAGCACGGATTCCTTTTTCTTTTCGGACAATCAGGTGATTCAGCAATTTTCCCAAACTGGGGAAAACCTGACAGAGTGATAAATTGACAAATGTTAACTTTGTGTTTCCCCTGGGAATCGAGCCCAGATCCACCGGCTCGTAAGCCCATGGCTATGACCACTAGACCACGGAGGAGTCTATGGAGTTAAATAACGAGATTAAAATCTGTACCTGAGATTTCACTTAATCGGTTTGTAATAAATGATCAAAGCCCAAGAATAATGTTCCTCATTTTCGTAATAATTTAGACGGTTGAGTGAATCAAGACAGTGATGTAAACTCAAATTGAGTTCGATAACAATGGACCATAATTTTATAGAATAATTTATGAACAACAGATAATGACAAAACCAACGTAATATTTTCTAATATTACAAATCCGGTTACATAAATATTTAGTCTTGTATTTATATAGCGTTCTCATAAGATTGAGAGCAACATTAAGTATGGATGCGACAGGCCGTTTTGTACTGAAAAGTCATTTCTGATGCGGACTCGAACTTGCTGTCAGAACTGTTTATCAATACGGGCTTTAGTTGGGTAGTTCTATAAATATAACCTAGCTGGTAGATTTATCTTAGATGTGGGTTTCCTGTAAGTAGGTCGGTAGATTAACTGCCTCCATAGGTAGGTACTAGACCATGTAATGACAGACTTTACTTTGACTTATGATATATCTACATCAGTGGCGGAATGACCTTTCGTTTAGGTCGTATACGCTCTGCCTACCCCATCAGGGATAAAGGCGTGATTATATGTATGTATGTGGCGAAGGGTCCATACAACCCGATTCCCGTTGGCTTCCCTTTCAAGAATTCCACCTCCACCAAATCCGGAATTACTTCGAAACTATAAAGTACTTGAATGTTTTTTTTGTATTGGCTTTCACTCGATAAAATTTCACCCCTCGCCACTGATCTACATGTTTGCAAATTATAAAATATGTTACTGACAAAGAAAACATTTTAATTTAGTTTTATGAATAAGTTACCTTAGAAAACCAGTAAAGATAAACATTATACAATTCAAGTAAATCATTACGACTGATATCGTGCTGAGACCTATTTAAGAATTGTTTTTCCCTTTAATTAAATCATAAAAATTCCTGTAGTTTTGAAAACCGCGACAGTTATTCTGTAAGATATCCAGATTAAAAATCCTAGAAATGTGCAAGCTAAGCTATCGGTGTATCGGTACCGATTTAATGTACGGTTACGGTTAATTCTAGGAAAATATTCTACATAAAAAATCCTTTAAACTCCAGTCAGTCATTTTTAATCTACAGCAATGCAAAGACAGCTCTAAACGCTAAATGTCTGTTTTTTTTTCAATATTGTTTGACCAGTTGGTAGTAGTAGTATGGTAGTGTGCTTTATAAAAAACTCTTTTATTAGATACCCTACATGGTGTGGTTTTACATTTTTAAATTTTTTGGCAGCCATTTTGAATTTCGGGCACAAGCTGTAAAATGTCATTCTGGATACCTCAAGGAACAGCTGTAGCGATTTCCAAAACAATACGATTTGTGTACGCAGATGTCTGTTTTCGGCTTATCCCTGAGGTTTGGAAAAGAATATTTCACATACATACATACGCATACATACAATCACGCCTTTATCCCTAATTGGGTAGGCAGAGCGTAAATGATGTAAACAAAAGTCGTTCCGCTACGTCTGACAAAGTGTTGAGGGTTATTTAAGATAGATTTGTACGTATCGCCTAAAGTACAATTTACTGAAACCCTCAGATCCCTTAGCTGGTTTTACACATTGCTGCTGCTGCTGCTGGTGTTACAGCATTCTTGGGAGGAAATGCAACTGGCACATTCTGTGTTCTTCTCTCGCTCCCAGCCCAGCATGGAGAACTAGTTGGGTATTGATCGTTTGTACATTGATTTCACAATTTGACCAAAAACATCGTTACCAATAGCAAAAAATATATCAAATTCATTCCACTTCACGGTTGGCAAAATTGCTTGGTAGTAGAATTCTTTGTTATTGTGACAAAAGCATGGAAGACAAAAATATTCTCGCACTTGTGTCTATAGACGGATCATTGACGTGGCTACACATCACCACTTTGTTTTAATAAAAGGTGCTCATTTATGAAAATTGTCACCATGATATTAAACTCTAGGCTGATATTACTGTGTTCTGCTAACGATGGCATGAATGAAGGGGAGCAAGTATCATGTCGCAACCAGTAGACCAATTGGGATAAAACTTGTAGGTTATGTTCTGCATTAAGACTAGGCTAACTTTTGGCTGTGCTTTTACTGCTGGTAATTTCATTACCATGCGAAGACTTATTTATCAGCGGGTAACACTACGGGCGGAAAGCCTCTTTTAAATCTTTCCGCGTCAAACTTTGATAAACAATAAACTAACTAGATGCACAATCTCACTCAAAAAGTGTCCGCGGCAAAAATCTGCCCATCACGTCAATCGGGGAGAATTTTCATTCAGTAGGTATCTATCACCTTGCTCGCTCGCGGCTTTTGACGTGCCACAATGACGAAGTGCTCAGTCAAAATGATAGTATGTGCGAGTGCTATTGATATTGTACCCTTTTTTTGACGCGTTAAGGTCCAAATTTGAATGAAATTTTTTATGTTATAATATAACAATAACTATACGTATGTGCAGTGCGGCTCGGACATGTTTTGGTCGGGGTTTCTTGATTGTGCATCTAGTTTGTTTATTGTTTATCAAAGGCGTCAAACATGAATAAGTTTTCGATTTCACTTTCATCGCAGCTTATTTTCAAGCATCCTGTACATTATTGTGACGTCACAGCACGCACGCTGTACGATAGCACTTAGCACACACCAAGGATGGAACTGACGAGGTTGCAAAATGGATGGTAATGACGATTTTCCGGTAATTACCAGTAATGGAGACAAGTTTGTCACCATTTAAAGAGACACTGTAAGAGATATTTAGTGATTTTCTTAATTACGAACATTTACAACGTTTTTAATTACACCTTCTTAAAAAAATGGAGCGTAAGACTTTTAAGGACGCAATTTTGTATTTTTATTGTTTTGCGAATAGTTTAGATGTAAGACTCAAAATCGTAACAAAATTTACTTATTCCATACTAATAGGTTCGATGACCTGTTAATTTTGTCTTATTATACAAAAAAAAACGTTGATACAGGTAACATGGCTTGCAAGAGTGGAGACACCTTTTTAAGCTACGAATATTAAATAAATTAATGAATTTAATTGCTTCCATGCTGGACTGGGAGCGAAAGAAAAACATATAATGTGCCAGCTGCATTACCTCCTGGGCATGCTGTAAAAACCAGCTAAGGGATCCGAGGGTTTCAGTATATTGCAATTTAGCCGATGGGCTGACAACCTGTCACTACAGCAATATACATACAAATCTGTCTTAAATAATCCACAAAACTTTGTCAGACATGGCGGAACGACCTTTGTTCAGGTAGTTTACCACATTAGGGATAAAGGCGTGATTATATGTATGTATATTAAATTAATAAAAAAAAGACTTCTTTTTAAATAGTTTAATAGGTAAACAGTACCGTAAATGTGTAACTCGACCTGCTGGCCATTAGATAAACACCAGGCCATATAATTAATAAAGAAGCATTTTTATCGCTTACTAGCAAAGAATACCGAAAAGTAAACAATTCTACTCGTACCGTACAAAATGCCCAACACAGCGACAATTTGATAGCAGACAGGATATTATAACCGTTGAATTTGTAAAAAAAGTCAAGGGCAAAGTCACGGACCCCGGGCAGAGTCTTGACCCCGGAGTCGACGTACGCGCAGACGATCACGTGAAGGGGTTTTGCTGACTATTAAAATGTGAAGTAAATTATGTAAAATGCCTTTTATTGTAAGCTCATAGTACGGTTAATATGTAATCAAATTAAATTAAATAGTTTTTGTGGAATTTGGTAAATAAACTTGACGACATTATCTGCCAGTCAGAATGTAGATAAAAATGTTATGTTTCAAAACATTGTCAAAAATTTCGGAATAGATGAAAAATCTACGATATTTCGGTAGGTCCTTAATATTTGTTATCAAATATACACGTCATGTCACACGTGTAGTACATTTTTCAATTAAGTTTAATATATTTGCTTTTTGCCCGCCGCGGATTCATCCACGTTAAATGAGTTTTCCCGCGGTAAAAAGTAGCCTATATTCGTTCCCAGAATCACACCTTTATCTCTACCAAATTTTATCAAAATCCGCTTAGCTAGACCGACAGGCAGAGCTAGTTTCGCATTAACAATAATAATTATAGTAAGGATAAGGATTATAATAATTTCTATGAGCTAATCTACTCGCGATTTTTTTGTAGTTCCGATTATCAATTTATAAAGTTCTTCTCTGGGTTTGTAGTTCCTAGTATTTTGATTAGCATAATATCAAGCATCATCTGCAGTAAGATGATATCAAAGTGTAAACACAAAAAATATTTCTCATGTTTACCTTAGTTTTTGTTGGGATTTGGGTTTATTTTTTGCTAATTTAACATAAACCAATGATACATCATACCTTTTATTTTGGCAGAAACAGAGAATAAAATTTTAAATTTCGATGATAATCCAGTTAAATCCAAGTCAATACTGGTTCTTACTGGTTCTCAAAATGCAAGTTTGATATGCGAAGGCCTTAAAAGATAAAAACCAACACAGACGGTATCAGACATGGTTGATTTGCTAAGCATAATTAATTAGTATTAACTGATATCATTAAATAAGTCATTAAAGTTCATTATTTTTTAAATTATAGCACAGCACGTACTGTACAAAAGTAGAAGTTAAAAATACTATTGTAAATGTATAAATGTATGAAGAGATAGGAAAAGCAGGCTGTCCTAAAAGATGCATCATCCTGCAGTTGAAACATCGCGATGTTCGATCCCAACGTTCTGAAATGCACAACAGATGATACATCCGAAGATATAGAAGATATATCATGCAATAATGACTGCCCTGCTATAATAGCCAATTTGTCTAAAATAGCCTTCTAGAAAAAGTGGTAGGTAGCTAAAAATAGAACATGATTTTGTTTACAAGCAATTAACTTACAAATCGGGTTTTGGTGGCAAAGACCAGGATACCACTTAGGGTCAATCATTTGAAATTCAAATTAAAACCACTGTTAAGGCCCATAAAATATAAGAAAATAAACAAGGTAGGTAAATAAGAAGATACAAGTCACGTGGAAAACACATTAGCCGCAAACATTCAGGTTTCAGACAAACATAATGTTTATGTTTACTATTCTGGTATACACGTAAGAATTTAGTTGAATAGTCGCCAATGCAAATTTTGGCAGCCATTTCATCCAGACGTTATGCGTTCTTGTGCACACATTATATAGGTAGTTCACGTTATTCGTTCCCCTGTCTAGACTTAAATATTATACTTTGGTCTCCAAAATGTATAAAGCCACTATTTGGCACACATTATAATATTATGCTTCAAGTTCAACCGTGCAGTAACAAAAACGTTTCGGTGCATTGTAATTAAGGCGATGGGAACCACAGGGCAGCTGTTATATATAGTCAATTTTGAAACGGCCCTTAATAATTAAACTTGATCGACCTGTTGGAAAAGGTTTCACAAAACTGTTGATGCTTTACCAAATAGAGGATAGAAATACACTGTTTTTCATACAAACAGAACACTTTCTAGTCTTGAAATAGCATGTTTTATTATACTTTCATAACAACTACTCCCAATAATCCATTCCAGCTATATTTATTCTTTACAGCCCGCGTATATCTTTTAGTTTCGTAATGTTACCTTCGTTATAGTTACTTGCATCACCATTGACGTCAGAGGTGAGGAACCCTCAAAGAAATGGGTCAGAGCTATCTGCTTTCGCCTAACTTGCGTCAAACATCCATCTCGGATATAGACTGATAGTTATAAACAAATGCATAAACATAAGATGCTGGACTATGAGCTATAAAAACATAAAATAGTATAGTAAAAGTCAATTCTTCCATGCTGGACTGGGAGCGACAGAAAAACATAGAATGTTCCAGCTGCATTTCCTCCAGGGCATACTGTGAAAACCAGCTAAGGGATCCGAGGGTTTCTGTATATTGCAATTTAGGCGATGGGTTGACAACCTATCACTACAGTAATATACCTACAAATCTATCTTAAATAACCCTCAAAATGTTCTCAGACAAGACCGATCGACCTTTGTTTAGGTCGTTTACGCTCTGCCTACTCCATTAGGGATAAAGGCGTGATTATGTATGTAAAAGTCAATAGAATGATTCGAGAGTTTTAGTCGGGAAATGACCGAGTTATTGCATCTAACTAATTTGGTGAGGACATTGCAGACTTCTTTAGCGAGTGGATTCTCGAGTAACGACGCGATGAACCCATAGCAGACTGATCACCTGATTGTCTAATAAGTTAGATTTTGCAGGCTTTCAAAGGAGCCTATCAGTCCTTTTTTGCAACTAATATATATCTCGTCATAATACCGTTCTCTTAAAATTCGAGATTAGCCCTTAGGATAGAGAGTGCCAAATACCATTGCTCTGAATACACAATACGAGTATGTTTGCAATATCAATGATTCTACAGAGGCGGCTTTCGTAGAAAAGTAACATTAATACTTTTTTAATACGGTTGTCGAGTCCTTGAATCGGAAACGAATGGTCTGGCGGCCCCAATTTTTGCAGGGTTATTAATAAAGGTAACTGGATATGGCAGACGTGCCCTGAATTTAAATTCTGGTTCTCAAAAGCACTGTAGGGGTTATTTTGTTCCGTATTTTTATAAGCACTGTTGTTAAAAGGTCTGCCATCTGTTATACCAGTATAAATGTTAAAACTCCCAGCTCAAAGGGTAATGTTTGTGCAGGTTGGTAATGTCAATGCCGTCAAAATAATGGACAGTTTGCCGATCTTTGAAATTCCTAACCGTATGCATCTATGATTTGGTTGCGTTCCATTTCCAACAGAACTTTCCGTTAACATAATGTAAAGAATACGGAAATCATTTTTATGTGTGTCTAATCTGTGAGCAAATCATTCATTGTTTAGAGCTAGATCTAAGTCAGTTCGATCTGGTCTATAACAAGACTAAACCTACAAGCTATCATCTCCTTGTGGTTATTTCTGTGCGGTTTATATTTAGCAGTACCTACTTACGAGAATACCACGTAATACTATGTGGGCTTATAAATATGTGGGTCATATTTTATCGCAGGAGCCACGCCTTGTCATTGTCCGGATAGAGACGAGGAAGATAATGTCACAGTAATGTTGTCTTTGACGTCATGCAAGGCAGTGACCTAGGACCCGTTTCTTACAAATACATACAATTATTGTAGTACATTGTTGAACTAGTTAAGTAAGTTAAGCCTTACAATATCCGGACTATTTATTGAATCAGAAGTAATTATACTGACCAGTAACGTAAAGTACCTTTTATCAAATTGCATGGTAGCTAGAAAATTTAAATTTTACGAGCCTGTAGCTAGAGCCACCTGATCGGGTAGACTTGTTTAAGGAATAATTAACACAAGTATAATAGTCTTCCCAAATATTATCTTATAGCTTACATATGAGTAAATTTGGTTTAGTTTCGCTCGTGACATTTTTATCTGGAAGCTTCTTTACCGTACCGATAAGAAAAAAAGTGTGTAATTTGGCATTTTGCTAGTTTGTTACTATTCTAATGAAAACACTCTTAACTTAGTTTTTTGTGAAATAAATTAGAAGTATTTAATAATTAGGAAGGTGTCTTAATTTAAGCTTAGTTTTTTGTGAAATAAATTATAAGTATTTCATAATTAGGCAGCTGAATGAATATACTTAATATAAAATGACATAAATAATAAGACTGGTTTTAAAAATGCAGACAATAATTTATCACACTTAGCGATAACGCCACTTAATTGAACAACTTTAAATCCAGAATTTTTAACTCATTTTAAATTACACACTACAACACATGTAAAAGAATCAGACATTTTAATTATAGAGGCAAATTCTTTCGATTGTTTCGTATACTCGTAGTAATTGAATTAAATTCTTTTACAAATCCGTACTAGTAGGTGGTATTAAAATACAAATACCTATAGTTATAGGTGCGTGCCAAGATTCTAATAGTAGAAGTTTAAATGTTGTTGCCACGGTAGTATACCTACATATACCTTGACGCAACGATAAATTTGTAGGTATAGTTTAAAATTTTGCGTGAATACATGCGTGCAAATGTGTTGAATATTAAACGGGTTTTGAACCAATTGAATCTTTGTGATAAAAGTGTCTGGTTCATAGATAACTGAAACTAAGAGCCGTTTAATATCAACGGCGGCAATTCTAGTCCCACTATTCCTTAACATTTTTCTGTAATCTGACATAAGACGCTTTAAATAAGAACCGAGCATAGAACATGCTTCCTTATTTTACGTCAAGTAAGCGGTCTTATGTCAAAGTTAAGAAAGTGACAGCGCTAGCTAAGAATTAGAATTAGGATTATGTCGCGAGAAACGACTTCATTATAAAGAACTTACAAAAATGTCTGGCTGATTTCAAACCCCAGCATATAAAAAAATATCAATACCAAGGCTGACACTAAGGATATCCTTCAACGCGTACAAGATACCAAGGAAGTCACTGACACATGCATGAATCCTTACCCTCTTTTTTGCTCCACGCAGCGAGCTAATCACGGGACGGGAGACCGAGCCCGTTGTTAAGGCGGATAACCTCGAAACACGAACCATAGAATATGATCGAGATACATAATACAGGGTGTAATAATTAACATACTATAGATACTGCATTTTCTACTAATGGCAACAAACAACTTTTCTGAAAAATAATAAATTGCCTACACCAAACACAATTTTTAGCTGTGGTGATTTTGTATGAAGAGCGCAAAAAACATCTGTGTAAATTTTCATTCTTTGCGAAAGTATTATTATTTTGTACAACTACCGATTTTGCTTTTATTTTTTTAGTTGAATTTTTTATATACATTTTTATGGGCTCCTTTTACGTTTCGAAAACATCTTCTAAGTTATGGCACTCAATTAAATTAACTCCCTTTAAAGTCGAGCTTTTTTCACCCTGTATGAATGTGTAGAGCTACAGAATATACCTACAACGGGAGACCGGTGCCCGTTGCTAAGGCGGATAACCTCGCTACTCGATTCACTAAATATATCGAGCTACATGATTTCTTATACAATACAATACCTGCTGGTGCTATTTCATGTGTAATTTATTCTCCTAATAATATTCGACGGGACCGGACAATAAGTACGGACGAAAAGACTTATTTCAAAATATGCTTAAATTGTCCAAACCCCATGTCATGCTGATTTATTATGTTTTATATATCAATAATACTTCAATTGTTATTCTCAAATTAACTAAACATAGGTAGGTAACTAAATTACAACCCGATGTAAGAACCGAATATTGTTTCAAGACTGTTTAATTTATCAACCGCATGGCAACAATTTACAAAATATCATCGCCATCACTTGACGACACAATCGCAAAGAGTAGACGTAAAGTCTGTCTGATGAAATTACTGCTATCATTGTCTCCTTCGATCGTGTTTGTACAGACGGTTCAGTACTTCTTCAACAAACAACCGAAGGTCAGAATTATAAAAACATTAAACTCTTACGAGCTATTGATTAAACTATGGATGAGGATCGAATCTCAAAGACCGATGATTGAAAACAACCATTAGAGAGAGCTGAGAGAATGTTGGTATAAGCGATCATTGTTTTAATGGGATGTGATCATTCATACTAAATAATCGTCAGTTTGAGTATTACAGTTCAAAAGAAAGTGACCAAAATAAAAGTTATTTTTTTTTATGTGAGATTAAGAATTATAAATGATTTGGCACAGAAAGCAGGCTGAATAACCCAGTTTTAGAAAGGATTTTTAAAATATAGGACTAGTAACAAAATATCATAGTCTGCTTGCATAAGGATTAAGTACCTACAAAATTACAAATTTATGGTAATCTCCAAAATATTTGATCTTTTGCAAATGTTGTAAGTGTATCAAAGAAATTATAGAAAGCTGGCTGCTGAAGAAAGTAGTTTACTGAGTTAAAATAAAAAATAGACTGTTGCGTAATATGTTATGCACATATTAATTGATAGAAAAGATAGAGGCTCTGATCTAACTACTGCTATAGACTTTTACAACAATAGAAGATACGCAATAATTAGATGAAGAACTTATAAATAGAGAAAATGTTCTGTTGCTTTGGTCTCCCACGTGTAAGTCAATGATTGCACAAATTATAGAAAATAATTATAGCTATATAGGTATAAATGAGTTAAGGAGCTACAATTGACACGCAGGTCTATTGTAATTATATGATGGTTGGTTCACACTACTACTGCATACAATACACAGTTTGAACCATGTCGTTTCCGCGTGAAGAAATAAAATACTTGCAAAACTCGTGTCTGTTCTATACACGCAGAACAGCAGAACCCGTGTATAGGGTAGACACGAGCTTTGCAAGTAGGTAGATTATGCTATTGTCATTTTATAAGTATCTGGTATTCGTACTTCTTTTTTGATTATCAAAATCTAAAATGCAAATATTGATCTTATCAAATGCGTAAAATAATAATGTGGTGCAATATTTGTTTTTGATTCTGGTATGGTGTTTTAGCATTAAAGATAATGCCTTGTAGATGTAATTTCTAATATCACAAAGATTGTATGATTTCTATGTGTAACATATACCATTTGGCAACGCATAATTCAAAATTATTAGGTAATCTAAGTACTATATAATATAGTTACCAAACAACGATCAGATATTTAAAAAAAAATGAGATTACCAAAATTACTTGCTAAACATTTATATTAAGATGTTTAATTTGCCGATTCGCATACAGATGATTCTAAGAATAAACCAGTCTTATAGAAAGTAAGAGTCACGTTTCACACACACGTGAGAAACTTCAGATATCAGGTAAACGTATGGTTGCCATGGCATAACAACGAAGGTCGGGATTAAATCAATTTCCATACAGTAAACGTTTGTGTTCTGATAAAGGTTACACACTTGTAGTACTCACAAAGGGCCTTTCATTGTTTTCAAGAATTTATGGTAAAACTTACACGTGGACAGCCAAAATCGGAAGAAATAAATGCAAAGTAATATGAATATACTGAAGAAAGATAAACTACAATTTTGAATAAGAATGTTGTGCAAAACAGTTCTTAACACAAAGTAAAACCTAACCATAAGCGAACTAACAAAAACTATAGTGATATTCCAGGACGTCCCTTACATTACGAGGACTAGACACCTTAAATAGATTTTGTTTTAATTAGAATTTTAAAAAGCTTGCGCTTTTTTTATTAAGCAAATTATTAAATTATTATAGAGCATTTTAAAGGCGACCTTTCGACTTGAACTTGGAATAAATTGATTCATTATTTTTATCTGTAATGTATATCTTGCAGTATATCAATTTTATACCAACAAACAGGCGGTTCAAAGTCGATTGATTTATCTAACGATTATAAGAGAATATCCATAAAGTTTGATCTGTTTACGATTCTTATCTTCTGAGGGGCAAGTCTATTTTGCTGCTGTGTAGTGTAACCACTAATTGCAAATTAGAAGCCCCTATATAGGTAAATACGTTTTATCAATTTTACTGATTATTTTATTTAAAAAAATTATTTATTCCCTAAAATCATGTGTCGAGACGTGACTATCTGGATGACATATTTACCTACGCTACTTGAGAAAAAAATCACCAACATACCCATCCACCTTCCGCTTTAAATAAAGAAATTATTTATCTTCCAGGAAACTGATGGTCCTCAGGTATTTTAATAGTTATCGGCTTAATTTTCTAGATGCCATCGAAAATTTGCTTTGCTGTTGAAATATTAACGGCTGCAATAAAAGCACTAAAGATAAAAGCATAACAGTCTACGGTGGAATATCTTCAATGCTGACCTGTGAGCGAGAGAAAAACATAGAATGTGCCAGCTGCATTTTCTCCACGGCATGCTGTAAAAACCAGCTAAGGGATCTGAGGGTTTCAGTATATTGTAATTTAGGCGATGTACTGACAACCTGTCACTATATATATTGCTATAGTACAAATATATCTTATAACCCTCAAAAATTTGACAGATGTGGCGGAACGACCTTTGTTTAGGTAATTTACGCTCTGCCTACCCCATTAAGGATAAAGGCGTGATTCTATGTATGTATGTCTACGGTGGTTTGGTGACGAATATTCCAGAACATTTGAGGTTACGCTCCAGACAGTTTCAATCATGCGAGACATTAATTTCAGTACATAACTCATATCTATATACAAGTAGGTGGCATCGTGTGGAAAAGAAACGGAAAATATAAAGTGGCATTATTTCGTGGAAGACATTGATTTTCATGACGTTGTTATTTTCGATGTTGCGCACCAGACTGTCTGGCGAAGGATAAGTATAATTTGGAGGATTTCTCATGTATCAATCGTAAACACGTCTGTCGCCTCTTATTAAGAGAGCAATAAAATAATGTCGGTCATTTATATACTGTAGTTGCACACAAATTTATATGCGGTCTAGCGTGCGGACAAAACACAAACATTTTATCTGGAATCTCATCTGTTTTATATAGTTTAATAATGTTTTATCTTCCTGTGTCAATACTACTTACTCTCATCTTTGTTTCATAAATTAGATTATCTGTGGCTACATATTTTTCCCAAAATTGAAATCGCCAGGCAAGGGATCCAAGGGTTTCTGTACATTGTAATTTAGGTGATAGGCTGACAACTTGTCACTACAACAATATACATACAAATCTATCTTATCTAACATACATACATATAATCACGCCTTTATCCCTAAATAACCCTCAAAACTAGCGTAGCGGAACAATCTTTGTTCAGGTAGTTTACGCTCTGCCTACCCCATTCGGGATAAAGGCGTGATTATATGAATGTATTTATGTTAAAATCGCCATACCAGACTGACATAGAAAATCATGAACAAAGACACATTTTCACGTACAGTTCCTGAAAATTTGGACGAAGTAACCTGTTTACTCGGAATCGGCTCAAATTCGTCTCGTGGTCTCGTGATCGCTTTATTTAGCTTTTAGTACAGAAGTGAAACAGTAAACTACACTACACAGTTGAAACAGTAAATCTGGTAAACAACTTAATTTATATTTGGCCTTTGATGATGTTATTTCTATTGATGTTCTAGATTCAAAATAGAGCTCAGATACAATAATAGTTCTCCCTGTTTGATGCGTTTTGATTGCAAGTCTAGTGTTTCAGTCTATCTGCTTTGTTTATTAACCATGGGCTTTTCAAAATATGTTACCAGGTAAAGACACTTCATTTTCCAATATTAAATCAAATCCTCATTACAAGTGTGTCACCGTCCGGTCAAATTAGGTGTTCAGAGAAACTGTGATCAGAGAAAACAAGACTTTCCTGAGTAGGTTATCGACCTGTTTATTTTTCTGCGAATTATTAAACAAATAAACTCATCTGACTTTTATATTCCGCTTATGATTTCTGGAGACGTTTCGTCTGGATTACATCTAGGTGTCTCAGGTCTACGTTATTAGAATTTTATTTCAACTCTGGCGTTGACATAATGTGTTAAAAAAATGTAGAAGATAATTTGATGCGGCAGTAAATCCCAGCAAAATAATCTATTCGAAGATTCTTGTGAATTCGTAGAAGCTATATTTTATAATGCGGATAAATCCTTGCAAATATTTAAAGATTCGTATAATAATAATTTATATTTTTTCCGTTGAACAAAATACATGTTTACTTGGCATTTTCCTGTAGTATTTCTGGGAGAGAAAAAAAAACCGTTGCTTCAGACAGCTACCAGGCGAATGTTTTTATTCTGAGCTACCAGGAATATATGACTCGGAAGTGGTTATATTTACGGCATGTTTGGAGTTTCCCCTCAGACTGCACGTCTCGTGTATGTTTATTTAATATCGATTTTTGATTTATGCACATGTCTTATTATGAAGTGATATAGCATGATTCATCGTTGGGAAAGATTGAGTAATTCGATAAAAGATTGGTTTGGAACTGTTTGTTTTGTTTCCTACGATAAAGTTAATTTCACAATCCTAAAACATCAACAAGGACCTGATTAACATCACAGTAACCTGCGTCGAACTATTTATCTATAATAGATAAGCGCTTACTATTTTTTATCTCTATCAATGATCATAATCAATAGCACGTCCTCAGATATCAGATTGTTAGAAAAACACAGTTTTTTTTTCCATCAGGTATAATTTAAAGATAATAAAACGCAGACTTGACTAGAGAAAGTCTTGACCCAGCTTTTTTCCTAAGTTTTCAATTTCAAATTCTAAACGTGTATTTACATTACATTACCATCCAAAATCACAATACTCCGGTCACTGACCCAAGGGCAAGAAGCTATTTTATCTTCGATCGCAAGCGTCTTATTCAGTTGCAATTGCACTGCGTTCTCGATTCGTATTTCGATCCTGGTATACTGCAATACAGAGAGTTTGTTCACCTGTATAGTGTATATGTACAGGGTGTACTTCCAAGCTGGACTGGGAGCGACAGAAAGACATAGAATGTGCCACCTGCATCTCCTCCCGGGCATGCTGTAAAAACCAGCTAAGGGATCCGAGAGTTTCTGTATATTGCAATTTAGACGATGTGCCGACAACCTGTCACTACAGCAATATATCTACAAAAATATCTCAAATAGCCCTCAAACTTTATCAGACGTGGCGGACCGACCTTTGTTTGGATCGCTTGCGCTATGTATATATGTACAGGGTGTAAAAAGTACTAAGTTACTTCAAACCACATGTTCTACTGATGATACCAAAAAACTTTCCCAAAGCACAAAAATTTAGCTTCCATACAAAATGCACTCCTCGTCTGCAAATTTGTATGGACAAGGCACAATTTTATTTCGAGCAAAAATTTGTGTGCTTGGCGAAAGTTGCTTGTTATCATCTGTAGAACAAATTTAAACTGCGTTACAGTTATTTTTTACACACTGTATTATACCACGGTACATTGACTTGACAAACGGTTTCCCCCGCGGTTTTAGTGTTCGCAATTAGGACAAAACAAGTATTATTTTCTAGCACGGAAACACTCCGTTTGATGACCTAATAAAGTGCTAAGAAGTTTATTACATTCGAGTTCTTGAAGTAACCGGTGGTTTCGGTAGTATGACCTAGTTTAGAAAGTTTACGAAAAATTTTGCAGCATACGTCACAAATACAGTCATACAGAAAGTTGAGGATTTTTCAACTCTACCAAGAGTGTCGGTTTAATTAAAAATTAAGTAACCAGAATTGACGCCATTTATAATTGGTATCTACGGTGTAAGGGAGGGACTGCGTCCCGCAACCCGATAGGAGTTGCTCAGTCAACGACACTGAACAACATCCACCAAGAAATTCTTTTTAGGAAGAGAAAAAAAAATGCTTTTCCATACAAATTGTCTCATCGAGAGTAGAGTTTTGTATGAAAAGCCATTTTTTTTTACTTCCTTATTATTTTTCTGTTGGAGGTTGTTCCTTTGACCTCCGCAACCCAGAAGGGAAACCAGACCCAAACCTGGATTAGGTCAGTTTTCAAGCCGCCAATGCTTAGTACTGGCCTCTGACCAATATCTACGGTGTTAAACGATATTAACTGGAACCAACGGCTTAACGTGCCTTCCGAAGCACGGCAAAAGCGCCGAATAAACGTATATATGAAATTCGAAAACCGAAAACACATTGGTACGTGGTGGGATTCGAACCACGACCTACCCGCTCAGGAGGCAGCGGCCCTATCCCAGCCCATAGAGAGGTTCTCAAATTTGATTTCAGTCAATAGTTCGTGTATTTTGGTTTTAACTAGATAAATATCCGACTCATTCCTTGTCTTGTTGTACTTCGGTTCTAAATCTGCCCCGGCAGTATTCGTACCTGCGTCAGAGCCGTTATTGGGTTACTGCTTTCATTTTGTGCTGAGCTTTGGACTCCCTATCAAGAGGCGGTGGGTCCAATTCCCATGGAGGGAACACAAGGTACAAGGCAAAGCAAGAGCCTACCCTGAATAGATCGGGCCTTCGTCGATCACGTGGGCCAGTACGGTTTCATCGGCTTCACACACAACACAAATTCGTCAATTTATTTCTTTGTGAGATTTTCCCAGTTTGTTAAGAACAAAGTATTCCGAATCGCATTAATATCGGTCTGATAAAAAAATGCGTGCCTTCCCGCACATTAAGCCGTCAGTCCCGGTTCCTGTGGTTATTAGTATTACACAATCCATATTACAACTTCCAAGCTGGCCTGGGAGCGCGAGAAAAACATAGAATGTGCCAGCTGCATTTCCTCCCAGGCAGCTCTAAAAACCACCTAAGGGATCCAAGGGTTTCAGTATACTGTTATTAAGGCAATAGGATGACAGCCTGTCACTACAACAATATACCTACAAATCCATCTTAATCTTAAATAATCCTCAAAACTTTGTCAGACGTGGCGGAACGACCTTCGTTTAGGTTCTTTACGCTCTGCCTACCCCATTAGGGTTATGGGCGTGATTATACGTACGTACGTACCATATTACAAGCTTATTACCTGTTTAAAGGTTGCCTGGTAGAAACTGCTTCTTTAGCAATATGGCCGCCTGTATTGTACTGTTTTGTTCCTTACTTTTACATATAATCACGCCTCTTTCCCGGAGGGGTAGGCAGAGACAACATTTTACTTTTCTGCTGTATGTATTTGTGTTTCTTTGTGCAATAAAGTATCTTGTATTGGTAATAAAATACTCTAACATGAGGGTTCATCGGGTCGTTCATCGTTGCATTTCCTTGTTGCATTTCGGTTCTAAATCCAACCCGGCAGTGTTTGTACCTGCGTCATAGCAGTATTGAGGTTACTGTTTTCGTTTTATTTCAACCGACTCTGTCTGCAACTGCTTGCTTAACCCAGCTTTTCATTTTTAATATTGTTTGGACAAAGAAAGATAATCAGATGTATAACTGTGAAAAATAATATCATTCAGTTAATTTACGAGTAGATAAACCTACTTATATTCGTGCAAGAAGTTTAAAATAAACAAGGCGTGAAACATTGATCCGTCTGGTACTTTTAATAGTACAAACTACCGTCTTTTTTGTGTACTCGACTGGCACGTTTATTTTAGAGTTCTAGACATTTCGTTTGAAAGGCCAAAACTATTCTCGTCAAACTTCTAAACTCTACTACGGAACTCAACGCGCAAATAAATCAATATTTTGGCATTGAAACGATTGACTTATCAATACACTGATTGAAACGTACATGTTTCTATCGATCGATGAATAAATAAACGCACCCTTTTAGAAGCGTAGTATATTTGAATTTAAATATAGAACGGCGCACTAACGCCCTCTATGACGTCAATGCTGACATTTGGGCCTTGGGTGTTGCAACGCCATACACCACGGTTCTAACCACCCGTGGCAGTTCAGAATAGCCCCTTTTAATTACTGCTCACTGAACTATTTTACTATCCACTCTAGCACTTAATGCCTACTTTGTTATTTATTGCCCAGATATATTATCAATTTGTAAGACCGATGTGTATAATTTTAAAAACCAAAGCTCCTTACACTATTTTAACTACCTAAGTAACATGTTTAATTTTTCATGTGAATTCATAATAAAACACATTTGACACTCTGTGTTTGTTATAAATTCACAACACCTGACTATTAATTTTATCTATTTGTGAAACGTAAACAAACTGCGTCCAAAACTAACTGGCCATCTGATGTTGCAACCCAAGATAAGCAGCGTGCATCTCTATGCGTTCTAAAAAAATATATCCAATTCAAAAATAGAATTCTAGGGTAAGCGACGCATTCAAAGATCATAAGCTTTATTTTTTTTCTTTAACCAGCCAGTTTTTATAAGTAACATAGTAAGTTTTTTGACCAAATGTATATTGAGCTTTTTTTTTATTTTGATTTGTTTTTAAATTAGCTCAAACTATATTTCGTCAAATATACCTAATAAATAGGTGTAAGAAACAGCGTCCTGCAAACTGATAGGGGTTCCTCAGTTAACAACACTGAACAACTATCAGCAGGATTTTTTCAGGAGGTGAAAAAAATGCTTTTCCATAGAAATTGTCTGATCGAGGCAAACATTTTGTATGGAAAAGACAATACTTTTTTCACTTCCTGAAAAAAAACCTGCTGATAGTTGTTCAGTGTCGTTCACTGAGCAACCCTAATCAGTGTGAGGAGGCTCCCTAACACCTGGTATATAAAGTAATCTGTTTGTTTTTAATGAATTTTCTATTGTATTAAGTATTGACACAAATGTTTATTGTACTTGATATGTTTACCCTCGTTGACTGTAATTGGTACATACATACATACATATAATCACGCCTTTATCCCTAATGGGGTAGGCAGAGCGTAAACGACCTAAACAAAGGTCGTTCCGCCACGTCTGACAAAGTTTTGATTGCTATTCAAGATGGTTTTGTACGTATATTGCTGTAGTGACAGGTTGTCAGCCCATCGCCTAAATTGCAATATACTGAAACCCTCAGATCCCTTAGCTGGTTTTTACAGCATGCCCGGGAGGAAATGCAGCTGGCACAATCTATGTTTTTCTCTCGCTCCCAGTCCAGCGTGGAAGAAAATAATGGTACGCCGTAGTTATTGAAATTAAATAAATAAATAAATAAAATAAAGTAGTTTTATCTCCTTCGTTGTATAGTTTTGTAACTGTCAAAGAAAGAATAGAATAATACCACGCCGACTCTCAAAGAAACCTTTTCTATATTCACTTGGTAATTGTAAAAGATTATTACAAGCCTGTTACCATTCGACCTGATAATACTACACCGACACTTTAAGTCCTACACTCCCCTGTCCATTAAAGCTCGGGTTACCCTACGGGCTGTGTGGTCTATTGGCAGAGTTTGTAGGGCGTCTCTGACGTCACGACTAACCCAGAAAATGCATTGGCCCTTCATCGTATTACGTGCGCTGTGCCGTAGCAACAACACGTGTGCCCTAATTCTCTTTATGGCTTACTGATATAGGTACATTGGTAGTATAGGTATATTGTTATATAGTGTAGTTATACTACGATCATTGCTGGTAAAATATACAATAATAGTCCTCCCACCGATTTTCGGTGATGGCGGTCTATCTGAGATTGGCCGACTGCGCAGGACTAGTTTTTAGTGCCCAAGTGTTTGCGTTATACACAGGTGCACTTTCTATTCCTTCAATATCTTATTAAGATGGGACAGGTTGACTGACACGACCAGAAAGAAATCAGGCGCAGGACCGACTATATTTACATGCCCATCCGACAGCATGGATCATCTTACTTTTCGAACAATCAGGTGATCAGTCTGCAATGTACCAAACAAGTAACAAAACACAAAGTCATTGTCCCCCCGCCAGGAATCGAACCCGGGACACAGAATATATAATAGTACTACATACCCGCACATCCGGGCAGGCAGATTTTGCAAAAAAAAAAATGCACCCATGCAATATTTACATCATATCTATTACTCTGATTCGTTCACAGGTCAAAATGTTTATAAGATGATTTGCTATTAGCTTAAACCTAGTAAAGGCTGTCGATGTCTAACAATATTAAATTCGATAAACTAAATTGATTCTATAATGTTTCAGGTTCGGTGAAAAGTAGTTCATGTGGGAGTTTAGAAAGGAAATATTAGTCGTAAACCTTGGGAAAGAGAACGGTATGAACTAATATTGAAATACATTTAAACGAACTCTGATTAATAAACTATTTTCCTTATTTACACGTCTTTTACTTTTATCAGTAACTACTGTAACTGGCTTTTCGGTAGTGTCACCTGTGTTTTCCCACGGTTAAAGTAAACATTATGATACCTGCTGAATAATTTACTATATTTTTAGTTATTGTGTGTAGTTTCAGAGTGTTCCTGTGACAAGAATATAGAAAATCCTCATTCGTAGTTAGCTTTGTGACTGGCCAGTTTTTTTTTCTTTTTCTTATCTTCATTGTCATAAATTTAAGATCTTCGCCCTTGTCGGTGGTAATCGCCAGCTTTCTCGAGATTCAGCCTTCTTATAACTCCTTTTTTAGGGAAATTGCGTGTGGTGGTCTACCTCTTGCCTTCCACACCGCAGTATAAGTATTATAATTTCATGACAGTGTTATTTAAATTACCGTAGCCTTGTCAAAAACACACAAAACAGCTAGAACTATCTCCAGAAATTAACTGAGCTATTTCGGAGCAGCCAGCCGACAGGCAGACGATTATATCTGTCTTCAAAAAGACGAGCTGCGTACTTTGGACGTACGCCACACGGAGTTTCGCAAATGTGCACCTTGACGAGTGTTATTGTTTGTGCTGGAGTAATTTGCAAGCTTTCTGTTATAACAAGAAAACTGTTACACAGGAACTGTCAGGAGTTCAAACTAAAACGATCCTAAAAACTGACAAAATTACCAAAGGCAAACCTTCGTTATTGAAACAGTCATATTGATTTATAATCAAATCCAATTGAATTCAACTCCTGTGATTTATTTCACCCAGCAGCAGCGTAGACAAGTCAACGTCACAGATGGATGGTGTGATTTGCCAAAAAATCTTGACATAAATATTCTGGTATAAATAAACCTTTGTAATAGTTACTTACAGGTGCATATTAAATAGTTCTAAACTATATTTATAGTTTAAACTTGCTAAACTTATGAAACCAATTCTATGATCATATTTCTATTACTGATTTTTAACCCTAAGGTTATTTTGAAATCTACATTCCGCTACATTATGTTATTCCACATATCAAGAAAGCACCTTCGGTTAGTAATAAAAGTCGAATTTGGCTTGAACTAAAATCAGTAATGTTTTGTTTAATAACCTCTCCGTATCGTGCCAGCTATGGGTGAGTGCACTGCAATACATACGTATGTGTATGTATACGTATGTATGCAAGTATGTATTGTTTACCAAAATACCTCATCTCTTCCTGTTTTGCATTGCGGCGTTTTTCTAAAAAATCTCGTGTTTTTATTTTCAAAACAACTGCTGTTAGGTCGAATTAAGTGGGCTTGCTTTGATGTTTTCGTCCGATAAATTATTGCGTTGCTAACTATTTTTGTTTACGTGGTATTTATTGTGATATAAATTATCTAATCTTCCATACTGGACTGGGAGAAAAAGAAAAATTCTTCCATACTGGACTGGGAGAGAAAGAAAAACAAAGAATGTTCCAGTTGCCCTTCCTCCCGGGCATGCTGTAAAAGTCAGCAAAAGGGATTCGAGGGTTACAGTGTATTGTAATTTAGGCGATGGGCTGATATCTTGTCACTACAGCAATACACATTACAATCTTAAATTGCCCTCAATTTATGTCAGACGTGGCGAAAGCGCCTTTTAGGAGGCGTTTTACGCTCTGCCTACCCCGTAAGGGAGAAAGGCGTGATTTTATGTATGTATGTGTGTATGTAAATTACGATAAAATATTGCGGGAGTAAACAATCACACCTACTGTTTTATCTGAACTTTCTACTGATATGATTACGGTTGTTACTCCAGTAAAGTCTTTAAACTTTGACTAACATAACGACATAACTATAGGTAGGTACTATATGGCTATCGTTCATATTCACACTAAATAAATATTTACTAGATATATCTTTCAGAACAGAACACATTGGATTTCTTAGAATGTCTGCACAATATCTAGCAAATACGTTGTAATGTATTGTCCTATCTAACAGAATATAGCTAACGGTTTTTGTTGTGATAACCTGATGGGACTGATTAAGTACCTATACTACAAAAGCTCCTTGCTGCATTTAAAATGAGAGCCCGAAGGTTTAGTGTATAGGGCCGCTGCATCCTGAGCGGGAGGTTGTGGTTTGAATCCCACTACGTACCAATGTGTTTATTCGGCGCTTTTTCCGTGCTACGGAAGGTACGTTCAGCCGTTGGTCCCGGTTAATACCGTAGATATTAGTCGTTAAGCCATGTCAGAGGCCAGTGCTAAGCGTCGGCGGCTTGAACACTCTGACCTAATCCAGGATTTTTTGGGTTTCGGAGGTCAGATGGCAGCCGCTCTGTGTAAAATCCGGAACCTCTTGTTCAATCACCTAGATAAGGTAGCCGTCCCCGTGAGATATTGGATATGACCAGGGAGAGAAAATACAAAATTATGTATGGGGAACAAGTTTCAATGTAGATTTTTTTATAAGTATCGTGAGAGAACAGGCATCATAATTCATTTATGACATGACAGTTTCAAAGGAAATCTTATATTTATTTAATGATATCGAAATCACACTATCTTTTATTGTTCGTCAAGATAATTTGTGTTAATGATAAGTTGGTATTTTTTATGACATCGTTTTCCCACACATAAATTACTGATAAAAGGATTTCAATTTTTTGGAATGTGTTATGCAATAGATAGGAAAGAATAATAAAGATACTACGTTTCACAAACATTTTTTTACTACAAACGTTATACAAAAATATCAAAACAAATAATGTATAGCACCTATATGAGAAACTTGTTAATAATTATATTTACTTAAAAAAAACTGTGTCAAAATAGTTGTTGTTTTGAAGTTGAACTATCTTAAAGATATAGTGGAAAATTCTCAATGTTATTTTTTATCAGTTCAAAGCACTTATTAGGAATTTTCCTACAAATAAACAGTAAATAATAAACTAGAGGAATAAAATTTCAGAGTGCAGTGCATTAGAACTGCAAGTTGGTATTTTTCTTTTATCCAACATCCAGATGTAGTATATAGGGTGTAAGGGACGGCGTCAGTCAACGATACTGAACAACTTTAACCAAAAAAATCTTTCAGGAAGCAATTTTATTTTTGTTTTTTCGTATAAGATGTTTATCAAACCTTTTGTATGGAAAATTCAATATTTTTTGTTAATCCGGAAAGAATTTTCTGATGAAAGTTGTTCAGTATCGTTGACTGAGCAACTCCTATCAGCTTGCGGGACGCTGTCCCTTTTACCCCGTGTGTACGAGCCACGACTAATGTTTAACTCGGAATAGGAAGTATTTTGAAATGCCACTAAATTCAACAGCGATGTATCACCAGCTTTTGTCCAAATCCAACATCGACGTTTGTAGCTCTGAAATTACATGCATACATACATACATACAGTCACGTCTTTATCCCTAATGGGGTAGGCAGAGCGTAAACGACCAAAAAAAAAGGTCGTCCTGCCCCGTCTGACAAAGTTTTAAGGGTTATTTAAGTTAGATTTGTAGGTATATTGCTGTACTGACAGGTTGTCAGCCCATCGCCTAAATTACAATATACTGAAACCCTCGGATCCCTTAGCTGACTTTTACAGCATGCTCAGGAGGAAATGCAGCTGGCGCATTCTATGTTTTTGTCTCGCTCCCAGTCCAGCATGGAAGTATCTAAAAATAAGTAGGCAAAATTGACCTTTACCAAATTCTAACATTAACGATCGTGCCCTATGTCGTCATAGCTACGTCAGGACAACCCTTAGGCCAAAATAGAAACGTCACACACGTCAATCATTCATGCTGTATTCCACCATGTGTGACACACGTTGGCAGCTAAAAACGTTATGCTCGTAGGCTGTTCAATATTTTATATGTTTGAACTCGATAGACCAGGAGTCAAGGCCGCCAATCCAAGGTCTCGATACCTTGTGACGCCAAGGCTCATGACGTCGACCTTCTGATATTGATCTGTCTACATGTGTCTGATCCACTCATGAATGCTTAACAGGTGACGCACGTGGCCATACAATAAGTTGTACTATTAGAGGCATTGAATCCTACCTTATATAACAAATTTTATAGTTCTTCTAAAAACGGCAAACTGACGCCAGAAATAATTAGCCGCTTAATGAAGGCAAGACATTCTCGAAAGAATTCCGGGTTTGGAAAACATGTTTTTGGGTTTTGGGTATTAACGAAATTATGCTTATTATACATACGCATCACATCCTTATAGCGATTAGCTACAGAAAAACGTGTTTTGAACAGATTCACATTTAGAAGGAATTTCCGGAATTCGATCAATACCTATAGAATCTAGAATTGATATAAACGGTCACCTTATCGAGATATTGAAAATATTTTTTCCCAGGTACAGAAATGTGAAAGAACAGCCACGATATTATATATTTTTGTTCAGAATCCTGTACAATACGCGACATACGTGTTCGTTACGACAGACGTAGCGTTTGGCATTCCAATCCGGCGATGCGAATTGCGCACCAAGATTTTTTACGGTATTTTTTTCGAATATTCTTTATTACGTCGTATTACGAGTAGTTTTCTCAAAGCTGTGTTGTGACGTAGCTTTGGACGAAACTTGTGACTATTTGCGTCTCGGCTACTGGCTGGTGACATTGTATGCGCCCACGCATGCCGCGCCGCCCCTCGTCACATCAAAAACCGTTTCGATTCGAATGCTATTTCTGAACGATGCACCGTCTAACTGCAGATTAAAGATAGTAAACTGTAGGTTTCATTGTGCAGTTTAAATTTGTTTTCAGTGTAATTTTTTTCCCAAGAATAAGTTATCCAACAATCTTAGAAGGTTCTTATTGTTATGGGTTTTTTATAAGTGTTCTACGTTTGACTATATTTACTTAAAAACAAAACGAAATGACATATTTCTTCTTGTGACGATCATCCTAAAAGTAATAGTATCCCTGACGTGGAAACGATGAAATAGGTTGCTTTGATATTATCTCAAGGCCACCATCATTAAAAAAAATCATAACTTACTAAAAACACAATTAATCTAAAACCCGGTCCAACAAACTCAAGTAATAGTTAGAAACACTATTTACAACCTTATAAATTAGCTATTCTTAGTTCTTGAAGACTTTTTTAGCACTTACAATGCTATTTTATTTCATATAACATCTTACCCGAAACGAATTAATTATTTTCTTTCTTTCATATAATATGATTCTTAGTTCGTTGTAAAAACAGGTAGAAAAATTGCGGTTAGTGCATGATATTCGCAATTTTCGTACTTTATACTACAACGAATTATGAATTGCTAATTTATAAGGTTCTAAATTATCTTTATTACTATTACTTGAGTCTGTTAGACCGGTTTTCAATTCACTGCGTTTTTAATATTTTTTTACTGATGGGGGCGCCACTTAGGTCCTATCGCCACCTTAATGTAGTTTTTAGTGTTATACTTAAAAGCATTTAGTACATATTTTAGTACTTAATATTCTACAAGAAAAGCATTCATTCTAGAACAATAATTAAAGCATAAATTTTAAACTATGATGCAGTCTTTGATGACAAATCCATATTAGTGACCAATAATTGACGTCAAACTCTTTTATGTGGAAAAGTTGTGTTGACCTTAAAACAAAGAAAAGAGACTAGTTATTTTATGATCGTCTCTTTCAAGATAGTGATGCTAATGTCTCCATATAGAGACAACAAAGACAGATTATGGTGATTTAAACTAAGACAAAAGATAAAAAAATTAAGACAAGTATGAGTCATTTGTAGACATGGTCTCGATTTGTCCATATTATTCTGTCTGCGTGCTAAGTTTTTAAAAGATTTTTCTCAAAAAGTGTTCGATAAAAAATATTATCTTTTTATCGCTAGCTGTGACAGAAAGGAAGTTACTAGCTAAATAAACAATACGCAGTGCAAACTGTTCGTTGTCATTGTCACTCATGTTTGACACAAAACAGAAATAAACACAGCACGCCTAAATGCGTTCCGCCTTTAATCTAAAAAAATATGCCATTCATTGCGGCTCTCTTCCTGGTCAAACGATGAGCCGTCCTTGACAGCGAGTAATAATGTCTGAATTCATTGTACGTACACACATATAAAACACATATACACACATATGTACTTCCATGCTGGACTGGGAGAGATAGAAAAACATAGCATGTTCCAGCTGCCCTTCCTCCCGGGCATGCTGTAGAAGTCAGCAAAAGGGATTCGAGGGTTACAGTGTATTGTAATATAGGCGATGGGCTGACAACCTGTCACTATAGCAATACACTTTTCAATCTAAAATTGCCCTCAATTTTTGTCAGACGTGGCGAAAGCGCCTTTTACGAGGCGTTTATGCTCTGACCAACCCAGTAAGGGATAAAGGCGTGATTTAATGTGGCGTGATTATATGTACACACATATAATCACGCCTTTATCCCTAATGGGGTAGGCAGAGCGTAAACGACCTAAACAAAGGTCGTTCCGCCACTTCTGTCAATTTTTTGAGGGTTATTTAAGATAGCTTTGTAGGTATATTGCTGAGTTGACAGGTTGTCAGTCTATCGCCTAAAGTGCAATATACAGAAACCATCGGATCCCTTGGCTGATTTTTACAGCATGCCCGGGAGGAAATGCAGTTGGCACATCAATGTTTTTCTCTTGCTCCCAGGCCAGCATGGAAGAGACACACATATAATCACGCCTATATCCCAAATGGGGTAAGCAGAGCGTAAACGAGCTAAACAAAGGTCGTTCCGCCACTTCTGACAAAGTTTTGAGGGTTATTTAAGACAGATTTGTAGGGATATTGCTGAATTGACAGGTTGTCAGCCCATCCCCTAAATTACAATATACTAAAACCCTCGGATCCCTTAGCGGGTTTTTACAGAATGCCCGAGAGGAAATGCAGCTGGCACATTCTATGTTTTTCTTTCGCTCCCAGGCCAGCATGGAAGAACTCATTGTACTGCCCTTAAATACACTAAGCTAAAGAAATAATAAAACAAACTTCTGATTCCGGTGTTTCAATATGTGATATGCTGAAAGATCAAAGGCAGATCGTACAACAAACAGATTTTGTCTTCATATCAACAAAATTAATGTTCAGACGTAAAACCTCTCAATAAAATGCTTTGTGTATAGTAATTCTTTTGTTTGGGGCCAATGTAGTTTCTTTTTTAACAAAGACTAAGTATATGACGGTAGAGTCATGTGAGACTGGACAATAAACAGCCTCTGTTTGTCCTTTACTGATTTAAGTATTGTCTTTTGCCGAAGAATACAAAATATACATACATATAATCACGCCTTTATCCCTAATGGGGTAGGCAAGAGCGTAAACGACCTAAATAAAGGTAATTTCGCCACGTCTGACAAAGTTTTGAGGGTTATTTAATAAAGATTTGTAGGTATATTGCTGTAGTGACAGGTGGTCAGCCCATCGCCTAAATTACAATATACTGAAACCCTCTGATCCCTCAGCTGGCTTTTACAGCATGCCCGGGAGGAAATGCAGCTGGTACATTCTATGTTTTTCTCTCGCTCCCAGGCCAGCATGGAAGAAATACAAAACAAGACTCTGCAAAAAAAAAAACATGCGTTTTAACTCGTAAATGATTCGAATATTAGGTGGCCTTCGTTTAACCTGACAGTGCCGTCAGAAAAAAGAATCAATAAAAAGCACCTTATTCCGCGGCACGAGTTTACGAACCGTCCTAGTCGACATACTTTTGCATCTTCGTACCTACTCATGGGCAAAAACTAGACTATAGTTCACATTGTGTACGTCCGAATCCAAACTGTATCAATCACCTGAATACATACATATACTCACGCCTTTATCCCTAATGGGGTAGGCAGAACATAAACGACCAAAGGTCGTTCCGCCACGTCTGACAAGTTTTAAGGGTTAATTAAGATAGATTTGTACGTATATTGCTGTAGTGACAGGTTGTCAGCCCATCGCCTAAATTGTAATATACAGAAACACTCGGATCCCTGAGCTGGTTTTTGCAGCATGCCCGGGAGGAAATTCAGCTGGCACATTCTATGTTTTTCTCTCGCTTTCAGTCCAGCGTGGAAGAGGAATCACCTGAAGACTGACCAAAAATTCTTGAAACGTCCATATAGGATCAAATGTAGAATAATACCAATCATAAGAAATGACGATGCAAAGAGCGCCAGGCTTGCCCTCGTCTGCAATAATGACGACAGAAATCTACTCAGCCCCAGTTCTTTGATATCAGACGACGATCTTCATTAAAAGGAATGGCCCATATTTCAACTGAAACACGACACTCGCTGCTTGTGGGTTACTAGGTCGCCGTAGTCCATATTTTATTGGCAAGGACAGCTTTGCATGACAGAATAAAATTCAACACAACTTTTTCATTGAATTTGGCAAAGCTTTCCTATGTTAAATTATTTTTTACATGCAAGACATTTCATGTGTGTGTACTTATAGTAAATTATGATATTGTATCTTGTATAGGTAACTCTATTTCATTTGTAGATTGTAGAGCATTTGAATATAAATTGGATATGCTTATTAAAATATTACTTGCTTTTTTAAAAAAAAAAACTTATGTAGAATTATAAAATAAAAGTTTTATTTGAAAACTGCGCAAAACGGCGATGCAAAATGATAAAAACAAATTATTTTGATTGCGGATACTCGCAAAAAAGGAAGTTTGTTTTTATTTGCAAAGCTATTTGACACGTTTCATTAACAAAGCGCACAATTAAATTGTTTATAGCGACGCGTCGAGTGGGCCAATCAAGAGGTTTATTTATTTATACTTACTATTTATACTTCATATATCATCACTTCGCCACGTGAGTAGGCTCCATGAAACCAAATATACAGGGTATTAGGAAAATACTTAAAATCACATGCACATATCCCTTAGGCAAGGCATTAAAAGGACAGTTAGGGAATGATTTTTCAGACAAACGCTCTATACTAAACCTCTCGTAAAATCGCAACTGAATGCGAGTTTTTTGGAAACTTAGGTCAAGACAACGAGGTCTAGGCTTCTCTCATCTTATTCCTTAGAAATACATATTACAAAAATATATGACCTCCGCAAAATTTAAAGGAATAAAATCCGTTTTCACTGTGTATGAAAAATTTGAAAGAAGGTAGATCGAGTCATTTTGTAGGGGTTGACTAACCGGTTCATTATTTTTATTAATAAAGTCTTTGTTACTAGTTATCTGCTCATCTTGAGTCTTTGTTCATCTAATTAGTATTCATCTTCCTTATTATTCTGCAGGGAATCGGTAGCTTTGTTGTTGCTTAGAATGATCATGTTGAATACAAATACTAAGGTAAAACTATACATACATACATAAAATCACGCCTTTATCCCTTACGGGGTAGGCAGAGCGTCAAACTCCTCGTAAAAGGCGCTTTCGCCGCGTCTGACAAAAATTGAGGGCAATTTTAGATTGTAATGTGTATTGCTATAGTGACAGGTTGTCAGACCATCGCCTAAATTACAATACACTGTAACCCTCGAGTCCCTTTTGCTGACTTCTACAGCATGCCCGGGAGGAAGGGCAGCTGGAACATTCTATGTTTTTCTATCTCTCCCAGTCCAGCATGGAAGAAAAACTATAGTAGTATAATACAGTAAACAGTAAAATAGTGATATGCAATTACACATTAAATATTTTTTTTCCTAATTTAATAATAATAAAATATTGTTATTTATATTATTAAATGTGTGTATGTAGATCACTAAAATATTACGTGGTTCAAAGGAATGCAGTACCTTTTTTTTACATTTGTAAGTAGTGAAAGTCAATAGGCGATTTTTTTATTGGCCAGCAATTAAATTTGCGTATCTTTCTTCAAACTTTTCCGCACACAACTTTTCAAAACTTACCCAGCACTATCTTTATTATTTATATTATTATAAATGTTAATGCGTAAATAATGTATCTTATATATCTTATCAATCTTCAAGCGCTTGAAAATAAGGGAAATCCTGAGGCATTTTGATTTATATGGATGATAAAATATGATGAAAAATATTTATTATTATAGTTAGGTATCAGTTAAAGGCCTTTTTTATCTAAATAATCAGAGATATAAAACAAAAACAATTAAAACTAGGTACTATGATAATGTAGGCATTTCTGACAGTAATCATAGCAATAAATCATAATTATTTATCTATTTAGAATAAAAGTCAAGATTACAATGTTGAATAACATAACTATTATTTGACAACTTACAAGAACAATAAATATACTACAAAGGTTTATAACACCCCAAAATAATAACGCATTTTACAAAATTCACTTATATTTTAAATATTTTATAAATTTGAGACAAAGATAATTGGGTATCAGTATCACAAGCTAGCAACTAAACTAGACCCTGTTATATGAGCTTTAAAACTTTTAGTTTTGCAACTGCCTCGGTGGTCTAGTGGTCAGAGCCGTGGGCTTACGATCCGGAGGTCCTGGGTTCGATTCCCAGGGGGGGGACAAAGTTAATGATTGACAATTTATCACTTTGTGAGGTTTTCCTCAGTTTGGTTAGGACATTACAAGGCTGAATCACTTGATTGTCCTAAAATAAAAAAAGGATTCCGTGCTTCGGAGGGCACGTTAAGCAGTCGGTCCCGGTCGCTGTGTTTGACAGTGGTCGTTGCTCAAACTATGTCGGGTCGTTGGACTCGAGAATTCACTCGCTAAGAAGAAGATAAGCTTTGTGTGCCCTATGTAATTTGCCTGCATTTATATTTGTAAATATGTGCCAAATACACAGTGATTTGCCACGTTTTTTTGTCTGTAGTTTAACGATAAAGTTAAAAGCGTGGAATCGCAAGGCGCCGATCTTATAGTCTTAGATCTTTTTCCAGACTTGCGCAAATAATCAATTTGATTTTAATTGTTCCTTGTTGCTCTGGACAACATCCGACTAAAATACTGCTTTTACTGCGCAGCGGGATTTGAAAATAGTCCGATATAAACAGACTGGGATTTTGCTTTCTTGAATCTTACCGGTTTTAATAAAAAAAAATGTCTTCCAAGCTGGACTGGGAGCGAGAGAAAAACATAGAATTTTCCAGCTGCATTTCCTCCCGGGCATGCTGTAAAAGTTAGCTAAGGGATCCGAGGGTTTCAGTATATTGCAGTGTAGGCGATGGGCTGACAACCTGTCACTACAGCAATTTACTTACAAATCTATCTTATATAACCCTCAAAACTTTGTCAGACGTGGCGTAACGACCTTTGTTTAGGTCGTTTACGCTCTGCCTACCCCATAGGGATAAAGGCGTGATTATATGTATGTATGTTTAATAAAAAAAACTATGAAGTAGCTAATATCTAACACACTGTGCTCAATAATCGCCTGTAGTACTAAATGAGGTGCAGATCTCATCCAAAGGAACAAAGGATTGAAATATGAAATTAAAAATCTTTTTAATGGTCCTTGAAGAAAAATGTTTTGTTTTTGTTTAAATTAAAGTAATTGTAAAGTACGGCGTATTTATAACTGCGGATTCCCCTAGATCGTAATACTAACATTAAAAATATTTATCATAATATTCGATAACGATAACATCCAAATTTATCATATACGATATTTTTTTATCTCACCGTAATATAAAAATATTACGGTAAGATAAAAAAAATGTGCTGAACAGGGGGTTTCCAACTAATGAGGGTACAATACAATACAAAAACAAATATAATATCCATGTATATAACATATTTTTCAAATACATTTTATTCAAATATGTTTTATATTTTTTGCAGTGTACAATGTGCATACTAAGTTTTAAACACGCAATATCTGGACGACTTTGATCTATTAGGCAATTATTTCTACTTTAATTTATCTACTTCTAAAATAATATTAATATTTTGTTGTTAATATTCGTCATCTAAATATCTCAGTTACCAAATATATTTTTTACAAATTGTTTGAAATATTGTATAATAAATCATCCTACATGTACTACTTATGCTTCCATGCTGGCCTGGGAGCAAGAGAAACACATAGAATGTGCCAGCTGTATTTCCTCCCAAGCATGCTGTAAAAACCAGCTAAGGGATCCGAGGGTTTCAGTATATTATAATTTAGGCGATAGGCTGACAACCTGTCACTACACCAATATACCTACAAATCTATCTTAAATAACCCTCAAAACTTTGTCAGACGTGGCGGAACGACCTTAGTTTAGGTCGTTTGCGCTCTGCCTACCCCATTAGGGATAAAGGCGTGATTATATGTATGTATGTATGTATGTACTACTTAAATTGTTTGCAATTTAAATGTTTACTTTGATGTACAAAAACTTCTTTGAATTATAACTTTTTACTGACGAGATGAGTTGAAAAATACTGAAGGTAACTAAATATTGTTGGCACAAAACTACACAGTAAGATTGTATCTAAACAATTTTCAGTTAATTCTATTTTGTAACGTATTTCAGAAAGGTTGGCGCCAAATCAGAGGCAATTTTTCGGCAAAATTTGCATAAATATGACGCTTACCTCTACCGATCTATGGAAAGAATAAACAAAGCCAGTTGAAGACAACGCCATAGAAATGCGCAGAATAGAACAGAAATAGAGCACGTTCACTTCCCGTCGTGAGGCGTGACTTGTTATGCCTTTACAAGTGCAATAATAACTGAACGACCCTAATTCATTAGTTAGAATGGCTCTTCTATTTCACTGGCCGCATGGGCTGTAACGTGACTTCAGTCTACAAGTACGCGTACGTATATAGTATAGGCATTATACCTATAGTTAGTTTGTCCGGACACGAACACAGAAGCATAAGAAACAGTAAACCATCTTCACGTACGACGAAAACGATATTTTAGAGGCATGCTTGCTAGGCACTTTGTAGGTAAACCAATTTGTTTTACGCAACGGTATGAGAACCAGATTCAAAACTGGTAGCACAAAATATACCGGGTGTAAGGGACAGCGTCCCGCAAACTGATAGGGGTTGCTCAGTCAATGACACTGAACAATTTCTACTAGGAATTATTTCAGGAAGTGAAAATAAAAAGGCTTTTCCATACAAATTGTTTGACTGAGGTAAACATTTTGTATGGCAAAATCATTTTTCTTTTTCACTTCCTGAAAGAGAATCCTGGTGAATGTTGTTCAGTATCATTAACCGAGCAACCCCTATCAGTTTACGGGACGCTGTCTCTTACACACGGTATAATAGTACTACTGGTAGCATACAAGTTAGTGTTAGGCCGATTTTGTTTGCTTGCATGCAATAGTTTTACTGTTACTTATTTCTACTGTGACCTGTAAATGGCAACTGAAGAATTCTCGGAGAATTCTTTAAGAGGTTCATTATCTATACAAAAAGCGATAATTGTGTAATAAAAAAAAATATACAAGCGGTCTTGTTAGGTTAAGTGTTCCATTAAGTTATCTATGCTAATTAATTGATACATACATACTATCACACCTGTATCCCTAATGGGGTAGGCAGAGCGTCAACGACAGAGACCAAACAGAGGTCGTTCCGCCACGTCTGACAAGTTTTGAGGGTTAAAATAGAACTATATATTGCTGTAGTGACATGTTGTCAGCCCATCGCCTAAATTACAATATACCCTCAAATCCTTTGGCTGGTTTTTACAGCATGCCCGGGAGAAGATGCAGCTGGCACATTCTACGTTTTTCTATCGCTCCCAGTCCAGCATGGAAGCTAATTAATTGATGAAGGATGATTTATATGTTTTAAACAATTAATTATCTCAATAACTTATAGACTGATTAAAAAAACTTTTACCATTGGAAAGCATTAGCCAAAGCAATTCCTAGGTATAAGAATGATGCATTCATTGCAATTCTTAGTATTTTGGTTGCATTTGACGTAGGTACTTAATCACTTCCATGCTGGACTGGGAGAGATAGAAAAACATAGAATGTTCCAGCTGCCCTTCCTCCCGGGCATGCTGTTGAAGTCAGCAAAAGGGACTCGAGGGTTACAGTGTATTGTAATTTAGGCGATGGGCTGACAACCTGTCACTATAGCAATACACATTACAATCTAAAATTGCCCTCAATTTTTGTCAGACGTGGCGAAAGCGCCTTTTACGAGGAGTTTGACGCTCTGCCTACCCCGTAAGGGATAAAGGCGTGATTTTATGTATGTATGTATGTATGTTGACGTAGGTACTTAATCACGTCAATGAGGTTTAACAAACAACCATAAAATAGTTATGAAGTAAAACAATGTATTGGACATTATTTAGGTGGATATTACTTTAAAATTGACACAAAAGTATGAATCTTCTTGGAACATAAATGTTCACGATGATAAAATTTACCAAGAAGATATTTCGTCATGACAGAATAAATAAAATACTTAGTTACAATATTAATATTATTTCTTGTAAATAACATTTCATAATTAATATTATCCTATTTTACTCCTTTGAATAGTACTAAAACTTAAATGTATACTGTCATCTTAGAGTACCAATGATTTCGATTCGTGTTGACGTTCTAACTAATTTTAAATGCATTGTCCTGTCACTAGAAATATATACAATATTTAGACCACATTTTATCAAATTAAAGTTAAGATTAAAATGCTCATAAATTAAAATTAATAGAGCTCTATCAGTGATGTGGATGGGTGGGGGCACCCCATGCTTTATCCAATATCTCACGGAGTCGGCTACCTAATCTAGGTAATAGAATGAGGCTACTGTTTTTTACGCAGAGTGACTGCCATCTGACCTCCGCAACCCAGAATGGAAACCAGACCAAATCCTAAATTAGGTCAGAGATTTTAAACCGCCAATGCTATAAGCTAATGCCAATTAATTAATAGAGAAGGTAGCCCCTAGAGCTAGCCTCTAGATATTTCTGAAACTCTCAGGTGATCGTAGTAATTACAACAATAATTATTCTGGTCTATTGCCAAAATGTCTGAGAATCCATATGAGTATTTACACATTTTAACGTCTGGACGTTGCTTGTGTCAACTTTGAAAATAAACTTTTGTTTTTGTATCCTAGTAAACAATAACTGACTCATTAGAAGCACCAAAATAGCAAAGTTTTTGTTAGTTAACAATGCTTAATACTCAATACAGTCATCGGGCTAAAGCTTTGAGTGGAAGAGTTAATATTTTTTGCGAAATCCAATAACATAAAGATTATGTTTGATTGATTGTTTGAATGACTGTTTATTTTTAATTGATTGATAAATTACTTTGTTCGATTACTTTAGGTAGCTATATAGTAAATCTTTGTTTTGGAAGAATTAAGAAACGACGCGAATATAATTATCGTTTTGATATTTAGGAACTGAATACAAATATAGAGCAAAATGAGTGAGTGAGTTTAATGTAGGTGATATAAAATCTGCAATCATGTTACCTTTATTATTTCCAGAATAAAGGTAAAGAAAGTTTCATGTCTTTTTATTCAACAACACATTTCAAAAATAAATAATACTTGTTGGTAAATCAGTTAACTACTATTACATTATGTTATCATATCTAATAGGCTTAAGTTAGATGACTAAAACTACTATTTCATTATGTTATCATATCTAATAGCTAAAACTTATTTTAGAAACAATATCTTTGATTAAATGACATGAAACTTTGTTTATCTTTATTCTAAATGTGATTTGGAAATAGTACAAATGCTCTCAAATTCAATAAATTCCATTCTTTATTTCCATTATGGCAGTGAGACAAAATACGCAATTTCTCACAACTCGTATCTACCCGTCAAATCGTCCGACACCGACCGGGAGACACCAATTACCATCATGGATCTTAATTGAAACGCGCACCAACACCAATATACCAATTCGTACACCCTTTTTACATTGACCAGTATGGGCACTCCTATTGACCTCAATTTGGTGATCATACCCGGTCTTTTAAGGAGTCTCCCAAGGGGCTACCGAAGGTGACCAGCGTTGGACGTTCATGTCACCGATGTCCTTATTTGGTGGTCGAGCTATTTCAACTCTTCAAGCACTTGCCGAAGCCATTTATATTTATTAGTAGACGATACAGTAGTTTGGGGTCTGTAATTTGAGTTATGAAATGATTTGTGGCGCCTTTTTGAGTATTTGAGTCTGTTCACGTACTGCTGACTGACTAAGTTCAGTCAATAAAAATGAGCAGAACTGCTTTCTTTAATTTTCATGAGTTCTATATTTAGATTCTAATATTGCTTAAAAATGACATGGACCAATGAATTCAAATTCTAATAAATTCTTGCCAAAGAAATCAGTTCTTATTGTTCTAAATTATTTCATCAAATTAAGTTTAAGAATCGAATCACTGTGTCAAAGGTCGACAAAATGTCAACTATTTATTGGATGATTATGTTGAAATGTTTTTTTATTCAATACAGACGAGATCAATAAATTTGGCAGTTTCCATTATTAAACCAATAAACGCCAAAATGTCAATCATTTACGGAATATTTAGACATGAATACACTTCCTAGTAAACAATCCCAGTTATCATGTTTGTTCAATAAACTAGCTTTGTCAGCAGGTGTTTCGTAACATATGTGGTAGAGTTTTAGAAAATTATGAGACAGAAATTGTTTAGGTGGTCAAATAATCGTAAAAAAACTATCAATCGCAAATTGTAGGATTAGTGTCAGGTAGTCACAAAATCTTACCTACATTAATACAAGCTGTTGGTACAACATGACCCCCAAAATAGCGGGTAACCTCGACTTATGCCTCGTAAACTCAACAGTACGAAACTGACTCGTTATGTAAAGCTAATCACGTAATAGTCTAGGCTAATTCTGTACGGGAAATCGCAAATGATTGCTTTGACAGTGCAAGCTTACAACACCGGAAATCTGAAAAGTTGCCTCACAACAATGGAGCTGAAAGCAGTAATCGAAATATGTGGTATACTTTGAGAGGAGACTGTTATCTTATTGTAGACTGGAGACAAATAAATACATACATTATTGAATGTTTTGTCTCTAGGCAACGTTTATTAAAAAAAACGCAGGTGTGCGATTAAGGAGTCAAAGTTTCATTACGATAGGAATGGAATAGAATTTCATAGTCAACTAACAAAATTAAATCACGTAATTTCACGAGCATCATCAGCTGGTTCAACAAACCTACAATGCCATTGAATATAATGTTTTAGCAGAAAACGAGTAAAACAATAACACTCATGGACTTCGCACGTCATATCTTGCTGTTACCTAGTGCATCTATGAATGGGAAAGATGAATATTATGAAATCCATGCCTCGTGCCTCGTGCCAGCAATCATTGTCCAAAACATTGCGATTCAAGACCATTGTTCAAGTTGTTAATGTCAATTACGTTTTACAAAACATGAACTATGAAATATGCATGTTGCGTTAGATTACCGATGAAGACATAAATTACTCAATGGTAAGAAATGGAATTGCTCAATTAAATTTTAAACCTTTCAACCAGTATTTTTTATTTCTACAAAAAAGCGTTTCAAAGTTTATCTTAATGTCGTAATTTCTTGATTTCCATATAGGTACGTACAAAATATTTGAAAATCGCTCAGCATTTTTAAGTCTTTCATATAGGATTTTCGCGGTTGTTAACTACATTAAAATAATTATTTTTAACGGGTTTTTTCCACGTTAATTATGGTTTCCCTTTAAAGATGTCATAATTCCTCTCACCACTTTACTTGTGGCCATGGAGCGTGTAACCACACTGAAATATAGAGGTAATCAAAATAACCACTATCGTGGCTAAGTACAAAATAATGAAAATGACTTACCAAGATGCGATAGGTTGGTGAGATCTGATTCTGAAAAGAAACAAAAAAAAATGTAAACAAAACACAAAAATAATGAAATGCGTGCACAAAACAAATAAACACAAATCAAACAAAGATAATTTCAATGCAATGACTAAAAATAAACTGCGTATTAAATAGGAACTTGACACATACGTAGGTTATTTTAACTTTGTATTTGTAAATATTATGATATCGTTAGCATTCCAAACACTTAATTTATTTATAAATGTTAATAATAATTCTCAACACATTGATGCAATGGAAACAAGGGCTTGCATTTGTATCTACAAAAACAATCCATTCGTTATACACATTTCATATATTATTTATTATATTTAAAGATATTTCAAACGGGCATTGTTTTTTCAATGCGTATAATTTGATTTTTAAATAATGCCCACTCATTCGCAATTTCTATCTCCATTTCTACCTTGCATCTGCGCCCTCGGCATAGGAAAACACAAGGTTAGGTTCAGAATGCTTTTCAAACCAGGTAATAATAGGGGTCACCTACACCCACTGCCTCCTTGGTCTAGTGGTCAGAGCCATGGGCTTATGATCCGGAGGTCCTGGGTTCGATTCCTAGGGGGCAAGTTATCACTTTGTGTGATTTTCCCCAGTTTGGTTAGGACAACGCAGGCTGAATCACCTGATTCCGTGCTTCGGAGGGCACGTTAAGCTGTTGGTCCCGGTTAAACAAAAACAAAGTCAGAGGCTTATTAGCTATTTAGGCGGTTTTAAAACTCTGACACCAGAGTCCGTCGGGTCAATCGGCTTGATAACCACACGACAGAAGAAGAAGAAGACCTACACCCAAGTGATTCTGCTGCACGTGATCTGATGTTACACGGGTATAGCGACCATCTTTCGTTACGGTATATGGGCATGAGCAGTAGGTATGTTTGTCTGATTAACTTTTATTTCATCGTGTAAACTGATATATATGACTGAATTCAGATTTAGTGGGTGTAGGTGATCCCTTTTCTTGCTTTCATTAATAAGCCAGTATATTTTGTCTTATTTATTTAACTTTATGCACAAAAATGTTACATGGGCGGACTTAACGCCAAAGGCATTATCTACCAGTCTTCCTTAGGGCACGTGGAAATGACAAGGCAGGTGCATACAATTTCTATCCTAATAACTAACAAAGTTAGAACAAAACAAAAAAAAACTAAATGTTATTTAGAGTATAATTTTATATAAGAATTAATTTGTCTTCTTCTTGAAAAAAAAATAGAGATAAAGTGGACAAAGCTACGGAAAGCGGTGTAACATGAATCTTGGTGATTTCCTGTCGGCGCCGGCGCAGCGTCGCACTTCCGCGGCCATTGATGCCGACGTGACATTGTTGACGCTACTGTCCGGCTTTACTTCCTTATCCTCACTCTTCGACAGAGCTGATTGATATATAAGGAACTAACGGAATGCCCGAGTTATAACCTTATACGGACTGCAAGATATTATACAGGTTTATTCTCATTGCAACGAGTAAAATGCCGATTCCATCTTGCAGGGCTGACATTCACGGCAAGTTTTGCTGTCGCATTATCGTACGCATTTCTTACTTCACTATGAACAATGCTCCACGCCTACCCTAGTGAAGTTGGCATAAAATAATGCGAAAATAAATTGCGTCTTTAAGGTGGCGATACTAGCCAAGTGGCGTCCTCATTTCTACAAAAATCATAATGGGGGCGCCACTCGTCACCCTTAGCTCTACAAAATACTGTTGACGTAGTCTTGTACGAGAGTAATGCCTGATGGTGTGATAATTTGAGAAAAGGCAAAATATTATTTATTTGTAAGAAAAAGGCCAGTAATGACGCATGTTATGATATCTAGGTATCTGCAAAACAGATTACTACAAGTGGTTTAAGCAACAACAAGTTTGTCTTAGCAGCAATCAAAATAATTAAATTATCATACAAATCATACCTACATTTTGAAAAACATGTTTGTTTTCGAAAATCATGACTTAGGTATTTTCGATTTAATAATAAAACAAAACATAATAATTAAAAAGTAAGTATTAATTTCGAAAACAACGTCGTGTGTTGTCCTTATGTGCTTTGCAATCTCATACATCAATGGAGATGTTATTTCTACTAAGAAGATTTTTTTTTGTTACCCTACCATTTCTTCTTCTGTGTGTAGAACAATCAGATGAACTCTGGCGTCATAATCATAATTTATAAACCGCCCGCCTAATATGCCTCCGCGTTTGTGAAGAGATAACTACTATCTATTTATATATTAAACAATTTATTGCACACATGATCATAAAGAGGACACGAACATTTAAAAAAAATAGTACATCAGGTACAGCTTATCTTTTAAAGGAAATCTCTTCCAGCTGACATACGGTAGTGAGAGTGCATAAGTGAGGCAGATAAGGCGTGTACAGTTTGAACCCTAATATCATAAAATACAATAAATATATATAATAATACATAAATAATAAATAAATACATATAGTTATAAATAAAATAATGTATAATATGAATATAATAATACATAATTAATATAAATAGCACATAACTAGTAAACTTATAAAAATATGACAATAACGACCTACCAAAAACAGTGACCGAGTTCAACAGCCTTTCGAAGAATTTATCTTACTTAATAGTAAAGCAACTGCATTTCCTCCCGGGCATGCTGTAGAAACCAGCTAAGGGATCCGAGGGTTTCTGTATATTGCAATTTACGCGATGGGCTGACAATCTGTCACTACAGCAATATACTTACAAATATATCTTAAATAACCTTCAAAATTTTGTCGGACGTGGCGAACGACCTTTGTGTAGGTCGTTTATGCTCTGCCTATCCCATTAGGGATAAAGGCGTGATTATATGTATGTAAGTACAGTAACAGTAAATCAATTCAATAGCAAATTGTCCTAACAAAACTTGAACTTCCAAACTTTCTGAACCCCGAAACCATCCAGATTATGAAACCAAAGCAGTCTTTAACCATCTAGTATTTCTCTACCAGCCAAGTGACGCTTAAACTGTGACGACAGACGCCGGCCTCCATTCAACAACAAGTTGATAACCGTTATCAGTCTACGGGGGGCAAGATAAACAATATCAGGCCAATAATAGCACCACATCGCCCTTTGACTCTAGCACCTTTATCAGTCAATGAGTGGAATCTTCTGAAGTTGGCTTTTGGAAATAGACCGTGGGATTGCGTCAGGTTCCTGGTCTGGAAAAGTGTGTTGTATTATCATATCAGCAAATTTTAATTGTATGTATGTATGTTAATTATAAATCGCATTCGCTTGGTTCATGATAATAATAAATGTTTGGTTACGATCTTCGGAGCGGTAGCGCCATCCATTGGCGCCATCTCAAATACCATCTGCGGAAAGTGATTCTAGTTTAAAAAAAATACATACATATAATGACGCCTTTATCCCTAATGGGCTAAGCAGAGCGTAAACAACCTAAACAAGGGCCGTTCCGTCACGTCTGACAAAGTTTTGAGGGTTATTTAAGATAGATTGTAGGTATATTGCTGTAGTGACAGGATGTCAGCTCATCGCCTAAATTATAATATACTGAAACCCTCGGATCCCTTAGCTTGTTTTTACAGCATGCCCGGGAGGAAATGCAGCTGGCTGAATTATATGTCTTTCTCTCGCTCCCAGGCCAGCATGGAAGTTATAATTATTCTCCTAAATTTAGCAATGCGCTTGTCGTATATTTTTTTTTTTTTAATAATATCATGTAAATTATTTAAATGTAAAATAATTTACATGATATTCTATTTAAGACATCATTAAACAGTACATCAGTCATCACCGACTTCTCTTCAAGAGTGTCTTTGTCAATTTATCGTACTGATTTATTGTAATCACCGAGAATGCTGATTTATGTAACTAAGTCCATATCTTAGCATAGGCAGGAAACAGCGACTAAGATTACATAACAAATAATTCTTAGTAATAATATATCTTGGAAAATATAGTTCCAATACTGCTCTAACAGCAAGCTAGCTCCCACTTTCTCAATCTACCTACTCTCTGGATTGTACGACAAATTATTACTATAATACAGCAGGACACCTAGTCTCCTTTTCTTCCTTTTTTTTATTAGAAATGGGTTTGCTCACTAGGTCAGGGATGACCGTGACAGAGTTGACGATGGAGCGAGCTCACACAGAAAATGCCTGTTATGGCACTGGCAATCTCACGCACCGACGGATCACAGCATGTTGTTTGGCGCCTTACTCCAGTGAGAGGGTGGTTGCGAGCCAGGCGGCCCATTGCGGAGCCTACCACCGTCGAGCCTGGTTTATTCACAGGCAAGCCTGTGTTGCCGTAGCCCGTGGTGGACTACTAGGAGGTAGATCCCATCCCATCCCAACTTTCTGGACGTCATTGACCTAATCACAGGAAAGTTGCTACTCTATCGGCGAAATACTTAGTTAACGACATCCTCGTTAAAAATACTGGGTCTAAATATTAGCCTAAAGAGATGTACTTTTTTGACTAAGCACCACAGTATTCAAGACTTTCGTAACATGATAGAGGTATAATAAGATGTTTAGATCATGATTATGATTCACTGATATTATGCTGATATGAGTATTGAGCATGGGATAAGCACTCACGTAAAGATTATTTCCTTCCTTAGTGAAAACCCACTTAAATCGATGATACATCTCGGTTTTATCAATAATGGTAATTCACGTATGGTAAAAAGCGTTACTCATATTTTTATTTATTAACCGACTTCTCAACGCAAGTAGGGTACATACCTACATACATACATATAATCACGCCTTTATCCCTAATGGGGTAGGCAGAGCGTAAACGATCTAAACAAAGGTCGTTCCGCCACGTCTGACAAAGTTTAGAGGGTCATCCAAGATAGATCTGTAGGGATATTGCTGTAGTGAGAGGTTGTCAGCCCATCGCCTTAATTACAATATACTGAATCCCTCGAATCCCTTAGCTCGTTTTTACTGCATGCCCGGGAGGAAATGCAGCTGGCACATTCTATGTTTTTCTTTCGCTCCCAGTCCAGCATGGAAGAAAGTAGCAAGTAGGGTACCTAATGTATTTATCAGCCTATCAATGTTTGTATTTTTGATCCTCTGTGACAATCTAGAGATCAAACGCGTGGGCTGATTTTAATGATTCTCACGCCAATCGATTCGTTTTAACCATGCGAGTGTCACCAAAGACATGATTGCGTGAAAAAAATAAAATGGCGACAACATTTTGTGATAACGAAAAAATATAAAGTCTACGAACGATGATGAGTGGGATATCATTGAATAGGTACCTATTTGAAAATCAATTCGATTTTTACCACATCAGTTTTCGCATTGAACAACCGTTTAAGATCTATAACGATTTGTTTTAAAGCTCACTATGTATTCTACGCAGTTGGGTTTTTGAACTTTTTAAATTACTTGTTCTTACACAATGTTTTAACTCTCTTATCCAAAACAAGGTAAAGATACAGAACGCTTTTGATGAAATGGACTTTCAAAAACACCAGCTTTTAACTTTTTATTACTGCTTATGATGCGAGTAATATCTAAATCATCATTGTCATCATTTGAATGAAAATCTGTATCAACGGTTTGTTGTTCCGCTTCAACATCCTGAACTTGGAAAACAAGTCCAAATTGTGTTTTTTTATTTTGAATGATGCAAGTGCTCTTTGTGATTTTTTTGTGTTTGTCTGTAACAAAATATTTTCAATGTCGTCTGTAGATCTATAACGTCATTAAGTAATACAATCTGATTAAGACGTCAGTAATGTTTTGTTTCTAACAAAAAATGCCTAGTTGATAAATATTTTGATTCTGATGTCTGCTCAGTGGTTTAATTCCTTACATACATACATACATAAAATCACGCCTTTATCCCTTACGGGGTAGGCAGATCGTAAAACGCCTCCTAAAAGGCGCTTTCGCCACGTCTGACATAAATTGAGGGCAATTTTAGATTGTAATGTGTATTGCTGTAGTGACAGGTTGTCAGCCCATCGCCTAAATTACAATACACTGTAACCCTCGAATCCCTTTTGCTGACTTCTACAGCATGCCCGGGAGGAAGGGCAACTGGAACATTCTATGTTTTTCTTTCTCTCCCAGTCCAGTATGGAAGAGATTCCTTACATCTCCTAGGAAAAGGAAATTACTATAGAAATCTGTGGAAACTACCTATAATATTATCTTATCACATGGATACTGTACGGATACCCTTTACATTTTCTAGGTATAGACAGATAGATAGATACATACATACATACATATAATCGTGCCTTTTCCATGATGCGGTATGCAGAGCGTAAACGACCGAAACAAAGGTCGTTCCGCCGCGTCTGACACAGTTGAGGGTTATTTAACATAGATTTGCAGGTAAATTTCTATAGTGACAGGTTGTTAGCCCGTCGCCTAAAGAACAATAATATACTGGAACCCTCGTATCCCTTAGCTGGCTCTTACAGTATGCCCGGGAGGAAATGCAGTTGGCACATTCCATGTTTTTCTCTTGCTCCTAGGCCAGCATGGAAGTACAGACAGATAGATACCTACAAGTAAACAAGATCTTCCATGCTGGACTGGGAGTGAGAGAACAACATAGAATGTGCCAGCTGCATTTCCTCCCGAGCATGCTGTAAAAACCAGCTAAGGGATCTGAGAGTTTCAGTATATTGTAATTTAGGCGATGGGCTGACAACCTGTCACTACAGCAATATACGTACAAATCTTTCTTGAATAACCCTCAGAACTGTGTCAGACGTGGCGGAACGATCTTTGTTAGGTCGTTTGCGCTCTGCCTACCCCATTAGGGATAAAGGCGTGACTATATGTATGTATGTATGTAAGTAAACAAGATGCATTTCGTCATACCTTACTACTATATCTGACATTCAGGGTTTTTCCGTCGACTTTCCACAACACAACTTATCAAAACGACCCGTGGGTTAAACCAATGGTCTTGATACTTTTCCTTAAATTCGCAGATTGCTACTGATTTTAGGAAATCCCCTCTTAAAGCTGTGACGAAAGCCAGAAGATTGCCATTTGCTGAACCGCGACATGTAAATGACCTACGAAGGATATCTGCTTCAAAACAAGTTTCAGGTCTCAAACTCAAATAGCGTAGTACCATGGTATTACCTAAAGCTATACGTACTCGTGCGTAATACTCTTCTTCTTCTGTCGTGTGGGTGTCGAGTCGATCGACCCGATGAACCCTGGTGTCAGTGTTTTTAAACCAGCGCAGCTTTTAGGTTTCTGACATGGTTTTGTGTAACGATAACGACCACTATCAAAGACAGAACCGGAACCAATGGCTTAACGTGCCCAGCACGAAATCTGTTTTCTTCCAGATAATGATAATTACACTGTTTCAGCCTGCATTGTTCTAACCAAACTGGGGAAAATCTCACCTAGTGATAAATTGACAAATATCAACTTTGTGTATTGAACCCAGGACCTCCGGATCGTGAGCCCTTGATTTTGACCATTAGACCACGAAGGCAGTTAAAATGATGATTTAATTCTTGTGCCGACGACGGGGAAGACCCCGAAGACGGTGCCGAGACGACCTGGATGGTTATTGCGAACAGTGGCCGACAGAAGCTGTAAACAGAGACGCCTGGAGAGATGAAGGGGAGGCTTTTGCCCAGCAGTGGGACAATTTATAGGCTATAAAAAAAACTTGTAATGTGTTTGATTCCTCCTGAAAATTGTTTGTTATGTCCACGGTTGTATCTGCTCAGCGAGACGAAGAGCGTTATCCATGTCTTGTGAATATAATATCTTTCACTGCGCTCAACATCAGTCACAACAGTCCACTGCTGGACATGGGCCTCCCCAAAATTGGGGGTATATGCCATACTCACCACGCATGGCAGGCGGGTTGGTGAGCGCAGTAGAAGTTTTCCATTCACAGGGAACGCTGCTGCCCATTCCCTGGATTTATCACGGGAAGTTATGGGGTGATGCTATTCTAACCCGGCAGCATACGGGGAAATACGATAATATTCTTCTGGCTAATCGTAGCGAGTATGTCTAAAATATAGACAAGGGGTATGGGTCCAGCTGAAAACTTATGGTAGCTATTATAGTATAGGAGGTAGTAGCTATAGGTACCTAATAGGTATGATTTGATCAGTTTGATGTTAGAGTGTCTGAATTCGCTACAGGACATCAATAATAATTTGGGAAACACTTAATTGCAGCATGCCTAAACATAAAAAGCTTGGCTTCCCCAGCCTTATTCTACGACGTAACTTACTTAATGTATTTTAAAGTGGCCAAAACCTATAAAAACCTGACTTCCGCAAATTAGATTGCTTCGCAAAAAATCAAGTACCAGCTAGTGACGTAAAAATATTAACAGTAGGACTAGGTACATCAAACCGTACCAGCTGGAAATCTCGATGAAATCATGATGGCGTCACAGAAAATACTAGACTCATAAATTATCACCATACAGGTGTGCAAAGTAGTAAACGCGAAAGTAACTACGATCGTACATCTGTTTGCTTATAAGTTTTATTATTTTAACTGCTGGCGATATTTCTTGCATGTGATGGATACGCTAAATACAATATCGTAACAACTTTTACTTTTGTTCCATGCTGGACTGGGAAAGAGAGAGAAACATAGAATGTGCCAGCTGCATTTCCTCCCGAGCATGCTGTAAAAATTAGCTAAGGGATCCGGGGGTTTGAGTATACAAATCCATCTTAAATATCCCTCGAAACTTTGTCAGTCGTGGCGGAAGGACCTTTGTTTAGGTCGTTTACGCTCTGCCTACCTCATTTGGTATAAAGGCGTGATTATATGTTTGTAACTTTTACTTGAAAATTCCTTAATCGCATGGGTTAATCCATTGATCTCTATGGGTAAATCCAATAACTGTGAGTGAAGCCTGTATAGCTACTAGGTTGCCTGGTAGAAATTGCTGCTTTAGCAATAAGGCCGCCTATATTGTACTGGTTTGTTCCTTACTTTTCTGCTGTATGTATTTGTGTTTCTTTGTGCAATAAAGTATCTTGTATTGTATTGTACTAGTTATGTACTTAGGTACTATGACCACATGGTCAATTAACATGACTTTGTGATTTACTCGTTTACTATTCTACTAAACTTGAATGGATTACCCACTGTCTGTTATGAATAGCTGTTACAAAATTGCAGTGGTAGTGGTAAGACGTCATTATTGATGATTAGAAAGTAAAATAGATTTCATGAGGATCTAGCAATTAGTAGGCATAATAATAGGTACCAGCAAGAAATAATTAGGTAAGTTAAGTACTCAGTAGGTTATTTTATTTCATAAAACCCATTAATAAAATTAAACATCGCTATAATATAACGAATATTAAAAAATCTAGGAATGCGGAAAGCGAAACTGGGTACGTCATCTTGTGTCATAATTTTGTACTAATAACAGAAGTTCAGGTACAGCGCCACCTTCTGTCATTTCCATGTACTGCTGCTTACTACAAGTTTTGCTACAGCACCATCTATACATCGTTACCAGAACTACTAACCCAGCGTGCAAACGTGCTTAGCTAATTGGTTCAGAAGAAAAAGCATAGATGGCGTGCAACTACAGTGCCATCTATACATTTTTTTCTGAACTACTAACCCAGCGTACAGACTTTTAGTACTTCAGCAGAATAATCATAGATGGCGTGCATGTTCGCCATCTGTTGATTTTCTTAGAAACTACCTGATAATTATTATACATTGTAATATTGCCGTTATCTAGTAGATGGCGTTCTTTTAGAAAATGCGATAGCAGCTTGTTTTCTTCGTGAGTTTTAATTTTAAAAGGTTTAGTTTTAATTTTAGTTTTACAAAAGAAAACTTGATATAAGCTTACCAGTGTCATTGAGCAGCCCATTGATGTCCGTCGTCGACCCATCGGTCGACATCGCTGTAACAAAAGAAAATTAAGGTCAGACAATGAAAAATAAAGTCTTCTTTGGTAGTAGGAAATTACAAACAACATTCAGAAACTTATACGTACATATGTAGTATAGTTTTCTATTTCACCCGTAGCACAAATCCGTAGCCTAGTTCAAAATATAAAATTTTCCCATGACTATACTTTTTGTTTTGCCAGGATTTCCGCAAAATAGCCTCCTCCAATCCAATTCAATTTTGACTAAGTTAATTTTGATATTTATGAATATTTTTATTTTTTTCCCAGATTAGATAATTTTCTATGCTGAGCTGGGAGCGATAGAAAAAGCATGGAATTTTCCAGCTGCTTTTCCTACCGGGCGTACTGAATGAGTAGAAGGAGACGAGGGTTTGGGAATCTAATCTTTCCCTCTAATCTCCGAAGTATGGTGAGTATGTATTGCACATGACTGTATTGTTTGAACTGCTATCTATGTAACACCCTATATAGATCGTAATGACAGCTTCATAAGGTCTGCGCTAACACCCTGTATAGTTGTAATGACAGCATCTCGCATCATGAGACCTGCGCTAACACCTTGTATAGTTGTAATGACAGCATCATTCGACCTGCGCTTGCACGGAAGGATGCGCTAGCGACACGTTCGACAAGCAACTCGCCAATCCACCTGCCAAGCGCGGTCAGTATGAACATTACCGCACAAACGTGAGGGAACCATGTCGAAGCTGCTAAACTAACATCCTGTATCCAACACCCTGTATAGTTGTAATGACAGCATCATTTGACCTGCGCCTGCGCTCGCACGGAAGGCCGCGCTAGCCGAGCGTGAAGCGACAAGCGATCGACACGCTCGACAATCAACTCGCCAATCGGTGCAAGTGTAAACAAACAAATTGTGAGCCATTTTACTCTGTAGATTATAGTGATAAACCTTATCATTGGTACTTATGGTGATTCCTAACGGTAAATGGTTGTTTGAAAGACCTTATTTCTCCTAAACGAATCATAATACAATTCTAAAAAATATATTATAGGTCATTAATAAATATGCTAAAAAAACTGAAAGTAAAGCTGTTTTTATCAGTAAATTTGATATTCCTTCTAAACTATTAGGAGCGCTTTCACGTTTCATTCGGGGAAATATCCGTATTATGATTATGTAAAATCGCAACGTAGCTTTTTAAAATCCAATTCGTAGTTTTTATGGAGTTAGCTTTATTGTTCGTTTTTCCCACATTTTTGATGCGGCCACGGACGTAACCGAGCGCTGATTTGTACTATATTCTAAGGCATTACGGGCAATGGTTGCATATCTTGAAATCGACCTCATCTGCCGTTGGGATACACCTTTAATTGCGTTTTTCTGCCGTTAATGTCGGCAATACGAGTTGAGATTTTGACTGTAGAGAAAGACGAAAAGCGCTTCCAAAGAAAAATATACGGGATGTAAGGGACAGCGTCCCACAAACTGATAGGGGCTGCTAAACTTTCACCAAAAAATTCGATCAGAAAGTAAAAAAATATTAGCTTTTCGCTGGAAATTTGCATGCTGGAAGAATTTCCTGGTGAAAGTTGTTCAGCAGTTGACTGAGCAACCCCTATCAGTTTATGGGAGGCTGTCCCTTACGTTCCAGCCTTAAAATAATGACCACTGCACCATCCTAGTTAGGAATAGCCTAGTATATTGGATTCGATTTTCATAAGATTGCACAGAGGTGATTTCAAAACATACTTAGAAAAATATTGTGCATCGTCTGAATGACTTATTATCATTCCTTATTTTGTATCAAATACCTGTTTCATATGGATTGGATAAAATATAGAACTATCGCAAGTCTAGCGTTATCGAAAATTCAAATACCTATTGTTCTTTTTGCGTTACTGGATATTTATAAAACAAAGCCAACAATAAGGGCTTTCTTTTTTATTTATTACAGTAATTTCTCACAATTTCTATGGACTATAGAAGTTTGACATTAAAATAAATATAATATTATGTTTTGTTATACTATCGCAAGGATGATCAGTATTCTAGGAATATGAAAGAGAAAGTGGGCTTCCCCTAAAAAATACTTGATCAGAATGATCAGCTAACACTTTATACCACAGAATATTAGAAGGTTATAAGTAATCTGTGCTAATATTGTATGTGGTATTTAATTTATTTTATATTGTATAAGTACTTATATTTTACTAGCTTTTAATTCAGTTCCCTGCCTAATACCTACTTCCTAAGCACGGTGACGTGATTATATATAGCCTATGTCCGTTTCCAAGTAACTATCTATCACCATACCAAATTTAATCAAAATCCGTTCCGCCGTGTAGGCGTGAAAGAGCAACAAACAAACAGACAGATAGAGTTACTTTCGCATTTATAATATGAGTATGGATTTCCACGGGAAAACTCTTAAGCCGTGGCACAGAACATATAATAGTAGCTGTAGGCAACATCATGAATCTAAAAAGCTAGTTTTTAATACAGGTATATTCTTATAATTTAAATTGCAAATTAGAAGTCAATCCAACCATAATCCAACATTTTTATGTGCCAAATTGACGTGTGGTCAGAATAATAATAGGTAAGTACATACTATTAAAGTGATCAAACACCGTAACTTATTTGTCTGCTCAGACAAATAAATAAATCTGCTCCGTTTTTTTCGTATTAGAATAGATTGACAGATTGCTAAGGTGTCGTGAAGTGGTTATCTAACATTGGTTCTCCTTCAACGACTATTTATTACATACATACCGGGTGTAAGGGACAGCGTCCCGCAAACTGATAGGGTTTGCTCAGTCTGAACAACTTCCACCGAGAAATTCTTTCAGGAAGTGAAAATAGAAATTGGTTTTTCCATACGAAATGTCCACCTCCATCAGACAATTTGTATGGAAAAGCCAACTTTATTTTTCACTTCCTGAAATAATTTCCTGGTGGAAGATGTTCAGTGTCGTTGACTGAGCAACCCCTATCAGTTTTCGGGAGACTGTCCCTTACACCTCGTATAGTCACGCCTGACTATTTCTTATTTGTACGTAGTATTTTTTTGTTGGTGTCGTCCTCCATAGTCCGATGGCACCGGATTGGATGGCTCTCAAGCACAAGTATTTTCTTGATTTATTATTTAGTCTTCACTTAAATTAGATAGGTAATAATACTAAATATCAACCAGATCATTCTGTATGAGTATTTGTTTTGGTGAACACTTAAATACTAGGTGTAAAGGACAGCGTCCCGAAACTGATTTGGTTTGCTCAGTCAACGACACTTGACAACCAGTATTCCGCCAGTTTTTTTTTCAGGAAGTGAAAAAAATAATCTATTTTATACAAATTCTATCGATCGATCAAGATAAAACTACGTCTTCACATTTTGAAAAAAAAATCCTGGTTGAAGTTGTTCAGTGTTGTTGACAGAGCAGCCAATATCAGTTTGCGGGACGCTGTCCCTTACACCCCGTATACCTAGGTACTAATTAAGTACTTTGAGAAAAATTATGAATTATTACAAACAAATCTAAAAAACGTAGCTTTTATTTTGTAGCCGCTTTCTGGGTAAGTAAAATTTAGCCCGTTTTCTTGCCGACACGAAAGAAGAAGTTTAATATTTCTTTGCAAAACTTAACTAGGCACCTCGTTCCATCACACCTTAAGTTGACACTTAAAATGTAAAAATTGTTTTATTTTTACTGGAATTTGCCAGTACCTATATTCATAAACATATAAACGTGGTAGGCATTATTCTCGCAATATACCATTATAATATAACAGTCGGCCATACAAATCGCCCTTGAACTTGAGCGACAAAAAGCCGCATGCTTGTAAACATAATCTATGCGGTTACTGTTTATTCAGAATTGACACTGATGTAATAAATTTTATGGATAGGAAAATTTATTGTGGTATTGATAGGTACAAACAATTACACAAAATAAGGAGAAAATTATTTCAGCAAATTACATTGGTGTTTCTTAAGGAAGCATAATCAGTCCTCAATTGTTCCTTATTTACATCTACGACTTGCCAAAATCCATGAATAAAAATTGTACAAAGTTCTTCTTCTTTTCAATTCGAAGCCAATTCAATTTAAATATTTGAGGACCAGAACTCCGCCACTTTGACGGCGTTGGCTGTGGCGTTATTGAGGTCCTCCACAGTGCAACTGTCGGGACATGCAGGGCAGTTTAACAGGTGCGCCATAGTCTGTGGCGACTGTCCGCACTTGCATTCGTCTCCCACATCGCCGCCGAAGAAATCCCTCCTGCACAGATTATCCTTTCCGCGGCCGACCTGAGTCCGGGGCCGCCCGGCTAGTTTAAGGACTTCCAGGTCGCCTACGGCAAATCATGCCCTTGATGGATTTTGATACATGTGTAAAAGTGCACATTAATGAGCGGAAAAAACTTTAAAGAATATTGCAGAATTATAGGTGCCTACCTAGCTAACCTACCATTTATTTTTTTGGAGTTTTACAGTGGTACTCTTAGTTGCTTTGATAGTTTATTTTACAACCTTATTATTTAGTACCTATAACTAAGTATGCACATGGATAAGTAGGTTAAATAGATATACTTATTGAATAAATGCTAATACTTATCACTTTGAAATTTATGGCTGCTAAAAGCGTCGATAAACATTCAGTTTTCGCATTCCGGTCTTGGTACGAGTAGTTTAAGTTGATTTCTAACGGAAAATGGTTGTTTTCAAGAGCTTATTTCTCCTCAACAAATCATTGGAAAATTCTAAAAAATATACACCTGAGAAATTTGTTATGACCTGCAATTGAAACATTTAAAAATATTCTTGTTCATAAATAAGTATGATTTAAAGACTGGAAGTAAAGTTGTTTTTATCAGTAAATTTGATATTCCTTTAAACTACTAAGGGGAACTTTCACGGTTTTCTTCAGGAAAATATTCGTATCATGATTATCTAAAATCGCAATATAGCTTTTTTTAAATCCAACTCGCAGTTTTTATGGAATTATCTTTTATGTGCGTTTTTCGCACATTTATGACGCGGCCACGGACGTACCGCCACGCTGTAGCGCGATGATTTAAACGATATTCTAAGGCATTAAGGGCGATGGTTGCATAAATTTAAAACTACCTGCTCATCTGCCGTTGGGATACACCTTAAACAGCTATAGCCTCATTCAATACCTTACTGACCCTAACTAACAAGAAATTACCTTAAGAAATAAAATAAATGAAATATTGTAAATTAATCAGGTGATGAATTAGATCATTAAATTCAGAGTAAAAAGTTACTTAATCCCTTCTACGTGGTAGTAACAAAATCCACATAATGTAGAAAACATTCTAGCAGCTTGTTATAGACCTAGGGAAAAGAAATATTTAATGGTTGAAATGATAATGATCTTTGCTGGACTTCTTCTTCTTCTGTCGAATGGGTATCGAGTCTATCGACCCGATGAACCCTGGTGTCAGAGTTTTTAAACCGCCTAGTAGCACAACTATCAGGTCTCTGACCGGGACCGACAGCTTAACGTGCCCTCCAAAGCACGAAATCTTTTTCTTTTCGGACAATCAGGTGATTCAGCCTGCAATGTCCTAACCAAAGCAGTGTATTTACTTGAAATAATCGATTTTTCTATTCATCTATTATTTTTTCGCATCCCTATACGTCTGTGTATCAATTAATAATTCTTCCTCCATAGAACCCAAAAAGCTTACTGGCTGTTCTATGTACATTGCATAGTTCTATGTACATTGCATAGTACAATGTAATTTTTAAATTACAGTTTTATGAAACGGGCTCCTATACATTTATGTCAGAAAACAGTCACTAACCACCGCCCTTGTAACAGTTTCCGAAATGTTAACGTCACATTATGCGGTCATTATTAGGTGTTATAAACTTTTAGTCAGCAATTTGGTTCGATTTGCATAACGTTAAACAATTTTATAGCAAACAACAATGGCCGCTGAAAATATTGAAATTATTCTCGTAGTCTCTCAGCCAATACTTTTATACAAATTTAATATCGGACCGACACGTAGTTTCCCTATACTAGCATTATTTTGGAAATTATTGTATACGTGAGTAGATACATTTTTGTACTACTAGTGCAAAAAATGGCTTTTCTATACAAAATGTTCACCTCGATCAGACAATTTGTACGGAAAAGCCATTTTTTCTTTAAAAAAAAATCCTGCTGATAATTGTTCAGTGTCGTTGACTGAGCAACCCCTATCAGTATGCGGGACGCTGTCCCTTACACCTGGTATTGTATACAAGTTTTTGAATGCGTTTGTATCTGCCATTTAATTAATGTTACTGCGGGATGATAAACTTTAAAGTATTTATTTTCTACATTTACTTAGATTCCATAAAAAAGCGTCAACTTCATATTTAAGAAAAGTTTTCCTTTAAAGATGTAAATAAAGATGGTCTTTACAGATAACATCAAGTTCAATATTCTTTTAAAATAGACTTTGAGAAATAAGGATAATCTACAATTTCCTCAAGCAATCGGAAGTAACACAACAACCAGTGACAGTGAGAGGTCAACAAAAGTATTTGTATGCAATGCGCGTACGCAGAGCTCACGCCGGCGAGCCTGGCCATACACTACGACGACGTTATAAATGAAGGTGGCGAAAAAAGGAACTAACACCGCCACCTTGCTATTTGACAGTTCTCACTAATACTGCAGCGCCCCACACACGTGCATTGAAATCCTTGTAGAACACCGAGCCTGGCCATACATGTAGGTGTTACTGACAATGATACATAAACTCTATGAGGTCAAACCATTGTGTTACTGTCACGTGGACCAGTGCCATCTTTTTTTGTCAAGTGCGTCCTAAATTGGAGATGGATTATGTATTTTTAGTAACTATTCTCACCATTGTAATACAAAATGTAATTGTCAGGTGTGGAAGGTAACTTTGATGTTTTGTAGCGTTTGATAGGGAATAATAGGCGAAAGAATATCTCTTAAAATATATCTCTTATATCTCTTTACACCTACAATTTTCTTACAAACTTTTGTTCATGAATTAAAATCATGTCATGTCATTCGCATCGTTTGGGTAGAACTATTTATAATTATGTCGGTCTTTTTGAGACCTTAATTGGAAAAACAATTTAAATAATCTCGTTATAACTAGCCTATAAATAGGCAACAGTTAATCCTCAACTTTATCCAACCAATATTGAAAGACACGTCAACAAAGTGCAGCTCTTTGTCAAAGACACTATTTTACCTTATAGAGAATAGAATGTCACAGCTTCAATTCAATTTGCTTATGGCTGTATCATTATGTTTGCGTGATAAAGTAGTTGTATCCACAGCTTCCAATAAAAACTATAATGACACGTTTTCAACCAGTACTTTGTAAAGTATAGGCAAAGCGACCAGGATGAGAGAAAAAATATAATTTCTTGTCATTCGTCCATTTTATACCTCCCATTCTTTGTCTCAACTCAAAATAATTTTAATGAACCTCTACAGCGTATAATGAGACATGTTGAGTTGACATTCTTATTGTTTACAATTATCGAAATACTTATTAAATTACTGACAAGTGCTACAATGAGGAAGTGTTCGTATTAATAATTTATTTTAGTAAAACATATTTTAAGTTGGACAGGTATCAAAAAAGTTACAACATTGATTGCGTTTCGCGGAATAGCAGGTGGTATTTTTATCACTTCATAAATTAAAAATGAATTATCTGCTTAATTTTCATTGTTTTCAAAATCAGGGGAAAAGATGGGTAATAGGACAACGAAGACACAAGTTTTAAGTACAGATAATAATGAACATATCATAAATAGATTTAGAGCAAAAGTAGCAATCAGATTCATCAGGCTTGCAAACGAAATTCATAATATTCTTACGTACATACATATAATCGCGCCTTTATCCCTAATGGGGTAGGCAGAACGTAAACGACCAAAAAAAAGAAGGTTGTTCCACCACTTCTGACAAAGTTTTGGGGGTTATTTAAGATAGATTTGTGGGTATATTGCTGTAGTGACAGGTTGTCAGCCCAACGCCTAAATTGCAGTATACTGAAACTCTCGGATCCCTTAGCTGGTCTTTACAGCATGCCCGGGAGGAAACGCAGCTGGCACATTCTATGTTTTTCTCTTACTCCCAAGCCAGCATGGAAGACATCATATTATTTCATGGATATTTAACAGAATTTGACACTGAATAATAATAGCATGATTAATTTTATAAAACCATTTTTTTGTGAGATTAGCAGGTGGCCAGACCCCATATAAATTGAATAACCGCCTTCCATAGGTGACGTAACGGAAAACTGGTCACACTGGACCTCGCCATTTCTACTTAATTTAATGGCAATCAAGCAACCTCATTTCTACATAATCAAAGAAACAGGACTCTGGTCTTGTAAGAATTCTGATAAGGTGCTAGCTAAGATTGCTGTCTTGTTGATGGATTAAGGGGATCCCCAGCGCACACCAGCGCCCTCATCAGTTAAAAAAGCATTACTCACTGAAAACACAATTAATCATAAATCCGGTAGATCTGATTGAAGTATAGGAACTGAAGTTTATTTTAAGAATTATAAATTAATAATTTTGTGTCCACTGCAGTTACAGATAGCAAAAGTGCTAAAAGTGGCCGTTTTTCGCAATTTTTCTATCTGTAACTACAACGAAATATAAGCTGCAACTTTACGTGGTTCTAAATGACCTTCATTACTTTAACCTCAATCTGATCTACCGGATTTTCAATTGATTGTGTTTTCAGTGCATTATAATTTTTTGACTGATGAGGGCGCCACTTAGCCCAGGGAAGCCCCTTAAATCAAGAACTTTATTTAGAGAAGAATTTTGGAGGTTTTTGATTATCTATAATAAAAAATCTGTTAATAATATTTCATTACTAAACGACGAACAAGTGTGAACAAGAAGACTCACGTTAAGAGTCGAAACGTTGAGGTCAAACACCTCCGTTAAACACACAAGTGAGTAGTGGTTGTTTTATCAGGATGATCATATTTCTGCATGGAAGTACGTGCAAGTCTAATTTATTTTAAATTAGATATTTGATTAAGTTTTTAGAGGATTGCTACCAGATCCTATCGCACTTTTAATTGATACAGCCAGACATAAATAGGTCTACATACATACATACATAAATCACGCCTTTATCCCTTACGGGGTAGGCAGAGCGTTTAACGCCTCGTAAAAGGCGCTTTCGCCACGTCTGACAAAAATTGAGGGCAATTTTAGATTGTAATAAGTATTGCTATAGTGACAGGTTGTCAGCCCATCGCCTAAATTACAATACACTGTAACCCTCGAGTCCCTTTTGCTGACTTCAACAGCATGCCCGGGAGGAAGGGCAGCTGGAACATTCTATGTTTTTCTATCTCTCCCAGTCCAGCATGGAAGTAAATTAATTGATACAGCAAGACATAAATAAGTCTGGTTAAGATAAACTGAGTATTTGGACTACAACAGATTTAATCTTAAAGAAATCAATAATCAATAAATTCTATCAGTATCTAACAGTATGAAAGTAGTCAACAAGATACCAAATACCTATCCTTTCAGTTAAATATACATTTCTAATATCTTTTCTGAATTCCAAATATTTACAAATAAATAAAATAAAAACTGCCTCCGTGGTATAGTGGTCAGAGCCATGGGCTTACGATCCGGAGGTCCAGGGTTCGATTCCCATAGGGGATCGAGTTGATATTTGTAAGTCATCATTTAATGAGGCTTTCTCCAGTTTGGTTAGAACATTGCAGGCTGAATCGCCTGATTGTCCAAAAAGAAAAAGGATTTCGTGCTTCGGAAGGGCACGCTAAGCTGTCAATCCCGGTTGCTGTCTTGATAGTGATCGTTACTGAAACCACGTCAGAGGCCAAATAGCTGTGCTACTAGGCGGTTTGAAAACTCTGACACCAGGGTTCATCGGATCGTTCGACTCGAGGATCCACTCGCTAAGAAGTAAAAGGAGGAGAAGAAGAAAACATACATACATACATACATATAATCACGCTTTTATCCCTAATGGGGTAGGCAGAGCGTAAACGACCCAAACAAAGGTCATTCCGCCACGTCTGGCAAAGTTTTGAGGGTTATTTAAGATAGATTTGTAAGTATATTGCTGTAGTGACAGGTTGTCAGCCTATCGCCTAAATTACAATATACTGAAACCCTCGGATCCCTTAGCTGGTTTTTACAGCATGCCCGGGAGGAAATGCAGCTGGCACATTCTATGTTTTTCTCTCGCTCCCAGGCCAGCATGGAAGAAGAAGAATAAATATTTGAAATATATTAGAGAAAGTATGTCACGCATTGCACGATTTGCCACTCATAGATTAGATACTTGTAGAAAGTATCTTTTTCATTATCAATGTACATACAAACATACATACTATCACGCCTCTATCCCTAATGAGGTAGGCAGAGCGTAAACAACCTAAACAAAAGTCGTTCCACCACGTCTGACAAAGTTTTGAGGGTTATTTTAAGATAATTTGTAGGTATATTGCTGATGTGACAGGTTGTCAGCCCATCGCCTAAATTACAATATACTGAAACCCTCAGATCCCTAGCTGGTTTTTAAAGCATGCCCGGGAGGAAATGCATCTAGCATATTCTATGTTTTTCTCTCGCTCCCGTATGATATCTGTAAATTGCTGTAGTGACAGGTTGTCAGCCCATCGCCTAAAATACAATTTACTGTTATCCTTGTATTCCTTAGCTGTTTTTTACAGCATGCCGCGGAGGAGATATAGCTGGCACATTCTATGTTTTAGCAGCATAGACAAATGAAGAGACATGTAGTACGAGCGCCTATATTTCGAAGTGGTTGCATTCCGCAACAGTGGGTGTGTGGTTGTTTGTAAACTGTATAGATTAGAAGATAAATGTATAAACAAATTCGTAAAATGGGTTTATCCTTTATTTCAAACTAGCGCCCCTAGGCTTTGCACGGAAATCATCAGTGTTTCTCTACTATATTATGCATGTATTATACATATAAACCTTCCTCTTGAATCACTCTATCCATTAAGAAGAAACCGCATCAAAATCCGTTGCGTAGTTTAAAAGATCTAAGCATACATAGGGATATAGGGTCAGAGAAAGCGACTTTGTTTTATACTAATTAATATTTGCTATTGTCTAGTTCGATAGTGACCAAATAGTAGGCAGTGGTGTCAATTCATACTCGTAATATAATATCACGAAAATATAGCTTAATTAAAACTGAATAGACCAAGCGTCAATGTACCTTATTAATTATTAAGAATCCAAATTTTACCACGGTAAAATATCCTTTCATGCTGGCCTGGGAGCGAGAGAAAAGCATAGAATATGCCAGCTGCATTTCCTCCCGGGCATGCTGTAAAAACCAGCTAAGGGATCCGAGGGTTTCAGTATATTGTAATTTAGGCGATGGGCTGACAACCTGTCACTACAGCAGTATACAAATCTATCGTAAATAACCCTCAAAACTTCGTTTAAAGTCGTTTACTCTCTGCCTACCCCATTGGGGATAACATCGTGTTTATATGACGTATGTATATGACAAAATAAGTTACTTTAATATTTACAGTGTCCAATATATAAACGCAAAATTAAAGACTTATGAATCAAATTTTGCATTCTAAATTAGCTTAAATCACAGCCATGCAAATATTTTGCAACGAGTTAGTGTTTCGTAGAAATAACGAGTAAGTACGTTAGTTACAAGGAAACCAATATTGAACCGCAAAATTATCACTCCGCTTTACGTAGCTTCCACATTTCGACATGAGGAAACTAGTTTTTAGATTAGAACATAATTACTATACAAAGTAAGTGGGCGAAAGTAGTGCACATATTCGGATGGTTTATTTAATGGGTGTAAGGGACAGCGTCCCGCAACCTGATAGGGGTTGATCAGTCAAGGAAACTGAATGGGTTGCTCAGTCAACGAAACTGAATAACTATCACCAGGATTTTTAATCAAGAAATGAAAAAAAAAACATTTGCTTTTAGATACAAATTGTCTGATAGAGGTGGTCATTTTGTGTGGAAAAGACTTATTTTTTTCATCTCCTAAAAGAATTTCCTGGTGAAAGTTGTTTAGTTTTGTTGACTGAGCAACCCTTATCAGTTTGCGGGGCACTGTAACTTTTTATCTTTTTTTTATTTCTCCCATGCTGGAATGAGAGTGAGAGAAAAATATAGAATGTGCCAGCTGCATTTCCTCCCGAGCATGCTGTAAAAACCAGCTAGTGGATCTAATGGTTTCAGTACGAGTATATTGTAATTAAGGCGATGGGCTGACAACCTGTCACTATAGCAATACGTACAAATCTATTTTAAATAACCATTAAAACTGAGTCAGACGTGGCGGAACGACCTTTGTTTAAGTCGTTTTCGTGTCCATGGTTTTTTTTCTATACTTTTTTGGACCAATGGTCAGCCATATATTAATTTTTATTTATTTGTTTGCTATTATATTACTAGATAGGACACACGTATCCATGTTTCATTTAAAAAAATACCTGCTGAGGAATACATACATACATATAGTCACGCCTTTATCCCTATGGGGTAGGCAGAGCGTAAACGACCTAAACAAAGGTCGTTCCGCCACGTCTGACAAAGTTTTGAGGGTTATTTAATATAGATTTGTAGGTATATTGCTGTAGTGACAGGTTGTCAGCCCATCGCCTACATTGCAATATATTGAAACCCTCGGATCCCTTAGCTGACTTTTACAGCATGCCCAGGAGGAAATGCAGCTGGTACATTTTATGTTTTTCTCTCGCTCCAGACGAGCTTGGAAGTAAGTTGCTGAGGAATAACATAATATTGTATTTTACGAGATTTTTATTTGTCACGTTATGTAGAGACACTTTACATTTTTTATAGTTTTCTTGGTTGATTTTATTCGCTTTTAAAGTCAAAACATAAAGGTGATAGTTTTTGTGAATCACTCGAGCTATAAAATACTGTAGTAACGTTTCTTTAAGAAAGTTTCTTAAATTATAAAAACACAGTGTTTTTAATGTAGAATAAAAAAAATGTCACTACAGCAATATACTTACAAATCTATCTTAAATAACCCTCAAAACTTTGTCAGACGTGGCGGAACGACCTTTGTTTGGGTCGTTTACGCTCTGCCTACCCCATTAGGGATAAAGGCGTGATTATGTGTGTGTGTGTGTGTGTATGTGTAAAAAAAAATGCTGATAGATCGTCAAACACAATAGATACATAAAGTTTAGTTATAGGTATTATATTCTTTGTACTCTTCAATATCCAAAAATCGTCCTTCTGGTTCATTAAGGTGGTAGCAGAGCATAGATGGCGTCATCAATAGTAATAAATTAAATGTGCCTGAATTCCTTCCATGCTGGACTGGGAGAGATAGAAAAACATAGAATGTTCCAGCTGCCCTTCCTCCCGGGCATGCTGTTGAAGTCAGCAAAAGGGACTCGAGGGTTACAGTGTATTGTAATTTAGGCGATGGGCTGACAACCTGTCACTATAGCAATACATATTACAATCTAAAATTGCCCTCAATTTTTGTCAGACGTGGCGAAAGCGCCTTTTACGAGGCGTTAAACGCTCTGCCTACCCCGTAAGGGATAAAGGCGTGATTTATGTATGTATGTTTGAAATACAATCATTATCACGGGCATGCTGTAAAACCAGCTAGGGGATCCGAGGGTTTCTGTATATTGCAATTTGGGCGATGGGATGACAGCCTGTCACTTCAGCAATATACCTACAAATCTATCTTAAATGTGACTTTGTCAGACGTGGCAGGACGACCTTTGTTTGGGTTGTTTACGCTTTGCCTACCCCATTTGGGATGGAGGCGTGATTGTATGTATATAATAATTCACACTAAGCATAAAAGCTATGTATTACAAATGAGTTAAATGTGGCCACTTTTAGCATTTAGGTAATACAAAGCTTAAATACTCATTATGAATTATTATATTATGGATTGCGATTGTCGCAAAAAAGGAAAATATTCATAAAAATGTTTGTATTTCAGGCACAATTAATTTAAAGCAACCATCTCTCGAACCATCTTAATGCGTAGTTCTGAGTACATAATTTATTATTTTACGATTAAGTTTTACTCGTAGAATCATAAATTAATAGTGAGGTAGGTGGACTGATGAATTTAAAGCCAACGGAAGAAGTTTAGAGTTCATTAGGTATTTAAGTATAAAATTTGCAAAGTGGTTAAACAACAGCAACTAAAATCAGCTCTCAAGAGTTACAGCGAGTTTATGTTCAGATCGGAAATGTTTATTGCATTACAAACTGGCCTGTCAAATCTATACTTCATATTGCTCTCAAGTTTGAGATCGTTTCAAAAATACGAGCCATAAATATTTTTGTTTGGTTTTATATTTTGCCACCAAAATCTCTGTATTCGTTTAATTGATTTTTTGCTTATTTCCTCTAAATAAGGTATCTACAATGTACGTATATATGTCTCCAAAATTCTTTTGTCCTTTCTGATAAATTACTTATCATTAACTTAACAGCCATTGCTTTTTATTCATTTCAGTATATAATTAATTTAAAAAGGTACTTTTGTATCTATACTACGTGTGCCTTTGTCCATTCACAAAACTGATTCCTAAGAATTACAAATAATAAGGTGAAGAGAGGTAAGACTGCATTATGGCGTAGCTGCAGCGGAGCGGAGCGGCACTGCGCGACAAAATCTGACAAAATGTTTGAACCTGACATTGCCGCTTCGCTGCAGCTCCAGTGCTGCTTTAGTGCGGTACCTCTCATATATTTTTATACAAAGAATCATTTGTCGCGCAGTGTCGCGCCGCGCCGCTCCGCTGCAGCTACGTCCTAGTGCGGTCTAACCTTTACTGATATGTTGATCCACCTTCTGAGAAGTCGTAAAATGTTCTTTTGAATTAGATATAATAGTAGTTTTTGCATCTATTCAAATTAGGCAGGAAAATTTATATGCAAGGCTTTGAAAAATAATGTCATTAGCGTTTTAATAATGTATTGGAAGTGTTGGGTACAACCTCTGATCTGCACTCCATTATGACTTTAATTCTGACTGACTTGCTTCATTGTCGTCTCTATTTTGATTTCTACTGGTTGTGACCAGAGTTCCGCTATAACATGACATATTATTTAAAACTTTAAATATTTTCAAATTTAAACAGCGCAAAAAAAAATCAAATAAATTTCGTCCTTAAAAGCCAATATTGGCCACAAGGAGCTAATATTACAACTGAGACCGAATAAACAAAGGCAAGAACGGTTCCGTTTGCCATTTTTTATTTGTTGTAAAATAAATATGGCAATACCCAAAAGTGGGATTTTCAAGTAACTAAGTAAACGTTTACTATGTTTTTTAATGAATTTACACATAAAAAGCCTAGCCTATTTTACCATTCTTCTTTTGAAAATTACTGTATCTAAAAGTAACAAACGCTACTTTTAAATGCGAGGATATGTTTTATTCCTTCGGAAAAAGTCGTGAAGTCAAGGGAAAATACACACATACACACATTATCGATCATACCTTTATCCCTAATGGGGTAGGCAGAGCGTAAACGACCTAAACAAAGGTCGTTCCGCCACGTCTGACAAAAATTTGAGTGTTGTTTAAGATAATATTGCTGTAGTGCCAGGTTGCCAGCCTAAATTGCATTATACTAAAACCCTCGGATCCCTTAGCTGGTTTTTACATCATGCCCGGGAGGAAATGCAGCTGGCACATTGTATGTTTTTCTCTCGCTCCCAGGCCAGCATAGAAGTAAAGGCAAAATCATAGAGTGAAAAGCTGGTATGTGAGTAATAATAATTAAAGCGCTTAATTTAATTTGACGACCTTGCCTATTAAACAGAACAAAATCATGATAAAATAAGTGTTGCAAGACAAGAGTATTTTTCAAACAAATAAAATCACTTTGACATTGAAATGATCAAGTGTTGACTACAAGACAAGACATGCAACTGATAACAATGATAAAAGACACTGCTGATAAGACAACACAATAACTCAGATGATTTGCCAAGAAATGTAATTGTACAACATGATTACAAAGTTGGTCAAAGGTGTCGATTTGGGTTTCAACACGATTTAACTAACATAAAGCCATACTTGTCATTTTCTATAGGTATTGAGCAAATATAAAGGGACAGACAGAGTTCTAATCCTATCAATTAAAAATCGGTAAAGAAGAACAAAGATTTTAGTCGTGAAAGACACAGACACAGATCATCACGACTTACCTATTCATATTTCATTAGTGAAAATGGTGGGTATATGAACTTATTTCAAGTAAGTCGTGTGCTTCGCCGAATCGACCCCAACAGTATTCATTATGAGGGGAATCTGTAATAACCAGCTATTCTTAAGGTGAATTACAATGTCTAATAGCGGTGAGCAATCTAAGATTAGGTTAATCTGTTTTCCATTTAGACATAATCAGAAATGAGAAGGAATCACGTAACAAAGAAACAGTATTTGTTGATTTGGGTTTAGAAGATAAACGAGACCCAACCACCCAATTAAGACTATACATATACATACATATAATCACGCCTTTATCCCTAATGGAATAGGCAGAGCGTAAACGACCTAAACAAATGTCGTTCTGCCACATCAAACAAAGTTTTGAGGGTTATCTAAGATAGATTTGAAGGTATCTTGCTGTTGGGACAGGTTGTCAGCCCATCGCCTAAATTACAATATACTGAAACCCTCGGATCCCTTAGCTGGTTCTTACAGCATGAGCGAGAGGAAATGTAGCTGGCACATTCTATGTTTTTCTCTCGGTCCCAGGCCAGCCGTAAATTATTTTTTTAACATTACCTTTGTAATTTCCTGACTGTGACTTATGTAATTGTAATCAAGATTGTCACAATTAACAATAAAATTATATCGTAACAACCGTAGGTAAAATTAACGTCATTTTATGTGACTAAACCAATAGCAAGTATTTACGTTTAGATTTTCTACCAACAATACCGTCTAAAACTAGTTTCAATAGTTAACCATGTGACTAAACTAGACTTATCGACTGTTCCCCCCGTCTGGAGGGGAAAGGGGAGAAACCCTTAATTATGCATGCCCCTTGGGGGACAAAGTGCATGCTACCCCTATTTTTGTAAAGGCTTGGAGTGCTGTCTGGTGCAGTATTGAATAACTACAACAAGTGCTTATTTACTGCATTCTTAACTGTAATTATTGTCTTAATATTACATGTAGTAATATGCAGTATCCCGCTTTCTGCTTGTACAATTTCTATACCAAAAGGTTGCTTGGTAGAAATTGCTGCTTCAGCTATAAGGCCACCTATATTGTACTGTCACGTTTGTTCCTTTTAATTTCTGTTGTACGTGTTTCTTTGTGCAATAAAGAATTTTGTATTGTAATATGTTAAGGAAAAGTTGGTATAAAAAAAACTACTACAAGGAAGCTAACTTTATTCATAAGACAATAAGTACCGCGTTTCTCTCTAACATAAACAATATGCCATCTCTACGAAGGTACTATAAGTTATATTCATAAATCCATAAAAACACACACACGCCCTTATCCCTAATGGCATACTACTGACACTACCTTTGTATTTCCATGCTGGACTGGGAGCGAGAGAAAAACATAGAATGTGCCAGCTGCATTTCCTCCCGGGTATGCTGTAAAAACCAGCTAAGTGGTCCGAGGGTTTCTGTATATTGCAATTTGGCGATGGGCAGACAACCTGTCACTACAGCAATATACCTACAAATCTATCTTAAACAACCCTCAAAAGTTTGTCAGACGTGGCGGAACGATCTCTGTTTAGGTCGTTTACGCTCTGCCTACCCCATTAGGGACAAAGGCGTGATTATATGTATGTATGTATTTTCACCTAAGTCGTGTCGCGTGTTAATAATAACCATTAATCGTTTAGACCCGAAGGTCACGAGTCGATGTAATAAGTGTCGTTATATAATCCGTATTCTTTGCGCTTTTACAAATAAACTACTGATCCATTCATATTCAAAGCCTTTATTGGCATTCTTTCACGCAGACAGTTGTCATTTCACCTTTTAAGGTTAAATTGTCTTTGTTTTATTTATATCATAGGATAGACAATAAATGTTACGATCGAAACCAAATTGAAAGAAGTATCTACGATACATACATACATATAATCATGCCTGTATGCCCAATGGGGTAGGCAGAGCGGTAACTATCTAACAAAGGTTGTTCCGCCACGTCTGACAATGTTTTGAGGGTTATTTAAGATAGATTTGTAAGTATATTGCTGTAGTGACAGGTTGTCAGCTCATCGCCTAAATTGCAATATACTGCTATCCTCGGATCCCTTAGCTGGTTCTGACAGCATGTTCAGGAGGAAATGCAGCTGGCACATTCTTTGTTTTTGTCTGGTTCCCAGTTCAGCATGGAAGAATACTAAGAATACACTCAATCTAAAAAAAACTGGTTTCATAACTTAGTTAAGTTATGAAACCATTTTTTTATATGTAAAAACAAATAATTATATAACTTTTACACTTATAATTTTATTAAAATAATTCCTGGGTATTTGACTACATAGATACATACATACATATAATCACGCCTTTATCCCTAATGGAATAGGCAGAGCGTAAACGACCGAAACAAATGTCGTTCTGCCTTTATCCCTAATGACTACAGGGATCACTTTGATAAAAATCCATACTTCCATACTAATGTTATAAAGGCAAAAGTTATTCTGTCTGTTTGTTTGTTGCTCTTTCTCGCTTTAGCGGTTTAACCGATTTTGATGAAATTTGGCAGGACGATAGATGGTAACCTAGGGACGGACATAGGCTACTTTTTCCTGAAGGAAAATATCTTATTTCCACTGGAATATTTGCAAACCCTATTCCGATAAGGACGGCATTTGATATACAGATTGATTATGGCGGAAATAGCAACAGGAATACTTTTACTGCAGGTAAATATTAAATTCCCACGGGAAATCTCACTAACTTATTAATCACTACAAAGTATAAAACAAAGTCGCTTTCTATGTCCCTATATCAATATGTATGCATAAATCTTTAAAACTACGCAACGGATTTTGATGCAGTTTCTTTTAATGGATAGAGTGATTCAAGAGACAAGAAACACTGATAATTTCCGTGCGAAGCCGGGGTGGGTCGTTAGTAATCCTATAAATCCACGAAATAAAAGGAATCTAAGGCCCATATTTATAAACAGCGCTTGGGACTGACAGCTAGTTTGAGTCAGTTCAGAACAAAAGGGCCTGTCTTTCCAATACTTAATATTGCTGTCAATCTCGAGATCGCTTTATACATATCCAATACTTAATATTGCTGTCAATCTCGAGATCGCTTTATACATACGAGCCTTGTATCTATTATCGCCAGCGGTTACACCCAAAAGAAATAAAGTTATTGCTAGAAATCACGAAAGCTCAATGTCATTTAGGAAAGACATAAGTCTAATATACAAGAATTAGCGGTTAGGAGAATCATAGGAAGATTTTTGACAGTAAAGAAATTATTTACAACGAATGTATTTTGTTATATTGATATTTTATATTTTTTCAGTTTCGTTGATTAATCAACCCGTGTCAGTTTACGGGACGCTGTCCCTTACACCTAATAGGGGTGGGTAATATCACCCGAGATTCTTTCAGGAATTGTTTTTAATCTTATCAATACAAACTGGTAGAAATTGCTACCATAGTAATAAGGCCAGGCTGCCTTCAATGTACTTTAGTTTTTATTTAATTTGTTCTCAATTCCTGTTGTTTTTGTTTTATGTGCAATAAAGAATACATCTATCTATCTTTCTATCTATCTATCTGTCTGATCGAGTTGATCATTTTGTTCGGGAAAGTATTTTTTTATTTCATCTCCTGAAAAAATTTCCTGGTGTTCAGTTTTGGTGACAGAGCAACTTCCATCAGTTTCCGCTTCGCTGTCCCTTACACCCGGTATTGATAACCGCAGTATAACTACTTGCTCAGTGGATTAAACGTTCTAGTTTTCATTCATAAATAAACCAGTCTCTACAGGAAAATGTAAAGACAATAGGCAATAGTTTTTATTGATCTCTTACATTTATGGCAATAATCCTTCGGAGTTGATGCTCAAATACAACTTTTCCTCTTTGTAAAGAATTGCATTTGTAAATCGTAGATTTTATGACAAGAGCACAAGACAATCTTTGCACGAGATATTTAGCCGCCCAAGCCCGCAGGGAGAAGGCTGATATTAGTCGAGGACTGAAATGGGTTTGTGCACGAGTTATAAACTCTACTTTTCACTTCGATTGCGAGGAAAATTGAGGAAATTCTACCAAAATATTGTAAATAAATTAAACAATTATCGGCATGTGACGATGCACAGCATCTGTGAGAGTGCGTTGTATACTTCCCTTTTTATTCCGTCAATTTCCGCACGTTTCCGATGTCGCCACTGGTTCAGCAGCGCCATCTTCGAGTAACCTGTCACAGGAGCGCGGTCGCCGGTCGGCGACCATCTTGCCCTCATTGCGTCGTTACTTCTCGAACAGTCAACACGTCTATACGGAAATTTCTTAAAATTTTTAAATCCTTAAAAATATTTTTATTTTTTGCTGTAAGTCGTAAATTTCGATTTTAAAGTGCATTGTGAAAATGAGTGATAACGATAGTGAATCAATTGAAACGTGCCCCGAACACGCGGGCCGCGTTCAGGACGGCCAGAGAGGCCGGTCTTGTCCACCCGGCGGCGCCCCCAGCCTACGTCGCCGCCGCTCTGGATCGCAGACATCCTATCCCTCGGATAGTGAGGTAAAAAGGAGAAAAGCGGGTGAGTCCAATTCTGATTATCGAAGCTTAGTGAACAAGATCGATGTGTTAACAAACGTCTTGCTTCAAAATGTGATTCTACCCTCCCCTGCATCACAAGTAACAATAAATTCTTCGGTGCCGAATTTGTCGCCACCCGTACAAAACAAGACGAATGATGTCGTCACTGTTCGCGATCCGGAGCCAGGGCCCACCAGTTCGCCCTTGGAATTGTCTCTGCAGCGCCCAGCGCCTGCTGTTGCTACTGGCCCGGTCGAACCGCGGCTTTTGAACCTCAGCCTTCTTAACACATCGCTCAAAGACCCTAAGGTGCCCCGAGCTGATCCTGGCCACCTAGGGATACTTGAAACTTTACAAAAATTTGGTGATCCTTCCTGGAAAGATGTCAGATATTCAGATGTTTTAAAAATCCATAATGCCACCCCTGGTTTCGTTGATCTCGAGATAAACGATGAATTGAGACAATTTGTAAAGGGTAAAGATTACATGGCAAATTCTGAAAAAATCACCGCAGCCATCTGTAACGGTTTAATTACCCAGCAAGAACTGTTAAATCAAAATCTGCAAGAATTCATTAATTGGACCGCTCTTTCTGGCACAGTTTTATCTAGTGAAAATATTTTTGATAAAATATCAGTATTATTTCAATCTACCTCGAGATTTCATAAAGTTAGTGAAGAAATCATGCAAATGGTGTGTGGAAAACGGGCCGAATATATCGAGAATCGTAGGGAGCGTATCCTTAGCGAACTGACCAATAGGAACCTACGGGAGGGTCTGCGTAAGATTCCTCCTAGTTCTAAGCACTTATTTGATGAAACCCAGCTCCGTGCTTATATACAAAACACAGGTGGTTTGGATAAATGGGTGCGGCCATGGTTCAACCTACAAAAAGAGGCTCATAAATCAGCCCCGAAGTCTACTAATAAATTTACCAAACCGAGCACATCACGGGACTTTCCCCAGCAGTCCTTTCGCCGGGAAAATGAGTCTTCGGCAAAGAAAAGCAATTTCAGTACAGCCAGACAGACCGATTTCATCAGATCAAAAAAGTTCACTAGGAAGGAAAGCCGCCCCAATAAAAAACAGACCGACAAGTGACTATCAACCAATCCAGTCCAAATTTTACGGAGGCTGCCTTCGAGCGTATCGGGGGCAGTGGCAGGCGCTGCGGGCTCCGCAGACCCTTCTCAGCATGATAACGGGGATGCGCCTGCCATTTACCTCCAGACCTCCGCTCGTCTACCCATCACAGCGGGTTCTTCGCTCTTTTCAAACGCCCTACTCTCACGACATGACGCAGCAAATAAAGAAGCTTTTAGACCAGGGTGTTCTAGAAATTGTAGACCAACAGTGGCCGGGACCCAGTTTCTTTTCAACAATGTTCCTAACGAAAAAGAGCGATGGATCGTTCAGACCCATTTTCAATCTGAAGAGGCTGAACCAATTCATAATTCCAAAGCCATTCAAACTCATCTCGCACTTCCACATACCTCAGTTCCTGCAGAAAGACGACTGGATGGTGAAGCTGGATCTATCATCAGCGTACTTCCATGTGCCCATCGCGGTTCATCAAAGAAGGTTCCTCCGACTGGTATACGATCATCAGATTCTCCAAATGTCCTGTCTGCCTTTCGGCTTGTCTTGCGCGCCGAAGAACTTCGCCGCCTTGACCAACTGGGTGGCCCAATGCCTTCGAAATCAAGGGGTTCGCATAATTGTTTATCTGGACGACTTTTTAATAGTGAATCAGTCCCGATCCCTGCTCGAAGATCATGTAAGTACGGCCATCAATACTTTAGAGACTCTCGGATGGACAATCAATTACGAGAAGTCTATCATACGACCGGTTCAGGAGATAGAGTTTCTGGGGCTTCTATGGAACACGACCCGCTGTCGCAGAGGCCTGCCAGAGAAGAAAGCGAGAACAATACTTGCAATTTCACAAAAAGCCGTAAACAGAAGAACGTTGTCGCTAAAAGAAGCACAGGTGATCTTAGGAACACAAAATTTTGCAAATTTTGTCACCCCCAGAGGAAGGCTGCATTGCCGCCAACTTCAGCGCCACACTCGGATCTTAATGAGACAGTGTTCGCCCCGTGCTCAAATGAGTATTCCAACAAAGGTAATGGAGGACCTTCAGTGGTGGATGAACACCATACGGAACGGACAGACAGAAACATTATTGCATCCGAAACAGGTGCATCACTTTTTGACAACAGATGCTGCCGATTACGGGTGGGGGGCGCAAATGGACGACCAAGCAGTAGCAGGCAGATGGATGCAAAACCAAAGTCAGTGGCATTGCAATCGCAAGGAAATGTTCGCTATAATAGCTGCGGTAAGGCATTTCAGACACCAACTGCGAGGCCGTTACCTAGTTCTCCAGTCCGACAACCGCACAGTCATAGCCTACGTGCGCAAAGAAGGCGGCACACGATCGACGGCTCTTTTGAATTTGACATATCAGCTGATGAGTCTTCTGGACAGGTGGAACATCAATATGACAGCAGAGTATCTCCCAGGAAAGTTCAACGACATCGCGGACAGATTATCCCGCGGGAAACAGGCAGCAGAGTGGCACCTACTCAATCCAGCGATAGAGGTAATATTTCAACATTACGGTGTTCCTCAAATAGACCTCTTTGCGACGAAACAGACAAGAGTGGTGAAGAGGTACGTTACCAAAGATTGTCGCGATTACTCAGCGCAGTTTTGCAACGCCTTCAGCCGGAAGTGGAATTACCAGTTAGCGTGGGTGTTCCCACCACCGAGCTTACTACCTCGAGTCCTGCACCACTTAAACTCTGCCCAAGGCGAGTACCTGGTAATAGCACCGATGTGGAAGAATGTTTTTTGGCTACCGGATCTACGCCGTCGTGCATTGAACAGCCCACTCAAAGTCGAGAATCTGAAGCAGGTCCTTGTCGATCAGACCACAGGCCTCCCTCCACCGAGAGTCCAGGACATGGAGTTGTATGTTTGGAAGATTGCGGGTGGAGCGACATTACAGAAGGTTGGTCTGATGCCGAAAAAGCCTTGCTTAGATCTAGTTGGAGAGACTCCACATTAAAAACTTACAAGCCTGCTTGGACGAGGTGGCTAAAATGGTGTAAAGATAATAACTTTGACTATAAGTGCCCTAATGGTGTAAGTTTGTCAAGATTCCTAGCGCACTTGTGTCTTAAAGAGAAGTTAGCTTATCCAACTATATTGTTGCATAAATCCGTAGTCTTAACTTTCGGAAAGACAGAGAATAACGATAATTTGAATTCAAATTTTTTCGTTAAACACATTTTGAAAGCTATTTCTCTTCAAAACCCAAGAGCAGAGAAGCCGCCAATCTGGGACCCGAGTGACTTGGTTACCTGGCTGCAAAATAATCCTCCGCGAAATGACACCTTGTTCGAGGCTTCACGCAGGTTAGCTTCTATACTTCTACTTGCATCTGGTCGTAGAGTCCACGACCTCACCTTATTACGGACTTGTGCATCTCATTACTCAGACGCCGGTGACCACGTCATTCTATGCCCGGCTTTTGGATCCAAAACAGATACGGCATCATACCGGCAATCTGGGTGGAAATTGTTAAAACATGATAATGATAACATTTGTCCTGTGTTTTGGATTAGGAAAGTTATTCAGTTAGGAGCTGAAAGGCGAACTGCTGAGTGTAATAACGCCCTTTTTGTATCTATAAAAGGCCCTACTCAAGCTGCTTCACGTACTCTAATAGGGAACTGGGTTAAAACTGTCATGAAAGATGCAGGTATAACAGCGTCTGCGGGGTCTGTTCGCTCAGCTGTTGAGTCCTTGAACTGGTATGAGAATTATTCATTAGAAGATATTTTAAATCGTGGCAATTGGCGCCGTGAAAACACTTTTGCTAGATACTATTGTAGAGAAATTATAGGTAGATCTAGTTCTCAAATTAATCTTGCTTGTAATTTTGAACCAATATAGAGTTCTTTGTATTTACTTTTTCTTTTTTAAATAAAAGCTAAATTATGCATTCGCTTTGCTATCAACCATAAATAAGTTTACTATTTTTAATTTTTAATAATTATTACAATATCTATTTTTGTTGTTAATGATTATTAGTCCTGATCACTAATATATTGATATTTACTTGTAACTACAGGTGTTTTTATTGATAACCTCACATTGCGTCGTTAGCAGTCACCAGGAGATATAAACACGTCTCTCACAGATGCTGTGCATCGTCACATGCCGATAATAGTGCAAGTTTTACAAAACAATAAAACTTGTATTATTGAGCAGAGACGATGCACAGCATCCCTTCAAGGGCTCCTGGTGAGAGACTTCAATGAGGGCAAGATGGTCGCCGACCGGCGACCGCGCTCCTGTGACAGGTTACTCGAAGATGGCGCTGCTGAACCAGTGGCGACATCGGAAACGTGCGGAAATTGACGGAATAAAAAGGGAAGTATACAACGCACTCTCACAGATGCTGTGCATCGTCTCTGCTCAATAATACAAGTTTTATTGTTTTGTAAAACTTGAACTATTAATTCTCGTTATTAAACTTTTTAAATATTTCGATATGTAATATTAGTCTTGGGCTGGGACCTATACAGTCTACTATAAAATGTATTTTGTAATAGGTAATAATTTAAATAAACTATCGTACTAGAATATAAATTTTAATATCTATTTATGCCATAAAAAATACAAAAGGCCAATAATATAAAGTAAATATTATAAAAGTACAAGTTTATTATATGAAATTGTTAATAAATTTGGCTGTATGGTCTAATTTTCTTTGCCCTAGAAGAGATGTATTTATGAGAAGATACGCTTTTGAACTTGTGCACGAATCTCAATTTTGTATAGCCGGCACAAAATAGCACTTTCTGAGCTTGCTGCTCGAGCTGAGCACTTTATGAAAGTCGCTGGATAGTAGTTGTTGACTTTCGTAGCTTAATTTAAAAACTGGACAAAAGAACCCTAACTTATAAAGACGAGTGAAATGAATTTTGTTATTTTTAATATGCATAAGTAGTGTATTTAATTGCTCTAGGGTGGTTGGTAAAATTAGTATTTTCTGAATAGTACCAAATAAAAGCACGAAAGCACTAACTAAAACGCCCTATTTGACCGTGGAGTGACCTTTGCAAGCTTTCTACCAAATTACCTGTTTGCGAACACCACGCCCCTCTAGAAAAACATTATCATATTTCTTGAATCCAATAGCTTTTAGCATGACGTGGCATTTACAAATTTGACTAGCTATGATAAACAATTAATTTTCATTGAGTTTTCATACGGGTACACCTACTGTTAAAAGTATGTGCATTAGGTACTTATGCCGGGTGTAAGGGACAGCGTCCCGCAAAATGATAGAGGTTGATAGATCAGACCATTTGTATGGAAAAGCAAAAATTTTTATTTAACTTTCTAAAAAAAAATCTGCTGATACTTGTTTAGGTGACTGTGCAACCCCTATCAGTTTGCGGGACGCTGTCCTTTACAAACATAGATTTCTTAGTTAAGTGGAAAAGGAAGAAGAAAATTATCATGATTAAAAAGAAAAATCCAGCAGATTTATACATTTCATCCTTGCAACTTATATAAAATAAATGAAATTAAGTTCTTAAAAATGTGTCATAATAATTCATAAAATTTAATAACCTCTTTTTATTTTATAACCTCTGTATTAAGTAGCCGAATAAATGGTTATACTTATAGCCGTTGGTCCCGGTTAATATCGTTTAATACCGTAGATATTAGTCGTTAAGCCATATCAGAGGCCAGTGCTAAGCATTGGCGGCTTGAAAACTCTGACCTAATCTAGGATTGGGTCTGGTTTCCCTAATGGGTTGCGGAGGTTAGATGGCAGTCGCTCTGTGTAAATACCAGTACCCTCGTTCAATCACCTAGATTAGGAAGCCAACCCCGTGAGATACGGGATAAGGCTAGGGAGATGATGATGATGACTTATATATTATGTACAATAATTCACAATGGGAAACTGGGGCAAGTTATCGTGAATAAACATCATTCTGGGAAAGTGCATAATTTCTGGTTAAAAAATTTTGCTTCAGGGAATATCGTGGCTAGGTGTTGTTATTTAATTTATACGTAAAAGCTGGCATTAATGTGCAATTTTGCATAATAATGAACTTATTAATCGTTAGGTTTAGATTTTACTTAATTTCATAATAACTACAATATATTGTTTCTATAAAATCGGCCTAGAAAATTATACTGGTTTTTACAGCATGCCCGGGAGGAAAAGCAGCTGGCACATTCTATGTTTTTCTCTCGCTCCCAGGCCAGCATGGAAGAAGCTAAGGGATCCAAGGGTTTCTATATATTTCAACTTAGGCGATGGGCTGACAACCTACACTACAGAAATTTACCTACAAATCTATCTTAATGAGCCCTCAAAACATTGTCAGACGTGGTGGAACGACCTTTATATATGTCGGTTTCGCTCTGCCTACCCCATTACGGATAAAGGCGTGATTATATGTAAAATGATACGTAGATAAAAATATAGCATTAAAAATTCAAACCCTTGTAGGCAGCATTGTTATATCGTCTACGATGCTTACCTGCAAAAAAGTAAAACAAGTTATTAGTATTAGTTACAATAGAGGAAAAGAAAACAACATAATTCATGTTTCATTTCTAGGTCGAACCATGACGAACATTCTTTTGCACGCAATATTTTATAGATAGGTCAGTTAAAAGGAACGCTAGCTAATAATTTTAATTGAGGTCCGTCATCTTGTCATCCTCATGAGGGAATTTCCGTGGTTGAGGCTTGGTTTTTTATTTAAAACATGGATTTACTCTTAAATAAACAAGAGTTGACTGAGACATAATCAACTTTAGTATAGACTAGCGATCCTCCCCTTCTCTACTATATTCTGCATGTTTTATACATATAAACCTTCCTCTTGAATCACTCTATCCATTAAATGACACCGCATCAAAATCCGTTGCGTAGTTTTAAAGATCTAAGCATACATAGGGACATAGGGACAGAGAAAGCGACTTTGTTTTATACTATGTAGTGAAGAAGCAAATAAAGAAAATCAATGTCCATATAATTTTTCCTCGGTCATTGTACCAACGACGGATATGAATGATTATTACCACTAGCGGACATTTTGGGGCATAATGATACATTTCCTATACCTCTTAGACAGTAATAAAAATTAAGTAAGGAAATCGAGTATTTTATTAACAAGTATCTGCTTCTGTAAGTGTTTTGGTAAATTTATTTGATTGGCTAAATTACGACTTTTCCTAAAATATCACAAGTGTGATTTATGAAAGTAATCTCAACAAATTAAATCGGACGTTAGTAGCGCTCTGCCATCCCCATAAGGGTTGACAGCCTTACTTAATACAGATATATCAATGTATATGTCGTAGGATGATTCGATAATTCAAATCTTACTAGCAAAAGACAGCATTTTTGCGAGTAAGCTCCTCGTTCTAGTAACATTTGATATTATCATGATACCCTTAGCCCCCAATAGCTAGATTTTTACTAGTTGATTTAATCTTATTCGGATTAGTTAATTAACATACGTCTGACATAGATGATGATGATGCTTGACATTTAAAAAGTCAACCAATCAGAGGAGATCTTGTATTGGGTGCGCTTGCCGACCAATCAGCATTGATATCTTTAACTGAAATAAGCAGTTAAAGATATCAAATGTTACTATGACGAAGATTTTTTTCTCAAAATCCTGACCTTTTCCAGTAATATTTGACAATATCTTTTCATAATTTTTAAAATAATATTTTCTAATTATCACTAGGATTTTCGGGAAGATTCGAATTATCAAATCATCCTACGACATATATGTACCCAAAATTGCCCTACCCTACAAGGTCCAAAACTAAACTCTGATCACATAAAGTTCGAATTACGTCTTTCCGCTTTCCTTCACGAGTACGTTCACCTTTAGCCGCATGCGAGCTATCAGTCGATCTACTAAGTAGTTGTTTAGTTGACATTGACCCGGCCTTCGGAAGGTACAAGAACTTATAACTGACCCTCATTATCCACGGTTAGATTTTTATTGATCAGCACTTTTTTACTAAATAAAATACCGTCAATTGCCTTGCAATATCGTTCAGCTACTTGATACGGGGTGCAAGGGACAGCGTCCCGCAAACTGATAGGGGTTGCTCAGTCAGCGATACTAAACAACTTCTACAAAGAAATTCGTTCAGGAAGTGAAAATTAAAATTTCTCCATACGACATGTCCACCCCGATCAGACAAATTGTATGGAAAAGCCAACATCTTTTTTTTTTTTCTGATAATCCCTGATGATTTTCAATTCCTGGTATCATCATCTCCCTAGCCTTATCCCGTATCTCACGGGGTCGGCTTCCTAATCTAGGGGATTGAACGAGGGTACTGGTTTTTACACAGAGCGACTGTCATCTGACCCCCGCAACCTAGAAGGGAAACCAGACCCAATCCTAGATTAGGTCAGAGTTTTCAAGCCGCCAATGCTTAGTACTGGCCTCTGATATGGCTTAACGACTAATATCTTCGGTATTAAACGATATTAACCGGGACCAACAGCTTAACGTGCCTTCCGAAGCACGGAATTTCAATTCCTGGTATATAACTAATAAATTAAATATTCGACAAACTAAATATTTCATTCAGCGCGCTTCACCGAGGCAAAGTACCCACATATATTAGCAACGTTGCCCCGATGAATACATATCCAAACATTCATATAATCATGCCTTCATCCCAAATGGGGTAGGCAGAATATAAATGACCCAAACAAAGGTCGCTCCGCAACGTCTGACAAAGTTATGAGGCTTATTTAAGAATAGCTAAGCTGAATCCTGTATGTAGCTATGCTTTAATAAAAAAACAACAAATGTATTTAACTTGTATCAACCCGTATGTTAAAAAAACCTGTTGGACTTTGTGGTCTTGCTACTACAGCACACAATTTGAACTGTTTGACCCCACAGAAACGATATCATATACACTAGAAATATAACCACAATATTAAACTTACTTATCTTGATCTAAAATCATACCTAATGAGTGGCAAATTTTGAACAGCAATTTGGTTAACTACTAGGTAAGCTGCGTCAAATAAAAATATTTAAGCTTTTTTTAATTTGCAAGTGGTATAATTGCTACTAAATTAATATATAGGTAGGTAGTTAAATGGTAACCTACCTACCATTATAGTCATAAAACTGAAGTTATGATTAGTTACATTAGTTATAACGGAAATATAGGCCTTTTTTAACTTTATCGATTGAGAAATAAACAAAACTGAAACTAAATTTGGTAGATCAGGAGTAGATTAGCTCAACATAACTTCAGTACCTTAGTAGGTACATCAAAATTATGGGAGAAGATCTCGCCATCAAACGGGCTATAACCTTCGAATAACCAAAAGGAATTCGTAAATGGCGGCTAAATTAAAGAAAGCTGAGAATATTTGATGTCAGAAGTTAATAGATGGATAGGGCATTGAGCCACCGCAGTAAATAAATAACTTACATACATATAATCACGCCTTTATCCCCAATGACATAAGCAGAGCGTAAACGAACTAAACAATGGTCGTTTAGCCACGTCTGACAAAGTTTTAAAGGTTATTTAAGATAGATTTGTAGGTATATTGCTGTAGTGACAGGTTGTCAACATATCGCCTAAAGTGCAATATACAGAAACGCTTTGGTTCCCTTAGCTGGTTTTTACAGCATGCCCGGGAGGGGAATTCAGCTGGCACATTCTATGTTTTTCTCTCGTTCAGCATGGAAGAATAAATAAGTTAGAGTAAAGTAAAAGACTTCATTGAAATTCCATTACTTATTTTATCCTATCGGTTGTAGAAATATTTTGCATTAAATTTTGTATTGTGTAACCACAAGCCACAATTTGATGCAAAATGTGATGTGCAAATTTTCAAGAGCACATCGTGTCTCGCGCTCAGCGAGTGCGGTGGAAGAGATCTATTACAGCCAATCTATTTTATGATCCTTTATGACCCTGTGCACGTGCGCGTCATAGCCAACTGCGGCTCATACTCATCAGGTTTATGCTCTGTGGGAATAATAGCTCTTGAAATATAAGATAAACGGAAAGCTAAATATTTCTATAAAATATGTGGCAATATATTTTTCTACTATTATCCTTATCTTACGCTAAGTGTCTTCAAATTTCTACAGAACCTCACTACCTATTTTTGTTTCTGCTTCAGCATCCTCATCTACGGCTCATATTCATCAGGTTTATGCTCTGTGGGAATATTAAGGCTTAAAATATGCTCTGTGACATTCTTTAGCGTCTGCAGCATTCTGGTTTATCCTCTGTTTCTCGTCTTAAATTACGTTTCCTGTGCTACCTCGTTAGTACAGTCATCATTTAGAGAAAAAAGTGAGCCAAATTTTATCCGTAATCTATATTCCGATCCTTTATGATCCTCTACACGTGCTCGTCATAGCTAACTGCGGCACATACTCATCAGGTTCATGTTGTGTGACATACTAACTTCTTGGACTACCTCTTATTAAATATGTTCTGTGACATTCTTTATCCACTGCAGCATTTATTACTCTAATCCTTCCCTTCTCTGTCCTACGCTACGTAGCTCCAAAGTACTACCTTTATGATCCTTTATGCACTGGGCACGTGCGCGTCATAGCTATGTGCCGCTCATACTCATCAGGTTTATGCTCAGTGGGAATATTAAGCCATCCGTTCATTCTTTTCTTGTCTACCTTATGCTATGTGTCGCCAAATTTCTATGCAATCTCACAATAGTAACGCCTATTTTGAAGCGATAGACAGAGGAAACAGACATAAAGATCAGTCTAATTTTTAAGTTATTATAGCCAGTATGGACCGGCATTCCAGAGGCGCAAGTTCGAGACCTGCCAGAAACGAATTTATTATTTTCTTTCTTTCATATTATATGAAATAAAATACCTTTGTGACTGCTAAAATCCTCAAAAATATGGTAGAACACCAAATTCATTTCTTAAGAAGACTAGATACTAAATATATTCCCTATTTGTACTATTTTACAAAACACTTGGTTCTACACTTGACTTGCGTTGAACCTGAATAAAGAGTTCAACGTTTGATGAAAAGAAAAACTCATCGTCTATCTAAATGATTAATTTTGCGTGGATACCTTTGCTTGAAAAGAGTAAATTCGTGACTTTCCAATCACAAGTCTTTTATACCGATAAGCCTTTGTTTTTGATGATGATGAGTGAACGAAAGAAATATTGTAGGTTAGGTAACAGTCTTTACCGGCAGTTATGTTAGATAATCTATACATATAATAAATCTCTAGAAGGGTCGTGTCTGTACATTGAATATTTTTCCAAAAAAATAATTTCAGCAGGCATTATTAACGATACAAAGACCAAAACGACTTTTTTTTTAAATTGTCTGTCTGTCTGCCTGTCTGTCTGTCTGTATGTTACCACATCACGCCAAAACGACTGAACAGATTTTATAATTACATATTCCATACAAATCGGGCGTACGAAGCCGCGGGCACAGCTAGTATTATATGTATATGTATATTGTATTTATAACACGAATATACAAGAGTTCTCACAAGAAATAATAATTTATATTTTTATTATTGTAATAATAATTATTATTATTGTAAATGTATTATCAAGAATTAAAATATCTAGTATTGTAAAAGGTAAATGTAAGCAGTCTCTGTATCATACCTACGTTGGTACATATTTTGCTGCAAAAGAATTTATAAATCAAATAATGTTCGCAAAAAACAGCTTAGCTTCTTCAAGCCGGTTTATACAAAGACGTTGGTTGTGTATGAAAGTGCGGCAAGTCATTGTGGGTAAATAAAACGTCCAAAAATAAACTAGAAAATATTGTGCTTCATTGGAATGAAGAATTGGTACAAACTACCAATCTTATTCATTATTCCAATGGTGTTTTTACTTTGTTTTACGGTGGTGCCCGCTTACCAGCAGGTAGCCTGTATATTTAGTGGTATGTTTGGTCGTCAGACGCCAGTTTTCTATGCGTTTGTATGGAAAACACGCTTTCACGCGAAGGCTAGCTAATCCCGCTTTTACGCGTGGAAACTAAGTTTCTTCTACGTTTTCAGTATGTTCGACCCAACACTATTTAATAAGGGAAATAAGAACAACCAACTTTCCTAAGTAGGTACTTTGTCCTGAGACGTTCTTAAAAATGACCACAGATGGCATTAGAATGCAAGAATGTGTGCAAAACAATCGCAGCGATAAGAAGTTAATTCATTCCGAAAACAAAAATTTTACGACTCAAAAAAGGTCCGAATGATGGCAATTTTTCGCTCTTTATGTATTTTTGTAATAATATTTAATTTAAAACCCATTGACTGCGTCGCGCCCTTATGTACTTTGTTTTCTTTTTTATGGAAATAAGATATTTTATACTTTTGAGTTTGTTTTTTATTCTCTTTTAAATTGCATTGAATGGTTTATTTATAAAACTTCAGAAAAATCAAACTTTATTTTGCAATCAACTGTATCCAGTTAGCTTATAATCGGACTAGTAACAGAGACCCGAGCAGGTTAAGATGAGCAATTTAATATTCATAAAATGAAATTCCGCCTCTTTAAATTTAAGCATCGGTAAACTAAACTTAAAACTTAATCGAAGACTTCGCAGATGTGATAACTGTTTATTATATAACTGTAAATTCTAGGCTTCATGAGGTCAACGAACTCTAGTTAAAACAAAGCTTTTCTTTGACGTGCCAATATTCATAAGTTTATTGTTTTCCTTGACGTCAGCAAGAATTAATGAGAATCTCTTTGCAAATACGAGTATGCAAATAAAGGGATCATGTCCATTTGCACAGGAAAGAAAAATCTTAAGTGGTTAAATATGTATAAATAAAAAATAAGCACTTGTGATAAAATAATAACACCATCTGGGTGCAAGAAATATTTATTACTACTTAGTAACCTACCTATATTAAATAATTAGCGCAGAAAACAAGCTTAAATAGATAAAAACGTTGAAATCTTTAGAAAAATAGACTGTGTCAGTGAAGGTCATTCAGTAAACAGGTTTTTAATCGAAACTTATAAAATCGTTTGTCCTTACTGACTGACTGCTAGAATCGTGAAATTTTGAGAGCGAGTTCTTTCTAAAACGTAACCTCCCACTAAGAAAGGATTTTTGAATATTCCCTCCCTAAGGAGTAAAAAGGGGGGTTGAAATTTGTATGAAAATCCGTCAATTTGAAGGTAGGATCTTCAAATTTTGTATTTCGGAATATGTGTTTCAGCGTTTTGTATTTTTCACCCCTAAAGGTGTTAAATAGGGGATGGGAATTCTGTCAATTTTGAAGGTAAGATCTTTAAATTTTGTATTGAGGCTAATTAAATATAGATTAAATAATAATGAACACATGTTACACAATTTTTGTATTTTCCATCCCTACTGAGAAAAAATCTTTCACTATTAGAAAGACACGCTCACTGTGCGTGTATAAGCTTTATACTACGGAAAAATATCACACTCATACAGAAAAAAAAATCCTTTTATATGTCATACTAAACTCTTTTAGCTGCGGGTGAAACCACGGGGCGGAAAGCTAGTGTATCATGATTATCAAAATAACAAGCTTTTTGCTACGCATTTCACTCACTCAACTCCAAAATTTCATTCAAATCCATAAAGCTGGCGTAAAGAAAAATAGAATAAAAAGAAATCCATGCTAGACTGGGAGAGATAGAAAAACATATAACATGTTCCAGCTGCCCTTCCTCCCAAAGGGACTCGAGGGTTATAGTGTATTGTCATTTAGGCGATGGGCTGACAACCTGTCACTATAGCAATACATATTACAATCTAAAATTGCCCTCAATTTTTGTCAGGCGTTAAACGCTCTGCCTACCCCGTAAGGGATAAAGGCGTGATTTATGTATGTATGTAAAAGAAAATAAACAATATTATGCTTAGGTTAGTGCAAAATGATGGTGAGATTAAAAGATGTATCATTAATAATTATTATTATTACTTACATTTTATGAAATTAATCGATACAAGCATGACATGATATTTTTTTGATCGTAATGAATAAAGAGATAAATTTTCAAGCAATAAATATCTGAGACTACAATCATTCTTCTGGATTAATGTTGATAAATTCTTTACTGCCATAAAAAAGTGGAAAAAGTATCAGTTTATTGCAGGAAGCGCCTTGAATCGCAGTCAAAAGGTTGTGACCTAAGAAGGCGAATGAGATGTCAAGTATTTCATGTTATTTTATTATAGGCTGCGCGTGCGCTGGTTTTCGCACAAACATTTAGGCAACGATCTCAATATGGTCGTTGGTATCAACGTTGGTAACGTGTATAAGTTACGTATTTATACATTACATTAAATTAATTTCTCGACATTAGTTAATTTGGTCTATAATCTCGATGTAATATTCGTATACCTACCTGCATAAAGTTCGATTAAAAAAATATAACCACAGTCACTGCTTTGCTTTATTCCTGGCAACGTTATTTATATGCACAGTTCGGTACTAAAGCCTACAACGTTTTGTCATTATCTAATAAAAGTTATCGCAATCAAATACTTAAATATTTGAAGAACATAGAATAATATTGAATATGATTGGTAAGCATGTCTGGACTTTAAAATAAAGTCCTTGAAAATCATTTAATGATAGATTTAGAGCACACTGATTCAAGATCCTTTGAATTAATTACACTCATTAGCATTTTTCTGCGATATAATTTTTATAATAGAGTTACATCATGTAAATTCACTTAAGATGGCTTTGAAGACGATCCAAAAACTGGTCAATAGTATATTTTTAAGTTTATTTTTTTTATGACGATTGCATCTAGAAAATTCGCACCTTAAATGCGAATAGCTCTCTGGGACGCGGTATCTCTTGCTTGGATCCGTACTTATTAAAATGCGAAAGTCTTGTGTTTGATAGTCTATCTGGTTTTTTTTAATAAACGGCACACTCTTTTCAATGAAAAACAGGACGATACAGGACGTGTTACATCACATATCTTCAAATGGGTAGCTTAGCTATACCTACATTACCTACCTATACTATGCAAAATCTAATCTAGGATACCTAATCTAGGATTGGGTCTGGTTTCCCTTCTGGGTTGCGGAGGTCAGATGGCAGTCGCTCCGTGTAAAAACCAGTACCCTCGTTCAATCACCTAGATTAGGTAACCAACCCCGAGAGATACGGTATAAGGCTAGGAAGACTGTAAAATCTATTATGGTAGCTGCGACAGATGCCATTCAGAAGAGAAACATATATCTGAAATCCATAGGAACTGCATCTATTACAGATACAATACACTTTTTTTTACTATATGTATTCGGTTTTCTTTCAAGGTCCACTCCATCGTGAATAATCGCGGCAAATGATCATTTTTTGTTTTATAATTGTCAAACATTCAAAAATGGAATGCAATAAAACTTTTATAAAATCATGTTCGAAATTTAATAATAATATGCAAGTGACAAAATTTTGGGACCGTATAATAAAGGTTGCACCTTGAGGTACAATATAATACGAAATCTAGTAAACGGTTCCGCGAATCATCAGTCATGATAATTCATTTTAATTGTTGTTATAACCCAAGGTTAATTTGTATTGTTCGCTAGGTAAGCTATTAATAGCTAGCTAATTTAAAGGTACTGCGTGGTTTTCAATAAAATCTAGATCAAAATAATAAACTGTTAAAAAATAAACCTTGATATTTTATTCATGCACAATTACTAATTCTTCAAGGAGCTCTTGTATTTTTTTATGTGACTCTTTTTATCATTTTGACATTCATCTATATATATATTATGATAATTTAATTATGATAGCTACACAGCCGAGTCCAATTAATTTTATCATTAAAAAAAATCCTAGCAAAGACGGGATTCAGAACTCGATTTATCCAGTACAAAGGCAGTTTCTGATGAACGTTGAGTTTCAAAAATATTCAAAAACATGACTTTAGATCGCAATTTCTTTTTTCTAAATATTTACTTATACCTACTAACACTAATCATAATGTATATGATAATCTGATCACTACAGTTCAATAATAATGGCTTCTTATTTAACAGTCATACCTTAACTACGCTGTATGATAATTGAATCTCAGCTGAGTCCTAAATGTAGTTTTTTCATTACATTATTTAATAAATTTGAGGATGGATGAAAGCAGATTAAGTAAACAGATACATATGGCAAGTGTGAGTGGGAACGTTGGAAGGGGAAGACCTCGATGAACGTACCGCGACCAAATCAGGGACGTTCTAGAGAAAGGTCAGGTCAGGAGTACCCTAAACCGACGAGCGTGCATGAAAAGATTGATGAATGTAGATGAAGCGAAAGAAGTTTGCAAGGACCGTAGCAAGTGGAGGGATGTGATCTCTGCCTACCCCTCCGGAAAAGAGGCGTGACATTATGTATGTATGTATGTATGATACTGATGACTAACTGAGTTGATTAAATAAAACATTACTCCATGGAAACAAGGAACACACGCTTTGGAATAAATTTAAACAACAATTACAAAGATTATGCATTAACAGATAAAATCTGTTACACAGGATTTCGCAATACGATCTTGATAATATTTAAAACAATAGAAGTATTTAATTTTATTTATATGTATGTATAGATCAAAACGAACTTACGTCATGATTTGACTTAGAATGCAAGATTCTAACTTAATTGATTTGAAACCAGATCTCGTGACTGATAGCCAAGAATGTTTTGATTTAAATAAATTATTTTATGCTACAGTTTTTATGATTTTAAAAATATACGCAAATATCGCTAAATTGAAGACATAAATTGTTGAGTTTTGGTCAGACCGTTAGAAAGTTTTAATTTACGAAAAACTACCAACGATAGAGGGCTTGTAAAATGTTATCCTGAAACTTCGTTCCGAAAATGACAGAGTTCAAAAATACAAATGTCTTCTAATCTGCAGCTGGAATGACAAATAAATCTATTGGTAATATGTACAAATAAGCTACTTAACAACAAAATTTTGCGTCTTTTGTTTGTTTACATGACGCAAATCTCATTTTTTACATACATATAATCACGCCTTTATCAATAATGGGGTAGGCAGAGCGTAAAAGACCTAAGCAACGGTCATTCCGCCACGTCTGACAAAATTTGAGGGTTATTTAAGATAACATATCTTCCATGCTGGCCTGGTAGCGAGAGAAAAGCATAGAATGTGTCAGTTACATTTCCTCCAGGGCATGCTGTAAAAACCAGCTAAGGGATCCGAGGGTTTCAGTATATTGTAATTTAGGCGATGGGCTGACAACCTAATTTGCAATGTACAGAAACCCTCGGACCCTTAGCTGGTTTTCACAGCAAGCCCGGGAGGAAATGCAGCATTTGTTAAGTATGATAATTTGCTTTGTGTCTCAAATCGCTCACTGTCATAGAGAAAATTACTAAGAAATAATCACAATCCTCGACATATCCTCTTCCAAGACGTATAATGACTTATTAACACATAAGTGTACGCTTTTATCTCACAATATTACGAAATCCTTAGCTAGATTCTTTCAATACTTTATGTCAGGTTTATTATTCTTCGCACATAGTCGTCGTAATAAAATATTGTTCTCACTTCGCTGTACGAATGTGACATTGGAAATTAAAGAAGATTTAAAGTGCAGCGAAAGAAAGATTTATTGTTTATTTATTTTTTCTTTCGTCGTTACAAAATTTAAATTCAATCAATTCATAAAATGGTTGTGCAGTGGCTATACAATTAGTAGGATGATTTTGATTATTTTTGCAAATAATGTGTCCATCACTAGTAACCTGAACTCTCTGACCAACAATTTAACCAAATAAAATATTCTCCCATCAACAAAAATAATAATGCGAATATTAAAAGTGTATTGAAGCTAATATCAGAAACCCAACAAAGAAAATACGCATCTTCGTGTTGTCATTAATCAAGTATGATAATTGAATGATGAGCGCCACAAAGTTGAGTGTAATTTATTATTGTAAAAGACATTTCCTAGGTAAGACTGGATTCAGAACCTGATTCAGCCAGTACTGAGGTATCTCTGACGTCACAACCACAGCGTTATAAACAACAGGCGATGGGCTGACAACCTGTCACTATAGCAATACATATTACAATCTAAAATTGCCCTCAATTTTTGCCAGACGTGGCGAAAGCGCCTTTTACGAGGCGTTAAACGCTCTGCCTACCCCGTAAGGGATAGAGGCGTGATTTATGTATGTATGTATGTATGATACTTGTAAATACGGAAAATCAGTTTAAGCTTGCATTTGCATACAAAAGCTGATAATAGCTGGAGTTGATAAAATCATCGCAGCAATCATCATCAAGTGTTGGTTACAAAACATCTGCCTGATCGCAATTATAAGGACATTTCCGGTACAATGACGGTAGTTTCAGAGAATGCGCATGAGTTTATATATACATATGATCACGCCCTTATCCCTAATGGGGTAGGCAGAGCGTACACTACCTAGCGTAAGTAAGGCCGTTCCGCCACGTCTGACAAAGTGTTGATGGTTATTTAAGATAGATTTGTAGGAATATTGCTGTAGTGACATGTAGTCAGCCTATCGCCTAAATAATAATATTTGTAATATACAGAAACCCTCGGATCCCTTTGCTGCTTTTTACAGCATGCCCAGGAGGAAATGCAGCTGGCACATTCCATATTTTTGTCTCGCTCCCGTCCAGCAATGAAGAATTTACAATGGTAAGCAACTATGAGGTGAATTAATGCTATCGAATATGTATTCATGTCCGTCCATATTAGTAGATTGTCGTAAATTTCATAGGTATCTATCATCATTCTTCCATGCTGGCCTGGGAGCGAGAGAAACACATAGAATGTGCCAGCTGTATTTCCTCCCAAGCATGCTGTAAAAACCAGCTAAGGGATCCGAGGGTTTCAGTATATTATAATTTAGGCGATTGGCTGACAACCTGTCACTACAGCAATATACCTACAAATCTATCTTAAATAACCCTCAAAACTTTGTCAGACGTGGCGGAACGACCTTTGTTTAGGTCGTTTGCGCTCTGCCTACCCCATTAGGGATAAAGGCGTGATTATATGTATGTATGTATCTATCATCATTGAGTATCAGCTTTGTGTAGTTTTTGTTATGGTCCCGTTCCTTCTATTACTTACACCTACAGAGTTTACCATTCACCTCAAAAAAATATCATATATGTTATATAAGTCATGCATTTATCCCTTACGGGGTAGGTAGAGCGTAAAACTCCTCGTTAGAGGCGCTTTCGCCACGTCTGTCAAAAATTTAGCACAATTTTAGATTGTAGTGTTTCGCTGTAGTGATTATGCACGTTATAAATGGCATCCTATGTGTTGTAGATACATAAATACATATAATCACGCCTTTACCACTAATTGGGTAGGCAGTGCCTAAACGACCTAAATAAAAGTCGTTCAACAAACGTCTGACAAAGTTTTGAGGATTATTTAAGGTAGATTTGTAGGTATATGTTGTAGAAGTACTAGATTATTTTATTTTTGCATAACGTATTTGCTACTTTGATATTGGTTTTATTCCACGTAGTTGAGGTAACTTTTTCTCAGCTGATTTGTGGTCAACATTATATGTCCTACGTGTCGGCCATCTTAATGACTACAGATATTCCAATGTGGTCATTCTGTTTACCGCAACCTATATTTTATTTTCATCATCAATCAGACGTACATTTTTATAGGTGTATACAAAGCCATTATACCTTACGGGGTAGGTAAAGCGTCATTGGTCTAATATTATCTTTTTTGTCACTTGTGTCAAATTTTACATTATTCTTCTTCTTATCGTGTCGATGGAACACGTAACTATCACAAAGTGGCGGCCCAGAACGTTGCCACTTGAATTGCGGATCGGCTGGCGTTCATTAGATCCGCTTGCGTGCAGGTATCAGGGCACGCAGGGCACGATGTCAGATGTGCCATTGTTTGAATTGCACCGCAAACATTTTACATTATTAAGGTCATAATTATTATGCTTCCTGAAGAGTTAACTAAAATCATAATCATCATCATCTTTTTGAAACAGAATGTGTATTATTACCTATTTTTTTCTGTATATTGCAATTTAGGCGACAGGCTGACAACCTGTCACTACAGCAATATACCTACAAATCTATCTTGGACGGCCCTCAGAACTTTGTCAGACGTGGCGGAGCGACCTTTGTTTGGGTCGTTTGCGCTCTGCCTACCCCATTAGGGATGGAGGCGTGATTATATGTATATATGTATGTGTCCTACCTCACCTGTTTTTTTTTCAGCCTAAGCCTAAACTGTTATCTCACAAAGTTATCAACATACTTGTTTTCCACAAAATTTTATCTAATAAATTATATACAAACAAATCTAAATATAATTGTACTAATTATATTTGAGTAACCAACAAAATAATCAGTTTACTGACATCATATACGGAGTATATACTCCTACATACATTATGATTATGACCCAGTATCGCAAATCAACAGGTGACTCACTGAAAACAGGGTTGCCAATTGCCATTTTTTTTTCTGTAGATATTTTGCTCCTCTTTTAGTATTTTGAGTCTATAATATACGTGATCGAAACAGAATGTATGTTTTGTTATTAGCCCTGTTGTTATTAGCTATTAAGCATAATTAATATTTTGGCTGAAAATTAAATAAATAAATACCTTTATAGAATTTTCTGCCAAACAATAATCGTTTTATAATTTTATTCCGAGGTCGATTTAAACGTAGTAGTAATATTAATAAAAAACGGCCAATAACGGTACTTATTTAATCCTACCACATTGTTTTCTTGCATAAAGTATAATCCTGACACATTGTTTTCTTGGTAGTAAATTATATATAGGTATTAAAAAGACGAGATCGTATAAATATACCTTATTAAATTTATTACTTTTTAAACCAATATTATGTGGTATATATACAGCTATACTATACATACGTACATCCCATTGCATATTGCTATGCTACGGAATATTCTCTGTTAGTACTATTTTATACGTACAGCTAGCACTAATCAAGTCTATGACAACCCTAAATGCACTAAACACAAGGTCCAAAGATCAAGGTCGGATCACTGAGGTCTTTCCTGTTTGTCTTTACGGGAGCCAGGACCAGCGAGGATACGGAAAAAGGAAACTTATTATCAGGAAAAAGAGTTCATAATCACGTAATGATAAAAGATGTCAACGCTGATGGTTGGCATTGAAAATTTTAAGGAATCAAATGTAATTTGAATGTACTAGTAGCTATATGTTGCGTATAAAAAAATACTGCTAGGTAACTATGCTACTAGTTAAATATACCAATTTGATTTCATAAGTAAGAACGTAGTTTTTTGTCGATTAAAGATTAGACGAATACTTACCTACGAGTATTTCAAGTCGATGCCAAAAATTATTATAAGAAATCTTAAAATTAATCGTATTATCCCAAGAAACTCTACCCTACGCGGGCGTAGCGAGAAACTCTAAGAGGAACTAGGAACGCTTATACTCAGACACAAAACTATTGTCAAAAGTGGGGGCGCCACTTTCTTCACCCAGGCAGCTTAAATATGGCAACACATTGATTAAATTGTATAAAAAATTTGATGATGCCAGTTGAAATATTTTTAGTTCCGTTTCATGAGTTTTGTGCCGCAGTGTACTGGCGACGTAGAGTTCCTCGCTACGCGCGCGTAGGTGACGCAAGTGTGTTGCCAACTGTAAGCGCGGTAAGTGATGCCTGTTGTTTATTTATTTATTTAGTGTTGCTGCACTAATAGCATGTAATTCGACTAACGTTCACGTAGCAGCAGCTGAGGTATCAATTGGCCAATATCATGACGAATTTTCAACTTTTGCCTGTTATAATTTATGAGAAGACTGTATCTTCTTATTACCGTACTATCTTCTTGCATTAAAAAAATATGAATTGGATAAAATACGAGTAACTTAATTTTTTTATGAAAAAAAAAAAAAAAATTATAGTACTATTCGATAAATCAATGCTGCAAACTTTGTTTTTGAAGACGGTTTAACTTTTTATTTTAGGCTATCCTTACAACTCTACCCAGTTTTTGCTCTGCCTACCCCATAAGGGATAAAGGCGTTATTATATGTATGTATTGTAATTACGCTTTTGGATTACTGTCTTTATTTTATTAAATGGTCATAAAATATTACAGAGATAAAATAGACTTGTTATTATACCAATACTGTAGTTAAGCATTTAATATTCGAATGATGAAACAAAACGTGTTTGGTCATAAAGCAGTGGTATTATTTACTCAGTAAAACACTAAAATGACTAATAAGTACCGAAGTATCTGACGAAAAATGGTGACAAGCACACTCATAAAGATATAGAGATAAAAGTAGGTACTCTAATTTGGGTTATTAAATGATGTAAATTAGTATCCCAAGTACATATAATCACGCCTTTATCCCTAATGGGGTAGGCAGAGCGTAAACGACCTAAATAAAGGTCGGTCCGCCACGTCTAAGGGGTAGGCATGTTTCCAAACATGGCCAATTCACAGCTCCCGCTTTTTCGTATCATGATTTAATTTTTCTTTCGTACAAAATTCGTCCTCCTAAACTCAAACCCCGTACTCTCTTCCAGCGTAATTTCAAGGATATGGATCTCTCGCGTCTTCTTGAAGATGCTCGCAATATAGATTGGTCGGCAATTGATCGCGTTGAATCTGTTGATGGACAGGTGGCACTCTTTAACTCGAATATCACCCAACTATATGATACTCACGCTCCTATTCGCGCTATTAGAGTAAAACACCTTCCTGCTCCTTGGTTAAATCAAGAGATAAAATCACTAATGGAAAGGAAGAATAACGCTAAGATCAGGTATAAATGTGACTCTTCTGATAGGAACAGAGACAGGTATAACGCAATACGGAATCGTTGCAATATGGTGGTAAGGGACGCTCAAAGACGCCATATTCTTATCAATGTTGAAAACGGTGACCCATCTAAAGTATGGAGATTTCTTGGTACACTGGGCGTTGGTCGTAAAGCACGTAATGATTCCATACCTAAGGATATTAATCTTGACTCTCTTAATAATCATTTTTCCTCTACTTCATCTCTTGACGCTAATACTAAGTCAAATACTTTGCACAATCTTTCATCACTACCATTGCCCAACTTTCCATCTTTCAGTTTCTGTCAATTCTCTGATTGTGGTGTTAAGAAGAGCATATTGTCTGTTTCCTCGAATGCTGTTGGCAGTGACTGCATAAGTCGTAATATGATCATTCCTATCCTAGATATTGTCACTCCTGTCATTACCAAAATCCTTAACCGTTCCATATCCTCTGGTGTCTTCCCCTCTGCGTGGAAAGAAGCTCAGATTATTCCTCTCCCTAAGAAGGCTAAGCCTTCATCCTTCTCCGATTATCGTCCTATCTCAATCCTCCCTTTCCTTTCCAAAGTCCTTGAGCGCCTTGTCCACCGCCAGCTGAACCATTTTCTTGATTCTCACAATCTCCTTAACCCGTTTCAGTCTGGTTTCCGCTCTGGTCATAGTACGACTTCTGCTCTTGTCAAAATCTCTGATGACATTCGTTGGGGAATGGATAATCAGCAGCTTACGGTGCTAGCCTTGCTAGATTTTAGCAATGCTTTTAATACTGTGGATTTTGACATCTTGGTGGGGCTGCTGCGTTCTCTTAACATATCTCCACAGACTATTGACTGGTTTCAGAGTTATCTCTGCGGTCGCAAGCAGCGCATCAAAGTTGAAGATTCCTTCTCCACTTGGTGTGATACTTCTGCAGGTGTGCCGCAGGGTGGCGTCTTGTCCCCTCTTCTTTTCACAATTTTCATTAACTCGATATCTTTTTCTCTTACTTCGTCTTACCACTTATATGCAGACGATCTTCAAATTTATTCACAAGCTTCAATGCCTGAGCTTTCCGAAGCTGTTCGCAAAGTGAACACTGATTTGGCTCGTGTCTCTGATTGGAGTCGCACTCATGGACTCAGGGTTAATCCCACGAAAACTCAGGTTATAATTATAGGCAGTCCTGGTTTTATTTCGAGAATTGACTTTGCACAGCTTCCTTCAGTAGTATTCGACGGAGTTCAGATCCCATATAGCGATACAGTGAAAAACCTTGGTGTAATTTTTGACAAAACACTCTCTTGGAAACAACAGGTTGCTGAGGACAGCAGAAAGGTGTTTGCTTCATTTTATTCTTTGAAGAGGCTTCGTAGTCTTTTGCCGACTAATACTAAAATTGCTCTTGCCCAAGCCTTGCTTTTACCTATCCTTGATTATGCTGATATCTCTTATCCCGATCTGACAGAAGAGTTGCTCAATAAACTGGAGCGATTGCAGAATGTCTGCATTCGTTTCATATTTGGCCTAAGAAAATATGATCATGTCTCAGCCTACAGAACTAAACTCAAATGGCTTCCCATTCGCCTTCGTAGAGATTACCATCTTTTATCTTTTCTTTATTCTATTCTCTTCAATCCTATGTCTCCGCCTTATCTTAAAGAAAGATTCCCTTTCCACTCTGTTACTCTTAATCGCACACTTCGCCCTTCGCGCTACCTCTCTCTTACTATCCCATCTCATTCTACCAATTTTTACTCTAATTCGTTTACAGTTCGTGCAGTAAGGCTTTGGAATCTATTGCCTGCGTCTGTAAGACAAGCTTCTACATTAGATTCTTTTAAAAAACACCTTATAGCTCACTATCTTTCTCTACCTTAACCGCTTGCACTTGCGTATTTCCCGGAATAATTTGGTTGTAACATTTTCTTTCATTAGTATTATATATATTTATATATGTATTATAGTATTTATGTATTTCTATGTAGGTATAAGTAATTTATATGTATGACTATTTATTGTTATTAATTATATAAATACACCTAAGTAGCTTATTTACTTACCTATACAATATATTGCCTAAAATGTATACCAGCCCACTAGTTCAACTTTTTATTTTCCTGTACCCTAAGGTTGCCTGGAAGAAATTGCTGCATAGCAATAAGGCCGCCTATTTGTACTACTATTTGTTTCATTTAATTTAATTTTCACTTGTGTCTTTTCTGTGCAATAAAGTATATTCTTATCTTATCTTATCTTATCTAACAAACTTTTGAGGGTCATTCAAGAAAGATTTGTACGTATATTGCTGTAGCGACAGGTTGTCAGCCCATCGCCTAAATGCAGTCGGCACATTCTATGTTTTTCTCTCACTCCCAGTCCAGCATGGAAGATAATTAATTTAAGATGTTTTTTTTTTGTATGTGTCTACAATACGGTATTTACAATAACTTAATTTAAATAAACTAAAGGGATAGGTCACTCAAATAACCTGCCTCGTGTCGCTCCCGGCACAAAGGTGTTCATCAAACTCGCCGCGTTTCCGCGTTGAATTGCGATGGACAGCCTTTGGGCCAGAAGTGAGCCGGAGCGTGGATCTTGACCGACCTTTATTTAAGTTATTTAAACGACACTTTGATAAACATTCATATCCAAAGTGTAATTGATGTCACAATAAACCTTTAATTGGTTCTATAACAACTAATAGGTTGAATCTGTTTAATGACTTTAGAAATTAAACAGTCATATAGGTAAAAAATGTTTGACGCGTATAGAGTAGTGAATATCATTATCATAATTTCAAAACAAAATTAATAAGATAAAAGACACAAAAAAGTCTAGATTGGAAATTCCCTGTCCACCAATCTGTTAAATGGACATTACACATTACATGACATTAGGATGTGTAAAAACCCTGGCTCGCTAAGTCTATTACATACATACATATACACACGCCTTTATCCCTTATGGGGTAGGCAGAGCGTAAACGACCTAAACAAAGGTCGTTCCGCCACATCTGACAAAATTTTGAGGGTTGTTTAAGACTGATTTGTACGGATATTGCTGTAGTGACAGATTGTTAGCCCATCGTCTAAATCATAATATATTTAAACCCACGGATCCCTTAACTGTTTTTACTCTTTTAGTTTTTACAGCATGCCCGGAAGGAAATGCAGCTGGCACATTCTATGTTTTTCTCTCCATGGAAGGAATTAGTATATATATTGACCGAAAATAAGTATTTATTAAAAGACAATCAATTAATCAATATTTCCGATCTAAACAACAACGATGTACCTAGTCTCGTTTAAAAATGTCATATATGGATCAAGTCGAAAAGAGGTCTCCAATTCATTCACAAACAAGATTAAAGGTTCGTCGTAATTTTAGTCCAAATAGGAATCCCAAACAGTAAATAAAATCCTAAACAGGTTTCTTAGTAAATATTTTCCATCTGAAATATACTTATTGGAAATTTCCTTCGGTTCAAACTGACACGTGGACATGCAAAGACAATTTACGCCTTAATATTTGGTTATTTAAGGGGCTCCTTTAGGCTAAGTGGCGACCTCATCAATCAAAAAATTATCATTCACTGAAATCACAATCAATCGAACATCCGGTAGACCAGACTGAGGTCATTACAATGAAGGTCATTTAGAACCTCATAAAGTTGCAACTTATAGTTCGTTGTAGTAACACATAGAAAATTTAAGAAAAACAACCACTTTTAGCACTTCTGTAACTGCAATGAACACTGAATTATTAATTTATAATGCTTACAATAAACTCCAGTACTTTTACTTCATTCTGATCTACCGGATTTTCGAATAATTGTGTTTTCAGTGAGTAATGTTTTTTAAACTGATGAGGGCGCTGGCGTGCACCGGAGATCCCTTAAGTACACGTAGAGACCCCATAGAATCGGCATAAAGTCCTGAACTGGTTTCTTGGTCAATGGTATATGTTCCATGTGAAAAACACTTCAGGCTTCAAACATTCATATAATCACGCCTTTATCCCTAATGGGGTAGGCTGAGTATAAACAACCTAAACAAAGGTCGTTCCGCAACGTCTGACAAATTTTTGAGGGACGTTTAAGATAGATTTGTAGGTATATTGCTGTAGTGACAAGTTGTAAACCTATCGCCTAAATTGCAGAAACCCTAGGATCCCTTAGCTGTTTTTTACAGCATGCCCAGGAGGAAATGCAGCTGGCACATTCTATGTTTTTCTCTCGATTCCAGTCTAGTATGGAAGGTTTTATAGTATTGTAATTATGATTGATGATTGACTGACTTACAAAAACCTGACACATGTGACTTCCGCAAAAGTTATGACTATCTGTAATCACCCTTGTTAGATGCGGCGGAAACTGATTTTACCATCCGTTGAAGCTCTGCCTACCCCATCAGGGTGCAGGCGTGATTATTTTTATGTATGTTCCATCTGAAAAACACTCTTTGGAAATTTCCTCCAGCTCAAGCTGTCACATGGACGTGCATAAACAGAGATTGTCTCGTGAGCAGTAAAATGATCCATCACGCTCCTCGCTAAACAAATTCGCAAACTCTACAGGTTGATAATAGCAGTTTTTTATCGCTTTGCAAACTTTGAGGTGTGAGTCTGCTGTTTTGTGTACTAGCTAAAAATGATGAGTCAATAAGCAAATCATTCTGTGCAAAAATTTCAATTTGTAGACTCTAAATAGTGACGCCTCTATACTAAGGGGGTGTCATAATATTAATGACTTCTATGTAAGCATAAAACGGTTGACCTAGACATTAATGATTAAATATAAATGTAAAATGTACCTATTATACTTACCTAAAATTAATACCATCTGACATGTAAATTGTTTTTAAGACTTTATGAAATAAAATCTGAATCTGAAGTAGCCGAGTGGACGTAGAAGAAAATAAAGCTTAAAAAGCAGACAAAGTCGCGGGTAAAAGCTAGTATAACATAACTTAATTTCGTTATACCAGGGACAAACCATATGCAAGAAATTAAAAATACTGTCATTTATTTAAAAATATACTGATACAATATAAACAAACGAAACAAACTACATTTGAAGTTTTGGGCCACCAGATAAGGGATTCGAGGGTTTCAGTGTATTGCAATTTAGGCGACGGGCTGACAACCAGTTACTATAGCAATATACATAACCCTGAAAACTTGTTAGTCGTGGCAAATGATCTTTGAGTCGTTTTCGCTTTGCCTACCCCATTAGCGAAAAAAGGCGTGATTTTATGTATGTATGCATAATTTTGATATGAAAATTAAGTCATTCGTTTCCTGTTTCGTCATTTACACCGTACCGTTCATATATTTGAAAATATATTGATTGACAGTAAAAAAGAACTTTATTGATTCCTTCCAATATTTGACATTAATATTTATTTATAGTAGACTAGCGACCCGCCCCGGCTTCGCACGGAAATCATCAGTGTTTGTCTACTATATTCTGCATGTATTATACATTTAAACCTTCCTCTTGAATCACTCTATCCATTAAAAGAAACTGCATCAAAATCCGTTGCGTAGTTTTAAAGATCTAAGCGTACATAGAGATATAGGGACAGAATAAGCGACTTTGTTTTATACTATGTAGTGAAAAGACATGATGACCGGGTGTATTATGCGATCTGGCTGCAGATTTCAGATGGTTTGTTCATTTACTTGGAGTCTCATTTCGTCCTAAAAGAGATTTTTTCCTGTCAATATTTTATATTCAGTATATCTTATTGCATAGATAAATTTAAACGTTAAATCTGTTTACTCCATGAGAAGCTAATTACGTTTTATTCACATTACCTACGTTTTTTGTCAGGTGAAACATCTTCATATCGACATGTTTGTTTAAGACTATGACTAATCATTCACGTTGTATTATTGGTTTTCTATTTTCGTATATCGGATATTTATTTTTATATTCATACGAAAACAGAATTTGCTCAACAGGATAATAATTCAATACAACGTGTTTTAGGGCCGTATTTATATTTCTTCCATGCTGGCCTGGGAGCGAGAGAAAAACATAGAATGTGCCAGCTGCATTTCCTCCCGCGCATGCTGTAAAAACCAGCTAAGGGATCCGAGGGTTTCAGTATATTGTAATTTAGGCGATGGGCTGACAACCTGTCACTACAGCAATATACTTACAAATCTATCTTAAATAACCCTCAAAACTTTGTCAGACGTGGCGGAACGACCCTTGTTTGGGTCGTTTACGCTCTGCCTACCCCATTAGGGATAAAGGCGTGATTATATGTATATGTATGTATGTATTTATAATCAGCTCTCATGAGTGACAGCGAGTTTTAGTTCGTATCAGAAACGTCATTTGAGTACAAACTGGCCTGTCAAATTCATACTTAATATTGGTCTCAAGTTTGAGATCGCTTCATAAATACGAACTTGAGATATTTACGATGCAAGAGATAAAGCGGTAAGATAAGAAAAAAAATAAGAAGACAATTTCGATGAAGAAAATACTGGCTGCTTTTTATTAAAAATAGTAACAAGAAGACAAATCCTATGAACCGAGAACGAGAACTAATTGCGCCAAGGGCCTTGTACACTGTCGACAGAATGCGTTTACATTACAACTCGCCTAAATGTTACTGCCGTTACTGGATTTAGAACACAGGACGACCTCAGTTTGCGACTGAGACACACTGTCGCCCCCTACATCAAACAAGTTTGATCCTTAAATTTTCATTCATGAACCGGATACGAAAAATCAAATATGCGTGTGTAGAGTGTTAATCATCTGCATCAGGAAAATCCAATTTCTGTCTGCTTTTATATTTGTTTCCTATATTATCTACAATTACAAGCTGGCTAAATGTTGTTAAAGGAGAAGAGAACGATCTCGCCAGCGGATGCCGGAGACTAAGCAAAGTGGAGTAGAAAAATCTGGAAAGCAGAGCATGGCCGGGATAACTATGAACTAAAAAGAAGACTAGGAAGATACAACCATAATCTACTATTGAAGTTAAAACCTAGCAATATAATTTCCTTATTTTTCATTGAGTGTAAGTTAAACTTCTCTTATCTTCAGCTAATATTTCTATCTATTTCTAGATCGATTCATCATATCGTTTGTTTACTCTATTGATAGTGTCACTCTACTGGGAAAACGTGTAGTGCTTATCTCCTCTCAATTTTCCTTAAGGAAATAGATCACAAATTGACAATTAAAGGCGCCATGATGAGGTCGTCAACAAATTTCACAGGAAGTAGACATGGAAGTGTGAGCAATTAACAAATACCGACAATTTGCTTTACGAGTTGCGCTTGCGCATATTAGCTATACCGCTTTAAATAATAAATGTCGTCAAGACATATTCTAAGCATGCGTACATCACACGGTAAAGAGTACATACACAAGGTTTGAAATAAATTAAAATGCCATGAAGTAATTAATTAAAACGTAATATTTGCATTTAAACTTTAATGCCTATACATTTATCAATATATGATTTAGATAACCTTTATATTATTGAAATTATCAGACTGAGCTTTACAATACAAAAAAATACACAATTTAAAGGTCATTATCATACACATAAATTAATTATTACAAGGATTCAATAAATATTTGTTAAAATAAATATTTTTCTTCATTTTTATCTTATTTTTGTTGCTAATTTAGGTAGGATAAACCCCATTCCCTTCTTTAGGTGACAGAAAGTTCTGAATGAACCAGATACGAAAAATCAAATATGCGTGTGTAGAGTATTAAACGTCTGCAATAGAAAAATCCAATTTCTGCCCGCTTTTTTATTTGGATGAGAACGGCTGAAGACCGAATTGAGTGGCGTGCCATGGGAGAGGCCTACGTCCAGTAGTGGACTGATACAGACTGATGATGATGAATAGGATAATGTTGCAATGGGTAAAACATATTTGTCTCGTCTTATTATTTTCCAACCTACCCAGCAGTGTGTCCCACTCGCTGGCCTTGAGAAGGTCGGCGAAATGGCCCATGGGAGAGGCACTGACGCAAAGAATCAAGGGCAATTGTATTAGGAACGAACCATCACTTAAACTGTCCTATTCTGTCATATCCGTACGACACATTTTTGTTTACATTGCTTTGTATAAAAGTGTTAACGATAAAAAAAGTATTGATTTTATTTCTGAAAATCCATCGATTTGAAATATTTTGCTTTTGTACAAGGGTCGTTCCGGAAAGAGTACGCAAAGTGAAAGTGTTAGAACTGTTTAAAAAATTAACACTTTTCAAACAATTTGTCATTTTTATTTCCACTAAAGTTATTTTTGTGGAAAGATATTTTCGCATTGTCTTTGAAATAACTCTGTAGATATATATTTGACTCGCGTGGAATCATAAAAGCTTTGGATGCAATTTAGTGTACGGATTAAACTGTTAAAAGAAAAGGAAGCAATGGACACATTATTCTCTAAGCTGCAGAAAGTGTAGCCGTTACTAGAATTGAATCTATAGTACATTTTGGGCGTGGATCGAAATGGTTACAGGCCAAGTTCAGAGCCATTCATAGCATTTTATGAAGTAGGATTACCTTTAAATTGATAGGCAACCTACATAGATATAGTAATTGAAGGTTAAGGTAATTACATGTAAGTAAATAATACCTGAGCTAAGGCAATGTAACTGTCTAGGCTTTTGATTATTTACAATAAATGATAACAAACATGTATTAAACCTTCCAATGCCGAACAACAATGAAATCAGCTTTCGAGTTTAACAGAAAATCTAAATTATTAGTCATTTAGATTTAATACAGAACACTGGTCTAGAGGAAATATTTTATTATTGTAAGTAGCTTTTCATCATCTCCCTAGCTTTATCCCGTATCTTACAGGGTCGGCTATCTCATCTAGGGGATTGAACAAGGGTACTGGTTTTTACACAGAGCGACTGCCATCTGACCTCCGCAACCCAGACCCAATTCTAGATTAGGTCAGAGTTTTGAAGCCGCAAATGCTTAGCACTCGCCTCTGATATGGCTTAACGACTAATATCTACGGTATTAAACGATATTATCCAGGACCAACTGGTTAACGTGCCTTCCGAAGCACGGAGTATATTATATTATTATAGTATATTGTAAGTATCTTTTATAATCTCAATTATTTTTTGAGATTAAACCATCTCCATTGTATCCTATGACATAAACACTTCGGAAAGAACGAGTTTGACTTTGATGCATTTGACAGATTCTATGTGAAATTTCTATGAGTAGAGGCCAGTCATTTTCTCCAGATAACTTTATAAGTTCATGGTCCTCAAACTCTCTACTTATAGCCCTTTAAGGGACAATTTAAGTGCCTAGGTTACCTATTACCTAAGCATCTTTATTACCATAGGTTCACCTTTCACTAAGTATCGACTGGTCACTTTCTGTCCCTTCGTCTTCGAAAGCGTTTGAAAGTTCAAGTATATCATGGCTTTAATTGTACACATTATAGTCGTTTATTGTAATGTGACGTTAATGTTAAGTCGACATTCGTAGTAAAAGTTCAATACTCCAGCTTTATACATTTCATCAGTAATAAATGATAACCTAGGTTTGACCTACGCTTCTCGCCAAACCCAAAAAAATACCTAACATGCAATAGATTGACTCTGTCTGCTGCTTGAATAATACATTTATACATATAATCACGCCTTTATCCCTAATGGAGTAGGCAGAGCGTGAACGACCTCAACAAAGGTCGTTCCGCCATGGCTGACAAAGTTTTGAGGGTTATTTAAGATACATTTGTAGGTATATTGCTGTAGGGACAGGTTGTCAGCCCGTCGCCTAAATTGCAGTAAACTGAAACCCTCGGATCCCGGTTAGCTGTTTTTTACAGTATGCCCGGGAGGAAAATAGAACTGGCATATTCTATGTTTTTCTCTCGCTCCCAGACCAGTATGGAAGTTAATAATATAACATACAATCTAGTACCTCTATTTAGTTTAGACCCTTTAACTATGGCTCATAGAGTAAGTATCTAGCTAACTACATAAGTAATACAACTGCAACCCCCTGAATAAATAAGGAATGTTCAGAACTGACATTTGGGTCTTGGCATTTACCGTGCATGTCAGCTAAAAATATGATTCATGTTTTTGAAATAAAGGTTTCAAATATTATCGAAAAGGTTAACAAAATATAAAATTTAATCAAAAATATTCGAAGGGTCCTGATATAAAATGATATCACTCATACATTCACCCTGCTTTAAAGTTATTTGCAAAATCCTACCGAAAAAGTAGAGATAATAAATTACGCATGGAAATTAAAACCTAGAGTATCCAAGCTATCCATTGAAATCATCATATTCTATGAATTCACTCACGATTGCATTAATTTTTTGAAATTCACATAGAACTGTGAGTTAGTTATTTTCAAATATTATTTTCAATTATTAATACTCGTAAGTGGGGGGCGTTTGCTCAGCAGGGGGACACTTATGGCTATATAAGATAAGAAGATTAATAAGTGGCGCCCCCATCAGTAAAAAAAATATAGTTCACCCTCGTTGGAAAAACCGGTCAAACAGACTCAAGTAACAGTAATTAAGAACCTTATAAATTAGCGATTCAAATTTCGTTGTTGTAACAGGAAGAAAAATTGCGAATAACGGCTGCCAACGGCAATTTTTCTGCCTGTTACTACAACGAACTAAGAATCACTAATTAAGGTTCTAAATTATCTTTATAACTTATTACTTGAGTCTGTTGGACCGATTTTCGATTCGTTGTGTTTTTAGTGAGTTATGATTTTTTTCAGGAGAGACTAGAGTCATCAACACAAGGTGTAACTGTGAATGGCAAGAGAATACTGCTCATTAGATTCGCAGATGATATAGCGGTATTAACTGAGAGCAGAAATGATCTGGAGGTTCTACTGAACACTATCGACAACATCTTTCCAAAATTTCTACTTAAAATAAACATAAACAAGACTAAAACCTTAGTCACTTCAAAACACCCGTATAAATTCAACCCGATTAAAATCAATAATGAACCGATTACACAAGTCAAAAACTTCAAATATCTAGGAAGCATAATTAACCAAGACTCCAAATGTACACAAGACATCAAGTGCAGAATTGGCATGGCTAAGCAAGCATTTCATAACTAAAGCTCTATGTTTACATCCAATATGCCAATGACAATTAAAAAACGGTTCATCAAAACATACGTTTGGAGTATCGCACTATACGGATGTGAGACATGGACACTGACCCAGAGGGCCAGGGAAAGGTTGGAGGCCTTTGAAATGTGGGGATGGAGAAGAATGCAGAAAGTTAAATGGACAGAAAGGGTTACTAATGGAGAAGTATTGAAACAAGTAAAGGAAAAAAAAGAATTTTGTCCATAATCGAAAATAGAAGAGGCAAATTGATAGGGTACCTGTTGAGGCATGATGAATTTATAAAGGTTATATTGGAGGGGAAGATTGAAGGAAGGAGAGGTAGAGGAAGACCAAGAAGAAACTATTGTAACCAACTGAAGGAGAAGGCGGGTGTGAGGACCTACACGGAGCTAAAGGACGTTGCTCACAGGCGAGAAGACTGGAGATCATTACACCGACAAGAGTGAAACTCTTAAGAAAATCATCATGATTGTTTTACTGAGGGGGGCCCTACTTAGCTTTTATAGTCACCTTAACGTTATCCTTTCGTAACCGATAAATAAAAGAAAAGTATTTAATTGAGTGTCATACCTCGTGGTCTACTATGATAAGGGATTTCTTATTCCGCCTGACAAGTTACTTTATCATCATCAGTCACTATGCCGACAAGGCCACCGATCTTGCTCCGCTTTCAAGGATTTTCCAGAAAATTCATCACTTCCGGGAAAAGTATTTAAGAATACATTTTCATTTTTTTTAATTCTAGCGATCGTTTTCTTGGGGTCAACAAATTCTTTGAGTATGGGCTGTTTAAATATACCTATCTCTAACAACGACTAGTAACTTCAAATAACGAGATCCCTTTTCACTTTGTTTTTTACAAAATTCCTATGTAATGTTTATGTTTCCAAAAAAGTTACATGCTTAAACGCGCAAGTTTGTTCTGAATAAGTAGGTATATAGAATAATGTGTCGGAAAATTGTTGTATGATAATGTGTCGTTAAGTTATTTAGTTTCCTTATCTCGTGATTCTTGCTCTATTTTGTTTACTATGCAAAAATTATGTATGTACTTGTACTTTACCACATGAAATTTAGAAGGAAAAACTTATAGTACAGATAAAATCTATTGCTTCCTCATTGTAACAAATAAAATGTACGACATTATTTACAGACAAGTAAAACTTTTCGAACAGCTTTGAAAATAAAAAAATTGCCAATGCGTGTCTTTGGAACTAAAACCATTCATAAATATACGGAAATTTCTATTAGTTTTATAGGTATTCGTAGATTGCTCTTGGAGAGTGGTGGAGTGTGACTTTCTTCTCTCCTGATGAAGATCCTTATAAAGTGTCGAAACGTTGATTCTACAATACAATTAAAAAAATATATTGCACAAAGAAACATATACAACAGGAAAAAAGGAATTCTAACCCTCCTTTCAACAAAACCAATTTAATCGTTCAGTTTTCATCACGAACACTGTTTATCGTTTAGTGTTAAAATTGTTTCATAGGTAGGTAGGTATGATTTATTTTTGCTCATTTGTTAAAATGTCTTATGATTTTGATAGGACTAATATTTAACCTTGTCAGGAGAGGTATGCACAACACCTGTTCACAGCAATAACATCTATATCGGTTTTAATGATCACCATCACTACATCGCACCGTGTAATGATTCGTAACACGATTCTTTACAAACACTGATATAAGTACCTACGCTATAAGTACAACTCTACCTAGAAGCTATACTTACGAGATGTGTTGGTGTAAAAAATTTGCCTACCAAACTTCAGGGTACGAACTAACCTAATAAACAGAACAACTTTTCCTTACGAACATAGATCTTGGTGTTTTGTATGGGATTTTCATATCTTTGCTTATATTTTGACATAGGTACTCGTATTGTGCCTTGCAGAAAGTTGTTTTGTTCAGTTATATGGGTACATTCACACCCAAAAGTTAGGTCCGTACATTTTTTTTTTTACATTTAGTATAAGTACAACTCTACCTAGCTATAATACTTATGTGACATAGACATAAAAAATCTTTATTCTCAATTACAAAACAACATAGCACAGAATTAAGAATAGATACAGAACTAAGATTAGAATACAGAGTAGAAGGTAAGAGTATACACATTTTTTATTATACATTTTTATTTTAAGTTAAAAACAGTACAATCACAGATTACAAACATTACCGTTAGAGAAGAGTGTTAGAAATCAAACCAAACAATGTGTGGACATGTTTCGTAGCTAATAAAGGGTGCTGACTCAGCATGTGCTGTGGTTTCGCTCAGCGCTGTTATTCTGCCAGAACCCATGACCGCGAGAAAATCACACCACGCGCGAAAGTATACGTTGTTGTAAGGTTTAGTTATTGAAAACAAATATATATATATATATATATATATAATAATTAAATTTAGTTCGTATGTATAAAGATAATAATGATAGGATAGTAATGAATGAAATACAAAGAGGATTAGAGTATAAATCTATGTTATGCAGTGTTAAATAAATATAAATGGTTGTAAATAAGTATATTTTTATTTAATTGTTTCCAGGGACTTTAGGTGGAGTTTTTTATTTGCATAAGAATTGCTTTTTTTAGATGGGTATTAAATGTAATTTAGGTTTTTATCCTTCTCATGGGTGGAGGAATATTGTTCCAGGATTAAGTGGCTTGGTATATGAAACTACCTTTGAAAGCTGCAGTGTGGTGTCTGTGAATAGCTAAAAACACTGGACGACTATCTCGAAATCTGTCACGAGGATTTACATTAACAGACCATTTTAGTTTATCATATAGATATTTAGGTGTTTTGGTTTTAACCATATCAAACAGTAGACAAGCCAACATTTGTTCCTGTCTGTAGCACATCTTTAACATATTTGCAGTATTTAGATATGGAGTGACATGCGTTCTAGGTGGTATGCAGAAACAATATCTGGCGTATGCGATTTGCACCATCTGAATAAGTTTTTGTGTTCTTGCCAGGAGGCAAGGACCGAACGCATTTATACAGTAACCCAGCTTAGACAAAATTAATGACTCACATAATCGAATCCGAATCTCAGTACTAATAAAATTGCGAATATTATACAGACCTTTTAAACGGTAAAAGCAGTTACGGACTGTTTCAGCAACATGTTTTTCAAAGCGTTGCTTACTGTCCACCAGAATGCCCAGACTACGAGCCTCATCAACTCTCCGAATGGGTTCACCAGATATAATGGGACCACCTAGCAATACGATCTAAGTCTTGATTCAGTTGCTCAGTTGCACGTACTGTATCACACGGTTGGAACGAGATATATAGCTGTAAGTCATCAGCATACAAATGATACTTGCAATTTGAGATCGAATGGACAAGATCAGCAGTGTACAGTATAAACAATAGTGGGCCCAGAATGGAGCCCTGTGGGACGCCTCTCTCAATGTTCATGGGGTGAGACAATTTAATATCACCATTCAGTTTAAAGGTTTTTACTTATTGTGACCGTTCTGTGAACTATTGCAAACCATTTGACACCACTACAATTAGTTCCATAATAACTAAATTCAGTTAGTAAGAAAGGAACATTTATACTGTCAAATGCTCGTGAGAAATCCAACAATACTAGGTATGTGCTGTATAGTCCTGCGGTTTGAGTGACGTTTTTCACATCCGCTCTTACGAAAATTGTTTGACTAGGGTCGTATTATTTGTTTTGTGCTCACAATAACAATTCCAATGAGCCTAACACAGCCTTTACAAATATTAAAAATTGCTTATTTTCCTTTATTTAATTACTTTTAACGAGTAATTACTAGTATGGCATAAGTGGCACCACCCTATTTGAAAAGTATTTCCTATAGATACTACTTACATCTAGTACGCCTGTCAAACAAAATACTTCCTATCGCCTCAATGGCTATCCGTTTAGTGTCTAGTAGAAAAATTTACTTGTGAACTGAATGGTCCATATTTTACCCGTTTTCAGTTTTCAATGAAATACTGTAAAAAAATATTTGGTCCGTGAATGTTTCGTAGATATTTGTTTTTAAGCATTTATATATATATATATACTTTATTGCATAAACACAAAAGAAATGTAATTTACAAATATAGTGTGCAAGGGCGAACTTATCTCTATGAAGAGATATCTTCCAGCCAACCCAATGGTAGTAAGAGAAAGTGAATAATTTTGAGGGGACAAGAAAATGCAACATTAACAGACACTAGTAACACAAAGAATTAAACAAAAATAAAAATACTTACATACCTATACATAGAATAAATACCTAACGTATATTACTATCTTAAATAAACATACATATATACTAAACAATATATTGATACATACATATACGAATAAACTACATAAATACATACATCAAAATTGTTCAGATAAGAAGTGCTCTTTTAATCTTTTCTTAAGGACATTCACTGAGGGACTTTCTTGAATTGTCTTAGGCAGTTTATTCCACAGTTGTGCAGCTTTTACAGAAAAGGAGTTGAAGAAGAACTTGGTATTCGCACTAGGCAACTCCAGCACCTTAATGATGCAGGCGCGCCTAGGGCGGGGATCTGGAGGAAGGTGTTGGAAACGGGAGCGGAGATAGTCAGGAGCATTTGTGTACATCTGAGTCCCAATAATCCTGCTATGGGCTATTGGCCAGATGGGTGGGTTTTAAGTATCTTCGCTTATGTCAAAAAAATATGTCTATCTATTGCCTAACCTAAGACTACCAACAAATAAAAAAAAATACCCATTAGTTTAATAAAACATTAGGTATTAGACTGTTGAAGTTATGAATTATGCATAATAAGATTATATTAATGATCGTACAGGAAGTTTAGAGTTATTACGTCTATTTCTTATCAAAAAGCCGGTTTATGCTGCTATACAAGTTTCGTAGAAGAGGATCCAACTACTTTATTTTGCGTAACAATAATAATTCATTTTATTAAAATTTTACAAAAAAATAATCTATTAATAAATACATTGTTGCTTCCGAGTTAATTATATTAGTTTATATTGAATGATGATTGATGACTTTTCCTCCCAAAGTGGTATTTAAATCACTACAAAAGATAAAAAAAAATCTATACGAATAATAACTCTAAACATGCAAATATTAATATACCTGTAGGTATCTATAACACACTTTATTATGAAAACAATAAGTACTACAAATAGAACACGGTTTAAAAATAAACTTGAGTTTGACTTTAAAACCCAACAGATTAGTCTTTGCACAGTTTTAAGTTTCGACTTTGAACGCACAAATTATTTATTAGAAACGCGTATGAGTTTGCGGACTTGATACAGACATTTTTGTTTTGTTATGGTCTAAGTTAATTTAATAGTAAATACATCTATCATCTACCCAACAACACGTTTTACACAGATTTAAGTTCAGACTTTGAACGCGCAAATTAGTAGTATAATAAACGTACAAAGTTATTACATCGGACGCGTATGAGTTGTTTTCGAACTTTGTATAGCAATTTATTTTTTGTTGTGCGAAATTATGACCTAAGTTCACATAATAGTAAATAGTTCTATGGACTTTGACCAGTGAGGTAATATTTGAGAGTTTGAACTTCAGTTTCTTACGTAGGCTTTATAAAACATTGATGAACTTTGTAGCAACTGTACTTCAATGAAACGTCAATGAAGATAAAAAATCATTTGGATTAAAAAAAAATGAGATGTTCGTCTTTACAAATATAAAGTTTTTGTTTGATTTATTTATAGGAGATTGAGAACTTTGTTTGCCAATTTGTTTTAAATATAAAAATACTTGTCAGATATTACTTGCCCGGTGAGAATAGCGCAATCCCATTTCTCACCGAAGAAGCAGAAGAGAAGGAGGACAGTATCATCCCTTAATCAATACCGGGTGTAAGGGACAGCGTCCCGCAAACTGATAGGGGTTGCTCAGTCAACGATACTGAACAACTTCCACCAAGAAAATCTTTCAGGAAGTGAAAATATATGACACACTTTCTGAAAATTGGGTGCGCTGCGGTTACTATCCACGTACCAAGTGTGGCAAAAATTGATGGCATATACATACCCCCGATGGGGCGAGACCCCTGTCCTATAGTGAACTTTAGTACATATATACATATAATCACGCCTTTATTCCTAATGCCTAACAAAGGACGTTCCGCCACGTATGACCAAGTTTTGAGGGTTATTTAAGATAGATTTGTAGGTATATTGCTGTAGTAACAGGTTGTCAGCCCATTGCCTAAATTGCAATATACAGAAACTCTCGGATTTTAGCTAGCTAGCTAGCTAGCTTAGCTAGTTTTTACAGCATGCCCGAGAGGTTTTTTTTTTTAAAATACAATGTATAAACCGCTCACTCACCGATATCGATCGGGATGACATCTGTTGTCAGCTGGATCGCAACTGACACTTCATACGTGTCGTCCTCCAGTTTTCCGCGCACACGCAGTCCCTCACAGCGATGACGTCACGGGCTAAGGCACAACATCGATGACGTCACACGTCACACACTGTCACACACAATTCAGTCACTTTTTGCACTGAAACGGTTGAACTGCGAACTGTGAACTTCCTTTTCCGATATCGTTCGTCGGTCGTTGTCGGATTTTTTCGGTCAAATCTTGTTCGATCTTAGATTGGCTACCTAAGAAAAACAACTTGTTTAAAATCTTCGAAGCGGCGATTGGCGGAAATAACCTGAACAATTGTGTGTGAGAAATAAATTAACTTTTTCTACTATTCTTCAAACACTTATAATGTATGCTAACCTTGAGTTAATTTTAGGTATTTTTCAAGATTAGGCAGATCCTTGTCATAAACATTTAAACAAGATGTCAAGTGATTTACACATGACGTGGATAGGTACACAAATATCACAAAATTCATACACGAAGGAGGAAAATTTTTATTACGTTCATTTAGTGACAGACAGCTTATCTCCGCAGTTAACTCATAAAGACAAAGATTTGCAAAGAATATACTTATTTGTCATTTTACATTGAAGGTCAAAAGCTTGTCAAGTTAGAATACAAGTAAATGTACTTAAGGCCTTGTTTAAACTATGGTGTCCAATAAATTTAAAGAATGTTACTTATGTAACGTTTCAAGCCTCGTGATTTTATCATATTATGAGTCTTTTTCTAGATGAGTTATGGAAAATCGCCTCCTAACGAGTTGATTATAGTTCTAAATGAGTGTAGACGAAAAATCATTAATAACCAATTTTATTGACATTTAGATGCGAACAAACAGCTTTATATCAAGTTTATTTTATTGCTATGTAATGTATTTCTGTGTTTAATTTTCAGTTTTGATTTGATTAAATACCGCGTTGAGATGCGTTAATAATAATTATTTATCGCTACGAAACTGTCGACAATATTGATAGAATAGTTTACTGAAGGTTACTAATGAGATGAAGTTCTAGTTCACGGAGTTTTTTTCTGCATGCGCGAGTTGCGCCGGCGCAGCGATGATGTTTAAAGAGCACGTGACAGCGGAAAATTGCCCTCGCGGCCTCTACGTGAAACTACAGAAAATATTCACACAATCCCTTAAAAAGCAAACAATGTACTTAAAAGGTTTTCTTTTTTAAATTAACGTTGAAAATACGAAATAACACGGCCATTAGTTCCACTCTAGACGCGGTAAGAACAATATATCCGAGTTGACAGGGTAATTCAATAGTTATTTCCACCAATCTGTTCACTTTGTACACTTTAGTAGCAAGCCTTGTGTATCTCAGCCTGCATCTCCATAACAATGATTTCAGAACAATAAATGCAGATAGGTACCGAGTTTTCCGCAGCCTCTGAATATTCATGAACCAACGTGACACTACCACTTTGAAACTTTATTTTTTCAACACTAATCAACTGAAAATTTCAACTCACAGGAAACGAAGCGGCTCTTGCAATGTCAAGAGCGCCGAGCACGATAAGGGCAGCGATTGGTTTTATCACTCTCTGCCCTAGCGCATCAAGATAAGTGCATCTCGTTCGAACAATGATGTTAAAAAGTGTATAAGGAACTCCCGATAAGGCACAAAACGTTCACGATATGGGGCGGAGGTGTACCTGTGTGAACCGCGCGCGTCTAGCCGGCGCGGTGCCCCACGCACGAATGCCGTACGCTGCCATTGTTTACGATGATAATTACATTTTCGTTTCGATCGAGTTTGCGGCGAAGCACGGAGCGCGAAGGCTTCGTCGCGGAAAATCTGGCGGCTGTCCAGCGCACCGGCACGGACTATCGACTGCTGATATCGAATCAGGGCTGTCACTATGCTTCAACTTGAATCTTGTATCGGGTGATTATGTTAAAGATCATTGCGGAAATTCTGGCGGCTGTCCAGCGCGGCGGCACGGGCTATCGACTGTTGATATAGAATCGGGGCTGTCACTGTACTTGAACTTGGATCTTATATCGGGTGATTTATGTCAAAGACCATCGTAGAACATCTGGCGGCTGCCCAGCGCACCAGCACGGACTATCGACTGTTGATATCGAATCAGGGCTGTCATTATACTTGAACTTGGATCTTGTATCGGGTAGTTTATGTCAAAGATCATCGTGGAAAATTTGGCGGCTGTCCAGCGCACCGGCACGGACTATCGACTGTTGATATCGAATCAGGGCTGTCACTGTCTGTTCTTGAACTTTGTTCTAGCATCGGTCGACATTATGAATTCTGGCTGCTGCCCAGCGCAGCGACATGGACTGTTGATTGTTGATATCGAATCAGGGCTGTCATTGTACTTTTAACTTTTTACCTTCATCAGAGAAAATTTGGAGGGTGTCCAGCGCAGCAGCACGGACTATCGACTGTTGGCTGTTGTTATCGAATCAAGGCTGTCACTGTACTTGAACTTGCGCTGGCAGTATTTGGAATTGGAATCTTGGTCGTGGAAAATCTAGCGCCAGTTCATCAAAGTCAGGCGCGTGTTCAAGGCAGAGCTATCCACTGTTGATATCAAATCAGGACTGGCAGTACTTGCACTTGGTACCAGTAGGTACTATCCGTTGACATTACACAAAATTTCCGCTCTTATCACTTAATACGGTTAAAAAGAAATGGTTTCCATGCTAGACTGGTAGCGGGATAAAATCATAAAATGTGCCATATGCATTTCCTCCCGGGCGAGCTTTAAAAACCAGCTAAGGGATCCGAGGGTTTCAGTATATTGCAACTTAGGCGATGGGCCCTCAATCTGTCACTACAGCAATATAAACACAAATCTATTTTAAATAACCATCAAAACTTGTTTAGACGTAGCGGAACGACTTTTCCTTAGGTCGTTTACACTCTTCCTACCCCATCATCCCTGATCATCAAGTCGTATGTCATATACTTCGTTGGATCCTATATAGTAGTTTTTCTGATGAAGGCGTGATTATAATAATTATGTACCTATGAGTGGCAATAGAAAATTGCAGTGATCGTAAGTTGACTTGTAGGTTGTATTGCTTTATTTTCATTTACTTTTATTTTTTTATGCACCTTTCGATTTTCATTTTCACAAATTTAATTAATTATGAGTCCTGTACAGGGTCTGTAATAGAGATTTTTTTAAATATTTTATCAAGCAAGTAATTAATATTTCTGTAAAAACTAGTTTCTCGTGTTGAGATGTGTTTTCATTTTAAATATTTAATTTCTATCTTGTGTCAACCCTAGCCAACCAATCACATCTTTCCATATTCGGCACCTGATTAGCTTCGTATTAGGATTGAGGACTTCCGCGCGCTGTTTTGACTTATGGCCTGCGTGCAAAGTAATATCAATATAGAGTTAGTCAATGTGGTCGCTAATCTCACTCACGTGGTCTAACAATCGAGTGGGTTTTAGAGTCGACATCTGACCATATGAACCCTATAGTATTTCCAACTCAGTTTTAGAATAAAAATTAAAAAAGTTTCATGTGAAACTTTAATAAAAGATCTTGTTTCTAAAATAAATTATACTATTAGATATTATGTAATTAAATAGTCGTTTTAGTATTTATAACATTTATTTTTGAAATGTGTTTTTGAATAAAAAGACATGAAACTTTGTTAACCTTTATTCTGACACTGAGTTGGAAATACTATAGTGTCAGAGTTTATGAACAGTCGCATTCCACAGCTAATATGCCTTTGACATGGTTTGTGTAACGTCCACTGTGGTCTATAATATAGAGGAGAGGCTTTATTGCGAATCTCAATTGAAATTTTGTCAAAAATCATTACCATTTAATAAACCACAAGATGCATAGCTACTAATTATGTTTAATTTGTTAGTACAAAATCAATTCAATACAAATTATTTGTCAACTTAAAAACCTGCCGTTGGCTCCTTCCTTAGCCTTTGCAGCAGAAACGCCCCAGCGCGGTTGTCGCAACCTCTCTCCCGAAGGCGGAGCCCAATTTCTCTAAGGAATGACATCCATTCCGATTCCTAACAACCTAAAGTCTCCACTGCCAGGAGAACAAAGTAATATTAGCCCTCCAGTTCCGTATAGTTGGTGCGTTTTTAGCTGCTGCAGTTTCAGCTGCAGAGGCGGATGACCGTACGGTGTTACCCAGGTGGAAGGCGTAAAATGTGTATGAATAACCCTAGTCTTGACTCTAGTTAAAAGTTAAGACTGTACTTCTAGACTGTAGAGATGTCTATTATGAAGTTAATGTGTATTTTTTTAACTTATCTATTAACACATAACGGATTGGCAGACGTCCACAGCCCATGATGGTTGATAAATCAAGAAAGACGTGTGCATCATATTTATGTGCTATAAAAAACCATGGACGTAAAAGAACTTTGAGCTTGTCATTTCATTTCACTAAATAATATAAAAACGTCTTCGGGGTAACGAAATTATTAAATATTTACTAATTCAATATCTATCAAACTTTTATTTTCACATGGAAAATAATAAATACATACATACATAAATCACGCCTTTATCCCTTACGGGGTAGGCAGAGCGTTTAACGCCTCGTAAAAGGCGCTTTCGCCACGTCTGACAAAAAATTGAGGGCAGTTTTAGATTGTATTATGTATTGCTATAGTGACAGGTTGTCAGCCCATCGCCTAAATTACAATACACTGTAACCCTCGAGTCCCTTTTGCTGACTTCAGCAGCATGCCCGGGAGGAAGGGCAGCTGGAACATTCTATGTTTTTCTATCTCTCCCAGTCCAGCATGGAAGTAATAAATAGGTAGATTACCAAACAATCATACTGACACACTGAGCTGAGCTTCTTTCGCATTTATAATAATTATGGATAGTATTGATTTTTAAAACACGAGAAACAAAAAAATATAATTACGTAGGTTTTTTTTTAAGAATGGTAATGATCGACGTAGTTCAATGATAAAACACAATAGAAAATCTTTACGTTCATTAACCACAAAATCAGATGAATAACTTTTTTCTTTGATTGTGGCAAATGTATGCCAGTCAAAAAATATAACCATTTGAAAAGTATAATAAAATTTAAAAATAATATAATTTTTTACCATTTCAAATACTTTGAGAGTTGGAGAGGCTAAAATAAAAAACAAAAATCGGGTTTTTTTATAGGTTAGCTTTACGTTCTAGTGCAAGGCATCTCATGGTGAAAGAGATAGAGTTGTCAACTATTAGCTGTTCGCAAGTAAAAGCTTGACTAAGAGATAACTACGCGTTTTTTTAAAGAATTCGATTTACGACCCAACCAACATGTGTAAAAAATACCGACGTTAATGATTAAGTGCAAGTTATTATAGAACACAAAAGCAATACACTTGTATACATGCCAAAAAACATTGTGTAAATATCTAATCTATCTATCTAATTTAACGGCACAGCAAGTCATAGTCGGTACAAACATTAGCAAAAACCACTGTGAGAAATACAAGACCAGTGAAAAAATGGTCTGTTTTTTCTAGTGCCAAAAGATGTGGTCCAAACTTGACCTGAAGTCACGTGTATATGCGCACGAGTGCGCGTCTGCCGTCTGACTTAGATGGGAACCTAAACTCGTTTTAAATGGTCTTGGTTGAAAAAACAGACGCATGACAGTACTGTCAATGAGCGTATTCAATATGTGCACATGTATCATGTTAATTCTCATACTTATCGGGAGGTACAAAGCTACTGGGAGCTATTAAACCACGACTACAATACATGCTGGACTGGGAGCGAGAGAAAAACATAGAATGTGCCAGCTGCATTTCCTCCCGGGCGATGAGCTGACAACCTGTCACTACAGCAATATATTTATTTATTTATTTATTTAACAATTTATTGTACACAAAAAACATCATAAACACAGGACAAGTCTATCATAAATAACCCTCAAAACTTTGTCAGACGTGGCGGAACGACTTTTGTTTAGGTCGTTTACGCTCTGCCTACTTCATTAGGGATAAAGGCGTGATTATATGTATGTATGTACAATAAAAATGTTAATTAAATAAAAATGTAGAGGGAACCGAGATTTATTTCAAACAACTATTACTACATAAATACACGTTTGTATTTGAAAAGCCAAACAGGGATTTCCATAAAACTGCAAAAAATATTATAATTTATAATGCTTTGTCTATCCCAAAGACTTCAACGCGTAGGATTCTTAATTATGTATGAATGCGACAATTTAAGTTTAACAAATTTATTTACAATTCACATTGTAGTTTTATATAAAACTGTTAATCTTATCAGTTTCTGTGAAACGAAATTTAGTAGGTAGTTAAACCTGAATGGATAAAATGACTAAACAGTCTAATAAAAGAAGACAGAAAGCCGAAGGTGTCTTCTAATGACCAAGTTACACGACATTTGCAAAAAAAAACTTGTTAGGATCATGCAAAGTCGTGACACTGGAATTACAGACAATGCCGACAGTTTATAATTTATATTAAAGGGTATACTTTGCAGAATATCTATTGAAAATTTGAGGTAAATAATATTTTTTATTCTTTTATCAAGTGGGTTATGGCGTTGATGAACGAAACGACGAATTCTGATGAATATGTTTCTAAACCACCTAATAACATAGCTATAGGCCTTTGACATGGTTTGTGTAACAACTTCAATGAATATTGTTTTAATTGTTATAACCAAACTAAGAAAAACTTTAAATTATACAAATACAAATTAACAAATATCGAATCGAACCCACGATCTCTAGATCGCAGCCCAAAACTCAGACTACTAAACCACAGAGGACGTCATGCCATAGGCAGTATCTATCTATCATATAGTTGACTCAAATGATTTACGAGTGTCATAAAAAACATCTAGTGCGTGTTTGTGTAGGTAAATAATACTTTGCCTCCTCGCACAATATTACATTTTTTTTTATCAAATAAAAGTTGTACAATGCTATTAAATATATATTCTCCCAAACTTCGTAAAAGTTTATCGGGAGATCAGTTGCTCTGCGCAATACAACTTACTTATACTAAAACATTAAAAACTAACTTAATTATTATGCTAATTTGAATTTCAAAATACATAAATATATATATATTTTTAAATAATATATATATATATATTTTATATTAAAATAATAGTAATAACACTTCTAGGCCCGTAATTATAATTAACTCTTAAGAGTGACAGCGGGTTTGAGTTTGTATCAGAAATGTAATTTCTGTACAAAACAGCCTGTCAGATCTAAACTTAATATTGCTTTCAATTTTGAGATCGCTTTATAAATACGAGCCTTATAGCTACTTACTTGCGTATTTTTTCACGTTATTTGCTTAAGTCTTTTTTGCTTAACAAGAGTACATACTTAAGACATGATAAATAACTTAAGGGCAGGGGCAGGGTCGACGAACGTCACACGCGTTTAAAAACATAATATAAATAAATACCACAATTAGGAGTATGTTTGTTCGGACAAAAGATGACTCTGAGCCTTGGTCTGTCAATTTACTTGAGTACATTGTTAATAATTTACTTTAACTGTACTACTTGTTAATCGCTAAACCAATACACAACCGAGTAAATAATTGACAAGAGTTACAATGAGTAATATATATTTGTTAGTTTATAAACATGTACATATAATCACGCCTTTATCCCTAATGGTGTTGTATACCCGCGTAAACGATCTAAACAAAGGTCGTTCCGCCACGTCTCACAAAGTTTTGAGGGTTATTTAAGATGGATTTGAACATAGGTATATTGCTGTAGAGACAGGCTGTTAGCCCGTCGCCTACATTGCTATACACTGAAATCCTCGGTTCCCTTAGCTGGCTTTTACAGCATGCCCAGGGGGAATGCAGCTGGCATATTCTATGTTTTTCTCTCGCTCCTTGTCCAGCATGGAATAAAATATGTAAATACATACCTAAGTAAAAACCAGGGTTTAACTAACTGTGCTAACAACATATGACATCTATAACCCTATTAGTATAGAATGAAAAACTAAGGTATTTAATTATTTCTAGATATGTATTAGTATATTTTAGTGAAATATTTATTTAATAGTGTGTAAATATTGTCTAAGTATTATATATAGTAATATGCACTATCCCGCTTTCTGCTTGTACAATTTTTATACCCAAAGGTTGCCTGGTAGAAATTGCTGCTTTAGCAATAAGGCCGCCTATATTGTACTGTCATGTTTGTTCCTTTTTATTTCTGTTGTATGTGTTTCTTTGTGCAATAAAGAATTTTGTATTGTATTGTAATTCAAGACTCGTAGCGTATTAATACGGAAAACGATAAACATTGTATGCACAGATGTTTTTTTTTTTAAACTTCACTGTCACTGCACATGAATAAGATGGACGGATAGTCTCTTGCTTGACTATTTTGTAGATCAGTGATTATTAAGGGACGTATTTATAATCAGCTGTCATGAGTGACAGCGAGTTTGAGTTCTTATCAGAAATGTGATTTCAGTACAAACTGGCCTGCCAAATCCATACTTAATATAGGTCTCAAGTTTGCTCATAAATACGAGCCTAAGACAGAAAGGATGATAAAGTAAACTCTCCCAGAAGCTTTAAGGGCACTAAAATTTTCAAACTCCAACGTGCCACAGTAGGTAAGCTAAGTATTTTTTTACCACAACGTCTTTCAACTTGACCTTAACTGCATTCGAATCGTTCTCTTGACTTTGGGTTTGGTTGGATAGAACGACTCGTCTCCATTTCATTGCAAAACTAATGGCTTGCTACTGTTATTGTAAGGCCATTAGAAACACTAACTGGAAATACCGGGTGTAAGGGACAGCATACCATAAACTGATAGGGGTTATTCATTCAATGAAAATGAATACCTTACTTGCACTAGTAAATTCTTTCAGGAAATAATAAAAATCCCTTTCCTATACAAAATTACATCTTCGATCAGACAATTTGTAAGGACAATTTTATTTTTCGTTTCCTGAAAGTATTAAATTATTCAGTCAATTTATCAGCAACCCCCATCAGTTTACATAAGCTGTCCCTTACACCCGTTAAATATAGCTGCGATTCATGTAAGCTTTTTTACTATGTTTTAGATACAAACCGGAAATATAATAATAATATATTTTATTTAAATATTTTCAACTTCACCTTAACTGCACTTTAAATCGTTCTCTTGACTTTGGGTTTGGTTGGATAGAACGACTGGTCTCCATTTCAATGCAACACTAATGGCTTGCTACTGTTATTGCAATTCTATTAGAAACACTAACTGGAAATGACGGGACTGGAAGCGACAGCTGCATACCATAAACGGGGTTACTCAGTCAATGAAACTGAATACAGAACTACACCAGGAAATTCTTTCAGAAAATAATAAAAATCACTTTCCTATACAAAATTACTACTTCGATCAGACAATTTGTATGGAAAAGACATTTTATTTTTCGTTTCCTGAAAGTACTAAATTGTTCAGTTCAGTTCATCAGCAAGCCCCATCAGTTTACATAAGCTGTCCCTTACACCCGTTAAATTTAGCTTTTTTTTTCATTTTTTTAATATTTGATAGGCAATCATTTGTCCGCCATCTCACGTGATGGTAAGTGATGATGTAGACTATGATGGAGCATGATTGCCTAGAAAATGCCTGTTCACTCTCGCCTTGAAAAGGCCCAGGTTATAACGTTCCGGAAATAGATCCGCAGGCAGGGAGTTCCACACTTTGGCCGTTCGCATTAAAAATGTAGAAGCGTACCGCTTTGTGCGAAAACTTGGAATGTCGACAACATAAGGGTGGAATCCCAACCGGCGTCTCGTACCCCGGAGATGGAATGGGGAGGGGGGTATCAGGTCATGAAGCGATGCTGCACATTCTCCGAAATGTATCCTGTAGAATACAGACAAGCAAGCTACTTTGCGACGATGTTCGAGGCTCTGCAGCTTTTCTTCTACCAGTGACGGGTCGGCAATGAGCTTCTTGGCGCGTTTTTCAATAGAATCCAAGGTTGCCAGTTGGTATTTGGCAGATCCGTCCCAAAGGTGGCAGCAATACTCCATACACGATCGGACTTGAGCTTGGTAGAGCTGTAGTAGCTGTCCCGGTGTGAAGTATCGCCTAACATTTGAGAGAATACCAAGTTTTTTGGCTGCAGTCGAAGCCAAGGATTCTATATATCGTCCAAAGTTCAGGTCCGACGTAAGGCTCATACCAAGAAGTTCGAGGTGATCGGAAATTGGAACGGATACATTTCGGAAAGTGGGAGTTAGATTGAAGGGACTCAATTTAGTCGAGAATAGACAGGCCTGTGTCTTAGATGCATTAAACTTCACCAGGTTGGCATCACCCCATTCGGAGATTGCCTTAAGTGTTAAATTTAAATGATCTACTACGGACTCTCGACAAGACTGAATAGCTTCCTTGCTGGGCTTTGCACGGGACAAATATCTACCGACAACCGTACTGTCGTCTGCATACCCAAAGGTGTCGGGTGTCAGCATATCGTTGATATGCAGCAGAAATAGAGTTGCGGAAAGTACAGATCCTTGAGGGACCCCGGCATCAATTGCCTGATGAACAGAGGAGCGGCCTTCTAAGACTACCCGTATCGATCGTCCTCTCAAGAAATCTGTGATCCAGTTGCAAAGTCCATCAGGGAGCCCATAAGCGGGAAGCTTGTTAATAAGGCTGCCATGCCAGACCCTGTCAAATGCCTTAGATATATCCAGAGACACAGCGAGAGCTTCACCGTGTCTCTCGATAGCCTCGCTCCATAAGTGGGTGGCATGCACCAGGAGGTCACCCGTCGACCGCCCACGGCGGAAGCCATACTGTTGGTCGCTGAGGAGATCATTATCCTCCAGGTAAGCCAGGAGCCGATTATTGAGCACACGCTCCATACTCTTACAGAGTATAGAGGTTACCGATATAGGTCTATAATTGAAAGGGTCCGAACGGCTGCCCTTTTTGGGCACAGGTTGCACGTTTGCAAGCTTCCACGACTGGGGGACTACACCAGTCTCCAGTGAGAGTCGGAACAGACGCGTCAATATCGGAGACAACTCTGGCGCACAGTTACGTAGGACTATTGCAGGGATTCCATCTGGTCCACTTGCTTTATTCACGTCAAGGTTTCGCAGGGTTTTTAGTACCTCTTTTTGGTAAATGCGAATGGCTGGCATAGTACAACCAACATGAGGTAAGCTGGGTGGAACTCTAGCTGCGATCAATGTAAACTTTCTTACAATGTTTTAGATACAATCATAAAATAAATACTTTTCAACTGGACCTTAACTGCATTCAAATTGTTCTTTGGGTTTGGTTGGATAGAACAACTCGTCTCCATTTCATTGCAACACTAATGGATTGCTGGCTTTATTGTAAGGCCATTAGAAACACTAACTGGAAATATATTAGCTGCAATTGTTGGTAACTTTGCAGAGAAATTCTTAAGAAGCACTATTTTGCCAAAAGTGATTAAATAAATATTTAAAGGCAATTAAAACGATATTAGGTTTTTGACTAGACTAATTAAAATTAGCTATTGTTTTAGTTTTAAATTGAACCCAGTAATAGAAAATTTAATTGTTTATTTTAATCTTATTTATTTTAAAGTCTCCTAAAAAACCGAAACACTAAATTAGCGGGAAAGACCGAAAAATATGGAAATAAAGAACATACAAAGTAGGAAAGTAGAACTTGCTAAATCATCAACTCTTTATCGCTGAGACTTGAGTCCATACACAACCACACACACATAATCACGCCCTAATGGGGTAGGCAGAGCGTAAACGACCTAAACAAAGGTAGTTTCGCCACGTCAGACAAAGTTTTAAGGGGTAATTTAAGATAGATTTGTAGGTATATTGCTGTAGTGATAGGTTGTCAGCCCATTGCCTAAATTACAATATACTAAAACCCTCGGATCCCTTAGCTAAGCCTGCTCCAAATAAAGAAAAAGAATGTAGGTACTCCTAACATGAAAGACACACCTCACAACAATATTCTTAAGACGCACAAACAGATAGCAGGCTGGCTTCTGTTCCGCGCCGCTACTCCATATAACCGACCTTATCCTGTTTCGAACCACATATTAAACGAAATTGGTACAGTTCACTGGTAAACACAATTGGATTGTCACGAGAAACTCTATGGTCCAAAGTTCAAATAAATATTTGTTCACATTTTTTCATTAATTTGGTATTAAAAATATTGATATTTGACTGTCAAATGGTATCAAACAACCGATTTCTGAAACGATGATCACTATCATAATTGTCAAAAATCATTTTACGATAAAAACTAATCTTTTACAAGATATATTTTTTTACTCTATTATATTATTTTACTATATAAAAGATTTGTATAATATGGTATAAATACCAAAGCAACGTCCGACCGTCAGACGAAAATACAAATAGGTATTATAAAGTTTCAGAAGACATACTACATACATTCATACATATAATCACGCCTATATCTCTAATGGGGTAGGTAGAGCAGAAGGCATACTCACTATATTGCATTAGGAAAATTCAAATGAATTATCATGTTAATACTTTTTTATTTGCATAACAAGTGTTCACATCATATGCTGCTGACTGTACCCACCTCATGACGCCAACAGTCACTTTATTACAGTCGTTCAACAAATTATAATAATTGTATTCCCACGAGATGGCGTGATTTGTGGTGAAAAATGTATTTCTGGAATTCGCTGGTCATGTCGTGATGCATGTGCGATGTGCGTTTTCCGTTTATGGACGTCAACTTCGTACCTATTTATCTACACAGAAAATTATTAATTATTTCTTTCTTTTATGGACGTTAACTTTGTACCTATATATATCTACGCAGAAAGTTATTAATTAATTCTTTCTTTTATGGACGTCAACTTCGTACCTATATATATATATATAATAATTTTATGCGTATATATATATATATATATATATACGCATAAAATTATTAATTATAATTCTTTCTTTTATGGACGTCAACTTCGTACCTATTTATCTACACAGAAAATTATTATTACTTCTTTCTTTTATGGACGTCAACTTCGTAACTATTTATCTATACAGAAAATTATTAATTATTTCTTTCTTTTATGGACGTCAACTTCCTACCTATTTATCTACACAGAAAATTATTATTACTTCTTTCTTTTATGGACGTCAACTTCGTACCTATATATCTACGCAGAAAATTATTAATTACTTCTTTCTTTTATGGACGTCAACTTCGTACCTAAATATCTACGCAGAAAATTATTAATTACTTCTTTTTTTTATGGACGTCAACTTCGTACCTATATATCTACGCAGTAAATTATTAATTACTTCTTTCTTTTATGGACGACAACTTCGTACCTATTTACCTACGTAGAAAATAATTAATTGGAAAAAACTTTATTGAAACCCATAAAAATAATCAATTACTTCTTTCTTTTATGGACGTCGACTTCGTACCTATATATCTACGCAGAAAATTATTAATTAATTCTTTCTTTTATGGACGTCAACTTCGTATCTTTATATCTACGCAGAAAATGATTGATTAATTCTTTCTTTTATGGACGTCAACTCTGTACCTATTTACCTACGCAGAAAATAATTAATTACTTCTTTCTTTTATGGACGTAAACTTCCTAACTATTTATCTACGCAGAAAATTATTATTACTTCTTTCTTTTATGGACGTCAACTTCGTACCTATATATCTACGCAGAAAATTATTAATTAATTATTTCTTTTATGGACGTCAACTTCGTACCTATATATCTACGCAGAAAATGATTGATTAATTCTTTCTTTTATAGACATCAACTTCGTACCTATTTACCTACGCAGAAAATAATTAATTACTTCTTTCTTTTATGGACGTAAACTTCGTAACTATTTATCTACGCAGAAAATTATTATTACTTCTTTCTTTTATGGACGTCAACTTCGTACCTATTTATCTATACAGAAAATTATTAATTACTTCTTGCTTTTATGGACGTAAAATTCGTAACTATTTATCTATACAGAAAATTATTAATTACTTCTTTCTTTAATGGACGTCAACTTCCTACCTATTTATCTATACAGAAAATTTATTAATTACTTCTTTCTTTTATGGACGTCAACTTCGTACTTATTTATCTACGCAGAAAAATATTATTGCTTCTTTCTTTTATGGACGTCAACTTCGTTCCTATTTATCTATACAGAAAATTATTAATTACTTATTTCTTTTATGGACGTCAACTTTGTACATATTTATCTACGCAGAAAATTATTAATTAATTCTTTCTTTTATGGACGTCAACTTCGTAACTGTTTATCTATACAGAAAACTATTATTACTTCTTTCTTTTATGGACGTCAACTTCGTTCCTATTTATCTATACAGAAAGTTATAAATTACTTCTTTCTTTTATGGACGTCAATTTCGTAACTGTTTATCTATACAGAAAATTATTAATTATTTTTTTCTTTTACGTTTATCTATAGAGAAAATTTAAAAGTGTTTAAAAATCTCACAGGATGTCAACATAACTGAGATTCTCATAGGTAACCAAAACATGAATTGAAATAGTATGAGAAAGAAATTTGGCTAAACACTGTAAAAATTAAAATCAGGTCATATACTTAGCATAGAGAATAAAGCCTTGACTCATATTTAACCGACTAACTGCAAAATAATTTAGCTTGTCCGTCTCCCATTTATCATCACTACATAGTATAAAACAAAGTCGCTTTCTCTGTCCCTATATCCCTATGTATGCATAAATCTTTAAAACTACGCAACAGATTTTGTTGCGGTTTGTTTTAATGGATAGAGTGATTCAAGAGCAAGGTTTATATGTATAGAACATGCATAATACAGTAGAGATACACTGATAATTTCCGTGCGAAGCCGAAACGGGTCGCTAGTTTGCCACGTCTGACAAAGTTTGGAGGGTTATTTAAGATAGATTGGTAGTTATAATGCTGTAGTGATAGGTTGTCAGCCCATCGTCTAATTACTTATCTGGTTTTTACAGCATGCCTAGGAGGAAATGCAGCTGGCACATTCTATCCTTTTCTCACGCTCCCAGGCCAGCATGGAAGATCAGGATCAGATAAGGGAACTAAATCCCCTTTAAATCGAGTAATAACACGTTGTCTGCCAATTCAAATGTGTGTATATGTTTTAATGCATTTAACGCATTTAGTCAATCACTTGACTTAATAACCTTCATGCAACACATTACGGTGACTATAGTAGCTAAGTGGCGCCCCCATCAGTAAAAAAACATAACTCACTAAAAACACAACGAATCGAAAATCCGGTCCAACAGACTCAAGTAATAGTTATAAAGATAATTTAGAACCTTATAAATTAGAGATTCCTAGTTCGCTGTAGTATCAGGAAGAAAAACTTATAAGTAAGGTTCTAAATTCGTACTCATCTCCCATCTCCCTAGCCTTATCCCGTATCTCACGGGGTCGGCTTCCTAATCTAGGGGATTGAACGAGGGTACTGGTTTTTACACAGAGCGACTGCCATCTGACCTCCGCAACCCAGAAGGGAAACCAGACCCAATCCTAGATTAGGTCACAGTTTTCAAGCCGCCAATGCTTAGCACTGGCCTCTGATATGGCTTAACGACTAATATCTACGGTATTAAACGATATTAACCGGGACCAACGGCTTAACGTGCCTTCCGAAGCACGGAAAAAGCACCGAATAAACGTACATATGAAATTCGAAAACCGAAAAACACATTGGTACGTGGTGACTGGTGGGGTTCGAACCACGACCTCCCGCTCAGGAGGCAGCGGCCCTATCCACTACACCATCGGGCTCTAAATTCGTACTATGAATTGCAAATTTTCATACATACATAAATACAGATGATCACACGTTTATTCCTAATGGGGTTCCAAATTATCTTAATAACTAATACTTGAGTTTGTTGGACCGGTTTTTCGATTCATTGCGATTTTAGTGAATTATGTTTTTTTTACTGATGGGGGCGCCACTTAGCCCTATCGCCACCTTAACTTGGAAAACCCTATTACTCATACATTTAATAAGATTTTCTGATATCCATAAGCAAAGCATGATACAGAACTTATTATAGTTAGTATTCTAATTACTAGAGTTTATAATTAGATTTGTAATTAATAGAGAAATACTATTTAACAGTACACCTACAAAAAACGTTACCTACTATAAACCTATTCTGAGATTACTAGATAAAGATCTATCACTTTAATTGGACAATTTGTATGGAAAATATTTTTGTTTTTTAATTCTTTATTTGTTAGGATAAATAAAATCAGTCATCACAAACTTAAACTAAAATTTAAAAATACATAATCAATCAGTGCTATCTTAAACACTCGTCAAAAAGACCTCCCCGAATTGTACCGTGCGCAAAAGTCCCCATTACACTTGCCGCGTTTCCTAGCTTTTGTTTTACTTCCTGAAAGAAAATCCTGGTGAAAGTTGTTCAGTTTCGTTGACTGAGCAACCCCTATCAGTTTGCGGGACGCTGTCCCTTAAAGTCTGTAAGTTTTACATTAACATAAAATTAAAATTGGTATATAAAAAAAAAAACATTTTATAGGAGCTAAGCCTCGCATTTATAAAGCGATATCAAGATTAAGAGCAATATTAAGTTTGGATTTGACATTAGATTTTGTACTGAAATTACATTTCTGATACAAACTGAAAATCGCAGTCACACTTGAGAGCTGACTATAAATACGTGCCTTAGGTCTGGTCAATTTACTATATTGTGTCTTAATCTAATGTTAGTAAAAACTCGTTACTTGATGCTCTACGAAAGACTGAGCATAAAAATTGTAATAGCGTTTGCTTTATGAATCAAACAGGCGTTTAAAAATGACGTTCCTACTGTCACAATCTTTAATTTATTTGATACTAGCGACCCGCCCCGGCTTCGCACGGAAATCATAAGTGTTCTCTACTATATTATGCATGTGTTACACATATAAACCTTCCTCTTGAATCACTCTATCCATTAAAAGAAACCACATCAAAATCCGTTGCGAAGTTTTAAAGATCTAAGCATACATAAGGATATAGGGACAGAGAAAGCGACTTTGTTTTATACTATGTAGTGACTATAGTTATGTGTGACAAAGATATTTGATACACGCATAGTGGGTATTTCAGGGTTTATTCCTATAGGTAAATAATTATCACAAAGTTGTGTACTGAATTTACTTAAATAATCCAATAATTTTAAATATATTTTATACAATTTTAAAATATATTATAAAATGCTAGTTCTTTTAAATTGTATGATATACCAATAATACCAATATTAAATCTACCAGTCTACTGCTATTTGATATTGTAGCGCTCATAGATGGCGCCACATCAAGGAATAATAGTCCTGAAACGCGGTATCGAAGTTTTCTCGATTTGCATATATACAAAATCTATACAAGACAACTCGGACTTCGGTCCCCTGGTCAGAAAACCCGAACAGGTGGGTAATTATCCTTAGCTATAGCTTCATAGTTTCTAGTGTAACTGTGGGATTTCAAACGTCTACGGCGTAGCGCGTAGCGATAGTGCTACGACATAGAAAGATTTTTTTCTGGAGAATCACATCAAATAGGAGGAACTATGCTATAGAGCAGAGTATCTTACAACATTCTATGAAACTTGTAGGTTTAAATTAAACATTTTGATAGGAACAATAAAACCAATATTATACCTACCAGTCTACTGCTATTCGATATTGTAGCGCACATTGATGGCGTCACACAAAGAAACAACAGTCCTGAAACGCGGTATCGAAGTTTTCTCAGCGATGTGCATATATACATCTTCCAAACTAGTCCACTCGGATTCCGTTCCTACCTAGGCTTTTGTGAATATCATTAGTAGTAGGTTTTACGAGGGACCGCCTGGCTGGGTCCCAGAATATCATACTTGAAATTTACAACCTTTTATTTGTAGAGACTCTTTCAAAACTATGTTTGATCTTTTGTAATAATCATTATATTCATTTATTTATTGATATCAAACACAGTTGAACTACCGTGAACTACCGTGGCCGTTCCGGAAGTCCTCAAACAGGCATCGGAATTAGTTTGGCAGAAGTAAAGAGAAACATGGTCAGGTTAACATTTTCGGGTACCTCCAATGTGGACTGTGTTTGCGGTGCAGTGCAAACCATGGCACACTTAACATCGTGCCCGGCGTGCCCCACCACTTTCACGCCAGTGGATTTAATGGACGACAGTCAATCCGCAATACAAGTGGGTGCATTCTGGGCGGGTACGATGTAATTTGTCATGTGTCGTCGACACGCTAAGAAGAAGAAAAAACACAGTTACTTACGCGATAGCATTCATGTGGAGGGACTGTACCTGCAAACAAACAAACAAACAAATTTATCTAAATTTCCATTCAACATAATAAGATTATTAGCGTGCTGCGGAGGTCATACAAGAAAATGTAGAATTATTATTGATTCTGCAAATTATCATTTGCTCTTTGCAAAAACGTGATGCACGATTCCCAGTGTACTTTAAAAATAAACCTCATTTATTTTATAACTACGTATGTGCGGACGAAAACATGATTTGCCATTTTGCGTTCAATTGAATTGTTTACTTTGTAAATGCACATTAATGGGAAACATAAATATTATTGTTGGAATAAGCAGCACATGATATGATCGTCTCTCGGTTCTTCCATGCTGGCCTGGGAGCGAAAGAAAAACATTGAATGTGCCAGCTGCATTTGCTCTCGGACATGCTGTAGAACCCAGCTAAGGGTTCCGAGGGTTTCAGCATATTGTAATTTAGGCGGTAGGCTGACAACCTGTCACTACAGCAATATACCTACAATTCAAAACTTTTATCAGACGTGGCGGAACGACCTTTATTAAGGTCGTTTGCGCTCTGCGTAACCCATTAGGGATACAGGCGAGATTATATGTATGATATGATCCTGTATCTGTCTAAGAGCCAGTAGAGAAAGTCGCGTATGGAGAATTTTATTTCAAAAATGCTAAGCAGGAGTGTTTGTAATTTAAACTTGGGTGGATTTCTGTCAGCTGGTCAGTTTTCAGGCTATGACGTCATCAATATTTAGTATGGAAAATAAAAATCTATTCTTTAGAAATCCATCAAGTGGGACATCAAATGAAAGAACTCTGTGAGCTGAACCCAAAATTGTACCAAACCGTTACAATACAGCCAGCTGTTCCAAAATAAAAACGTTTTAAACTAGAATGTGTGAAATGTGGACGTATAAACGTTTTTTTCCTAGATTGTTTTCGTTAGATGATGCCATGTTGTTCCAATTTATATCCAGATGAGTTTTCTTGCACTTTTCAAAATAAATACGTGATATTTCTTCCATGCTGGCCTGGGAGCGAGAGTAAAACATGGAATATGCCAGCTGCATTTCCTCCCCGACATGCTGTAAAAACCAGCTAAGGGATCCGACGGTTCCAGTATATTGTAATGTAGGCGACATGCTGACAACCTGTCCCTAGAGCAATATATCTACAAATCTATCTAAAATAACCCTCAAAAGTTTGTCAGACGTGGCGGGACGACCTTTGTTTAGGTCGTTTACGCTCTGCCAACCCCATTAGGGATAAAGGCATGATTATATGTATGTATGTACGCGACTTTCCCTACAAGCTCTTAGACAGACACTGGATTAATAAACAAAGACCTGAAAATCATGCACGAAGACAAAAGCTGTTAATGTTTAGGTTGTTTCTGGTACATATCGGTAGCACACCATAGGCTAAGGGGGTATCCTAATGTAATCTTACAAACAAGCTATACAGGGTGTAAGGGACAGAGTCCCGCAAACTGATGGGGGATGCTCCGTCAACTATACTGAAAAACATTCACCAGGAGATGAAAAATAAATACTACTTTCCCAAACAAAATGACCACAACTCACACGAAAATGACTCGATCAGACAGTTTGTATGGAAAAGCAATTATTTTTTAACATACTGAAAGAATTTCCTGGTGATAGTTGTTCAATTTCGTTGACTGACCAACCCCTAACAGTTTGCGGGACACTGTCCCTTACACCCCGCATACATTAGGGATAGCTTGGTTGAAACATTTTTAAAGATATTTATTTTATTTTTATTATGGTTTATTTTTTGACACTATAAAATTACATTTTAAAAAAGGTTAATCGCCTAACTAGAATCCTAATTTGCATTTGTGGTTTAAAACTATTTATTGTTTTTCTGTGAAGCTTTAATTACAGAAGCACAGTTTTCCTATGAAACGATCAATAATTCATTACCATTTCTTTAAAGTAGTAGAAATATTTATCTAAACACGTAAATTATGTCTATTGACGTGAGTAAAGTTATAAATAAGTGCATAATTGACTAAGATGCTCTTATGAAGGTATATTATAATTAAATTATAAGACTAACGGCACCCGTATCGATCATTGTAAATAATTATAACCTATTGACTATAAATCGTGTTAATAAATCGATAAAACAGATTATATCGGTTAATTCACAGCTATTTCAAAAGGTAGATAAAGCAACAATGTAAAGTATGTTAAGCTTACTACAGCCAACACTTAAATTGTAAAATAAATATTGAAACAAAATAACAAGTTACACGTGATTTTGTCGAATACTATGATTTTGTTCCATGCTGGACTGAGAACCAAACAAAAAGCATAAAATGTGCCAGCTGCATTATTGGGCATGCTGTAAAAACTAACAGACCCGAGGTTTTCAGTATATTGTATTTTAGGCGATGGGCTGACAACCTGTCACTACAGCAATATACCTGCAAATATATCTGAAATTACTTCCATACTCAACTGGGAGAGATAGAAAAACATAAAATTTTCCAGCTGCTCTTCCTCCTGGACATGCTGTAGAAGTCAGCAAAAGGGATTCGAGGGCGACAGTGTATTGTAATTTAGGTGATGGGCTGACAACCTGTCACTAAAGCAGTACACATTACAATCAAAAATTGCCCTCAATTTTTGTCAGACGTGGCCAAAGCGTCTTAACAAGGCGATTTACACTCTGCCTACCCCATAAGGGATCAAGGCGTGATTAGCTGGTTTTTACAGCATTCCCAGGAGGAAATGCAGCTGGCACATTCTATGTTTTTCTTTCGCTCCCAGTCCAGCTTGGAAGAAATGTTAATACATACATACATGAAATCACACCTTTATTCCTAATGCGGTAGGCAAAGCAAAATCGACCAGAAACAAAGGTCGTACCGTTATGTCTAACAAGTTTAGAGGGTTATTACAGATGATTATGTATGTATATTGTTAATAGTGGTCGTTAAACAAACTATATCAAGGGCTAAGTAGTCTAAGTAGGTACGCTGTTTTAAGAATCTGATATTAAGATTCATCTATTCGTAATAATTACAATGAAAATCTGGTCGTTAGATAATACATAGCTATCTATCTAATCATCATTCTCCTAGCCTTATCCCGTATCTCACGGGGTCGGCTATCTAACGATTGGACGAGGGTACTGGTTTTTACACAGAGCGACTGCCATCTGACCTCCGCAACCCAGAAGGGAAAGCAGACCCAATCCTAGATTAGGTCAGAGTTTTCAAGCCGCCAATGCTTAGCACTGGCCTCTGACATGGCTTAACGACTAATATCTACGGTATTAAACGATATTAACCGGGACCAACGGCTTAACGTGCCTTCCGGACGGAAAAAGCGCCGAATTAACGTACATATGAAATTCGAAAACCGAAAAACACATTGGTACGTGGTGGGATTCGAACCACGACCTCCCTGCTCAGGAGGCAGCGGCCCTATCCACTGCACCATCGGGCTCCTAGCTCATAGCTATCTATCTAATAGAGGAAAAATACAACCTATTATTATTTAAAACTTAATTAGTAGGTACATTTTCAACAGTGCAACATCTAAATGTCACATTATGATTTCTAAATTGGTTCTATCTATTCATTATCTTCTTCGTCTTTTAACTGCCTCCGTGGTCTAGTGGCTAGTGCCATGGGCTCCCGATCCGGAGGTCCTGGGTTCGATTCCCAGGGGGTAAAACACAAAGTTGATATTTGAGAATTTATCACTTTGTGAATTTTTCCCCAGTTTGGGTAGGACATTGCAGGCTGAATCACGTGATTGTCCGAAAATAAAAAGATTTCGTGCTTCGGAGGGCACGTTAAGCCGTCGGTCCCGGTCGCTGTCTTTGATAGTGGTCGGTACACAAAACCATGTCAGAGGCCTGATAGTTGTGCTACTAGGCGGTTTAAAAACTCTGACACCAGGGTTCATCGGGTTCATAGACTCGATACCCACTCGACAGAAGAAGATCTTCTTCGTTTATCAAACTACGTATCTACTGATTTTGCTTGTACTAAAACCAGTTTAAACTAATCATTCTCAAGCAAGGAGACACCTGGCTTGATATTGCTTCAAATTAAAAATCTCGAGAAGCAATAAATTATTTTTTTTAATTCTTATTAAGTATCACTTTTTAGGTACAATATTTATGTCAGTAATATAATAAACCAGTTCGAGTAATACTAGTTTTTGCCCCGAGGTTTGACCCACGACATAATAAATTTCGCTATAAAATAAAATTATAATGATATGTTTTATTTCTTCAGATTAAAATTATCGTTCATCAATTATATCTAGTACAAAGTAACTTTAATCCTATGATACTATGTTTTACTTTGGAGGAGTAAGTCTCTATAACGCTCGAGTAAACACACATTTTGCATCACAGGGTGCCGTATTACTTATTTTAGGTATGTTTTTTATAAATGCATACATACATATAATCCCAAAATACATATAATCCATTGGAGCCCGATGGTGTAGTGGATAAGGCCGCTGCCACCTGAGCGGGTCGTGGTTCGAATCCCACCAGGTACTAATGTGTTTTTCGGTTTTCGAATTTCGTATGTACGTTTATTCGGTGCTTTTTCCGTGCTTCGGAAGGCACGTTAAGCCAATATCGTTTGACACCGTAGATATTAGTCGCTAAGCCATTTCAGAGGCCAGTACTAAGCATTGCCGGCTTGAAAACTCTGACCGAATCTAGGATTGGGTCTGGTTTCCCTTCTGGGTTGCGGAGGTCAGATGGCAGTCACTCTGTGTAAAAACCAGTACCCTCGTTCAATCACCTAGATTAGGTAGCCGACCTGTGACATACGGGATAAGGCTAGGGAGATGATGATGATGATGACATTTATACATATAATCACGCGTTTATCCCTTACGGGGTAGGCAGAGCGTAAACGACCTAAGCAAGAAAGTTCCGTCACGTCTGACTAAGTTTTGGGCTTTATTTAAGATAGATTTGTAGGTATATTGTTGTAGTGATAGGTTGTCAGTCCATCGCCTAAATTGGAATATACTGAAGAAACCCTCGGATCCCTTAGCTGGCTTTACAGCATGCCTTTGAAGAAATGCAGCTGGCACATTTGATGTTTTTCTCTCGCTCCCAGGCCAGCATGGAAGTATATTATAAATTCATAATTTTATTATTTGTAGTGATGTAAATTATTATAGTGTTGCATAATAGAAATGCCAGATTGCATATAAAATAAAACATGTTTAATCTTCCACGCTGAACTGGGAAAGAGAGAAAATCAGAATGTGCCAGCTGCATTTCCTAGCGTTCATGCTGTAAAAACTAGCTAAAGGATCCGAGAGTTTCAGTATATTGCAATTTAGGCGATGGGCTCACAACCTGTCACTACAGCAATATACCTACAAATCTATCTTAAATGACCCTCAAAATTTTGTCAGTCCTGGCGAAATGACCTTTGTTTAGGTTGGTTCTGCACACCTCATTAAGGATAAAGGCGTGATTATATGTAGATGTACAAAAATAAATCAATGAAACATTTGTCACTCTGAGTAATGTCCTCTGATATAACAAGATCTAGATTATACTGGTCGCAAACCGGAACAGATTTAGTACTTATTTTTATTATACCTTCTCGTAACAGCAAAATAATTTCTACGAATTAAAAAACACCAATCAAGTTAGAAAATGATTTGAGTACCGGTGGTTCTGTGTTCTTTTTATTCTCAATAAAATTAATAGTTAAGTAACTTGTATCTAAGTATTTCAAGTCAATCAAATATTAGTACCTACCCAGGTGCTGTGACTGACTGATACATACATAACGTCACGCCTCTTTCCCGGACGGGTAGGCAGAGATTACATCCTTCCAGACTGACTGATAAACGACTAAAATGCACCTCTTCATCAGACAAGTGGTTAGCGTTGTGCAAAGATCTACATTTACCTATTGTGTTTGCTACAGTGATGTCCAATGGGCATTTTTCCACTAGACAGCACGGCGACGGCATAGCGACGGCGTCGTCATGATGCCACTAGACGGCACCTCGGCAACGATAACGTGCATTATATTATTTGTGATTATTTTGTACTAATTTTGTTGATGTATTATTTTATTTTGCTCTACACGGCCAAATAAAAGGGATTCCGGATTTTTTAAGAACATTTTAGTTCGGAACCCTAAATTCATTTAATTTTAAACGAGAACTTATTTGATTGCCCAACAAATAAAATTTAAATATATAATCGAGTCACTATGTCTGCTTGGAAACATATATACATGTTTGTATACTTATACGTATGTACCTACAGAATGATACTGCGTGGTGACCTTTATGTATGACTAAGAATGAATAAGGTTTTCATTTATATTATTTCATGTTTTTATACCTACCCATAGTCAATACCGGGTGTAAGGGACAGTGTCTTGCAAAGAGATAGGGGTTGTTCTGTCAACAAACTGAACAACTTTCACCAGGTTTTTTTTTCAGATGATGAAAAAGGATAAATAGTAGAGTCAAAAAGGGGCGGGATAAAAGTAAACGGTGAATTGATACAGTTTATCAGGTTCGCTAACGACATTGCGGCTTTAGCTGAAAGCGAAGTAAAATTACAGGAACTGATAATATGTATGGACAACATATTCTACGAGTTTGGTATGAAAATTAACATCCAAAAAACTAAAATTCTTACTACCGCCAAAATGCCGAAACCGAGACATGCACACATCCAACTCGATAATGTCCCAATACAAGAAGTAACACAATTTAGATACCTAGGAAGTTTGATAACACACGACTCCAGATGTACTCCAGACATAATATCCCGAATCGCAATGGCTAAAAAAGCATTCAACAGCAAAAAACACCTTTCAAAAGCTAAAATCTCCAAAAGTGCTAGAAAACGACTAATAAAACTTGATATCTGGAGTATTGCCTTATATGCTAGTGAAACTTGGACAATGACCCAACGAGACAGGGAGTGGTTGGAAGCTTTTGAGATGTGGTGCTGGAGGAGAATGGAGAGTATCAGTTGGAAGGAGAAGAAAACAAACGAAGAGGTCTTGAGGATAGTTGGAGAAAATAGAAGTTTATTGAATGTTGTCGAGAACCGAAGAGGAAATATGATTGGACACCTGATACGGCATGACACCTTTTTTAAAACCATTGTAGAAGGAAAAATTGAAGGGAAGCGAGGAAGAGATAGACCGAGACGTAGTTATGTCGATCAAGTAAAGGAAAAAGTAAATGCCAAGTCGTATCAGGATATCAAAGAACTGGCCAATGATAGACAAAAATGGAAGTTGCTCCACCGACAAGAGCCCAGCTCTTAAGTGAAAGAAGAAGAAGATGAAAAAGGAAATGACCTTCCCTTACAAAATGACCACCTCAATCAGACGACTTGTATGGAAAATCATTTTTTATTTTACTTTCTGAAAAAATATCCTGCAGATAGCTGTTCAGTTTCGTTGACTGAGCAACCCCTATCAGTTTGCGGGACGCTGTCCCTTACAGCCCGTATAGTTAATATGCAAAGGTGTATTATTTATTTGCATTTAAATACCTACGTAAGTAATATAAAATTATTTGATATGATATAAATTCAATTTATGAAGATAATCAAATAAATAACTACCATAATAAGTTTTCAATAACATTCCTAGTACCTTCGAGGACACAATGGAAATATGTAGAATTAACACACAGTCATTAAACAGTATAATATTTACAATTGTAATATAAATGTCGTATCATATATTTATTATATTTTACAACCGGAAATATAAACCGGAACTTCGATGTATAAATAATACCTACCCGGCTAATTAGAACTTATTCTACAACTTAAAATATGCACAACTATTATCACAGACTTCGATCGGAACTGACTATTTAACGTGTCCTCCAAAGAACGGAAGTTTATTTCTTAGGTGATTAGGATTAAATCTATAACCTGCATTGCCCTAAGAGAATTCAAAACAATGTCAGAAATTATAAACTAACTTCCCTCATGGATCACACGGAGGAAGTGAGGACAACGAAGTTTAAGCCAATGGGCTTAATTCTAGATTCAACCGGCTAAACCTAAACTTAAAATCTATTTGTCACTTTCAGGCTTAAACATTGAAAATGGACATGAGATCTATGCTCTCCGGTTCTTGATTTATAGTCTGTGGTTTTATGCGTTATCTGTTATTTTGATCCGCCGTCAAATGATATGGCGGACAAATTTGACAGAAATACTGGGGAAACGTGCAAATGGGAGTCAAAATCTACACGGACAAAGTTTAAAACCATAGAGTATAAATCTATATCTAATCGATACATTTTAATTTAGTTTTAGCCGGTGGTACCTAGAATCGAACCCAATGTCTTACACCACTATACCGCAGAGGAATTAAAGAAGTCATGTCATGATTTGTAGTAGATTGTACTTAGTTATGTAATGTAATGTATTTAGGATACCTTTTTGACTAGGTTTGCACTATCCCGCTTACCGCTACGCATTTTTCTTTCACCCAAAGGTTGCCTGGAAGAAATTGATACCTTAGCTTAGCAATAAGGCCGCCTATGTTGTACTTGTCTTTTTTGTTATCTGTTGTGTTTAATGAATTGCATTCTTCGTGCAATGAAGTATTTTTAAGTTATGTAATGATTTTTGAACTCAACAGAATCAATACAATTTAACGAGAGTGACCTAGGCCATCGCTTAGGAAGTAGATGTTTGCTTGTCATTTTCCTCTTTATTGACGAACGGACGTGCGGCCTTGATCTCCAACATACATACATACATATATATAATCACGCCTTTATTCCTAATGGGGTTGGCAGAGCGTAAACGACCTAAACATATGTCGTTCTGCCACGTCTGACAAAGTTTTGAGGGTTATTTAAGATAGAATTGTAGGTATATTGCGTACAGTGACAGGTTGTCAGCCTGTCGCCTAAATTGCAATATGCAGAAACTTGGATCCCTTAGCTGGTTTTATTGCATGCCCGGGAGGAAATGCAGCTGGCACATTCTATGTTTTTCTCTCGCTACCAGTCCAGCATGGTAGATCTCCAACGATACACATAAGATCATGGTTGTAATGCTACACTTGACTTGAAACTGCCTCCGGGGTCTAATGGTCAGAGCTATGGGCTTACGATCCGGAGGTTTGGTTCCCAGGTTGTGATAACACAAAGTTTATATTTGTCAAATCATCACTTTGTGCGGTTTTCCCCAGTTTGGTTAGGACATTGCAGGCTGAATCGCCTGATTGTCCGAAAAAAAATGATTCCGTGCTTCGGAGGGCACGTTAAGCCGTCGGTCCGGGTCGCTGTCTTTGACAGTGGTCGTTACTCAAACCACGTCAGATGCCTAATAGCTGTGCTACTAGGCGGATTAAAAACTCTGAGACCAGGGTTTATCGGGTCGTTGGACTCGAGAATCCGCTGGCTAAGAAAGAAAGAAAGATACTTGACTGATCTAATCTAGACATTGTTTATATACTTAATCTTTCGGGATGGCTTATTGATAAAAACATCGTTTTTAAAAATACTAATACCTACATACATAACTACATTTAATCACGCCTATCCCCAATGGGATAGGCAGAGCGTAAACGACCTAAACGAAGGTCGTTCCGCCACGTCTGACAAAGATTTGAGGATTAATTAAGATAGATTTTATATGATAGGTATATTGCTATAGTGACAGGTTGTCAGCCTTACGCCTAAATTACAATAAAACCCTCGGTTCCGTTAGCTGGTATTTACAGTATGGAGGAGAGGAAATTCAGCTGGCACATTCTATGTATTTGCTGACAACCTGTCACTACAGCAATATACCTACAAATATATCTTTAACAACCCTCAAAACTTTATCAGCCACCTTTCACCAGTTTTCAGTTCACATTTATTTAGGTCGTTTACGCTCTGCCTACCCCATTAAGGATAAAGTATGTATGTAGTTTAAGACGGATTTAGAACTTTCTCCTTTTGTTGGAATGTGTGTGAGCATGTACTGTACTGAAATTAAGGACAACAACAATATATTTTAATGCCGTAGCTGTTTGACATTGAAAAGTGCAAAGAGCAGAGTGCATCAAGCTGCAGGACACTGAACTTCAATGTATTCTAGCTCAAGGTTCATATCATAAAAAAAATCACTTCTGTATCAGACTTACTGTAAGCAATTCCTTTATAGAAATAAGCAGTGCCTGTTCTGTTTTTGTTTTTATGTCCTGTTCATTTTAATGTTTTTGTGAACAATTAATTGTTAAATAAAAAAAGGTTATTATGAAAACTGGTAGCTCTACAAATATCAAACTTACAGCTTGTTAACTAACAGTACCTACTTCAAGGTGTCAAATTAGTTTAAGATGAGGTAGTTGAACATTTTGATAATCAATTAATATTATAGTACTAATATTGTTGTTTTTTAATGGGTATTTGAATAACGAAAACATTTAAGTGACGACACAATGTTTCGTCATAATACCAAACAGGAATAATTGATTTTACGACAAGTGCACAAAACATGACATACCTGTCCAATATTTTAAGCTGACCGAGCCCGTAGGGCGAGGGCTGATATTAAATAGAAGACAAAAATGGTTTTGAGCATGAGTTATAAACTCTGCTTTTCACTTCAATGAAATTCTACGAAAATATTGTAATCAAACTTGAAAATTCATTCCCGCCATTTAACTTTTTAAATCATTTGATGTGAAATATTAGGCTTGGGCTGTGAGACCTCGCTGTATAAGCCTACTATTAAATTATTTTTATAATAATAAATTAAATAAATTATCGTACTTCAATTTAGGTTTTATTATCATTTTATGTCACAAAAACCCAAAAGTTAAATAACTTAAAGTAAATTTATTTATTATTGTTTTATAATATAATTATAAAATTACAAGTTCTATTTATTAACTTCTTATTATGTTTGGCTGTATGTCGTAATTTTCTTTGCCTTAGAACAGATGCATGTATGAGTAGATACGTTTTTGCCCGTTTGAATTTTATCCAATTTTGTGCAGCCTACAGCCTGCACAAAATAGCACTTTCCGAGCATGAGAAGTGATAATATAATGACGTCTATTAAGGTACTAATCAAATCATATTCGTAGTAGATAGATACATGAATTGACAATGCATTTTTTTTCTAGATAAATAGGTCATACACCACCAAAACAAAACACTAATGCAAGTACCAACAGGTATATTTGTTTCACTACGATAAAGTCGACACGACTACTAGATAAATACAAACGACACAAAAAACAGGCAAAAGTGAACCAAATTTTTAAGACCTCAGGCAACACTTTATGACAATAATTATCAACAATTTTCGAAATGGGTTTTGCCTATAAGTTGCAATCAAAAGCGTATCAAGTGCGGGCCAGCACCGTTAATCTGATTGCCATTCGTGTTATGTATCTGCACCCAACATTGGCCAGTTGACACCAAAACAACAAACTGTTTCCCGTACTATGAACTCTCGACTCGATTACACCATGTTGCGTCTCAATGAGTGAGAAGTGCGATTTCCTATAAATTTCTTTCCTGTTTTTCTTTTATGTTGCCTATTTTTTCGGACATACCATAGTAGGCATGTTAGCCTATTATCAGGATTGCAATGTTCCAAAAACCTGGTCTTTATACCACTAGGTTTTTGGAACATTGCAATTCTGATAATAGGCTTACAATTCGACGATACGCAGTCCATTCTTAAAAGCAATCTCATAAAAAAATCTGGACCTTTGAATGAGGAAGCCTTCTTTGCTTTGTCATTTTATTAAAGGTTAACATCACTTATAATTTAAACTACGATAAAATTTAGGTTAGGTATATCCGTCACCGGGAAGCTAGTTTTCCTTGTGTCAATTTCATTGAGATAAGTCATCGAGGTTAAGCAATTAAGAATGAATAAGTACACGTACAGACATAAATAGATACTTATTATTACGTACGCAAATAATAATAAATTGGTGTACTAATTCTAAAATTAGCTTCATGTGATCACTAATAAGCCCCCATAAGTACCAAATCCAATTTATTTCTTATCTGTGCGACGATCAAAAGTTTCGCCACATTCAATCAGAAACCAGTAGTAGGGGCCAATACCATCACAGCTCAGATTAGCATTGGAAATGAGGTGCGTGTGCGCAGCAGTTGAGCAATGGGGTAGGTCAGACATGAGAGCTGACTTAATATGGCCCATTCTGCTTACATTGACGACATGTTTCTGCATGATGGTAATTTTGTTTACTTTGCTTTCAGAGATATTCCCACGGGAGCACAAAGCCATCATTTTATGAAATTATCTCCAGTTTGGTAAGGACAATGCAGGCAAAATCTTACCAATGAAATAAGACACATGATGTTTTGTACGCGGCACATACCTGAAACAAAAAAATATTCATGTAAATAATTCATTTAATTTTCACTATCAACAACATCATTTAGTTTTTATTACAAGCTTTAAATATTTTACCACAAAGATACGAACACTTAAAAAATGTACTTTGTAACAAGTTTAATTAGTTTCCGACAGCGCAACGTAGGTTTTCTCTGTAGCTAGTTAGAATACGAAAGCTAATAACGATATGAATTCTCTATATGAATACTTGACCGTTATAACTGTAAGTTTATACGCCAAACTATCACTACCCATTAAAACTAGTTGTAATTAACTAAGGCCCGTATTTATAATCAGCTCTCAAGAGTGACAGCGTGCTTGAGGTCGTATCAGAAATGTAATTTCAGTACAAATCCACACTTAAGATTGCTCTTAATCTTGAGATCGCTCTATAAATACGACCCTTAGTACTTACCGGAGCATTTGACTAGCGCAAATTAGAGTTAATGATCCAAAACGTACATTTTGCACCTATAAGTAGTTGTAAGTTTACAAGTTGTGTATTCAAAATACATACATAAAATCACGCCTTTATCCCTTACGGGGTAGGCAGAGCATTAAAAGCCTCGTGAAAGGCGCAAATTGAGGGCAATTTTAGATTGAAATGTATATTGCTATAGTGACAGGTTGTCAGCCCATCGCCTAAATTACAATACACTATAACCCTCGAGTCCCTATTGCTGACTTCTACTGCATGCCCGGTAGGAAGGGCAGCTGGAACATGCTATGCTATAAATCAATTCTAAATACATAACCCAAATCTTCCACTATAAGTAATCACAGCAAATATCTTTGAACAACATGTATTTGTAGCTTCATATATTTAAGCAGGGGCACAAAGGGGTCACAATATAGCGTTTGGCGTGTGTTTCATTTCACTGCCTCCGTGGTCTAGTGATCTGAGTCATGGGTTTCGCACCCGGAGGTCCGGGGTTCGATTCCCAGAATACAAAGTTCATATTTGTTAATTTATTATCACTTTGTGTCATTTTCCCCAGTTTGGTTACGACATTGAAGGCTAAATCACCTGATTGTCCGAAAAGACAAGATTCCGTGTTTCGGAGGGCACGTTAAGCCATCGGTCTCAGTCGCTGTCTTTGATAATGGTCGTTACACGAAACCATGTCAGAGGCCTATTAGCAGTGCTATTAGGCGGTTGAAAAACTCTGACACCAGGGTTTATCGGGTCGATCGACTCGAAACCCACACGACAGAAGAAGAAGACTCCATTTTATACAGCGTGTGTTGTGAAAACCTACCGAAGAGGCTACAGCTCTTGCACTGCGCTCGCCAATCTGCTTGCCAGACATGGCGAGAATGACAAAGATGGCAAATCAGGTCCAGCAACTTAGTACCTAATATAGGGTTATAAATAGTAATCATCTTCTCCCTAGCCCTAGCTAATCTAGGGGATCGAACGAGGGTACTGGTTTTTACACAGAGCGACTGCCATTTGATTTCCGCAACCCAGAAGGGAAACCAGACCCAATCCTAGATTAGGTCAGAGTTTTCAATCCGCCAATGCTTAGCACTGGCCCCTGATATGGATTAACGACTAATACCTACGGTAATAAAACTAATGAACCGGAACCAACGGCTTAACGTGCCTTCCAAAGCGGGGAAAAAGCGCCGATTAAACGTACCTACATATGAAATTCGGAAACCGAAAAACACATTATGCACTACACCATCGGGCTCATAGATTTATAGAGCTCTAGTTTATATGTGCATATTATCTATAGGGTTATCGATAGTATTAGTTCGTACTATCTATAGGGTTAAAGATAGTATGAAATTGAACATATAAACTAGACTGACTATATTTACACGATGACTTGGTAAAATACTTCAAAGGAAAAAGCCGTATTATTGATGCTACAGGAAAACAATTACAAGACGCCATGCACAATGAAATGTTGTCCTTGTGAAGGCAATATCAGTCTGCTTCCGCGATGTAAACCGCGGCATCTTCCGAGCCACTTCCTCGACACTAAACTGTCACATAATCACTTGATAAGTATACAATATTTAAGAATATAAAATGTGAATATATCAGGTGATTTACTTGAATTATAAACAAATTTCATCCATGCTGGCCTGGGAGCAAGAGAAAAACATAGAATCTGCCAGCTGCATTTCCTCCCGGGCAAGCTGTAAAAACCAGCAAAGGGATCCGAGTGTTTCAGTATATTGTAATTAAGGCGGTAGGCTGACAACAGTAGTGTCAGCAATATACCTACAATCTATAACCCTCAAAACTTTCGTCAGATGTGGCGGAACGACCTTTGTTTACGTTTTTTACGCTCTGCCTACCCCATTAGGGATAAAGGCGTGATTATATGTATGTATGAATGTATTGGAAAATTCAGGCCCATTACGTTTCAAACACATTATAAAAAAAAACATAATAAATTAAACAAAATTTTAAGAAAAATAACTAGTCAACATCTATACAGTAGAATGTTTCCTTAGTAATCACCGACACGTGATTCACGTTCATAACAATTTTTCATATTTTTTTGGTCAATAGGTAGGTATTTTTTTTTCTTTTATCCCACTGATGTGATGAGCAATGACACACGGAATGCAAAGTGGTTGTTTGACGTGTGTCAACCTTTTGACCAAGGTTGACGTTTTGTCGTAGATTACTTATGTAAACATCATTTATGCGAAAAACATGTTCGTCTGTCAGTTATCTTACATAGTACTTATTATAAAGTACCTACTAGTTACGTTTATTCGTCTCAAAACAGAGAAAAAACTGCGGAAATGACGTTTTAAAAAAGCGTGTTTTATTTTCCTTATTTTTCAGTTGTATGTATGTACATATCTGTTTATGATAAAGACTTTTTTTTCAAACTTTATTCTCTTATTCCTTATTAAATAAATTGAGGAGCAAATAGTACCCCGCAATTACTATAGAAATTATTGCTAAAAATGGCCATTGGCCAATGGTTCATTACTTCTAAAAAAACATTAGCTGTAATTCTAAGGAAGTAGTAGAAGTTTTGAAAATGTCTATATTTTGCGAGTTATGACATTTTAACGAGTGAGGGCGCCACCGCTCGGTATGTAAACGCTCATAATTTTTATTTATTGAATTAAATTTTCCACGCTGAAAGGAGCGATAGTAAATTATAGAATGTGCCAGCTGTATCTCCTCCCGGGTATGCTGTAAAAATCTGCTTAGGTTTATTCAGGGGATTCAGTGTATTGTAATTTTGGCGATAGGCTGACAACGTTTCACTACAGCAATATACAGATCTATCTCAAATAACCCTCAAAACTTGTCAGACGTGACGCAACGAATTTTGTTTAGGTCGTTGAGCCTCTGCCTATCCTGTAAGGGATAAAGGCGTGATTTATGTATGTATGTATTTAATTAAATGTCCCTTTGCAAAACTATCTTTTTCCCACGTATTAGTGACTTACGTATAGCACAATATTTTCTAAACAAATTGACAACATAATGCATTGAATTGCTCATTTTATATGTGTAGCTTGTATTAGATACGAAAGGACACAATACTGTGAAGGAATGTTTTGCCATTGTATTGTAATTACGAAAGTCCCTATCTATAGGTTTGTGGGTTGGCCTATAGATAAGTTAATGTCTATAAAATTGGAATATACATTTATTTAACTGAGCATAAATGCTTACATCCATGCTGGACTGGGAGCAAAATAAAAACATAGAATGTGCCAGCTGCATTTCCTCCCGGGCATGCTGTAAAAACCAGCTAAGGGATCCAAGGGTTGCAGTACAACACAACCTGTCACTACAGTAATATACCTACAAATATATCTTAAATAACCCTCAAAACTTAGTCAGACGTGGCGGAACGGCCTTTGTTTAGGTAGTTCACGCTCTGCCTACCCCATTATGGATATAGGCGTGATTATATGTATGTATGTAAATGCTTACAACGATTCATTAGTCGTATTTGAGAAATCAAAAACAGAATTTAAAAACACTACCACACTCATAACATTTTCTAGAGTTCTCTATTAGCAAGCATGTTTATGGTCATAAAAAGACATAAAGCATCCACAAAAAAAACAGGCTTAGAGCAGTCATTTCAACATGAAAATATCTGTTCAACCGGAAATCAAACACGGGACCCACTGCTCAGCTAGCAATACTCTACTACAGGTAACGAGTAGGTCGTCAAATACAGGATAAAGAATTTCGTCTTTGTCCTTAAACAGGATCCTACGATCCTGTTAAATTTGATGACCACTACAGAATATGGTTCCCCAAATGTGGATAAGAATGCCGCAGCATGAAAGAGGACATCTATTTTAAACTACTTTTTCTTCTTCTGTCGAGTGGGTATCGTGTCTATCGACCCGATGAACCCTGGTGTCAGAGTTTTTAAACCGCCTAGTAGCACAACTATCAGGCCTCTGACATGGTTTGAGTAACGACCACTATCAAAGACAGCGACCGGGACCGTCGGCTTAACGTGCCCGAAGCACGAAATCTTTTTCTTTTTTAGACAATCAAATGATTCAGCCTGCAATGTCCTAACCAAACTGGGGCAAAATTCACAAAATGATAAATTCTCAAATATCAACTTTGTGATTCCCCCCTGGGAATCGAACCCAGGACCTCCGGATCAGGAGTCCATGGCACTAGCCACTAGACCACGGAGGCAGTAAACTACTTTTTAAAGGACGATGACTCAATTTATTTTACCATAAAACCTTCATCCAAATAGCAGTTTTCCACAATGATGAATAAAACTACATTTCGTCAGGGTTCTGTAGTACAGTCATTCAGTCTCGTGACTGAATACATACATATATATAGTCACGCCTTTATCCCTAATGGGGTAGGCAGAGTGTAACCGACCTAAACAACGGTCGTTCAACCACGTATGACAAAATTTTGAGGGTTATTTGAGATAAATTTGTAGGTATATTGCTGTAGCGACAGGTTGTCAGCCCATCGCCTAAATTACGATATACTAAACGCTTGGATCCCTTAATTGATTTTTACAGCATGCCCGGGAGGAAATGAAGCTGGCATATTAAATGTTTTTCTCTCGCTCCCAGTCCAGCATGGAAGTAACTGAAGTGACTCAACAAATGTGTCCAAACTCCAAAGTAACTGTCTTTATTATTTAAGTCATATCTCGACAAAATATTTCTTGTGTGTGATGACGACTCATATCGTGACAAACACTTTATTAACAAAAAATACAATTTTAATTACACTAAACTAATAACTATCAACTTTCATATCATAATTCAAGCAAATTCCCTACAAGGAATCAGTTTTTTAAAATGAGTGTCGTTATGTAAAAAGATCTCGGGAGAAAGCAACCACGTGACCAATCGGTATTGAAATAGGCACTCCATCCAAAGCCCTCGTGGACAATATCCACAACCAAATTAGGCGAAGTTTTTATTCTTGAATGAATTATATCAGAAGATACTTTCATCTTTCAAAATTGCCTCCATGGTCTAGTGGTGAGAGCCATGGGTTCATGATCCGGAGGTCGTGGGTTCGATTTGTGTTCCCACAAAGTTGATGTTTGTTAATTTATTACATTGTGGGATTATCCCCAGTTTAGTTAAGACAATGCAGGCCGAATCACCTGATTGTCACGTTAAGTCGTCGGTCCCGGTCGCTGTCTTTGATAGTGGTCGTTATACATGTCAGAGGCCTATAAGCTGTGCTATTAACCGATTTAAAATCTCTGACACCAGAGTTCATCGGGTCGATTGACTCGGTACCCACACAAAAATATCTTTAAAAAATATTTGAATTTACTTAACTTCCAATACTTCCATACTGGACTGGGAGAGAAAGAAAAACATAGAATGTTCCAGTTGCCCTTCCTCCCGGGCATGCTGTATAAGTCAGCAAAAGGGATTCGAGGGTTACAGTGTATTGTAATTTAGGCGATGGGCTGACAACCTGTCACTACAGCAATACACATTACAATCTAAAATTGCCCCCAATTTATGTCAGACGTGGCGAAAGCGCCTTTTAGGAGGCGTTTTACGCTCTGCCTACCCCGTAAGGGATAAAGGCGTGATTTTATGTATGTATGTATGTATTGAATTTACACTTTATGAAGATATGTATTGTACGGGCATCAAACCTATGATCTTTATCTCAGTAGATAGAGTTACTAATAACTGAGTTGATTGAATAAAAAAAACGAATTACATAATTTGCAAACCTATAAATTACAAAAAAAGAGACACCAGATCTGTCTATATAAATAGTCTCAGTGATCTTATTGTACATTATAGCATGTATAATCATTGGGCTCGATTCTAGATTTGCGAGCTAAAACTAAAATTAAAATCTGTTTGTCAATTTGTTTCGGACTAAAAACATTAGAAAAAGATAGGGGATCTATTCTGTCCTGTTTTTGATTTATAGTCGGTGGTTTTATGCGTTATTTGTCATTTTTATCCGCCGTCATATGATATGAGGGATTAAATTGACAGAAATACTGGGAAAACGTGCTAAAACGCGTGAAAATCTAGCGGACAAAGTGTTAAACCATAGAGTATAAATCGCTTGGCCTTTTTCAATTTTATTGTTTTGAAAGTGATACATAAATTGTAGTTTTAGGCGGTAGAATCTAGAATCGAACCCATTGTCGCCCTATATGTCCGACGTAATAATGTCTGCGATTGACACCTTCATACATAAAACATACAAATACTAGTTACAGTGTATGCTGGTATTGCGTCATGTGACGTAAGAATACACATATAGACTGTATTTAAATAGATCAGTTAATAAAGGAACTTTCACCACACGTTGCCTTTAAAGATCTTGAGTCGCAAGTTTTTGGGGTGGAATGGGACCTTCCTTTCAGTGGTCCACCCCGGGCAACGGCAATACAGGATTGCCTGTGAATAAATCCCGCTGAACGATCCCAACAAAGCGTTGGTAAGCTCCGCAAGGGGCCGCCTGGCTCGCGACCACCCTCTCACCGGAGTCCAGCGCCAAACAGCTTGCTGTGTTCCGTCCGTGCGTGATACTGCCAGTGCCATAACAAGCATCTTCTGGGTGAGCTTGCTCCATTATCGATTCTGTCACGGTCTTCCCTAACCTTAGTGTCAAGAGCAAACCCATTTCAAGTAAAGAAAAAAGGTAAATCATTCTATTTATATTTATAAAGCAGCATGCCGCTACCATTGTCGCACTGTCTCACCACCTTTCCATGCCGGCCTGGGAGCAAGAGAAAAACATAGAATATGCCAGCTGCATTTCTTCCCGAGCATGCTGTAGAAACCAGCTAAGGGATCCGAGGGTTTCGGTATATTGTGATTTATGCGATGGGCTTACAACCTGTCACTACAGCAATATACCTACAAATCTATATTAAATAACCCTCAAAACTTTGTCAGACGTGGCGAAATGACCTTTGTTTAGGTCGTTTGCACTCTGCCTACCCCATTAGGGATAAAGGCGTGATTATATGTATGTAAAGCAGCTTCGTCGTCTATGATGAACTATATTTGCCTAGTTTGGCCATTAGTATCCCAATGAACTGTGATGATGAATATTTATAAAAATACTTGTCATCACTCTTTTTCATACATAAATATTACAACGCCTTTATTCCTAATGGGATAGACAGAGCATAAACGACTACAAAACTCGTTCCGGACAAAGTTTGGAGTGTTATTTAAGATAGATTTGTAGGTATATTGCTGTAGTGACAGGTTGTCAGCCCATCGCCTGAATTACAATAAAGTGAAACCCTAGGATCCTTTAGCTGGTTTTACAACATGCCCGGGAGGAAATGAAGCTGGCACAATCTATATTTTTCTCTCGCTCCCAGCCAGCATGTAAGAACTAGCACTCTTTTTCATAATTTAATGAAAACTGCGAATCCTTCTTCAAAGCACCGTTATTTGATACACGATGCTCTTTATTTACAGTGGAGAAACTTGCTGCAAACCATACAAAGGTATCCATTTTTATGTTAAAACGCATTTTTTTTCATTTAAAACAAGTTTAGTAAGAACATGTAGCATGACCTAATGAACTTCAGTCTTATGTCAGCGAGCTAAAGGTGATTTCGTAAATCACATATTTCTCAACATACTAGGCTATATCCGCTTCGGCAAAACATACACGATTTATGCGTAATATTTAGACATACATATAATCACGCCTTTATCCCTATGGGGTAGGCAGAGCGTAAAAGACCTAAGCAAAGGTCGTTCCGCCACGTCTGACATACTTTTGAGGGTTATTTAAGATTGATTTGTAGGTATATTGCTGTAGTGCCAGGTTGTCAGTCTATCGCCTACATTGCAATATACTGAAACCCTCGGATCCCTTAGCTGACTTAAACAGCATGCCCGGGAGGAAATGCATCTGGTACAACCTATGTTTTTCTCTCGCTCCCAGTCCAGCTTGGAAGTTAGACAGGTTTAGACAGGTATTTAAATCACGCTTATAACCTTTACGGGTTAGGTATAGTGACAGCGGTTTAGTAAATTAAATTAGGATAAAGAATGGATACTAAAATAAAATGCCTATACCTACTCCATTTTCAACAAAATCTGCGTTGACTAGCAGACGAGATCTGACAAACGCAGACTTATTTATCAGTAGGTTTAATCACTAGGTAAATAAATAGGTACAAGTTTTCCACAAAAGTAAGGCAAAAGGTAAAATGGCTTGATTTTGGCGATTATGATCTTCAGCAACGAAAATAACATGTTTATTAGTACCACGGATTACGTTTTATTATTTGACTAGCTGTGGCCGCGACTTCGTGCGCCCGGTTTATATGGAAAACACGCAGTGTCGAACATCAATATCATTCTTAGTAGTTAGCCATAAAATAAAAGATTGATATTGTTATAGCTTTAACTATGGGTCATTATTATTAACAGTCTTTTTCATTTCTCCGGTTCATTGAAGAATAGACAATTAATTACATCTTAATTTGTTTATATTCTCGTGGATGATGTAACATTATGTGATAGTAATTCTACTATAGTTTATTTGATATACACATCATGTAACAATCAACACGTAAAAAGGATAGTACTAAACTGAAAACGCTTCTCCGCGCGTAGGAGCGGGATCTGTTAACCCGCGCGCGATAGCGAGTTTCGCATTGTCTGATCTTTGTTTTAGTATGGAAAACACGATTCCGCGCGCGAGTTAGCAGATCCCGCTCCTACGCGCGGAGAAGCGTTTTCAGTATGTTCGACACTGCGTGTTTTCCATACAAACTGGGGTACTTACTCAATATTAGAATGGTTTGCGTAATTATTTCTAACCTGGCTGGACACCAGATAATTAAAATAACTAAGTCAAATAAAAAGTCTCTTTAATATCGGTAAAAAAGATCAGAGTTCAATTTCCTGCCTACCCCCTTAGTCAGGTGGCGTGATTATTTGTATCGTAACTTTGAGTTTAAGTAATGCTCAGTCAAACTAAAAAAGGTTCATCAAAATTGGTTAAAATCGACTCAAATTCAATTTTCTACCTACCTCCTAAGTCATGAGGCGTGATTATTTGTTTTGTAACTTTCATTTTAAATAATGCTAAGTCAAATAAAAAAAGTTCCATAAAAATCGGTCCAGAAGTTGCCAAATTTCAATTTCCTGTCTACCCCCTAAGTCAGGTAGCGTGATTTTAGGTATCCTTAGTTGATACCCGGGTAACATACAGCTGAATAAAAAAAAGTCCCATCGAAATCGGTTCAGTAGTTTTGGCGTGATGTGGTAACATACAGAAAGACAGACAGACAGACAAAAATACTAAAAATATATTTTTGATCTGTAGATTGCGTTGATAATGCTGGCTGAAATATTTTTTTTGTAAAAATATTCAATGAACAGACACGACCCTTCTAGAGATTCATAATATGTATAGATTGTATGATTTGTACAACTTGCACGTTTTGGCCGTTTATTTGTATAACTAGCGGAAAAAATCGCAAGTAAGGTTGTGTTGTACTTCCTTGATTCCGAAATTGGGCCTTGACATAAAGTTTAAGTTGTCATCATGTTTGAACCAGTGACATGATTCTCTTCTCTTATTCAATTCAAAATAATTTATCATACTGATAAACAAGGTTGCACAATCATAATACAGGTTGAAAGGAAAACTACTGGTTCCTGTTTACTACAAACTATTTATCTATCAATCTATTTATACTCAAGAAGATAGCAGGAATTTTCCCAAAGTGTTCCGAATTCGAGAATGTATTTATTATCTAGTATACGAAACTGCTCTACAAAATCTATCTCCATACATTTGAATTGATATATTATCCTATTTACGTATTGATTGTTACATGTTGTGTATATCAAATAAACTATATTAGAATTACTATTACATAATGTTACATTATCCATGAGAATTTAAACAAATTAAGTAATAACTAATGGGCTATTCTTCAATACCGGAGAAATATGAAAAAAAAAACTGTTAATAATAATAACCTATAGTTAAAGCTATAACAATATCAATCTTTTTTTTATTGCTAACTAGTGAGAGTGGTATTGATATCTACTCGTGTTCCTCGTTATTTTATACAAATTATCACCGATACAAAATAAAATTTGCAATTTTATTTATACATACAAACATATAATCACGCCCTTTTTCCCTAATGGGGTAGGCAGAGCGTACACGACCTACTCAAAAGTCGTTCCCCCACGTCTGACAATGTTTTGAGGGTTATTTAAGATGGATTTGTATGTATATTGTTGTAGTAACAGGTTGTCAGCCCATCGCCTAAATTACATTATACTGAAACCCTCGGATCCCTTAGTTGGTTTTTACAGCATGCTCGGGGGAAATGCAGCTAGCAAATTCTACGTCTTTCTCTCGCTCGTTTGTGATATTAGTAGGAAGTTTGTCTAGGTACGAGTATTATGCCAAATTCCCTCCCCATATCTGCATCGGTTGTATATTAAGCACAATGCATCGTAATACGTTATCTACTGGGTATCCTAAAGGGTTGAATTGAAGGTTATTGATGTTGCTGTTGGTTGCTGTTTATTTTAAATAATCAATATGGATATTTTGCTGAAGGAACTGTGAAAGCGCTCCTAATAGTTTAGAAGGTATATCAAATTTACTGATAAAATCAGCTTTGCTCCCAGTTTTTCTAGCATACTTATTTAAAATATTTTTAAATGTTGCAATTTCAGGCTATGAACTAAGTTCTTAGGTGTATATATTTTAGTATTTTCCAATTATTTGTTTAGGATAAATAAGTGCTAATCAACCATTTGCCGTTAGGAATCACCTTAAGTATGTTCCAGAGCTCCCAAAATGCTTTGTTGATAATTTAATGTAAAGTTTGTTAAGACTTTGCAAGCTGAATCACCTGATTGTCTGACAAGAAATATTTTCTTGTGCATATAACAACTCTGGCACCAAGGTTTATCGGGAGCTTCGTCCATATGAAAGTTAGTGTGTTACTTCCAAAAATACCTGTTGGTAATGTGTCAAAAGATTTTACCATCGCGTCGGCACGTAATTCGGCCATGCAGTTGAGCCTTGTGTCTTAAAAGAATAGTCGTTTTCTGAATAATAATTACAGGTGATGACCTCTATCGAAGTGTTAGTTTCTAGAATCATCGAATTGACCAAAATCAAGTGTGTCATGGCGGCATATCAGAACAAATTACACATACGGGGGGTGTAAGGAACAGCGTCCCGCAAACTGACAGGAGTTGCTCAGTCAAAGAAACTAAACATCTGTCACCAGGTTTTTTTTTTTCAGAAAGTGAATAAAAAAGGTCGAGTTGTTCATTTTGTATGGGTAATTTATTTTTTCATTTCCAGAAAGAATTGCCCGGTGAAAATTGTTCAGTTTCGTTGACTAAGCCCCCTATCAATTTGCGGGACGCTGTCTCCCTGGTAGGTATACAAATCGTCTTGAAAAATTGTTTAGGTACGAGGGTAACAATTATTTTATAACCTGCATGTAACCGGTATCATTATATTCCTCTATGGCAGTACCGATATTTTATGCTACAAAAACGGTAAATTTGCAAGTTCCTCCAACTTAATGTAGAGTGAAACCGGTTTCAGTTTTACTTCGGAGAGAAATTTTGTTTTAAAAACATTCTTATACCTAAATTTCTGTGATGTGATAAGTTAAGCAACAACTCATATTAAAAACCTGACTATCCAAAAGAAGTCATGTCATTATACTACAAATATCGATAAGCAAAGGGGGGTAAGAGAATGATGGGTGATAGGATCTATTCTTAGCGATTGGATACTCGAGTCAAACGACCCCATGAACCCCATGACCCATATTGTCAGAGTTTCCAAACCGCTTAGTAGCATAGCTATTTTAAGTAATGACTACTATCAAAAACAGAGACCGGGACCGACGGCTTAACGTGCCCTCCGAAGCACGGAATTCTTTATTTTTTCTGACAATCAGGTGATTCAGCCTGCAGTGTCCTAACGAAATTGAGAAAAACCTCACAATGTGATAAATTGACAAATATCAACTTTGTGTTCCCCCGTAGGAATCGAACCCAGGACCTCCGGATCGTAAGTCCGTGGTTCTGACTGCTAGACCACGGAGGCAGTTAAATTATTTACATGACACGATTAGATCAAACTTGCAAACAGTCCACCGCAGAGTGGTCACCGCTACGCCATTTATTGACACCAAGATTTTTTTTTATCCTGTGGTGTCCCACTGCAGCGCAAAAGCCTCTCACAATATCCCACTAAAATTAAATACGTATCAAACCTCTTTGCTCAAGACACGAGCCAAAGTGAATCGTCTCATGTGCCAGTCTCAACATTAAACATCATGCCGCGAAGGCTTAATAAGATGTGTCGTGTTTGCGTTTTAAAATGTAAATTAAAGCAGGTTGAGTGTTATCAGCGTGAAAGTGGAATGTTGTGAATTGGAACAGCGATCGTTTCGACGCGATCCGCTCTTATCGTCAATTCTCATTTATAAGTGTGAGGTGTTACGTTGGGAATTCTATGTGAGTAGTTATTTACTTTCCTATACATACATACATATAATCATGCCTTTATCCCTAATGGGGTAGGCAGAGCGTAAACGACCCAAACAAAGTTTATTCCGCCACGTCTGATAAAGTTTGAAGGTTATTTAAGATAGATTTGTAGGTATTTTGCTGTAGTAATAGGTTGTCAGCCCATCGCCTAAATTACATTAAATGAAACCCTCGGATCCCTTAGCTGAATTTTACATCATACCTGGAAGGGATGCAGGTGGAACATTCTGTGGTTTTTTCCCGCTCCCAGGCCAGCATTTTCTTTCCTATGTACTGACATACATACATACATATAGTCACGCCTTTATCCCTAATGGGGTAGGCAGAGCGTAAACGACCTAAACAAAAGTCGTTCCGCTACGTCTGACAAAGTTTTGAGGGTTATTTAAGATAGAATTCTAGGTATATTGCTGTAGTGACAGGTTGTCAGCCCATCGCCTATATTACAATATACTGAAACCCTCGGATCCCTTAGCTGGATCTCTAAGCATGACCGGGAGGAAATGCAGCTGGCACATTCTATGCTTTTCTCTCGCTCCCAGACCAGCATGGAAGTACTGACGTAATTTAATAACAATATTATTATTGTTTTTAAAATGTGTTCGTTATAACAAAAAGATAGTTCTTTACTAGAGCCATATATAAGTAGAACACTCCATTAGAAAAGTCGTTTTGAATCAACAACCTCCATCATAGTTCTTTGTGTACCTATTTATGTCCCTTCGCGGTCTTGCCAACCTGTCACTTTTGTTTTCCGCCTGATTTCACGGAGAAGATGCGTAGACGATCTGTACCAACGAATGCAATGAAGCAATAACTAACCTAGTAGTGGTCAGACGTGTATACGGGGTGTCCTGACAGCGACCCGCAAAGTCATAGGGGTTGCTCAGTCAAGGACACTGAACAACTATCACCAGGAAATTATATCAGGTGAATAAAATTAAATTTTACATTCCATACAAACTGTCTGATCGAGGTGAATAATTTGTTGCTGAAAAAAACCTGCTGATAGTTGTTCAGTGTCGTTGACTGAGCAACCCCTATCAGTTTGCGGGACGCTGTCCCTTACACCTGGTATGTCAACTACACACACTGTAACAGTTGGGGAGCATGCAGGTCAGGACATGAGAGGCCGTTGGGATGTGTTGAATTTATTTATAAGGGTGAAAGGTATGCTGTAAAAACCACCTAAGGGATCCGATGGTTTCAGTATATTGTAATCTAGGCGATGGGCTGACAACCTATCACTACAGCAATATACCTACAAATCTATTATAAATGACCGTCAAAACTTTGTCAGACGTGGCGGAACGACCTTTGTTTAGGTCGTTTACGCTCTGCCTACCCCATTAGGGATAAAGGCGTGATTATATGTATGTATGTATGAAAGGCACCGGGTCCACCGATGCCTTTACTTTTTCGAATGATGCTGATGAATGCTGATGAGTGGAAGGTGGAAAACAGTTCTTTCTATTGCTTATTTTAATTACTATCTGTTGATAAATTAAAGTTACAATGTTTTTGCATGCGATATTCAGTGAAGTTTAAGTTTGGCATAAGGATGGCGTTGTACGGAAATTTCAAGAGATGCATACATACATACATATAATCACGCCTTTACCCCTAATGGGGTAGGCAGAGCGGAAACGACCTAAACAAAGGTCGTTCCGCCACGTCTGACAAAGTTTTGAGGATTGTTTAAGATATATTTGTAGGTATATTGCTGTAGCGACAGGTTGTCAGCCTGTCGCCTAAATTGCAATATATAGAAACCCTCGGATCCCTTAGCTGGTTTTTACAGCCTGCCCGGGAGGAAATGCAGCTGGCACATTCTATGTTTTTCTCTCGCTCCTAGTCCAGCATGGAAGTAAAGAGATGGCCTGTGAGAAATAGGAAGGAGGATGGAATGAGCTACCTTATTACAACGCCATCATGATACCAAAAAACTACTCACCCAACAAACTATCTCTACTCCACAGTTTCTTTTTTCAGTAGAATCAAAAACAGTCAAACTAGTTTATCAAGTAATAGGTGTGAATAGTTTAAATCCGTTTAGAATCCTGCGCATAGTGGCGTGACCGAGCAATGGCATTTGGGGCCGTATTTGTAATCAACTCTCAAGAGTGACAGCGAGTTTGAGTTCGTATCAGAAACGTCATTTCAGTACAAACTGGCCTGACAAATCCATACTTAATATTGCTCTCAAGTTTGAGATCGCTTCAAAAATACGAGCCTTGGTGTTGCAAATGTCGATTAAGTTCCGAGATCGACATGTAAGGTCATCATCTCGACGTGTAGCGTAGCGTACCTAGCTAAGTCTAGTGTAGGTAATATGATTATGTGTGTACTACCTAGGTACCGATATTTACGAGTATAAACAAACTGTACACGTGAGCTTGTTAGTCACTTTCACGTTAAATCAGTCCAATAATGAATAATAATAATAAAAAAATATTTCTCCACAAGAGATACATCACTACATAGTATAAAACAAAGTCGCTTTCTCTGTCACCCGTATATGCCTATGTATGCATAAATCTTTAAAACTACGCAACGGATTTTGATTCGGTTTCTTTTAATGGATAGAGTGATTCAAGAGGAAGGTTTATATGTATAATACGTTCATAATATAGTAGAGAAACACTGATAATTTCCGTGCGATGCCGGGGCGGGTGGCTAGTAGAGTTATTTAAAAATATTGATACAAAGGATTTTTTACATTTGTGGGAGACTGAAGCCTAAACTAAGACCAGCTTGTATGATAGGTCTCCAGGTACCCACCCCGCTGTTAATGATTTACACAGGTCAGTATTTTATAATTGGTGTTTACATAATAATGACTTTAAATAACACAACAACAGCAATGGACTGAACATGAAAACAGTTAAATTTCTAGAAGGTGATATAAGTATCTTTTTACTGGAATACTTAAAATATTTCTATGAGAAAATACCAATGTCCTAAAAAAAGGCGAGGCAGATAGTTATCTTCTATCGTGCGACTAGCAGACGACGCAATGAGCCCTTCAAGCCAATGATATTATAAGCACCTATTTTAAAATTTTGTAGAGTTATCAGTATAGTACACTCTTCACCTTTTCAAATAAGGAAGAAAAAAAAATCCCAAAGAAATTTGGTAACCTTATTTATTGACAAATTTCTTGCTAAAGTGTCCCGTGTAGATTCAGTATACTTCGTGGTATCTCTAAGCCGCATACAACCTCGCACTTGGCTGCACTACATGCGCAGGCGCCGAGCAACAAACATTCTAGGGTTTCTAGGACTTTCTGTTCGTTTACAATACCTACTCATAGGGTGCGGTGTTGCACACATTGGCAAGGATAGTGTTCTACAGTTTTACTGTGGAAATACTTCCAATCGCAACTTCTACGTATAAATGCAATTTACTGTGACTATCATAATAATTTAAAGTTAGTCACCTAATCCTAAAAACCGTTCCTTTTTTTTCTAAACAACATCTGTTGAGGCTTTTGCCCTCGCAAATTTCGAGTGCGGAATCCGATTCTGCGAAATTACCTAGCCAAAGTCTCCTTTGTTCCAAACGTTCCGTTCTTAAAGAAAATCGTTTACTTATAAATGTTTTCATTCGAGATTTAATCATTCTATTTTTGTCCCTTTAAAAAGCCTAATTGTGTTCCATTACAAGCACATTTAAGAGACAATGTAGCATGACTTGCTCGATGTGGGTCTTTTATATCTACCTTATTGTCAAGTTTTAAAAATAAACTCATGCATAAAGTGACATTGACCCTCCAAGTGCCTTTATTGATAGCATAATAAACCGTGGTCTAAATAAAGATAATTAATTGTATAAAAAATAATATAAAATTGGATTTCTTCTGAGTGTAATTGCAGGAATGTGACCACATAATATAAAACTCTCCTCGAATAAGGTTTTTGTACTATATATAATGTCAAAGTACATTGTGTCAAGAAATTAAGAACCAATAGCTTTCCGCCACGGTTTTCATCTCAGTTTTCGCGTGAAAACTGTGTCTGAATAAGCTTTGAGTATTATTGTTTTTTAGTTCCTCGTGTAACATAGACAGTGGTTCAATTTCAAGACAATATTGACCTCCTTTCGAAAGAAATCAATTCTACGAATAGCCTCCATATTTTTTCACATCCAAACGCCTTGATGAATGCGAAAAGCATATCAGCCGCACCCACTCATGCCAATAAAATGTCATCCATCCATTTGTTCGATGGCAGTCATTTACAATGCCAACATTCAAAACAAGGATCGAAAACAATCAGCTAATTACAATATTTATAGACTGAGGGCATTGTCTATAGAACCTGTTTGCTGACAATGAGAAAGAATATCGGAAATCACCTTGACCTGATATTGGTAAAGATCCTTGGTATTGCAAATAAACATTAGTAAACATATTGATACGGCAGTGTGATCAAATTTATATTATGCAGCATTGACAAACCAGTTACTTATTCTAATCTGAACCATCTGAACTTTATATTTCCTACATAATCAGAGGAATCCCAAAATGCCTAAAATCAGCTTCATAATATTTTACTTCCCCGATGCTACCCCGCGAAAAATTAAGAACGTAGATGAAAAGCGCACCGGAAAGTTAGTAATTGCCATTTTCTTCAAAATTCTTTGACATTTCAATACAGCCTGTTGTGCCTAATGAAAAGGCAGATTTCACTTTTAGTAGAGCTAGAGATAGGTATAACAAGCTTGCATTTGACCTGCAGGGCTATGGTGCGCACTGTAGACTTCGTTTTGTCTTCAGATTATGTCTTTGGTTGCGCATTTTACAACGGAAAAGGGCGGGCATTAATTATAGTGAAATATGCAACGCGTGTAGACAAATCGAAATTTATAGTGCGCATCATAGCCCAGCTAGGAGATAAGTTCATGTACTTATATTGTAAAATGCTTCCAGGTAACAAATCTCCAAGAGGGCGGAGATGAGGTGTGTCAGAGGCGGAGCAGAGGAGGGTTAGGAGCTGCCCAGATCTTGCTCAGTTTGTTTATCTAGAGCACTGTAAGAGTGAAAGGAAATTATTCTATTGTAAATTGTTTATTTCTAATCGGACTTAAACATAATAATAAGTTGGGAAACGGGATATTTTAATTGCAAAGGTTTTGTCCATTTGGATAGTTTAGGTTGTCTTCGGTATTGATCTGTCTTTTGTTATATTTTTGTTTTGTATTACTTAAAGTATTCATATGTACAGTATAGGTTATAATTATTAATTATTTATATACTCTAAATTAGTTTTCGTAGATATTTTTGCACCTGCCTTGTCATTTCCACATGCCCTAAGGTAGTCTGGTAGATAATGCCTTCGGCATCAACCCATATAACTTTTTGTGCATAATAGTTTGTTGAGCTTAGTGACCCATTGAACCCTGACGGCAGATTTTTAGTCTGTATAGTCAGATGTCATAGTAACGACTAATAACCACTATCAAACAGCAAACAGACAGCCGGTGATCGAGATTTCAACGTGAACCCGCGACCTCCAGATGGGAAGCTCAAGGCTTAGCGCACTAGACCATAGAGACAGTTACACCTGTAGACTTGTACGTACTTATTGCTCATATAACTAGTTATTTTAAAATTGCAAATAAATCAGTTGCATACGACAACTTCACGTCTTCACGTGATTGTATAACGCGTTACGTACTACGTAGTAATTTGCCTATTCAAACGTAACATGCAGATTGTGCTTAGGGACCGTAACTATACTGACACTATTATAGAATACCATATTTTTGAAAAAAAATGGCATTATTTGATCATAGATATTCATGAGTTAGACCGTTCGAAAGGATTCAATAAAATCATAAAGGGTCTAAGTCGAGGTGGACCGTTTTTGACGTGAGACACAGATTTATAGTCATTGCACAGATTTATTGCTACAAATAATGCTGACGTGGGGTTTCCGGATAAAGAATAAAACCTCCCCGTTTCTTCCCAGGGAGTCGTAAAAGACGACTGAGGGAACAGAGCTATCAATCTAGGTAGTTCTAATATATCATCTAGGAAAAGGATAATTCCAAAATGAAACCCGGACGGGGTCTCCGTTAGGTAATTAGGCAGCTGACTCCTGCAATCGAACTGGACCTGTGGAAGCCAGCTAGGTCGAGCGGGTATAACTTTAACTTCAACTTAGCAAAATAGGCTTATACTTGTTTTTGTTTTATTGTTATTTTTACTCGTTTACATAACTACTATTCCTCACTTTTATTTTTTCTTGTAATTTGGCCCAAAGTCCAAATAATTTATATTTTAATCTGTAACAATCTCTTAATCTGTATTAATACTCTTTTAATGAACTCTGTATATGCTGTGAGATTTTTCTATGAATAAAATAAATACAAATAAGAAACATATATTTTTCAGGATCACTAAGATCTTGTGACACAATCAAAGATCTATCTACATAATGAAAACTGATCGGTTTACTTGTTTGTATTGATTAGAGAGTTAGCCCTCGACGTTTCAATCCTTACGAGGATCTTCATCAGGAGAGAAGAAAGTCACACTCCACCGCCCGCCAAGTGCAACCTTCGACTGCGGTTCGCTGCTCGCTGCGCCCAAAAAAGATCTATCTACAAAAAAGACTTTTATCAGAGTTGATTAGGACAGTGCCGACTATCCCACGCCTTGATAAAGAAGGATTTGGCACCGGATTCCGATGGGTGGATCCGAATGGTGACACGCCTAAGGGCCATTTTTAAGATAAGATAAAATTATACTTTATTGCACAGAAAATACACAAGAATAAAAAGAAAACAAAACAAATAGTAGTACATATAAGCGGCCCTCTTTCTAAGCAGCAACTTCTTCCAGGCAAGAAAATAAAAGTTGAACTAGTGATATATATATTACAGGCGATACATCCAAATCCAAATCCATTTGTGGACTCTACCACCACTTATAATCTAACTGTGTCTTACACATCGTTGTCACATAGAGATAAAACTACAAACACATCATCAGATTACCTAACTATCCTTATGTTTCTAGTGTTAAACACATATTGCCACATACGCTATAAAAACATTTCAACAATACATAAGCATAAGTAGGTACCTATCTACAAGTATAAACATCAAGTGATATTACGAAACAAGTTCCAAAATGTTAATTAAAAAAGTAACTTGTTTTGTTCAGTATGGTACAGTGATTGAGGCAATATCGTTAAGATATGCATACAACCAATCATGCTGATAATAATTTGATGTTGATAATTATGGTATTGTTTCCTTACCTCTAGTTGTATATCTATGAACAAATAAGTAATAAACAAAGTTGTTTGTTACTTATTTGTTTTGAACTTCATTCTGTTAGATACGTGGAATCTTTTGCAACCCCAATTTGCTACTATTAGCTCTACCTAGTATAGGTTTATTATCTGTGGCTCTACATACCTCCTCATCCTCCTCCATCGTCATACTCTTCAATTTCTGAAGGTCGTGTCTGATCACTTCTGTAGGTCTGCTGTAAGAAATTTCTTTTTAGAAATAAGCAGTGCCTGTCTTTTTATGTCCTGTGTTTATGATATTTTTTGTGTACAATAAATTGTTAAATAAATATCAGTCTTCGTTTTGATAGGCTTCTGAGGAGGTTCGAAGTAAGTTCCTCCATTCCTTCCTGTTTTCTGCCGATGGAAGAACTGTTCTGAATAGGCTTATCCAGAACTGTTTCTTCCATGGTAGTCTGAGAGTGAGAGAAAATCTTAGAATATGCCGGCTGCATTTTCTCCCGGGCATGCTGTAAAAACCAGCTAAGGAATCCGAAGGTTTCAGTACCTATATTGAAATTTAGGCGATGTGCTCACAACCTGTTCAGCAATATACCTACAATTCTATCTCAAAAAACCCTCAAAACTTTGTCAGGCATCGCGAGATGACCTTTGTTACGATCGTGTACGCTCTGCCTACCCCATAAGAGATAAAGGCGTGATTATTTGTATATAAGTATCCAGAACTGTTATTATCTGGTCACTCCAGCGTTGAAGAACTCTACCACGGGATCTTTACCCTCTACTTTTCTATCATGATATCATTTATTTATTTCTTGAATTTCTTCTACATACCTACCAACTTTTCATTTCCATCGAAATAAAATGACGTCTGGTATAAACTCGACGATGGAAGATCGGTATTGAATCACTTACGTAACTCCTTTTGTTAGATTTTTTGCGCACAAGCAGGTTTTTTGAAACATACGGCTGTGCTGTGCTTCGAATAAAATCATATTCAATATTCTTAAATTATTTTATTCGATTGATTATTGGCTATTAGTGTTATTCATTTATGGGCTCGACAGCATGACATAATTATAAGAAATAGGACTAAGTACTATTTCCGTTTTCTATTTCATATATTCCTTGTACCATTTATTTTTCAGTTTCATGAGTAAATAGTTAGGTACCCATAACAAAGGTTATTATATTTATCTCAGCATTTTTTTAAATTTTATTTTTTAACTTTTAAAGGAGAAGGAAATTTAAATGTAAGAGATGTTTTCTAACTTATTTGACTGTATGTTATGAACCTGAGTAAGTCAAGCATGACAGTGATAATTTTTAATTCAACCTGTAGGTATTAGATATTGTGAGAATGTTTCCTCATCATAATTCATATTAGTCGATCGTTAATATAAGTCTCCTGAATGTTAGATGATATATAAGTAAGACACTATATAATTTCTGCAACTTGAGGTGTCCAGCTTATCTTAATTGTTACAAGAAAGTACCTAGAAATTCAAAACACAGACCACCTACTTTTCAATAAAAGTAAATAAATTCGTTTATTTCTAGTAGACGTTTGTAAATATTTAAGTAATGTTATTCGATTTACACAACAGAATTTCGATAATGGAATTTAATCTCCAATCTTTAAAATTTTGTATTCTAAATGTTAATCATACCATGAAGTTGATATAATCCAAAAACAATAGCAAAATAAAACAATTGCCTGCCTACGTATAAAATAAAGTTAATCACACGAGCAGCTTTTTGTACGTTACTTTAGAGCTAAAGTTTTTCGGGTGAGTATCTTTTTTTTATATTTTCTTATATGTTGTAAAAGCAATCGTGTTACCTATCTATACTCATATGTACTGTATGTTTATAACAAATAAACTCAAAAACTACAGGACTGAGTTAAAAATTCTTTCACCATTAGAAAGTTACGTTCACTTTGAGTAACATTGGTCACTTTCTACCGCAGGAAAGTACATCATTCCCATGGGAAAACTTATTTAGCGGCGGTTGACACCGCTGACAGAAAGCAAGTGTATAATATTATAAATAAATCATGCATGATTAAACTACTATAGGTATACAAGTATTCACCTATTAAATAAGTAAATTGTATTATCTCTACTTACAAACTACCAATGTGAAGTCGATGAACCTTTATCAGTTACGAAACCAAACTGCTCAACACAACACGAGCCGTCTAAAATCTAAGTGGAGCAAACGAAATCATCATAATCTATCCATAAGAAATTTATGGCATATGAATTTCTAGGCCTTAAGGTTCCATAATTAATATCGCTCTAGTTACCCACAAAAGAGTGACGTTATGTAAATCCGTCTGATATAACTTAGTACGTGAGCTGACCCGACTTGCACTTTCTATCGTACTTTCACACTATTGTACGCGGATGATGCAATCGCCGAATGCTACGTCAGAGATGACGTCATTTGACAACTGACGGCGGACGGTCAGTGGATGTTTACAAACATGGCACAGTTTAAAATAACTTCACCCGTTCTCTGATAGCAAAGGACGTTTGAAACTGCCTAGTGTCGGCCTTAATGTCAGAGGAAGCTTCACATTTAAAAAAAATGGTGGAGTTGTTAAGAACTCGTAACACAAAATAACCTAAAATTAATTAGGTATTTCTTACATGAAAAGTTACCTAAGATGAGTATTGTAGGTATATCTGTCAAATTCGTTATAAAAAGGTATAGGTATTTATGAATATGACACGATGTCATTTAGTCCGTGATTGATTTCTACTCTGTTTGTTACTCTACCAATAATACAATAAACAAAGACGAAAATAAAAACAAATTAATATTTCTTACAGATCTGTAGAAAAATAATCGAAATATTCATTGCACGAAACCGTTACACGTTATTTGAAAGTAACAGAATTTCCTCATCATGACGGTTGTACTATTATACGTATATTCTGTGATCAAGATCTCAATGACTTTTAGATAAGAAATGATAGGCCGAAATGGCTTACAAGAATCAGTTACAGATTTGTTTAATCTGATGTTATCTTAGAACAATGGAAATGTATACGGGGATTAATGTTTTCATACAGTTTTCCTCGTGTTCTCACAACGTTGAGCCAGATAGACAAAGCAAAGTGTTTTCAAACTTTGCCGTTCAGACTATTGCTGCGACATAGCCGTCTTTATAAGCCAATTTTAATATTTGCTTTGCTCTTTTGAGCTTAGCTTGTTTGGATCGGAACGGAATCCAACTCTTTAGGAGCAGCCGTTAAGCATGATCCCCGCAAAATGATGGTCCCTGCAAGGTGGCCCTTTCCCACGTGTATCCCTATCGAGATAAGGCAATGTCTAGTGTACAGTTCGTTCTTTTAACGTTGTGTTATCGCTAGCAGCGTGTTTTGGGGCCCTTAAACAGCATTTTCTTTGCAACTTAGGAGAGGTTCAAATTTCGGAACCGCCCACTTTGTTACAAACATATGATTTGCGGTTTACATTCTCTAAAGTTGTAAGGAAAACGGTGTTTATGGGCTGAAAAACAAGTTGGTATCCATAACACAACGCTAAATAAAAGAACTTTAAATTTATTCATATTTAAACATTGACACATTACATTATAATCAACTTACAAGCTACTTAAACTACCGTAATCTTAACTAAATTATATTAAACAACCCGTCCCGAGCCGTACCAGGTCCAAACGTGCCCATCGCGCTGGCTGCATTGCCACGTTGAATTGCCAACGAAATTTGTTGGACCAGGTACGATCCGGCTCGGGGGTCACCACTACGATCCCGCAAGCGATTCCCAACCTCGAACACAAATTGCCTTGCCTCTGCACACCAAACCCCTGAAGTCTCAACCGCAAAAGGCACAAAATGATAGTTTTGCACGAGATCGCAGTACTTAGCACGTTTCTGACTTGCAAGCCACTCTGCTGCCGAACCAGCTAAGCGAATCGTTCTGGACAGGTGCGAAGCAGCATAAGTACATGCACACGTCGCATCCCACAAAAGACATCTCCCCTTTCTCCACGGGATGAGCGTAAGGCCATCTGGTCTCCTGCCATCAGTCCGCGACAATCCCGGCGGTTCGAGGACACAAGGTACATTTGCCGATACCAAAGCCCGCCGAATCAGGTCAATCAGAGCGTGATGCCTTGGATGTCTGCCTGCACTTAGTCTACAACTAAGCCCATGGTGACCACTAGCATCAACCTGTACCCCACATCTGCACACATGTGGCTCGCATAGACCACACCCAAGTCTAAGGGCCGCTGCGATCCGTAAAGAGTTGTCATCTAACAACGTCCCAAGGTGCGGTGAAGGCAATGCATGAAGCCATGCACCAGACTCATGACAAGAAACTGCTTTTAGGCGAGCCAGGTCTGCACCAGAGGAAGACTCAATCAAAATTTCGAGCGCAGATTTCGCACATAAGTCGTCCCACAATCTCTGTACTTCCGGTCTGTCTGGAGGCGGCGAGTTAGGGCAAACTGCAGTCCAAGCTGCTAGAACTTTAAATGCGGACACTTCCGCTTTTGATGAGTCAAAATGAAGACTTTAGTTTTCGTTTAGTAGGCGTTTAGTTTTCTCCCACAGCCATCACAAAGGCCATAGTGCCTTTACACTACCAATTTGAATAGTCGTATTTCTTTACAGTTTTCTTAGCCATAGTAATTGTTCCTATTTCCCACTCCGATGACAGTATCTTTTTACTTTGAATTTGAATGAGCGTGATATGACTGCGAAAACTAGGCTTATATAATACTTCTAATGTAGTTTCTTCAAGCTGCACTCTTAGGACAATCTTGCAACTTCATGATTAAGATAGTGACGGTAATATAATATTATTATTTTTGCAGGAAGATGAATGCTTTGCATCTTTATCGTTTTACCTTTCCTTTTGATAACTAGTAAAAATATGAAAACATCTTAGTTGTGAACAGTATATCTTCCATACCGGGAGCTGGGAGCGAGAGAAAAATATAGAATGTGCCAGCTGCATTTCCTCCCGGGCATGCTGTAAAAACCAGCTAAGGGATCTGAGGGTTTCTGTACATTGCAATTTAAGCGATGATGGGCTGACAAACTGTCACAATATATCTATTATTAATAAACTTCAAAACTTTGACAAACTTTGTTCAGGTCGTTTACGCTCTGCCTTTTTATCATTAGGGATAAAGGCATGATTATACGTATATATGTATATTGGACAAAAGTATAGCAAACAATTTATACTCTTTACTATTGACATGCTATTAGATAATCGATGAGCGATCTATACTATATGATACTATACTTTATGTGTCAGTCAGTCAGTCAGTGAGCAAAGTGCATATTCATTACATGTCATGATGAGCATACTTAAACCGCTTGTTTGTTGGTCAGTGGAACACCGGAACATTAATGCGGAAGTCATCAACAAAGCAAAATGTAGGTAGGTGGTAAAACCACAGGACCCAACTATTCAGTTTGAATAAAGAAGAATGCTTTGATGCATTAGGCAATTTCTTTGAATCATATCAGATAAAATAGAAAAAAGAAGTTTGTCGCAATGGCAATGAACTGCTAATGGCACCTCCTTCAATTCTGAGTGTTTTTTTTGTAACATACCGATACCAGAACATCTTCTTCTTTAAATTTAAGAGCGAGCTCTTGCCTGTGAAGTAATCGCCATTCGGATCGATTTTGTGTAAGTTTCTTGACATCCTGGTACGACACGACCTCAGCTTTTTACTTTTATTTGGTCCATGTAAGTTCGTCTCGGTCTTCCTCGTCCTTTCTTTCCCTCTATCTTTCATCACATAACATAAACGTAACATACCTACTGAAAACTGCAATTCTTGTGATACTTCATACTTCTAGAAAATTCACTATCAGAAAGTGAGTTTAAAGGTTAGACCGCACTATGACGTTGCTGCAGCGGAGCGACGCGGCGCGGCACGGCACGGCACTGCAGCGGCGCGACACTGCGCGACAAAAACTGACAAAATGTATGAATTGACGCTCCGCTGTAGCTACGTCCTAATCATTATAAACAAAAATTAAATTCTTTGTTCTTTTTGGTATTAGTACAGATGGAATCTAAGCTATATAACAAACTAGCGACCCGCCCCGGCTTCGCACGGAACTCATCAGTGTTTCTCTACTATATTATGCATATAAACCTTCCTCTTGAATCACTCTATCCATTAAAAGAATCTGCATCAAAATCCGTTGCGTAGTTTTAAAGTTCTAAGCATACATAAGGATATAGGGACAGAGAAAGCGACTTTGTTTTATACTATGTAGTGATAGTAATTATAGGATTGTAGGTATACTTTGTACCAATGTTATGTGAGAACACAGAATAACTAGTAGTACTAGATGAGAATTGATTTTCCCACAAGTAATTTATAAACAGGACAAGAGGAAGCCAGACCGCAGATAGTTTAGAAAACTGTGTAGTTTAATCCTCCCAACAGATTATCATAACACTAGTTGGCTAATTTGAGGCTTCTTTGTGAACTTGCACTACCGTCGGTGTCGTCTCTATGTTTAGTACAAAATGGCCTGTCAAATCCATACTTAATATTGTTCTCAATTTTGAGATCGTTTACTAAATACGGGCCTAGGTGACCAAGGGCACTGGGATAAAGCAAAAACTGGAGCCCATAAACCCTACATCTACAATATTTAGGGTAATTTAAAACAATGTAAAGCTACTTCATGATAAAATAATCATAATCAGGCATTATAAGCACTTTATAGTATAGAACACGAGTGAAGCGGGTCGTCACATCACGAAAACTATTCGTACACAAAGCGTGCGAAGTGAGCGCTATTTTTTCATACATACATATAATCACGCCTTTATCCCTAATGGGGTAGGCAGAGCGTAAACGACCTAAACAAAGGTTGTTCCGCCACGTCTGACATAGTTTTGAGGGTTATTCCAGATGGATTTGTAAGTATATCGCTGTAATGACAGGTTGTCAGCCCATCGCCTAAATTGCAATATACTGAAACCCTCAGATCCCTTAGCTGGTTCTTACAGCATGCCCGGGAGCAAATGCAGCTGGCACATTCTATGTTTTTCTCTCGCTCCCAGTCCAGCTTGGAAGTACGAAAACAATATCTGTTACGCAATCGAAACGAGCCCGATGTTTTACGAAAATAGTGAAATACCAAAATTAGTAGCATTGAAGACTAAGGGACATTTTCACTTGTTCCATAAGAGACTTGCTAATCAGGCCTTGGGGCCCTCTAAAGTTGGGGGCCCCGGGGCACTGCCCCACCTTGCTCCTGGGTAGCTACGCCACTATCTTTAGTATTTCTAGATGTAGGTCAATTTCAATCGTTTATTGCAAGCCACAACATGGTCACGAGTAGTCTTTGTTTACTACTTTCCTCGTCTGCTCTTGAAACTACTCTCAACAAGTAAAATGAATTAGTGAAAAAGTTTTAGTATGTCCTTTGTCGACGAGCCGTGCAGTCTAGTTGGCAGTGTACCTGCCTGCTACGCAGAGGGTCCCGGGTTCGATTCTCGGCCAGGGTAGATATTTGAATGATGAGTTTAAATGTCTGTTTCTGGGTCTGGGTGTTCTTTGTGGTTGTTTCTGTGTATGTCCATGGCACCCCGATACAGGGAATCCTAGTGGGGGCTATGAGTGTGACCGTGTGTTTTTAACCACATGAGATAGGGGATAAGGCTAGGGATCTCCCTAATAATCATTATCTGATGATGATGATGATATCATCTACCCGTGCCTTACAATTTTTTTTAACAAAATGTAATTAAATAGTAGCCCCATTTGCATTTACATATTAGAATGTCTAATGTGTGTGTGGGGGGTGTGCATATTCAATATGTTACGCCTTATTTGCCTTGTGATGTGTATCTTGTCTTGGCAGCATGCTTGGCAGTGAATGGTCCAATGTCAATGTCACATACTGGGAATTGGCTTATACAGGGTGTAAGGGACGGAACTGAAAGCAGTAATTGCTTAGGAAACGACACTAAACCCATGAAAAAGTCCGATACTTAAGGTACACCAACGATAGAGCGATTTTCTATACTTCGACAGATATGTATGTATTAATATATATTATAGATGTTTATTTAAGTAATATATATGTATGTTTATGTAGGTTCTAGGTTATATATATATATATATATATATATATATATGTAGAAGTCTATTGCGTGTGCACTGTACAGTCTTGTGCCCGTATATATTGTTATCCCATATTCAGTTTTATAGGTTGGCTGAAAGAGATCTCTTTATAAGCTCACCTTTGTGAACTAAATTTAAGATGGTTTATTTATTGTAAACTTTTTGTACACAATAAAGAATATAGAACTGTCGGTCGACTCACTTTATATCACATTTTTGTTCGACACACAAATGAACACTTTGTGTAGAATAAATTGTATATAGAAATGTCAAAAATGCTTTCCATTTTTCAAAAAAAGTTTAATTGACTGTGAGCAACCTTTTTCAGTTTTCGACACTTCGTCCCTTACACCCTGTATATAAAATAGTGGTATTGTATAACAATAAATAATTGATATTACACGTGTACAGCACAGTGCTTATGCACTTGTCATAACAAACTTAACGGGCATTAGCAATGTCGTTAGTAAAAACATTTGCAATGGGACTCTTCACATTCTTCTTCTATCGTGTGGGTATCGAGTCAATCGACCCGATGAACCCTGCTGTCAGAAATTATAAACCACTTAGGTCTCTGACATGGTTTGAATATCGATTACTATCAGACACAGCTACCGGAACTGACGGTTTTACGTGCCCTCCGAAGCACGGAATCATTTTTCTTTTCAAATTTGTGTTAGGAATTGGGAATCGAACCCAGGACCTCCGGTTTAGGAGCCAATGGCTCAGACCACTAGACCACGGAGGCACTCTTCACATTGAATACTTACCTAGTAAGAAATCATGTGTAGGTGTAAGTTTAGTTTACGATGTATAGTAATAGTAATTCTCATCGAAGTAATATTATATTCAATGTGAATTGTCTTAGTTGTGCCACAGATAATATAATACTATACTAGTAGTTGTGCTAATAAATAAATTAAATCAATGTTCTCGAGATAGCAACATCTAAACCAGATTGAATTTCAGAAATCAATCCTTCTTATTTTTGAGTTCCTAAGTAACATTGCACGATTGATTGAATTACCTACATACTATATATACTGTTAGATATAATAGGTAAATACTAGGTACAACACCATTATAAAAAAATATTATGTAAAATAAGAACGTCAAAGTCGGAACAATGTTGGATTGTTGTCAAATTGATGTACCTAAAGTTTGATGATGATGACCTCAAACAGTCTTAAGTCAAAATATAAATGGTTTTTCCCTATGGAAGCTACGTCACGCAGATGCATATCACTACATAGTATAAAACAAAGTCGCTTTCTCTGTCCCTATATCCCTATGTATGCATAAATCTTTAAAACTACGCAACGGATTTTGATGCGGTTTCTTTTAATGGATAGAGTAATTCAAGAGCAAGGGCTATATGTATAATACATGCATAATATAGTAGGGAAACACTGATAATTTCCGTGCAAAGCCGGGGCGGGTCGCTAGTTACTTATAAATATTTAAACACAAGCAAAGAAAGACCATAATAATGATGAATAAGCTAAGTTAAATAACATTAATTATCATGACAATAATTACTGTCGAGGACTTTTCTTGAATTATGTTTTATACCGAAGGAAAAGAAATTTACAAGGTATAATCTTTAAAATAATGACAACATTATAGTGTTGTTCCACTTAATTATACGTGAAATTGTAAAGAAAATATTAAGTTATCGCTCAACCTGAAAACACAGAATGATGGCGCCCATGACATAATGGAACAAGTTTTGGAAAATACTTAAATTGTATGTAATTTTGTATTTAAAGAGAGTAACGAAAAGGCTGTATAAATTAACATAATAATATTATTTTTGTATGAGTGCCTTATTTTTGAATAAATACAATAAATATAAGTTAATAAAATAAGTTTAAGTTTATCGACTCGAAAACCCCACTCGAGGAGAAGAAGAATAAAGAAGTCATGTATTGTATGAACCATAAATAATAATTACCTAAGCACACGTTTAACACATAATAGATCTTATAGATTAAATACCAATAAAATTCACAAATTTACTTGCATGCTGGCCTGGGAGCGAGAGAAAAACATAGCATGTGCCAGCTGCGTTTCCTCCCGGGCTACTGTAAAAACCAGCTAAGGGATCCGAGGGTTTCAGTATAATATTGTAATTTAGGCGATGGGCTGACAACCTGTCACTACAACAATATACCTACAAATCTATCTTAAATAATCCTCAATACTTTGTCAGACGTGGCGGACCGACATTTGTTAAGATCGTTTACGCTCTGCATACCCCACTAGGGATAAGGGCGTGATGGTATGTATGTATGTAAAATTCACAAATACGGTCTATGACAAGACAATGCATTGGTATAGATTGACATAACAATCAACTAAGTAAGTACTTAATTAGGATGATCTACGAGATTGTAAGAATATACACGCGCGCTTCAATTCGATTTTAAATGTAGAGACTCATAGTAGTTCATTAATACACATGCGAACTTTTAGAATAGTGTGAGATCTACTCACTACATCAGTTTACCCCACCCACAGGCTTGCTATATTTTTACTAAGTTCCATAAAATACGTTCTTCTTCTTCTTTGCGTGTCGCGACGAATCAAATTCTCTCAGCCCAAAAAGTTGCCACACAAATAGCGTTTGGAGTGGCTGCCCAAAGATCTTCTAGCGTGCAGGTGTCGGGGCACGCAGGGCAGTTCAGGAGGTGAGTCATATTCTGTGGGACAGCACCACAAAGGCACTGTTCTGAGTTACTGTAGCCCCACCGACACAGATTTTCATTGCAGCGGCCAACCTGCGTGCGAAGTCGGTTCAGTGATTTCCAAACCGTCCACTGGAGGTCGCTGCCGGGAGGGAGAGTTTCTTGTGTTGGTATGTATGGCTCGGCTGGAGCGGCATCTTTCCACAGACATGATCTAGCCTTTACTGGGTCGTCTTCTAAAGGCACCACTGTAGACAGAAAATACGTTGTTTGTATTTAATAGACAATGGTATCAGTTTGCAGGTCATTACCACCAATTACCGTAAACTGATGATACTCGTACTAACGATTTGGAAATATTCTAGGATATTTCTGTCGCTACAATATTAAATCCAGTGATTTGTAAAGTCACTGCCGCTTCTCAGCTCCCAACGCCATTTACTCTTCTGTAAGTAAATCCTAATTCAAATATTTTATTGATTAAATGTAAACACAACACACAACGAAAAGTTATGTCTAAATAGCTTAACGGGGTGTAAGGGACAGCGTCCCGCAAACTGATAGGGGTTGCTCGGTCAACGACACTGAACAATATCCACCAGGAAATTCTTTCAGGAAGTGAAAAAAAATGGCTTTTCCATAAAAAAATTCCACCTCGATAGATAATTTGTAAGGAAAAGCCAAATTATATTTGAACTTCCTGAAAGAGTTTCCTGGTGGATGTTGTTCAGTGTCTTTGACTGAGCAACCCCTATCAGTTGTCAGGACGCTGTCCCTTACACCCGTATACCGTTCCGTAGTTTCACTCGCTACTAAAATACCACCAGAGCCTTTACAAACAAGTAAGTAGACAAACAGGATATATTACATTATTAAATACTTCCTATTCCACCAAACAAATTAATATTTGTCATTCGTAAAAGTAGAGGATGATGACAGTTTAAACAAATATATTTGAGCCAGTTGCCTTCCGTCTCCGGTCTAGACCACAAGAGAAAGTAATTAGATTAGTTATACGCTGCAAGGTTCGTTGACCTTCTGCTAGCTGAGTTTGTGAAAAATACATACATCCATATAATCACGCCTTTATCCCTAATGGGGCAGGCAAAGCGTAAACGACCTAGCATAGGTCGTTCCACTACGTCTGACAAATTTAGAGGGTTATTTTAGATAGATTTGTAGGTATATTGCTGTAGTGACAGGTTGTCAGCCCATTGCCTAAATTACAATATACTGAAACGGATCCCTTGGCTGGTTTTTACTGCATGCCCGGGAGGAGATGCAGCTGGCACATTCTATGTTTTTCTCTCGCTCCCAGGCCAGCATGGAATTAAAAAATAGGAGATGCAAAAACTGCGTTAGTTTTTTTATATATTTGAACCTTTAACTTCAATTTTACTCATAAAATGATCACGATCATGAGATGAGACACCAACTCGTACAAATAGGACTCTGTACTTACTTCCTTACTTCCATGCCGGCCTGAAAAACATAGAATTTGCCAGTTGGTTTTCCACTCGGGCATGCTGTAAAAACAAGCTGAAAGATCCGAGGGTTTCAGTATATTGTAATTTAGGCGATGGACTGACAACCTGTCACTACAGCAATATACTTACAAGTTATCTTAAATAACCCTCAAAACTTTGTCAGAAGTGGCAAAACGGTCTTTGTTTAGGTCGTTTACGCTCTGCCTACCCCATTAGGGATAAAGGAGTGATTATATGTATGTATGTACTATCTTCCTTGCTCTTACGGAACATCCCCTAGAGAAAAGTAAGTACTTATCTAGGGGTTGATCCGTAGAGAAGTTTAAATAAGTTTTATAGAATATCTAGTACCTACGGCTAAATTTATTTACATTGCTTGAGTCATCATCTCCCTAGCCTTATCCCGTATGTTACGGGGTCGGCTACCTAATCTAGGGGATTGAACGAGGGTACTGGTTTTTACACAGAGCGACTGCCATCTGACCTCCGCAACCCAGAAGGGAAACCAGACCCAATCCTAGATTAGGTCAGAGTTTTCAAGCCGCCAATGCTTAGAACTGGCCTCTGATATGGCTTAACGACTAATATCTACGGTATTAAACGATATTAACCGGGACCAACGGCTTAACGTGCCTTCCGAAACACGGAAAAAGCGCCGAATAAACGTACATATGAAATTCGAAAACCGAAAAACACATTGGTACGTGGTGGGATTCGAACCACAACCTCCCGCTCAGGAGGCAGCGGCCCTATTCACTACACCATCGGGCTCTTACATTGCTTGAGTATGTGCATGTTTTGTAATTTTAAGTACGGGTCATCCTACGGTGCCCTTATCTACACTTCGTTTTTTAACGTTGAGTTATCGATACTAACGTGTTTTGCGGCCCATTAACAGCGTTTTCTTAAATAAGCGAACCATAGTCGACTTACCATCACTCGCATGGGAGAAGATAAATATTTTTGCACCTGACTTAACGAGATTAGTATAAAAAGCCACGTAATCCTTGGCAAGACGCCTTGAATAGATAATTCCGTGCGAATTCAGATAGAATCTGTTAGCGAATTTCATAATTATAGTCGGCGATGGAGCGACTTAATACCACCAAGTAAAGGCTAGGCCACATACCACTGCGTTGCAGCGTCGCGCCACATCGCAAAAACTTGCGTTGCGTCTATAACACCATAGGCTTCAGCCAGCCAGCAACTTCAGTTTTCCTTCCACGTTTGACTGGGAGCGATAAAAAACCATAGAATGTTCCAGTTGCTTCTCTACCTTAGAACTATAGACATCAGTAGAGAGAGCCGAGGATTTCAGTTTTTTTTGCAATGCTATTGATCTGACAACCAGCTCCTTCAAGAATCACTAGTTTTTGTGAAATCACCTTTAAACTCGCAGGTCTGACGTATCACAACTCCTATTACTAGGTTGTTATCGCACTCTGTCTGATACATACGTGATTGCTTATGTTCTTTCTGCGATGCGACTACTCCGCAACGCCGCGGTGTGGCCTGACTCTAACACTACCAAGTAAGGTTGTTACTTCTAAACATGTTTTATTGCCCAGCCATAACTCAGCCGCGTTGTCATTTAGTCAATGCTGTATTTCGTAACGTTATTTTGAAGTTCGGGTCAGTGTTATATGAATATGCTAATTTTATAAGATTATTAGCTTCTTGTGATTCAACACATAGCGTAGCCTAAATATGAAGATCAGTATTGGTTAGCCGGTTACTAATAAAAGTAATAAAATATCGAGATATGTAGAATTACCTATTGACCTGCCCGAAACGAATTTATTATTTTCTTTCTTTCATTATACATGAAATAAAATAGCATTGTGAGTGCTAAGATCCTCAAGAATACGTTAAAAGTGAGACGATGTCATTATTGACTTGAATTCCAATCTTAATTTAGTCTTATCCAGCCCTGCGTAGTTCTTAAACTACACGGCTAGATGTCGCTAATGCCGCTATGACGTACATAAAGAAAGGCTATGATAAATTCGTCACTCCCACTACCGTTTCGGTACCTTAGTGGTAGAGCAATGGACCGACATTCCAGAGACGCAGGTTCGAGCCCTGCCCGAAACGAATTTATTATTTTCTTTCTTTCATATTACATACAGAATTGCTTATCAAAATTCTACCTAGTGTCTGTAGCCGCCTCAAAATACTTTCGAGAACGTTGAACAGTACGCTCATCTGTGACTGAAATGTAAACAAAATCCTTTCATTGGCCTATAATAACATTGGATGTATGCAATTTCGAGCCAGTTCAATGAGTCACAGGTACTTGTTAATGAATTGGAACAGAGTGCACTTTGGTAATACCAGATCAAACCAGTTTTGGACATCACTCAGGGACAGATTGGGCTCGATTCTAGACACCACCGGCTGAAACTAAAATTAAAACACTATCTGTCACTTTCAAAGTAATAAAATTGAAAAAGAACAGGCGATTTATACTTTATGGTTTTACACTTTGTCCGCTAGATTTTGACACGCTTTTGCACGTTTCCCCATTATTTCTGTCAATTTTATCCGCCATATATTATGACGACCGATAAATTATGACGACCGATAAAAATGACAGATAACGCATAAAACCACAGACTAAAAATAAAAAACTGGAGAAAATTAATCTCCTGTCCTTTTCCAATGTGTTAAGTCTGAAAGTGAAAAATAGATTTAAATTTTAGTTCTAGTCGGAAAATGTAGAATCGAGCCCATTGTAGCACCATATTGGAGCATATCTATACGTCTTTGCGAATATATTTTTTTTAAACACCGAGCCTACATGTAGAGTAAAGTAAAATTAAGTGTTAGACTTTTAGGAGCATTTCTTTAAGGCCAGTTGGCCGAGTGATGACGGATAGGAAAAGGGTAATTACCCGCCTAGTTGGGTGTTGTGACCAGGGGACCGGAGTCCGACTGGATTAGTTCGGAAGTTGTATAATATGCAGATCGCCGAGCAAACTTCGATACCGCGTTTCAGGACTGTTGTATCTTGATGTGGCGCCATCCATGTGTGCTACATACTTTAAGTTGTCTAATTGTAATTACTGGTGCCGAATAAAATGATTATCTATCTATCTATTCATTTAGAAACGTTCAAAAAATATTACATGCTTTTTTTCCAGGGCTTACCTATTGTAAAATCAAGTACTTAGTTAACACGATGGTTCCGGTGTTCTTGATTACAACCCGCCGCTATAGGTGTTTAGGTCTTGCATAGTAAACACTACAATATATGTCGCTGTTTGATTTGTGTTTATGTTTAGTTCACGGTGCGGTGGTGAGATTTGAGATTTGGTGCGCCAACTGCATTTCCTCCCGGGCATGCTGTAAAAACGAGCTGAGGGATCCGAGGGTTTATGTATATTGCAATTTAGGCGATGGGCTGACAACCTGTCACTACAGTAATATATCTGCAAATCTACCCTAAATAACCCCCAAAACTTTGTCAGACGTGGCGGGACGACCTTTGTTTAGGCGGTTTACTGCTCTGTCTGTGAGATTTTTTGAGGAAACATCACCTTCCCAGCTTGCCATCAGTTTTGTATGCTTTTAAATCAGCCCCAATGAAATCAGTTGGAACGTTAGAAGTTTCATTCAAGAGGGTATTTTGGGACTAAACAACAGTAGGCGTGATTATTTTGAATGTGTGTGGCGCTTTTTATCCGTTACTATGTTAAAACCAGAAACAATAATGTTTTCTTTTTGTATGCATCTTTAGTCACACATGATTGGCAATAATCTTATATTGCTGCAATAAAACAAATATGCACGTTGAAAATCGCCTTGAAAGCAGGAAGTAAACACAAAGTAAATATTTTATGACTCAATCGTATGTTTTTATTGAAATTGCCACAATTTCAATACTACCCAGTTCCGATTGTTACCTTTGATGATTTGCTTGGTGACTATTTATTTGTAGTTACTAACCCGGTACATTTTTCCGAAATATTCTGTATCAATAAAAAAACTCTATTCAAAGGCTACAATACCTACCTATGGGGATAAAAGATAGATTACTTTTTACCTCAGGAAAACACCTTCTAACGGAAAAAATACTAGGCTGCAGGTAAAACGTCGGAGCATTGCCTACTTATGCACTGTGCTGTACTGTGACAAGCTGTAGCTATAGTATTTCCTAAGTTTCCAAAAAAATATTATTTCTGATGAGGTATATACCTAACACGGGCACCTCTGCTTAAGGCACCTAAGGGCAACTTAGTTTTTTTTTTATTTGTAGCTGCATATTCCAAATTCCCTAGCACCTGACCTAAAGTCAATGTCCTTTACCTAAGAGACGGAGCAGCACGTCTCATTAAGGAGGTAATGAAACACGCGTGATCGGCTCCCATGACCTACATGGAACAATCCGATACTATGGCCTTAAAACACTTCATATCAACCATTTACTCGAGACCTGTCAGCTTCTTCCGACAACGCGTCAAGATATTCCGTCCCCTTATCTCGTGCTGTCCTTTTCTCGATCAACAAAGTTAAAAGAGACGCAGTTCTAGACGGAACTAAACGCAATCTTCGCGGACTTACTACGACTATTCGTGTTTATGTTCCATTGCGTGGTTGTAAGAGTGAGTCAACGGTTCTAATGTTTGTGGCGCAGTAATGTATCAAGTTGGCGCGGTGAAGCGGTGAATGTGTACATGAAGTCTTGAATGTCAAGGAGAAGTACAAGGGCTATCGTGTATTATGCATGACATAGACTTCGGTCATTGGATACTAGTCTATTGAATACCTCCCTATACCACCTACCGCTATGGCCCGTTTTTTTAATCAGCTCTCGAGTCTGACATCTAGTTTGAGTTCGCATCTGAAATGTAAATTTAGTACAAAACGACCTGTCAAATCCAAACTTAATATTGCTCTCAATCTTGAGATCGCTTTATAAATACGAGAACATGTTTCCGCTCTATGACTATGACTTTGTCTGCGCTACGGAGGTATATTGTAATTTTACCCATTAGAACATACTTTATCATCACAACAATTTTTTCGGCCAAAGTATGTTTTTGACTTTCATATAGACCGATCAAAGCCCTATAAAAAAACTAATTTAGCTGCAATGATTGCTGGATCCTATAATCATGTAAAATAAATATGCGGCTCCAGATATGCCGTAGGGTAGTCTTTGAAATTCCTAGAAATAGACTATCTGGATTTTCCTTATTTCTTTATTGGGAAAGACCCACCTTCAAGTTCTTTTACATTCGACATTGCTCGCTTGCGTGTAAAATGCGTTAACTACTTAATCTTTTAGGTCAAATGTAACAATACTCGTCTACGTGTTCAACGATTTCAAAATATTTGTTTTCTCAACGTTTATTTTATTACTACAGTGTAGTCCCTGTTGATGGCTCTCTTCTATGTAAATTTATAAATGAGGTAAGATTTGAATTTTGTGTGTTTGTGTTTATGATTAATGTAACATGTTAGACAGGGAGTGAGCCCGATGGTGTAGTGGATAGGGCCGCTGCCTCCTGAGCGGGAGGTCGTGGTTCGAACCCCACCAGTCACCACGTACCAAGGTGTTTTTCGGTTTTCGAATTTCATACGTACGTTTATTCGGTGCTTTTTCCGTGCTTCGGAAGGCACGTTAAGCCGTTGGTCCCGGTTAATATCGTTTAATACCGTAGATATTAGTCGTTAAGCCATATCAGAGGCCAGTGCTAAGCATTGGCGGCTTGAAAAACTCTGACCTAATCTAGGATTGGGTCTGGTTTCCCTTCTGGGTTGCGGAGGTCAGATGGCAGTCGCTCTGTGTAAAAACCAGTACCCTCGTTCAATCCCCTAGATTAGGAAGCCGACCCCGTGAGATACGGGATAAGGCTAGGGAGATGGAGATGATGTTAGACAGGGAGTGATAGAAAAATATAAAACGTTCCAGTTACTTAGTAGAAATCTGTAGAGGAAGATAATTTATCATTAACACTACAGCAACAACAATTTATAAATGATTTAAGATATGAATGTTGCGTGTTTGTGTTTATGATTTATGTAATTTCTTCCACGCTGGACTGGGAGCGAGAGAAAAACATAGAATGTGCCAGCTGCATTTCCTCCCGGGCTTGCTGTAAAAACCAGCTAAGGGATCTGAGGGTTTCAGTATATTGCAATTTGGGCGATGGGCTGACAACCTGTCACTACAGCAATATACGTACAAAACCATCTTGAATAACCCTCAAAACTTTGTCAGACGTGGCGGAACGACCTTTGTTTAGGTCGTTTACGCTCTGCCTACCCCATTAGGGATAAAGGCGTGATTATATGTATGTATGTAATAAACATTGTAGACTGGGAGTGATAGAAAAGTATCAAACGTTCCAGGTACTTAGTAAAAATCTGTAGATGAAGATAATTTATCATTAACACTACAGCAATCCACAGTTGACTCTTTCTAAAATGACCCATAGTCTTGTCAAATGTGACGAAAACGCCCTATTGTGAGGTCGATGACACTCTGTCTTCCCTATAACGGTTACAAACGTGACCATTTATGTATGTATGTAGTAAACTCAAAAACTCTGAACAGATCGATAAATTTCTTAACAGAAAACAGTAACTTCTTACGATCTAACGCAAGCTAAGTATTGTAAAATTTGTTTTGGTGTTTTTACCAAAATGGTTACTATGACCTCACAGAATAATTTAAACCGTATTATTAACGGTTCAAAGTTTATCTTTTTCATTACCATAACGTACATATTTTGTAGTAAATATAAACGGCAGTCTGTTGCTAAAATGGTAGTGCTAATAGAAACCCTAACGGTGATTTGCAAAACTGTTAGATCCTGAAAACAAGACGACAGCAAGTTTTATTTCTATTAACATTCTACAAGGATATCATGTTTGTATATTTTGAATTAAAATGTTATACCTATTTTAAAATTTTGCCGACTTAACTTTAGGGTACGATCCTTCCCATGTAACTAAACAGCTAAATAAATTTGTCACTCCCATACAAAATGATTGGAGTCGCTGATACCATTTATATGGGAGTTGGGACGGTTTTTGATTATCATATTCCGAAAAAAAAAACAGTTTCATAGGTAGGAATACACCCCTCTCTAAAACTTTAGTCAGTATAATTTTTTACCTGTATTATGAATTTGATGTGAGTAGGCATTTCATTTTATCTAGATGCCTACTAGGCACCTAGATAAATTGAAATAAAATCGTGATAATAATATGAAATAAGTGTCTATCGATTTTAATTAACCGGAAGTATTTTCAATAATAAAGATATTTTTTTATTTTAAACGCGCACAGCTCTTTTCATAATTCCACAGAACTGAAATTACACTCGACAGCCGGCTAGAAAATAAAATTCCATCTTTAATACCGATACACCTAATAACTGTTTACGTGCATTCCAACGTTTCACCGAATCAAGCGCGCGCGCAGGTGATTTACGATCTACTTGTGTACCTACTTTATTATTGGCGGATCGAGTTTTTGCGCAATTTGAAAAAAGACCATGATCGATGTGATTTGATCTTTTGTAGTTTTTTGACAATGAGGAAGTTAAGTTGATGTTTTTGTTGAATGTGTGCAGATCCAATCATCTGATATGATATTAAAAAAAACATAGTGTCATTTTAATTAATCTGACAATCGATTCTAGATTTGCCGGCTAAAACTAAAATTAAAATCTATTTCTCACTTTCAGACTAAAATCTTTGGAAAAGGACAGGAGATCTATTCTCTCCGGTTTATGACTTAAACTCGGAGGTTTTATGCGTTATCTGTAATTTTTATCCGCCGTCATATTATATAGCGGATAAAATTGACAAAAATACTGGGGAAGCGTGCAAAAACGCGACAAAATCTAACGGACTATTTGATCTCATAAAACATCAGACAGACAGATAACGCATAAAACCACCGAATTTAAATCAAAACCAGAGAGAATAAATCTTCTGTCTTTTCCGCTGTTTTAAGTACGAAAGTGACAAAAGATTTTAATTTTAGTATAACCCAGCAAATCTAGAATCGAGCCCATTGTCATTGTATATGGGCTGTTATTAATCAAGATAAAATATACGTATTATAATATCAAATGAAATTGTATCTGCGCGGCTACCAACTTACAGTATTTCAAGTATATATAGGTACTAATTTACCGACATTTAACAGATACACACACGCTGAATAGAAAGCATTTTAATTGGCAAATAAATCACTCTAGCGCAGCTTACCATTTCCGTTCCATGCAATCAAAACAGGACGACCGAAAAAGTAAATTATAAATATTCTTACAGCATACTAAAATAGCATTAGTCATAGATGATTATACTTTGAACATGATGTAATATACCTTAACCTAACCTACATATTCTGAATCTGTATTTGACACGAAATACCTGAATCATAAGAACGAAACAATGTTTCTATCATCATTTCCCTAGACTTAACCCGTATTTCACGAAATCGGCTACCTAATCTAGGGGATTGAACGAGGGTAATGGTTTTTACACAGAGCGACTGCCATCTGAACTGCGCAACCCAGAAGGGAAACAAGAACCAATCCTAGATTCGTTCAGAGTTTTCAAGCCGCCTATGCTTAGCACTGGCCTCTAACATGGCTTAACGACTAATATCTACGGTTTTCTACGGCTTAACGTATCTTCCGAAGCACGTGGAAAGCGCCGATCAGACGTACATATGAAATTCATAAACCGAAAGACACATTGGTACGTGGTGGGATTCGAACCACGACCTCCCGCTGAGGAGGCAGCGGCCCTATCCATTACACCATCGAGCTCTTCTTTTCAGTTACCAAATTCGAAAAATAAATAGATAGTAAAGATTACATAAAATAGAGATACATACAAAGATGTAAGCACTGAACCATACCTTTAATAAGACACTGCACCAACCAACCTGTCATTATACCAATTCATCTTTATTCGCAATAAACATCTTCGTGCGAGACCTCTTCTTCAAATGGCAATTTAGTAATCTTTATGTAACGACTTCAAATTATTATAATTACTTCATCGTCTTTTCGTGTGCCGACCGCCTACGCATATTCAGTTGAGTAGAATCACAATGATTTTATTAGATCCACGCAATGTCAAGTGCACATGAACCCTAAGGATGGGAAGGGTCTGGACAGACGGGCTTTTACGGACTGCAAAATCATATATTGTATTTGAATCATTTCTAATGCAGATGTTCTGATTTGAGATAAGAAAAGAAAGAAAGAAAAACCATTTATTCGGTGCTATAGATGTTACAAATTAGACAATAGATACCGAAAAGGTTCCCAGCTCAGCATGTCCTACAGTCCGAGACAGTAGCGCTGGTTTTCAGCAGGAACCTAACTTAATCTAATTATAATATTACTACACAATAGGATAATTGTTAGTAACAAATTTATAAGTATAGTTACTGTAAAGCAAAGTAAATTGTACGATGGTTGATAGTGCATTTTCGGTATCCGCATGTTTACTGTCAGGTACTCATTACAATGGAATAGTAAGAAATGAAGAACGATGTACTAAATTAGATAGAAACTGATTAAAATAGTGAATGGCAAACAAATAAAATGTTAAACAAATATATAGTATGACATGACATGATAATAATATAATAAATGGAAAATATGACATAGTGTTAAAAAATGAACATGGATAAGATGATGATAGATGGCAATCCATCATCCTCTTTTATGAACACAAAACATTAGTATCAAACACTTTTCTTAATAAATTCGTGCCAGTATCACTACCATTGCAAATCTGTGATAAAACTGGCGCATAGCGAAAGGTTACGTCTGTCGTGGTGGTTTACGTTTAACCTGTGCCACATGGGCCTTACATGTAGACTTTAAATCCATCACATAAGCTAAGTAGGTGTACTTAGCTTCAAGCTTGTATTTGCGATGCAGCCGATTCGCAGTTGGTCTACACGGGTTCTCATAACGTAATCTGCCATTTTACCAATTGCTGGGTCATGTCATGTGACTGTTACCGGTCTCTCGCTCGGGCCGCGTTTGGCGAGGGTCGATTGGCGACTTCTGGAAATTTCGACCAGTTCTTGCCGGTCAGTTTAGATACTTCCGCTCGAATAGTTACGACATTTAGACTATTTATAGTTCTAGCGCATAGCGTGGCTAATAGTGATATTTCTTTAGGGCAAAGGTTTCTAGGTTCAACTTCCAGTCTTGAGCAGAATATACAGTAGATTGCAGTTCGCTAACCACTTAACGTATCTATCAGTCTCGTAGTTTCAATCAATACCATAGTAAGTTTGTAGATGGGGTAGTTTTCCAAAACAATAATCAACGATTACATAAAGCATATATTTTTAATAAAACCTACAATACTTACTAAAGACATTGTAATACGTAAATATAGTTCGCATATTTTAATAACACTGTTTCGAAAAGTCAAACAAAGTAACCAAGTTATGATAAAAGGAGTATCAATTCTAAAGATTCCAACAAGATACTGTCTAGAGTACCTAGCAGGTATTATTTTGAGTTCAATTATTTCAAATTACGTAACGTACCTATCTGATTTAAGCTACACAGCCCAGTGTCCCATATTTAGCCCCAGGTTACGTTATGTTTTTTTGAGAAGCTAAGTATACTCTCCTTCATCGACTTATTAAATCTGCACTTCACACATTGTAGTATAGTACCTACTGTCATTTTACTGAAGGGAAATGAGAAATTAATAAATCGAGTTTAGACGTCATTTACATACAACTCAACTAAGTAGACCTGATTTCAAATAAGTAACTTTACATAATAAAGTCATTTCGGCTAAGGATTTAAAAATTATGTCGTTTTTCCTTAATGTCTTTAGTGTCAAAAGGTCCGTAAATGACATCCTCGTGCATCAATCTTTTTGAAATTAAATAACTGTTGTATCTATAATGGAAACTTGGCGTGTCGAATTCTCCCATCCAACTGATATGTGTATTTTTTTAAATATTTTGGTTAAATCTTGAAACGATCATGAAACTTGCAATTCTTTAGTTACACATAGGCTCGGATTTCAAGATTTATTACGGCAAATTACAAATATACGTGACTTCAAAGATTAGGTTAGGACGCAAAATTTTTGTAGCGTGTTTGTTTGAAATTAATATTCACTTTGAAACTCAAAAACTAATGGAATGGTTAAAAAATCACATTATTTAGCGCATACACCATAGCGTTCATGGAGTCGATAGACTCGATACCCACTCGACAGAAGAAGAACCATAGCGAGGTTGCAAAAAAAAAGATGACCAGCATTATATTAGAACATACATACATACAATCACGCCTTTATCCCTAATGGGGTAGGCAGAGCGTAAACGACCTAAATAAAGGTCGTTCCGTCACGACTGACAAAGTTTTGAGGGTTATTTAAGATAGATTTATATGTATATTGCTGTAGTGACAGGTCGTCAGCCCATCGCCTAAATTGCAATATACTGAAAGCCTCGGATCCCTTACCCGGTTTTTACAGCATGCCCGGGAGGAAATGCAGCTGGCACATTCTATGTTTTTCTCGCTCCCAGTCCAGCATGGAAGAAATATTAGAACAATATATTAAAACCTACTATTTAATAGATGCTTCGTTTGTGAATAGCCGCCTGAACAAACCAACAATGTTTTGTCAACAACAAACAAAATTAAATTAACAAACAGTAATATAAACGACACGCCCTATAACTTGTAATAGTCACGTCTAGGCCACCCACTGCGTCATACAACACCCAAATTAAAACTACAATATGCATTATTATGCATGAAGGTTTATATAAAATCAATAGGTTCGTTCATAATCAAAATGTTGGAAATGACGAAACCATCTTCCATGCTGGCCTGGGAGCGAGAGAAAAACTTAGAATGTGCAAGCTGCATTTCCTCTCGGGCATGCTGTAAAAAACAACTAAGGGATCTGAGGGTTTTTGTATATTGCAATTTAGGCAATGGGCTGACAACCTGTCACTACAGCAATTTACCAACAAGTCTTCTATCTTAAAAAAACTCTCAAAATTTTGTCAGACGTGGTGGATCGTCCTCTATTTAGGTCGTTTACGCTCTGCCTACCCCATTAGGGATAAGGGCGTGATTACGTGAAATCGTGGAAGAAAGCGTAATCGATTGATCATTACGCCTTCTTACCTTTCCCTGCGACAAGATAATGTTTATTGTGTATTAATCTATCCCATCTTTGAATAGGCTAGGCTAGCTTTTGGCAATTTAAGGATATATACAAGACCGATTTAAATAAATCCAAGCTACGTAAACCAGCTGTTATTAATATTAATTAATACCGTGGTAAATGTTTTCCATAAAAATAATTTCATTAAAAACAGTTGACTGCAGTGCGAAAAGCTTGTCATAGGATATAGGTATCTAAAAATAATATCATCACTATATAGTATAAAACAAAGTCGCTTTCTCTGTCCCTATGTATGTATACATGTATGCATACATCTTTAAAACTACGCAACAGATTTTGATGCGGTTTCTTTTAATAGATAGAGTGATTCAAGAGGAAGGTTTATATGTATAATACATGCATAATATAGTAGAGAAACACTGATAATTTCCGTGCGAAGCCGGGGCTGGTCGCTAGTGTCAAATAAAGTAGACTGAAAGTAAATTTTATTTTGTTATATGAAACTGGCTACGATATTGTAATGTGTTCAGCTATTGTAATTCTTATATAACATACGGTCGTATAAGCTTGTTATCTAGTCACGCATTCGAGGAAGCAGACTATTTTGTCGTAAATAAGTAGACGTACGTCGGGAAACTAGATGGTGGTGAACACAGCTGGCTTACGATATGATAAGTGCTCTCACGTTGCTTATATAATTTCTTGGAGGAAGGAAGATACGTCGTATAATAAGTATCATCTAGTTAACTGCCTCCGTGGTCTAGCGGTCTGAGCCATGGGCTCTCGACCCGGAGGTCCCGGGTATGATTCCCGGCGGAGGATAATTACTTTGTGTTGTTGTTTCTAATTCGGTTAGGACATTGCAGGCTGATCACCCGATTGTCCGATCTTCCATGCTGGACTGGGAGAGATAGAAAAACATAGAATGTTCCAGCTGCCCTTCCTCCCGGGCATGCTGTTGAAGTCAGCAAAAGGGACTCGAGGGTTACAGTGTATTGTAATTTAGGCGATAGGCTGACAACCTGTCACTATAGCAATACATATTACAATCTAAAATTGCCCTCAATTTTTGTCAGACGTGGCGAAAGCGCCTTTTACGAGGCGTTAAACGCTCTGCCTACCCCGTAAGGGATAAAGGCGTGATTTGTGTATGTGTATCCATGCCGTCGGATGGGCATGTAAATAGTCGGTCCTGCGCCTGAATTCTCTCTGGTCGTGTCAGTTAGTCTGTCCCATCAGAATAAGAGATTGAGGGAACAGAGAGTGCACCTGTGTGTAGCGCAAACACTTGGGCACTAAAATCAAGTCCTGCGCAGTTGGCTCATCTCCGGGAGATTAGCCGCCATCACCGAAAATCGGTGGGAGGACTATTATTATTATCATCTAGTAATAACAAAATAAATTCTTACCTCAAAAATAATACAGGGAGTAAAAAAAATGCTGGCCAGTCTCAGGGTTTGATTGTACCCATGAAACTGAACAACTTTCCGCAAGCAACATGGATCGAAAGCCGATAAAAATTGCCCACCCATACAAATTGCGTCAGCGGCTCGAGTCAAATTGTATGGGAGGGCCAATATTTTTTTCCTTATTATGACCTATATGTTCCTTGAGAAAAGTTGATCAGATTTTAATATATATTTATGTAATTTGTCATCTCACGTTTTCAGCGCGACAGAATTGTAGTCTTTTTTTAGTCTAGACGAAGTACTACATACATACATACATATAATCACGCCTTTATCCCTAAATAAGTTTTAGTATATTGTAATTTAGGCGATGGGCTGACAACCTATCACTACAGCAATATACGTATAAATCTATCTTAAAAACCCTTAAAACTTTGTCAGACGTGGCGAAACGACCTTTGTTTAGGTCGTTTACGCTCTGCCTACCCCATTAGGGATAAAGGCGTGATTATATGTATGTATGTATGTTTATCCCTAATGGGGTAGGCAGAGCGTAAACGACCTAAACAAAAGTCGTTCCGCCACGTCTGACAAAGTTTTGAGGGTTATTCAAGATAGAATTCTAGGTATATTGCTGTAGTGACAGGTTGTCAGCCCATCGCCTATATTACAATATACTGAAACCCTCGGATCCCTTAGCTGGATCTTACAGCATGCCCGGGAGGAAATGCAGCTGGCACATTCTATGCTTTTCTCTCGCTCCCAGACCAGCATGGAAGTACGAAGTACTAGAATATAGATAAGCAGCTTAATAGATAAAGATAACAATCAGAATGGAAATCTTAGCAGTTATATAATCATACTAGGATTAAAACAACATCGTAAACACTTCACATCAATCCTTTATTGCAATTACGGTAATACACGGTAATATAAAGATTATCAAATCAAAGCTATAATATTATATTATGTTTATTTACTTGGAAAATATATAAATGAACGCTTGGAAGAAGACTTGTTAAGATGTTTCTTTTTAATATTATCTTTTAAAAAAACACTAACATTGGTGCTGCGGCTTTTGTTGTAGACACAAGTTAACGTATTTTACAGAATTATGATAATATATGTACTAACTCCTTAAGGAAATGTGATGAAAAGTAATTACTTTTAAAATTTATTGTTTCAGCAATGAACTTAAATTAAAATTTAAAGTTTAGTATATCAGTTTAGAAATATGACGTATTTTTTATAGATACAGGTCTTCTTTTCTCATACTATGATAACATAAACAAGGTTTATATTACTATTTTCCATGCTGGACTGAGAGCGAGAGAAAAACATAGAATGTGCTAGCTGCATTTCCTCCTAGACATGCTGTAAAAACCAGCTAAAGGATCCGAGGGTTTCTGTATATTACAATTTAGGCGATGGGCTGACAACCTGTCACTACAGCTATATACCTAGAAATCTATCTTAAATAACACTCAACACTTTGTTAGACGTGGCGGAACGACCTTTGTTTAGGTCGTTTACACTCTGCCTACCTAGCTACTACATTAGGGATGAAGGCTTGATTGTGTGTATGAATGATGGTGTTTATGTATGTATGTAGGTTTATATTTACTCAGCACAAGCTTACCCTATTAAACCTGCATTATCCGTATCTCGAGACGGCAATTAACAAGTTGCACAAATAAAACCACAAGTTAAATCTTAAATGTCAAGGATTATTATTTTAATTTGCTCTGACGTTGCATTTTGTTTTACGCATTTCAAACAGGAGTGACTCTGTGATCTAGTGGCCTAAACCTTGGGCTGTATATCGCTAGGTAGCAGGTTCGATTATCACGCATACACTTAAATTTGATTTTATCAATATAGCACGTTGCAGATGTTTCCAGTTTGGTTAGGATAATGCACCTGATTATCTATCAGAGGCTTCAATTTGATGGGCATGTTTAGCTTTTAAGAGCCCGATGGTGTAGTGGATAGGGCCGCTGCCTCCAGAGCGGGAGGACGTGGTTCGAATACCACCACGTACCAATGTGTTATTCGGTTTTCGAATTTCATATGTACGTGTATTCGACGCTTTTTCCGTGCTTCGGAAGGCACGTTAAGCCGTTGGTCCCGGTTAATATCGTTTAATACCGTAGATATTAGTCGTTAGGCCATGACAGAGGCCAGTGCTAAGCATTGGCGGATTGAAAACTCTGACCTAATCTAGGATTGGGTCTGGTTTCCCTTCTGGGTTTCGGAGGTCAGATGGCAGTCGCTCTGTGTAAAAACCAGTACCCTCGTTCAGTCCCCTAGATTAGGTAGCCGACCCTGTGAGATACGGGATAAGGCGATGATGATGATGATGTTTAGCTTTTAGTTTGTCCCAGCAGCTGTCTTTGATAATGGTGGTTATTAACCATTATCAGAGGCCTATTAGGCGGTTATAAAGCTTTAACACTATGGTTCATCGGGTCGACAATCTACACGACAGAAGAACAGGAGCGCATGTTTATAATTTACTGAATAGTCGGCATTATGTAGTTATAATTACGAACAAATGAAAATCCATTCACCATTGTTCTACCATTATAATAAGGCGATGAATCAATAGAAATATATCGGTTGTTATTCGTTTAGAAGGCATGTGCAAGTGCATTTGAGTGCATACTCGCTTGCAATAGTAATTTGACATACGCACAATATTGGAAATATCTATACCTATACTGGGCGTTGATCCACTAGACAGCACGGCAATGACACGGCAACGTCCCGATAATGTCCAGGTGGATTGGAACTAGGTAGTTCCAATCTGAGCGCACACACGCATGCGCATGCTTCGTACAAATACATAACACATGCAGTTTGGCAGGCCGGCGACGGTACCGGTGCGAATCAATATCGTGCCGGCCAGTGACAAAGCGTTCCATAATTATAATTTCATTGATTTTCATAGATTATCTCTTCCACGGAAGCGTCAGCGGTGCTGTGCCATAGACGTTGCCGTCACCGTGCCGTCTAGTCGAAAAACGCCCACTTGCGAGGAATCTAAGTAAATTGTGACTTTTTATATAGCACCTTTATTTATGTAGGTAACTTGTTTTGCATGTAAATAGTGCATTATAGTACGTTCATTTTATCTTGAATAGTGACAGACCATATATAATGTCATTTTCTGCATACAAAGAGCTACTATCAGTCGGCGATCATCTTATAGCGAACAGGGAATACGGTCTTTTATAAGTAGCTGTAAATCCAAAAGAATGACGTTAGATTTCAGGAATTTATACGGTGTTTTCAATAATAAAGTACCAAGTTGTAGGTTCGTAATATAAATACCATGGAAATGCATATGATAAGAAAGTAGGCATGAAACAATCAATGTTTACAATTTTGCTAGGACATTACTTTAGCTTGCTCGTTAAAATAAATTTTGTTATCGTATAGAAAAATCGCGAATGATGCTGAAATCCTAAATGTTAATAACTATTGCCCAAATCAAGACCCAAGGTAAATGTTTATTTTTAAAATCACCTCGTCAAAAACTAATTCAAAAATACACAAAGTTACTAGATAGCCACTACTCATTGTATCTCGTGCAGATAAAAAGTTACTAATATAATTACATAAGTTCCTATTAGTGTATGGGATACACCCCATATACTTACAGCGTCGTTACCCCTAACCCCTATCAGCTTGCAGGACGCTGTCCCTTACACCCGGTATGGTATATGTAAGTAGTTCATGGTGTATTCATTTTTTTTATATTGAATGAAAACTGGTATAGAAACATGCAACGCAAACACGTATGGATTCTTGAACTAATTTTAAAATGTTAAAGTAATACTAAAGTCATATAGTAAGGAATGCCAATGAGATAATTACTGGTGATAAAACAGAATGACTAAATCGATTGTTTGAACAAGTGAAAAACGCAAAATTATTAACTGATATCAACATTCAACTATTTCGAAATCCCCAAATTGTTGAAAAAGAATCTACCGACCGTCACAAAGATAATGTATTCCCAGTTGTGTTCTAAGAGTTTCATAATATCAAGTCATTAGGTAACTAATTTGCGTTAATAGCTCAGTTTTACTAATTTACGTGGCATTAAATTTTGAAAATGTTTACTTACAAAGGCTGAACATGATAACGATTTTAAAGTAAGTTTGAGTGAATAATAACAAATGTTCGAATGGTTATTCAACAAGTCTGAGAGTGTAGAAAGAGAAAACGAGGAACATTTTGTTTGTACAAATATTTTGTCCATTTCGCTCCGTCGGGCAGGTTTTAAAGTCACTCGTCCACATGGACCGAGTGAAAACAGCGAGCTGCGTCCGCGCAGCGCGTTGCGTGATCCGCCAACACCTGCCTGCTATCGCGCAACGAACCTTGTGTTTTACCTATTAACATCTTCGCCGTTTGTGCCAAGTCTGTTCTCATTGTTGCAAAGGTCAAGATCACCTGCTACCACATCAATAAGCGCACCAAAAAACTCAGTCTTAGTTGCATCATTAGCATCTAGTCTCATGTTTAAAAAGCAGTATCTAAATCAAGGATACCAAATGAGGCCTCGTCATGCTTGTCTCATTTGTTATCATTAATACAACTCGTCGTTGGGTTTTAATCAAACAATATACCTAATTATTGTGCCTACATACCGAAGTATTTTGATTGTTCTTGCGCCTAGTGTTGTGAATTAAAACTCGTTTCACTCGCATGTTTTGCATAAGAGGGTACGGAATGTTTGAGTTTACCTGAGTCTTGCGCATTTTGCAAGTGGTGTATGTGATGCAGGTGGGCGTAGTAGTGGTGGTGGTGGAGGATGCATTCCAGGTCGGTGCAGTTCAACATGGTGACGGGGCGAGGCTGCCGTCTGGTCGCTCACGCTCGCTGCACACTTTCACAAAACTATTCCACTGGCACTACACGTATCGTTGTCACATCACGTTATCTGGTTGCACTCGCGGCAGGGGCTGGTCCATCGGCGGCGGCGCCGCTCGGTCTGCGACTGACGGCGCTCGCGGCCTACACCCGCATCGTGTGTTGTTTACGATACACAATTCCGCAAATAAGCAAACGTGCAAGACATCTCAATGGTCGATACTCGGCGCGGTCGTGTCGGCTGTTGACGGCGAAGAGTTCGATAAGGCGGTGACGTCGATGCGCGCGCGGTGGGCTGCAGTGAAGGCGCGCGCGCAACACTCGAGGCGCGCGATTGAACACTGAGTGCGGCAAGCGCATGCGCGCTACCACCTCTCCCGGCTCCCGGCCTCGACCGCACTCGCCGGAACCTTAGCTATCATATCAGGCGGGCCACCTTTTGCCCTCGCAAGGATAATGCGTCGTTCAATGCCCGTTTCCCGTTATCAGTGACATGGAAATGAAAGACGCGTTGACTGATGCAAGCGGCGACACTGCAGGCGATCCGAGCGACATATTCTAGAAACTTATCTCCCGTTCCTATAATTATTAAGCCTAGCAGCTAGCGATGCATAAACATAAGGTGTCAGGGTTAGATAGAGACGCCGTACCTACTAACGACCGGTTCAAGAAACTCGTAAGTGAGCGCATATTAGCCAAATGCCACAGACGTGACTGTGTTTGTTGCCATTCTTATTAGCACCGGTAGCGTTTATAAACACGAGAATCGTATTTCAATAAATATTGATGCAGTTCTGGTTTGCGGAAAAAGGTGAAAAAACTGGCGAATAAGTAATGTATGAGCAGTAGGCGCCAAGGTCGAGAGCTGCTCGCCGTGAGCGCAGCAGACTTTCAAGTGCCACCGGCGCGGGCGCAGCTCCACGAGCAAACATGAAACAGCGCTGATTGTACAAACAGTCACACCACTCGTGTCTAGCGCATTGTTGATTGTCGCGTCCAGTCAAGTTTTCACTAACTTCTATTTGCTTTCTGAGCATTCGATAAATATTTTCGCAAATCATAAAAGCTAAACGACCTTTCACCGACTTCTTTTTCAAAAACTTTATTAATATTATAGTAATTTGTGAAACTTTAACACTGACTGATCAAAACGATGCGATAAATCTGGTTTTAATAACATAAAAGATCGCAAACAAAAATAAGACGAAACCGAAGTTGCAAAACTTTAAAAGGAGGAAATTTAAGTTAACAAGAAAGCTTAAGGCTATAATTACAAAGTAAGTAAATGTGTTGAGAAAAATCGGATATTCATGTTTCGTTTAAACATACAGCATGGTGGAAAGACAAAACAAGCTGTTTTGAGTTATTCCTACAGTGAATGATTTCTTATTGTAACCAATAGACATAGAATACCTAAGTTTGTATTGAATTTAAGCAATATTATGATTAAGAATACATTGTTATTGATCACATGACTACGTAGACTTTTATGAAGAAAAAATAATTAAATAAAAGACGTAGAAAGATATTACAGGGCTGTTAATACAGAGCCTAACTTCATGAAAACGAGTGCCTTAATGCTTGTCGCTTTGTCATTGTTTTGGTATAGAAAGCAACGTCTTCTTAAGGATCAATGTCAAACCAATGACAGAATGTGCGCACTGTCCTCTTCTTGCATGGGGCTGTTTCCCTTTTTAATGGACCATACTACAAAGTGCATATAATACGTTACAGAATCTACCCAGTAAGTGCCGTTATCGCCCAAAGTGGTAACAAGGGAGGGACCTCCGCAACCCCGCCGGCGGGGTACGCGGTTGCTGGAAAACTTGTGTTGAGTGTGGCTCGACTTGCATTGGCAGCATTAAATGCAAGTGTAATTGGGTCTTCACCGTCGGTAAGAACATGCCTAGGTATTCGTTTGTAATGAGTCGTAGGTTGGAGTGGGGCTGTTTCACGCGGTATATATATATATATATATATCTCGATTTACACAAAATGTATTGAAAATCAGAGCTAATCATAACGTTCTTCATAATTTTATGGTGAATTCCATATAACTTTTGTTGTTTCTTATCTTATAAAAATGCCACAATAGTTCAAATTCGGTGTTTTTTCATGATATTTCCGATGGTTTCCTGACGGAGGTAATCATAGTATTTTTAGGTTTTATCTTTAAATCCTGCTGTTTTCTATATTCCAGAGAAACTAATAATATACAGATCTGAAAAATCAACTATTAACTGTCATAAAAAGTTCTAATTCCGGACCGTGTTTGGCCCGATTTAGAGTACATACATACATAAATCACGCCTTTATCCCTTACGGGGTAGGCAGAGCGTTTAACGCCTCGTAAAAGGCGCTTTCACCACGTCTGACAAAAATTGAGGGCAATTATAGATTGTAATATATATTGCTATAGTGACAGGTTGTCAGCCCATCGCCTAAATTACAATACACTGTTACCCTCGAGTCCCTTTTGCTGACTTCAACAGCATGCCCGGATTCATGATTCATGCATTTAGAGTACTTACCTCCTTAATCCTGCTAATATGTTTTTTGTGATTGTTACTACCTCAACCACCTTGAATGGTACGTTTTCCGCATTTACGCTAATCTTCATGCGCCTGCGGCCCGTCTGTTACATTTAATTACCTCATTAACTATTGTTCAACAGGTTATCGGTTTCCCGGGTTGGGAAATTATTGTGTAACGTGTCAGTCTTTTCATCGTATAAGGCAGGTCGGATCGTAAGTGGTCATCGATGTTGACTACCTTCGTGGTCTAGTGGTCAAAGCCATGGGCTTACGATCCGAAGGTCCTGGGTTCAATGCCTAGGGGGAACACAAAGTTGATATTTGTCAATTTATCACTTTGTGAGATTTTCCCCAGTTTGGTTAGGACAATGCAGGGTGAATCCTGGAAGTCTAGAGGGCACGTTAAGCTGTCGGTCCCGGTCACTGTTTCTAATAATGGTCGTTACAGGTCAATGTTGCTCCACGTCCATAAGAACTATCTTAAAAACCCTACACGTGACCCCGGGTGGAGCAAAAGGTGCAACAAAACCGTCTGCTGCACTGTCGTCTGGACCTTGTAGCAAAATAATGCCATACGATAAATAAATCGAAGCTGAAAGACTTGGCATCATCAGGCGTTTCCGTTGCGTACGCTGACTCTAAATAGTTTGCATGTAGTTGCAGGAGGCAGGACACTAACATAAAATTCATAATTTGGCAAAATTTTAAAATTATGATCAAGGGGAAAATTCAAATGATTTCGATATATAAACTAAGTATTATTGCGGTAAAGATCAAACAATGAACCATCTAACTTCGAGCCCTGACCCTGCGTGCCTTAAAACCTTCACTCAGGGTGGTCTGCTGTCCAGTCGCAGATGTCCCTGGCTGACAGAGTGGCTTAGTTCTAGATGGCAATAATTAATGGAATACAGTCGACACTTCAAGAGGAACAGGAATAAAAAATAATATCGTAGTAAGCTTCAAGGACAGATGGATTTCGTAAACATAATCATCAGTTGATTTCAAAACTAATGTGATTCTGATTTCAATACAACAAAAGTGGTATTTTATTATTGGTATCCAATCATTTCCGCGTAGCTATTGCAATTGAACATCGATTGTATGAGACCCAAGAACCTATTACGCAAATGTGTGACGTCAAATGCGGATGTCTGTAGCAATTATCAGAGCTCATGTTAATAAGTAACCGTTTTATTACGGTAAGCGATGTTATGAGCAATGCATTGTAGTTCGATTAGGACCTTTATTGTTCTATCTAGGGGACCATGAACCATTGGTATCAGAGGTTTTAAACCACCTAATAGGACTTGATTTCTTTGACGACCACTTTCAACATACCATTGGCATGTTTTCCAAACCATGGATTCATAATCATAAGACACATATTCAAACAATTAACAGTTCAATCCAGTCGGAAATGTCCCTTCCAAACTAAATTAATCTCAAAAAGAGATAAATTACTAACTCTCATTGAAAGAAACAAATGCAATAGTTACAGATGCACATCATGGAAACCAGATTGTTTACTTCAAACTCTACATAAAACCAGATTCAAATTGAAATAGGCAGTAAATAAATCACTGTACTGAATGATAATGAAGTAAGTAAGTATGTTCATGAGCTCATTAACAATCCATAGTAAAAAAAACTTCTAGGTAACAGCATCTATGAATGCAAACAAGTCTCATTATGCATTCTCGTAATCGAAAGGTTATCATCACCTTTTTCTCGATAATGTATTAATAACATAACAATAATGGAAAATTTCTTTGTAAATATTCAAGTACCTCATAGGTGGCACTGCCTTTTAAATTTAATTTGATTCCTAACGTACAATTTGTGAAAAAAAAACCTAGCAAGATAGAAATGGCTGCATGCGGTGAATCTGATACTCAAAGTTGAAATGTAGTCACGACAATAAGACACATTAATTAATGAAAATCCGCATCTGACCGGCAGGCGAAACGCTTTGTGGTAAAAAAATTATAAGATGAAAAATCAGGTAAAATTTAAAAAATGAAACAAGAGTGTACGTGGCATTATTGTTTACTTGCATCCCATTTCTTTTGCTTACATTACAGCGTAATTGACTTCAAAATGTGTCTAGCAAACTCATATAAGTAACTTATGATAATGTTGTTATTAAAAACACTTGTACTTGTAACAACATTATAAATATGGAGTTTCACCAAGTGCCGACAATCGCAAGTATAAATTGTAGTAACTTATGAAGTAAAACAAACTCAATTCTCAGTCACAAATTCGAAAGGTGTCTCGTTCACAGCCAATTAGTTCCTTAAAATGCGGAACGGGAAAAGCTAGGATTGAATCCATACACGTTCATAAAAAATGTAGCGATTAAAAATAATCTTGCGAAATTTCAAGTGAGAGGCGGAATTGGTTTGCTACAAGCCTACAATGCTATTATTGTCAATACCATCGATAGTGACAAAACTGCAGGTATAATTTTCCATTCGCGAATCAAAGTTGATAATGATATAACAGATTAATATTATAGTAGGTGCCTATATCTAACTCATATTGATGAGAGAGAACAATCTTTCTACTTATAATTATTATTTTTATGAACTATTCAATGTAAATTTGTGTGAATCCGAGAGTTTTAGTATATTGTAATTTAGGCGATGGGCTGACAACCTACAGCAATATACTTACAAATCTATCTTAAATAATCCTCAAAACTTTTTCAGACGTGGCGGAACGACCTTTCTTTCGTTTACGCTCTGCCATTAGGGATAAAGGCGTGATTATATGTACGTATGCATGTAATTTGTATGATAAAATACCTACAATGTGCTATTTTTCAGTGGGGATTATACACAGGAAAACTTGTGATGCGCTTGTTGAAATATAGCTATTGTAGATTTACTTTTATGATGGATGATATCTGACAGCTCATAATAAAATGTGTACTTTTCCCCATGCTGGACTGGGCGCAAGAGAAAAACATAGAATGTGCCGGCTGCATTTCCTCCCGGGCATGCAGTAAAAACCAGCTAAGGGATCCGAGGGTTTTATTAATCCGAGGGTTTGTTATAATACAATTTAGGCAATAGGCTGATAACCTGTCACTAGATCAATATACCTATAATATATACCTATATATACCTATGGTTAGGTATTTAAGATACAAATCTATCTTAAAACCGAACCCTCAAAACTTTGTCGGACGTGGCGGAACGACCTTTGTTTAGGTTTTTTACGCTTTGCCTACCCCATTAGGGATAAAGGCGTAAACATATGAATGTACTATGTATGTATGTGTAAAATGTAATTTTTGCATACAACTTGTTTGTAAATATCAGATAATCATCATATAAGAAATGGACGAATAATAGGAGAAGTTTTGTTTAGTGTGAACTACTTAGTACCTATGTCGCACGAAGGATTTCGAAGATAAATAAAATCTTGAACACAAATAACAAAAATAATTTCGTTTGAACACAAATACTTCTACAATTTTAAATCTCAACAAAGCTATTGCTGAAAGAAGGAAGTATGTGATTACGTGAAAGCAAGTAGAGCAGTGACGGTAACTGATCTATCTGGGATATAGGTAACGACTGCAAACACCATAATGACGTAAAGATCATTCGTTACGTGGTGAAAGGACACGATCACCGACAGACCCAGATAAAATGCATCGATCAATCTACAGTTTGGTATGTAATTACGGGAGAAGTTTAACTTCCATGCTGGACTGGGAGCGAGAGAAAAACGTAGAATATGCCAGCTGCATTTCCTCCCGGGCATGCTGTAAAAACCAGCTAAGGGATCTGAGGGTTTCAGTATGTTGTAATTTAGGCGATGGGCTGACAACCTGTCACTACAGCAATATACCTACTACCCTCTTAAATAACCCTCAAAACTTTGTCGGACGTAGCGGAACGACCTTTATGTAGGTCGTTCATGCTCTGCCTACCCTGTTATGGATAAAGGCGTGATTATATGTATGTTTTATGGGAAAAGAAAGTAAGAAATACGACGAAAATATCAAAATATGACAGTACTGTGTTTCTTTTTTCGTGACACTGTATCAGTTACCAGTAACCTATATTTAGACGATTTAGTTTATTAGAATAATGTCTTTTTAAACAAGTTCTAAAATAAATTAGTATCTAACGTAGTCGTTGTCGACATGATCACTCCTCATAATCATCAAGATATGTGATACTTTTCCACGGTAACATTAAAGGATAAGACTAATAAGGTAGATGGATATCTTAGTTTAAAATCTGTTCTTTATTAGACAAGCTAATATGCATTGTACTACAAAATAATAGAATTCCTGACATTCTTATCTTAGGCAGTCTTTACGATTTACGACTGGTCAGGCTATTAGCAATTTCTCTCACTTTATAGACCAGCGGCGGTTGGAAAATTTCCTACGTTATCTGATACCACTCCGTTAGAACACTACGGATATTTTATTAGGAGGAGATTTTATCCCAAAAACAAGTGTGCATTGCTCGTCAATCCCGAATCAGTGGTAAGAGTTCCAAATATCCTTTCAAATGCAAAAAAAACAACCGACTAACAAGAAGAACGCAAGATGACTGCGTCTTTAAATCCAACAATCCACTTTGAGCCAGCGAAGTAAGTTCTAAATCTTCTTTCGGAAACCAAAGTGCAGGGAATCTCGCAGTGGCTGCCTGACTACAAGCCGAACGCAAGATGCCTGCGTTCCCGCGAAATGTGCGCACACGCAGCCGCAGGTGCGGCCTCGTCCGTTTATGGTGATTCAATTAAATCGCTTTTGACCGATGAAGGCGGTCGTTAAACCCTAACAAGGCTTTATGTTGTCTAGATGCGATCCACTTTAGATCTGTTTTGCCCTTGGTATTTGTGCTGTCATAAATGTCATAATCTCATTTTATCGAGCCACTAGACAAGCTAATGAATTGCCGAGTTAAAAACATAGGTTTCTATGATTCTGTAATTATACAGATTTTGTAACTATACAGAAAATATCGGGATTTTAATAGCATTTTTTTTACGGTTCTGTCCTACCCAACCTCGTACTGTTTAAATACTAAATGGACATAAAATCTGAAACCTAAATTTTATGATTTTGCTATCAAAATGTGTTAGTCACAACCATTCACTACCAACTTATTCTTTTCGAAATACTAACGCGCTTTTTGGTTTTGCCTGCACCTGTTTGAACGACGAATTCTCATCAAGCGACCACAAGGCCCACCCAATATCTCTTTTTACCTCATGTCCGGAGGTTGCAGTCGGCAGTTCATTATTTTTTATCTGCATGTATCCTCAGACGTCTGCGTGTCTCATCATAATCGTTAACTTGATCGACGTCGCGCATACCTCACCAAAGGGACTTTTTATGACTTACTGTTTTATACCTTTAATCGCTTTTTGATTGTTTTAATTGCTTTCATCTCTGTATCACGTAGGTACCTCTTTAGATCTATCCAATTTACGATCGTGAAGTTTAATTGGTGTCGGATCCATTCTTTCATTAAGTTATAAAAACAAACCTTCTTTTCCGTCCTATCTTTCTCTTCCAAATTAATTTGTTATTGTCATATACATTTTTTTTATTAATATCTTTACTAGTTATGTGCCATTTATATTAATTATGTATTATTATATTAATATTATATATTTATAACTATATGTATTTATGTAGTTTTATGTATTATTATTATTTATTGTGTTTTATGATAGTAGGGTTTTGAATTGTTCACGCCATATCTGCCTCACTTATGCACTCTCACTACCGTAGGTCAGCTGGAAGAGATTTCTTTTTAGAGATAAGCTGTACCTGTTGTGCTATTGTTTTTTATGTTTGTGTCCTCTGTATGTTCATGCGTGTGCATAAATTGTTAAATAAATAAATATATTTTTGCGAAATTTATTTTCATTTTCATGTTTGTTAAATTCTCCAATTTATTTGATATTTTTTTGAGAAACATCTATGTCCATGACCATTGTCCCTCCAACCATGTTCGTGTTGAAGTGTCTTTGATGAACATGCAATGCAATCATTTATAAGTCCTTCACGGTCAATAATCGGTGTCATAACATGATACAATAACATACATAACAAATTCATTGATACTCGTATAAGAAATTTGACGGTCATGTAGTTTTTTTTTTTTTTTTTTAGTTTTCTTGCGGTGCCTCTCCTTTCGAAGGTTGGCTGTCATAATTATTATTATTATTATATCTAGCCTATTTGGTCCTACTGCTGGGCAAAGGCCTCCCCCGCGGTCTTCCAATCATTACAGTCTAGCGCTACCCAATATAATATGACAGAAATATTATTACAGGGGGAAATATATTTTCTTCATACATACATATAATCACGCCTTTATCCCTAATGGGGTAGGCAGAGCGTAAACGACCAAAACAAAGGTCGTTCCGCCACGTCTGACAAAGTTTTGAGGGTTATTTAAGATATATTCGTAGGTATATTGCTGTAGTGACAGGTTGTCAGCCCATCGCCTAAATTGCAATACACTGAATCCCTCGGATCCCTTAGCTGGTTTTTACAGCATACCCGGGAGGAAATGCAGCCGGCACATTCTATGTTTTTCTCTCGCTCCCAGTCCAGCATGGAAGTTATTTATTATATCTAGCCTATTTGATCCTACTGCTGGGCAAAGGCCACCCCCGCGGTATTCCAATCATTACAGTCTAGCGCTACCCAATATAATATGACAGAAATATTATTACAGAGGGAAATATATTATCTTATTATTATTACTTATTATCCCCTCGAAATCTGGAAAAGACCTTTGATCATGGTCTGATATTCCTGAAACTAACGTAAAATTTTAGATACTCTAAGAAAATTAACAAATAGTTCCTTTATAGAAAAAAGATTCATTGTAAAACTACTAGAAAGACCATCTATCTCCACTTTCTCCGGTGCATGTGCAGTGCGTCATGCGATCTTAATTAACCTAGATTTCAAAGAATTCATTAAAATTCTACGTCAATTTTTGACAAGTTTATTATGACGTTTTAAAGAAAACATACAATCGGTGAAAGACCACTTGCTTTCTTCAGTATGAAATCTAGTATGAAAGGCCGGCGAAGCGTTTGTAACCCTGTGGGTTTTGCAGCAGCAGTCTATGGACGATAGTAAACACCATGTAGGTAAGTGCTGAACTGGCAGCGAAAGAATAACATAGAATGTGCCAGCTGCTTTTCATCCCGAGCATGCTGTAAAAACCAGGTAAGGGATCTGAGGGTTTCTGTATACTGCAATTTAGGCGATAGGCTTACAACCTGTCACTATAGCAATATACGTAAAAATCTATCTTAAATAACCCTCAAAACTTTGTAAGATGTGGCGGAAGGACCTGTGTTTAGGTCGTTCTGCTTTACTCGTTAGGGTTTAAGGCGTGATTATATTATGTATATGTATGTATGTAGGTAAGTAGGTAGTGATAGGCTAAGACAATAAAAAACAAGCGGTCCTGTCCTGCGAATTTAAAGTGACATACAAATTAACCTTACAAGACTTACCTATTAACATACCTAGCATGTACTTATAGTAGGTAGATGATTAACTAAATGATCCCATTAAGCATTACATTAGCACTAATACTGTGATTTTAGCATTTAAAATCCAAAAGAAACTCGTGACTGGAATTAAGAACTATATGTGACTATCTACAAATATACAAAATCATCCATCAACAAGACCGTGTTCAAATATCAATCTTATAAATAAACATTTAAGAGTGAAAGTGGATTTCCATGTGAGCAGCTACTAGTTTGGTTTGTTAACCTTGTTCTACATAAGAGACACCTATTTGAAGTCGCAGTTGAACTTGGTAATTTAGAAAATTATATTATGTTACTAAGCTCGCATTGTGAGCTTTATATGACCTCCTTGACATACTAACTTGATATATATCATGCCTATGCCCTAACATGACATAGATTTATTACATAAGTTACGTGAGTATAATTTATGATATTTTCTTCGAAGAACAGGTGCGTTGTTAAGAAAATCTGTCTAGCACAATGCCATTTTAATACTTGTCTTTAATATGTTAGGTCAGTGCGTAAGTGTTATCTGTATATAAATTTACGAAGTCATGTAAGTATTGGAATTGCCATAAACCAATTAAAGTTTCTAGGCTTATCCAGGATTTCCATTATAAACTAGGATTTCCCAAAGATTGATCTAACTCTACTCACACCAGAGTTTCTTATTCTTTGTGCATTAGTTTGTATAGCTAAGGATAATTCAGTTTATTTTGCAGGCATTTTAACTGAAATGATCCGAAATGAGGGTTAAATAATAAAAGGGAAATTAAAGGGAAAAAAATATAAGTTAGACTACCGAACATACATACATATAATATACATGTAAGGCGTAATGGGGTAGGCATAATCTTGTAGATAACGGTTTAGAATCCAAAGATTTAGAAATGACTATGCAAAATTGTGTGCATTTTGCATACACACAATATAGTGCATAGGTACAGTAATACAAACTACTACTATATACTTACTTCCATGCTGGACTGGGAGCGATAAAAAAACATAGAATGTGCCAACTACATTTCCTCCCGGGCATGCTGTAAAAACCAGCTAAGGAATCCGAGGGTTTCTGCATATTGCAATTTAGGCGATAGACCGACAACCTGTCTCAACAGCATTATACCTACAAATCTATCTTAAATAACCCTCAAAAATTTGTCAGACGTGGCGGAACGACCTTTGTTTTGGTCGTTTACGCTCTGCCTACCCCATTGGGGATCAAAAGGCGTGATTATATGTATGTATGTAATAACACAAACAAACAACTCCTATACTTCTTGATACTTTGCAGGTCAACACTGGCTCACCTCGCTTCAATCGTTTACTGTTGATTCCACAGTCTAATTGCCGTCGATGTTCATGTGTGCACTGGATACATTATTCAATAATCCACAGGTTATACTGGATACTGGACACCTAGTTACCAATGTCCAGTCTGTGGTTTGAGGCTTTGAAGTCAGTAAGGCAGTGTGTAAAGAATTTAGCGCAAAATATCATAAATATACATAAAATTAATATCAAACTTCATGTTTTCCAATTTTCATTGGAACTCTTAATAAGTATACTTTGAACTGATATGTGAGTAGCAATAGGCACAGATCCCAATTTTCAGTGAATTAGAATAAGTGAACAGTACCTATTGTTATATGCTGGCCTGGAAGCGAGAGGAAAACATAGAATGTGTCAGCTGAATTTCCTCCCAGGCGTGCTGTAAAACCAGCTAAGGGATAACCAAGGGTTTCAGTATATTGTAATTTAGGCGATGGGCTGACAATCTATCACTACAGCAATATACCTACAAATCTATCTTAAATGACCCTCAAAACTTTGTCAGACGTGGCGGAACGACCTTTGTTTAGGTCGTTTACGCTCTGCATACCTCATTAGGGATAAAGGCGTGATTTTGTGTGTATATGTGTGTGTGTGTGTGTGTGTACATTCTGTTCTTCTGTTATCCTACAAAATGGCAAACCGCCAAATAACTAGACAAGGCCAAGAAAGACCGGAACCACTATTTAGTAAACACCGTTTAATCGTGAGAACTTCCTCAGCAGGAAAACCAACAGAAAATATGGCCGATAGACACTTACGTAATATTATTTTCAATAAAGATAATAATTATCTACAATTAGATCGTAATGAAGTCATATAGGCAAAAGGGTAATGAATTTGAATATGGATGGATATGTTGGGAGAGGACGACCAAAGAAAAGATGGATGGACTGCGTGAAAGATGATATGTCTAATGAGTGTTAAACTGACGGCTGACAGGGATGAATGGAAGAAGAAAACGTACTGCGCCGACCCCAAGTAAATGGGATAAGGGCAATCGCATGATGATGAGATCGTAATGAACATAAAATTGTTAATTGAGTACTAGGTTTCAACCATGCAGTTTTATTAGCGCAACTAAAAGATTTTGCACATCTATAGGAATTTACGAGCTTTTCTGATAAGTATAAATAAAGCATCCATCCATCTCCATAATACCTACTATGTTTCTTTTGCTAATTAGGCGTGAAATAGTCCCTAATAGACAGATAGAGTTACTTTCGTAGTATAAAAAGTTACTAATGTAGATAATAAAAACTGATCGGCTTACTTGTTTGTATTGAAAGGAGGGTTTGCCCTCGACGTTCGTACCCCGTAAACTACGATAAGCCATTGAAATAAACAATTTGAAGGCAGTATATTGCAATTTAGGCGATAGGCTGACAACCTGTCACTATAGCAATACCTATAATATCTTAAATAACTCTCAAAACTTTGTCAGACGTGGCGAAATTACCTTTATTTAGGTCGTTTACGCTCTGCCTACCCCATTAGGGATAAAGGCGTGATTATATGTATGTATGTATGTATTGAAATAAACCGTCGTCCGAATTTTAATAGAGATAGTGGGTGGTCTCTGGAAACCTGTGCGACGATCAGTGTTGTTTGCATCCATAGACCTAGTGAACAATTAAAATACAGTCAGTGTCGTGTGTTTAAACCTTCCGATAAACGATGATCCATCAACAATACAAGAACCAACCCCAGTATCGACTTAAGCGCCACCTGCCGTGCTGACGGCGCGGGCGCAGCGAGCAGCGAACCGCAGTCGAAGGTTGGCGGGCGGGCGGTGGAGAGAAGATAGTCCTTATCTCCTGATGAAGATCTCATACAGAATCGAAACGTCGAGGGCTAACCCTCCTTTACAAACAAGTAAACCGATAATTTTTCATTATGAATAACACTTGTTTATCGTTTAGTGTTAAAATACTAATGTAGATGATTCTCTTGACATCAAAGACGTTATAAATAGAAAGATATTGAACCAAATTATCAAGAATTCTTAGTATTTTTCAACAGTACAAAGAGTTTTCCTTCTAGACTGGTGGATGTTGATATCACTAAAATGACGTCAACAACACTTGCATGGTCATTCATATAAGTACATCCAAGTGGCAAATTAATTCTACTCAACATGTAGAGATTTCACTGGGGTTTTTATATCTTCGGATTGTAAGGGACAGCGTCCCGCAAACTGATAGGGATTGGTTAGTCAACGAAACAGAACAACTATCAGCAAGATATTTTTTCAGGAAGATCTAGGTGCTCATTTTGTTTAGAACGATATTTTTTTTTCATCTCCTGAAAGAATTTCCTGGTGAATGTTGTTCAGTATCGTTGACTGAGCAACACCTATCAATTTGCGGGACTATGTCCCTTACACCCGGTATACTCTCTTCGAAGTGTAGCTTAGAAATAATAAAATTGTTGTATCTTAATTGAAAACATCTAAATAACATATCAACTATAAAATAGGTATAAGTATTTTCAAATTATTACAAAATTAACAACAAAGCTCATTCTTGATGAAGGCATAATATTTTTAAGATTCTATCGTGTGGGTGGACGACTTAATACTGTTAAAAAGGACTTATACATTATGCTAAATAATACCAGAAAATTGATTAATTAAAAACTATATATATCTGTAGTTTTGATAATCGCTACAGTTATTCCTTAAGATATCCAGATGTAGATATTGAAAATCTTCAAATGAGCCGAGATTTTGGTGTAAGGGGCGGGAAGGAGGAGGGGGTTAAAGGAGCTTTTTTTCGGTCTTTTGCTCATAAGTTAAGTTATTGCAAGAATATCATTACGGTTATTTCTAGCACAACATTATACATAAAATATCCTTTAAAATCCAGTCAGAATTTTTTAATGTACAGCAATGCAAACGCTATATACAAACGCTATATACGCTAGTACTATTATATATTCTGTGGCTATATCTGATAAAAATGGATTTAAAAATATTGTTTGACTAGTAAGTTGTATATGGTAGTGTGATATATGTATATATATATATGTATATCACAAAAATCCAATCAACTCAAAAAGCCCTTTCATTAGATACATGGTATGGTTTTAATTTTTATTTTTTTTCAACCATTTTGGATTTTAGGCACATGACTAAGTGCTAAGAGGAGTTCTTTAATTCAGCGGTGTCTAAAACCCCGTAAAATGTCTCTAAGCAGAATGTTATATTTAGTTGCCTCTTGCGGTATTATCTAGAGAGATAATATCACATTTTTTCTTAGGCTATTAAAGGAAATTTTATGTAGAAATTTTTCTATAAGTAACCATTATGACATTCATGCAGGATTTTCACATATGCGCAAACTTCTAATAAAGGGAAGTTTGGGTTTCCCCCATCGCTTAATGCTCGGCTGTCACCTGACGACGACCCGCGCAGCCTAGTTGGCACCTGCCGCCTACGCAGAGGGTCCCGGGTTCGATTCTCCGCCGGGGCAGACATTTGAATGATGAGTTTAAATGTTTGTTTCTGAGTCTGGGTGTTATTTGTGGTTGTTTCTGGGTATGTCCATGGCACCCCGATACTGGGAATCCTAGTGGGGGCTGTGAGTGTGATCATGTTTATTAACCTTGTCACTGGCTAGTCATGTTCATTCTGTATACCTCAAGGAACAACTGTAGGAATTTTGAAAACTAGGTATTTTTGTCCTGATTGTATGTTTTTTGCTCAATTTTCTAAAAGAAGTCAGCCGATCATTGAGCTACAAACACTTAGTCATGTCATGTGATCCCTATACCGGGTGTAACGGACAGCGTCCCGCAAACTGATAAGGGTTGCTAAGTCAACGCCACTGAACAAGTTCCACGAGGAAATTCTTTCAGGAAGTGAAAAAAATATTTGATTTTTCCATTCAAATTGTCTGATCGAGGTGGTCATTTTATTTATTTTATTTGGGGAGCTTACAGCAACATTTACAAATTATTTAAGTAAACATATTAAATAAATGCCAATTACAAGCTTCCACATATAGAAAAAAAATTGCTTAGTCTAACTTAAAAATAATGAATAGGTAAAGTAACACATAAAAATATAAAAACAGTTACACTAAACTAACACTTTAAGATTCTGTGAAGTATTCCTTAACGAGCGTATTTTTCATTGATCTGATACTACCACTAAATAAATCAAATCGGCAATCATCATTGTACTTATTGAACAGCTTTGTGACACGTGGTATGAAACTATTTTTTCTATATTGAGAATGACGGGGAGGTACAAAAAGTAAATCATGCGTTCTTAATCTTAATCGAGATGGAATGCTTAACGCAATAACTCAAAACGCAGAGTTCAGGACAATCCACCGTATTTTGAGCAATCTTCATTAGAAACCTTAAATCAGCTGATTCTCTTCTAAGCTGAAGCGGCAACAGGTGAAATTTCTGACAACGCAAACAAATTTTGTATGGAAACCAATTTTAATTTTCACTTCTTGGAATAATTTCTTGGTAGAGGTTGTTCAGTATCGTTGACTGAGCAACCCCTAGCAGTTTGCGGGACGCTGTCCCTTACACCCGGTTTAGTGTGTGGTCATGTGACACTCACACTCCTTATCAAAATGACATAATGCCTATTGAAGTATGAATGGTAGGTTGTTAAGGAGGTCAAAGTGAGCTTTAGTCATATGTTTACGAAATATAATAATATTTTTGTTTTAATAATACTTGCCAGTGTTGCAAGGGTAACAATAAAAACACACATGGAATATAAAGATGACGTGTTTATTTTTAAATTATTTATAGCTGCCTCAATCACGATTTCAACAACAATAAATAATTTGAACCACCTGTTTAGAATGAAACAAGATATTTCACAACAGAAATCTTATATTCTCCCATGCTGGCCTGGGACCGAGAGAAAAACATAGAATGTGCCAGCTGAATGTCCTCCCGGGCATGCTGAAAAAACCAGCAAAGGGATCCGAGGGTTTCAGTGTATTGTAATTAAACGATGGGCTGACAACCTAACACTACAGCAATATACCTACAAATCAATCTTAAATAACCCTCAAAACTTTGTCAGACGTGGCGGAACGACCTTTGTTTAAGTCGTTTACACTCTGCCTAGACCATTAGGGATAAAGCGTGATTATACGTATGTAGAAATCTTATAAAAATATCTTCAACTCAAATTGTAACCGTGATTTTATGATAAGTTATTGCAGTTAGTGTAGGTCGACTGTTATCATATTACATGGCGTGGAAAATGCTTTATTTTGCAATACTAGTATAAATATACGTAAAAAAACAAAATGGTTTGAGTGTTCAAATAAATAACTAGGAACCGTCTCTTAAATTAACTCTACACCATCTAGAGCTAACGGGCTCTACGGCTATTAGAGTTAGTTCTAAATATATACGTAAGTATAAATATTTGACTGATTTGATTTTATTTGATTGACTATAAATATATTAGGTATGTAGGCAGCTTATAGGGTATCTAATCATCACATTTATAATTTCTCTAGACTTAGATTTCAACCAACCGCTTGCAGTTCCAATGCACATGATTACGTCAATGACACCTTAAGGTGACAATACTGGCCAAGTTGCGGCCCCATTAGTAAAAAAAACATAATTCTATTTTTCGATTCACTGCGTTTTTAGTGAATTATGTTTTTTTTTACTATGGAGGCGCCACTTGGCTAGTATCGTCACCTTAAATAAGTATAATACAAATTGTAAAGAGAATACAAATCACAACAAGTGTATGAAACAACCGTTTAACTGGCTAAGGAAATATTTATGTTATCAAAGTGTCAATCGAGATAATTTAATAATGTCATATTACAGGGATATAATTAATACTACTAACGTTAAATAATAATATTATGGCGCATGTTATAGATGACAAGTTTCTGCGAAAATTTAATATAATTACTATTACTTACAACTTACTTCACCTATATTATGTTGCTTCCATGCTGCTCTGGAGTCGAGAGAAAAACATAGCATGTGCCAGTTGCATTTCCTCCCGGGCAATCTGTAAAAACCATCTTAGGGATCCGAGGGTTTCTGTACTATATTGCAATTTAGGCGATAGGCTGACAACCTGTCACTACAGCAATGTACCTACAATACTATCTTAAATAACCCTAAAAACTCTGTCAGACGGGACGGAATGACCTTTGTTTAAGTCATTTACGCTCTGCCTACCCCATTAAGGATTAAGGCGTAATTATATGTACATTTAATGTTTACTTTACGTTAAGTACCTACAGACCTTCCTTTATTCAGAAATATTTAATAGAAAAATGAGTTATTAAATTTTAAATCGTCTGGAACAATAATTATGTGCACAACTGTTCCAATTAACCAGTTTAAAAAGACCTATTGCGCAGGCGCATCAAATAGGAATAAGAGATCTTTTTAAATTGGCCTTCTAGCCTTGCCAAGACACAAAGTCAATAGCATGACTGATATTATTGTTGCTTTAAGGACATAAATATGTGTATTAATGATTGTACAATACTACGCCGGCAATGACCGATTTAATCTTCAGTTTTAATTTATCAACGGCGACAAGTAAATAAATTACAAATTTTGTACCAGGTGTAAGGGATAGCGTTCCGCAAACTGATAGAGGTTGCTCAGCCAACTTTCACCGGGCAATTCTTACAGGAGATGAAAAATAAATGTACCCGCCCATACAAAATGTACACCTTGATCAGACAATATGTATGAAAATCTAATCATTTTTTTTACTTCCTGGGATAAATTCCTGGTGATAGTTGTTCAGTTATGTTGACTAAGCAAACCCCTATCAGTTTGCGGGACGCTGTCCCTTACACGCCGTATTTGAAGCGCAGTACATCACTGGAATTGGAGTCGGAATATTCTAGAGTGCCTCAAAATCATGGAATTTGATTCTACCTGAAACGTCAGAGCTGTGGAATGGTGTAAAAGCACATTTTATAAATATATTAAATTTTGTTAATTTTCTTCGATTATTTACACCATTTCCAAATCAGATTTAGAATAAAGGTAAACAAAGTTTAATGACTTTTTATTCAAAAACACATTTCAAAAATAAATGATACGTGTTGGCAAATTAGTTAAAAGACTAAAACTACTATTTCATTATGTAGTCATATCTAGTAGCTAAAACTTATTTTAGAAACAAGATCTTCGATTAAAAGACATGAAACTTTGTTTACCTTTCTTCTAAATCTGATTTGGGAATAGTATAGGTAGCTCAGGAAAATAAGAATTTCCTTTATGCTACAAAAGTGTTGCACTAGCAATCATCAATCAATCAATCTTATTTATACTATATAACCATTAATTGTACACCGAATCATACAAAGGACAAATACATAAGGAACAAAGAGACAACAGGCAATGCTTATCTCAGAAATTTCATACAGCAGACCTATAGAAATGAAAACAGCTTAAAACGATACGCGGATAAGACGTGCATTATAAATCTATAATAAATCTACTTAGGGCCGTATTTAGAAATCAGCTCTCATGAGTGACAGCGAGTTTGAGTTCGTACCACAGCTCAGACACTCCTAACTATCATGTCATTTTGGTCACACATCGACAGACGGCATGTTGTACTTGGCATGTGTTTGTGTGCGTGTTATAAGGGTTGACAAAATTTGTTATACCGGTCATAATCATCACTTGATTAATCTGGTTCTTGATTAAACCAACGTTTTAAACTAGTTCACTGTAACTGAATAGTCAGAATAGATTAGGTTGCATATTTTGTATGAATTTACTTACCGTCTCTCATCACTGTGGAATCTAAAAAAGTTCCTATTGGAGTCATATCTTGTGGTAGAAAGACATCCGAACACGGAACAGTACCTAACCATCTTTGGAACACAAAACTTTATTATTTCCGTTACACAGGAAAACATGCGCGCGCCATGCTCGCTAATAGTACGCTTAATGTGGCCCACAATCACAGTGATGTATATCGGACTGGGGAAGGGAGGTGAATGTCCATTCTGTATGTAGTACTATTATATATTCTGTACCAGAACTGTCATTTCTGTGCAAGCTGGCCTGTCAAATCCATACTTAATATTGCTCTCAAGTTTGAGATCCTTATTCGTCTTCTTCTCTTATCGAGTCGAACAACGACCCGAAGAACCCTGGTGTCAGAGTTTTCAAACCGCCTAGTACCACAGCTATTAGGCCTCTGACATATGCCAAACTTACTCGTTATATGCCAAAATAAAATAAAATCATTATTGCAATGCAACCAACAATAAATGTTGCCAACAATTGAATTGACGGCTGACAGGGATGAATGGAAGAAGAAAACGTACTGCGCCGACCCCAAGTAAATGGGATAAGGGCAAGCGAATGATGATGATGATGAATTGAAGTCAATCCATATTACTGGCTTATGTACATTGCACTTGTTTTTCATTTAAACTTCCTGAAAATGGTGCGTGTGTTTGCACAGTTCAGTTTTGTAGCAGGTGGGTCAGCATAATCATTATCTTTTAAAGCTGTTCTTGATGAGTCGTAACATTGGCAGCATCGGTATTCGGGCCTTTTGGCTGGACTGTGGGAAAGTTTTGGGGATGGCACATTTATTTTTCAAAATTCTAGTAGGTTTTGCCATGCTGAACCTGAATCTTATAATAGCTAACAAAATTTCGTGACAGTACATTTTAACAAAAAAAGATTGTTTTTTTTGCATGGAAAATATTAAAAATGTTCTGAAACCTATGTTGTGTGATATCCAATCAAAGGGCGTTTTGAACTGATTCTAAAAATATAACACATTGTTACATATCAGTCACAAATTCAAAATGTAAATGAATATAATGTCCAAAACATCAAGGTTGGGCTACTCCAGATACGCTACGGTTTAATATTTTTTTGTGAAATATACTTGAAATTATATGTTTTAGAACATAATTTTTAATTTGCTATAAAAAAAGACTTTTTTGATGAAGGTTCCGTCACGAAATTTTGTTGGAGAACCTCAGATTCGTATTCACCATCACAACAACGAGAATTGAAAAAAAATACATAGGTACCAAAACTTTCCCGGCAATAACAGTATGTTGACTGAATTAATAAGTGTATATCCAGCGAATGAACAAAGCGATTTTAGACCAGTAACACAGAATATATAATAGTACTACATACAGAATGCTAGTGCCATGGACTCCTGATCCGGAGGTCCTGGGTTCGATTCCCAGGGGGGAAACACAAAGTTGATATTTGAGAATTTATCACTTTGTGAATTTTTCCCAGTTTGGTTAGGACATTGCAGGCTGAATCACCTGATTGTCCGAAAAAAGAAAAAGATTTCATGCTTCGGAGGGCACGTTAAGCCGTCGGTCCCGGTCGCTGTCTTTGATAGTGGTCGTTACTCAAAACCATGTCAGAGGCCTGATAGTTGTGCTACTAGGCGGTTTAAAAACACTGACACCAGGGTTCATCGGGACGATAGACTCGATACCCACTCGACAGAAGAAGAATACAGAATGACCACTCACCTCCCCATCCCAGTCCGATATACGTCTCACTCCGCGCCGGATTGTGGGTTACATTGTGGGTACGCTTAGAGGACTTGGCGAGCGTATGTTTTCCAGTGTACCGGTAATAATAGAGTTGTGTGTTCCAAAGTTGGTAAGGTATTATTTCGTGTACTAATGTCTTTCTACCACAATATATGACTCCAACAGAAACTTTTTTAGATTCCCAAGTGATGGGACACGGTAAGTAACTTCAGGCAAAATATGCAACCTAACCTATTCTAACTATTTAGTTACAGTGAACTACTTTAAAACGTTGGTTTATTTAAGAACCAGATTAATCAAGTGATGATTATGGACGGTATAACAAAATTTGTAAACCCTTATAACACGCACACAAACACATGCCAAGTGCAACATGCCGTCTGTCGATGTATGACCAAAATTACATTGTAGTTAGGAGTGTCCGTGCCAGTAAGATCTTCATCTTCATCATCTTCAGGCCACATCTACCCACTACTGCAGGGTATAAGCCTCTTCTATCCTGTGCTACTCTTCACAGTCAGGACCGTAGCATAGGTGCTTGTCTCACCCAGTAATATCTTACAAGCTAAAAACGCGATTCGGGGCTGCATTTTTGGTAGTATTAGGATAAAATCTTGTCATATACCGGGTGTTAGGGACAGCGTACCGCAAACTGATAGATAGGGGTCGCTCAATCAACAAAACTATATAATATTCACCAGGCGACGCTATCAGGAAATTAAAAAGAAAGAAATACATACATACATACATATCATGTATAATCACGCCTTTATCCCTAATGAGGTTGGCAGAGCGTAAACGACTTAAACAAAGGTGTGTAATATACAGAAACCCTCGGATCCCTTAGCTAGCTTAGTTTTTACAGCATGCCCGGGAGGAAATGCAGCTGGCCCGTTCTATGTTTTTCTCTCGCTCCCAGTCCAGCATGGAAGAAAAAGAATACTATCATCTCGGTTAGACAGTATCATATGGGAAACAAAACTTTTTTTTTTTAAATCAGTTTCATTGACTGAACAACCTCTATTAGTTTATAGTTCTGTCCCTTACACCTGGTAAAGAAGTCCTGTGAATACAACATCAGCTGTACCTACTCGCCAACACGACTGCTAAAAGTTGCAAAAATCTGAGAATCGTTTCTGACCCTACACTTCTATATCTATTTATCTATATCAGCCTATATCTACCCACTGCTGAGTATAGGCCTCTTCTCTTATACGCCATCTACACCGATCCTGTGCTTCCCGCATCCACTGTTTTCCCTCAATCGCTATTATATCATCAGTCCATCTGGCTGGTGGTCTGCCTACTGGACGCTTTGATGATATCGGCAGCCACTCCGTTACCGCCTTGGTCCACCCTACACTTCGCATGCTATTAATCGAACATCTAATCAGTAATTAATACCGCGAGGCACAAAGTTAATGACGTATGAATGAACGGATTATTGACTAGATAATATTACACGGTGTTACGAAATCCCTATGTCGACGGTAACTAGATCTAGCTAGATGCTAACTAGTGCTTAAACCTATCTAGACCACTGAGGTGATAAACAGCACTTGAATTGCAACTGGGGCACCATGGCACCACATACGTAATCGTAGTGGTACTCTGAGCTGGTTTGATGTGAACTATGCCTCTTTTAGAATTAATTTCTTCTTTACCCGACTACCTCAGAATGATAGAAGCAATAAAATAGACCAATTCAACTGTTTCTCTTTCAGGATATACCTATTGTTACTGTAGAAACAACCTATAAGGAAACGAAGAAAATAAATTCTTCTTCTGTCGAGTGGGTATCGAGTCTATCGACCCTATGGACCCTGGTGTCAGACTTTCTAAACCGCCTAGTAGCACAACTATGAGGCCTCTGACATGGTTTGAGTAACGACCACTATCAAATAAATAATAGAAAAAAATATTAAAAAGACAATAAATGATACTCGTAAAACTGTATGGGTAGTAGTCACAGAACAGTGGTAGTAGTTATGACAGATGCAATTTCTATATGTATTCTTTTAGATACTTTTTCTTTTGTTTTCCTTCTGAATGGCAACTCTCGCAGCTACCCTGCCACCTACCATATTACAGATTTTTGAGTACATATAAGCACAAACAAGTTCTTTTTCAAATTCAAAATAGGATCTTTTTGCATGACTTTTGTTTTGCGCCATTATGACCCATAGGCAGCTCATTGAGTTCCTACATAGTTCTAAATCTTCTGGACATTTTACTCTATCTGGATGTCAGAAAATCATTATATTTTTGGGGTGTGGTATCATCGCTAACACTATACCCCTAGGAAAATAGAGACTTCTTTAGTCTTAGTTATGTAAACTGGCGACAGACATTGCCAAATAGAAAACAAGATTTCATCACTATTTCTAACAAGTCCTACTTAAGCACCAGTACCACTTCCTAACTTCCTTCCGGTACTTGACTACATCTGTGTAACCTTTTGTCCATTGCTACAGGTTTGAATACGTGAGTGTACAACAAGCTGTCTAATTTGCATGTCTAAAATATTAATGTAAGGTTGTGAGCTGGGTAAGTACTTGGCATTTCCGTAGTTAGAGAGAGAGAGATTAGAAGCTTTTGTAATGTTGTTTTGGTGAGACAAATGGAGAATTTGGAACAAAAATAAGGAAATAAAATAGAAATCATTTTCACTCTTGGATAGAAATCATAGTAAAAGTTCCTGGCTCAAAATTAGTAACCAGAAAATAAGTAACTTTGCTCGTAGCCCTACATCAGGCGAAAACGTAAGTAATTTGAAAAAAAAATTAGTAGGTATGAGTTTATTTTGTCTTAGTTCATTTATGTGACAAGTAAATCAATTTCCAATAAAATATTGATTCACTCTTAAGTCAAACCAGTAATAATCACATATCAATGGTCAAGCCTGTAGGTATCCCTTACAGGGTACGCCGAGCGTCAAAGGTTCACAACTAGACTAACATTATCTGATTGATAAGAGTGTATATAACTGTTGTGACTGGTTATCAATTGACTTTAACAATAGACGGAAGAAAAGCTGCTGGTACACCGGGTGTAAGCAGCAGCGTCTCGCAAACTGATAGGGGTTGCTCAGTAAACGAAACTGAACTATCAGCAAGTTTGTTTTTCAGGAAGAGAAAAAAAATAGACCTTCCCATACAAAATGACCACTTCAATCAGACAATTTGTACGGAAAATCATTATTTTTTTTCATGTGTTTCATACAAGTCCGCTTGCTATTTGAAAGAAAATACATTTATTATAGGCACAAAACAGGTTACAGCATGTTACAAGGTAAAAAACAAGTGATAACATAATATTTTTGTGACTAAAAATGGTCTTCACTCAGCATTACAAGCAGCGTGGTAAACTGCTTGTAGCGCTGGTCTTCCGTGAAGCAAAAGCCATTTGCTGTAGGTACTAGTCACGCGCTTGAGGCACATTGGTTGATCAAAACAGGTAAATTAGGTAGGTATACTTACTTATTTAATTAAATGATAGGTACTTAGTTATATCAAAATTGAGATCAAGGATGCTCACCATAATACACCTTGGGCAATACGTGCAAATAGTCATCTAGATAGGTGATCTTTATTTAAAATGCGTTCTTTTTGTTATGTGTATTTAGAGATAACAAATAATATTAGATGTTTACTTATTTTATTCATAGAAAATGGCCTTGAGATACATACCAGGTCATTAAACTACATGCCACTATTTTTGGTAGAATATACTGGGACCATAATCACTAGATAGTATTAAACAACTGTCCCTATATCCCTATGTATGCATAAATCTTTAAAACTACGCAATGGATTTTGATGCGGTTTCTTTTAATGGATAGAGTGATTAAGAGGAAGGTTTATATGTTTAATAAATGCATAATATAGTAGAGAAACACTGATAATTTCCGTGCGAAGCCGGGGTGGGTCGCTAGTAATTAATAATTTACATCTACATCTGTAACAATATGACGTGTATTCTAGCAAATACTTAAATAATTTTGATTTTTTATTTTTTGATTAGAAAATGGCAATTGACAAGTTACTTACAAGTTAAATACTATGCTGAATTTCAATTTTCTTTGTTTAGAGTTCTTGAGGGATTTTAACATAAGCGGAATGCTTACTAAAGAAGTAGTCCCAACAACTGCCCAGCCCAGACTCTGTCTCTGTAACCTCTTACCTAGAATAGAGCTAAATCCATCACTATCATCATTAGGTACATAGTATAAAACAAAGTCGCTTCCCGTGTCTGGATGTCGGTCTGTCCCTATGTATGCTTAGATTTTCAAAACTACGCAACGGATTTTGATGCTGTATTTTTCAATAGATCAAGTAGGTCAAGAGGAAGGTTTATATGTATAATACATACATACATACATAAAATCACGCCTTTATCCCTTACGGGGTAGGCACAGCGTTAAACGCCTCGTAAAAGGCGCTTTCGCCACGTCTGACAAAAATTGAGGGTAATTTTAGATTGTAATGTGTATTGCCATAGTGACAGGTTGCCAGCCCATCGCCTAAATTACAATACACTGTAACCCTCGAGTCCCTTTTGCTGACTTCTACAGCAAGCCCGGGAGGAAGGGCAGCTGGAACATTCTATGTTTTTCTATCTCTCCCAGTCCAGCATGGAAGTATAATACAAGTGTAATAATAACTGAAAAACAAGGATAAACCGTGCGGAGAAGGGGCGGGTCGCTAGTTTTAAATAAAAACAACCGGGTGTATACCAAATACAAAAATAATTCTTTATAACATTTGCCAGCAGTGGACGTCTCAGGGCTGATGATGATGATAATGTTTAACCAAAAATAATTTAAATTAGAAAAGTCTTAGATTTAGAGCACGTGTACAACTCGCTCTTGGCAGGTGGAAAATAACCAAGTATTTGTAGTATTATTTACATATAATTAATGAGGAGGCCGATGGTGTAGTGGATAGGGCCGCAGCCTCCTGAGCTGGAGGTTGTGATTTGAATCCACCACGTACCAATGTGTTTTTCAGTTTTCGTTCAATCACTTAGATTAGGTAGCCGACCCCGTGAGATATGTGATTAGGCTAAGGAGATGATGATATCTACATGTAATTAAATAATAAGGTTTACAGTGCAAGTAAGTAGGTACCTTCGTACCATACCAATCGTAGAAATTTCAATATTTGCTGGGCAGAGATCTTAGAGATGTTGATAATGATAAGATAATGATATTTACTATGATTTCGTACAAACCATTATGTTTGCATTAAGAACTATAAAAACCATGGGTTTCAATGAACAACATCAGTTTGAAACACTGGGATCGTGAAAAATCGAATAAATTTGTGATTAATAGTATCAAAATGAAGATAGCTAGTTTCTCCTTCTTTTTCTTGGCGTTGGTAAGTAGGAAATTTGTAAAGGAATCTATCATCTATAGTAAACTTCTCGTAGTTATAATAATATTGGGGACAATTCGTATTCGCACAAAATCCAAACTACATCTTGATCGTTACCTGTCATTTTCTATCATGAGAGGACAGAAAGGGACGGCAATTTTTAGTCATGATTTGGTAATTAAATTGTGTCCTCAAGGAATCTGTACCACATTGTACCTCTTTTTATAGATTTGCACCAGCCTAGCAAGTCCATCTCCTCAAGCTCTTGTACGTCACCGGAGACAGCTGGGATTTCTGCAGAATACTGGGTAAGTTAAATAACACTGACTAGGGGGTATAAAGGTTGTAAGAGACAGCTTCCAGCAAACTGATAGGGCTTGTCAATGAAATTAAAATCAACAGAATGAATTTGCCCACCTCGATCGGACATATTGTATCGGTCAACTAAATTATTTTTTAATTTCCTGAAACAATTCAGCTGTCCGCTGTCCCGTACACCCTGCAGACAAGAGTCAAGACAAAAAAGAACACCGCATTTAAAAAACAATTACAAGATTCCTTGATATTTACAGAAAGCTCGTCCAAGAGCTGATAAGCAACTTGAACAAGGCTGCTCAACAGGCAAAAGATGCTGTCCAGCAATTTAACAGTGGACTCCTGGACCAGGCTAAGCAGTGCCGTGAGAAATTCATGCAAGGTCTGAACGATCTGCAGGGAAGAGTCACAGACTCTATCAATAAACTGCAGGAGAAATTCGCTGGATCACAATCAGCTATTGGTGAATGTATTTCGGTAAGTGACTTCAAAACTATTCTACCTAATCTTATTTTTTGGAGATTGTAATAAAATCTGAAATCCTTTCCACATACATATAATCACGCCTTTATCTTAAATAGGGTACGGATAGGCAGAGCGTTAACGACCTAAACAAAGGTCAATCCGCCACGTCTGACAAAGTTTTGAGGGTTATTTCAGATAGATTTGTAGGTATATTGCTGTAGTGACAGGTTGTCAGCCCATCGACTAAATTACAATTTACTGAAACCCTCGAATCCCTTAGCTGATTTATACATCATGCTCGGGAGGAAATGCAGCTGGCACGTTCTATGTTTTTCTCTCGCTCCCAGGCCAGCATGGAAGAAATCTGAAATCTCGAGTACGTTAAATAACATTCCTAGACTAATTTAATAATTATAACTTATACGGTCCTAACTTAACTAAGTACAACTACCTAATAGATAACACTTAATATCCATCATAGTCCATGGAATACTTAAAGAAGAATACCAATGAGAATATAAATATTTCCCAGGCCCACCGTGACGACGCTCAGCAAATTTACCAAGATGCTTCCAAGCAAATGTCTGGATGCACAGACCTTCGTCTTCAGGAAGGAGAAGACCTGATCAAGAATCTAAACGCTCTCGGTGATAATGGACGAGACATCGCTGCCCAGGCCTTTGAGGAGATGAGAAACTGCACTGAACAGCACAGTGAAAATATATTGGCTGTTGGAAGTTGCATAGGATCTACAGCATTGAGAGTAGAAGCTAAAGGAGCTTCGTTCTTGATGCAATATGGACTTGCTGTAAGTAGCAATTTGTTTTTTCCTAATAAAAAACTATAATTAAAAACTGTACCTGACATATCATCTTTCAAAAAAAGAGTGAAAGAGCACTTCCTATCGCAACAAAATTAGTATTTATGTACGTAGGTATTTGTATTTATTATATGTATGTATTATTATTTATTATAGATGTTTATTTAAGTAACATATATGTATGTTTATGTAGGTTCTAGGTTATATGTATATGTAAAAGTCTACAGCGTGTACAGTCTTGTCCCCGTATATATTGTTATCTCATATTCAGTTTTACAGGTTGGCTGGAAGAGATCTCTTTATAGAGATAAGCTCACCTTTGTGAACTAAATTTAAATTTGTTTATTTATTGTAATTTTTTTGTACGCAATAAAGAATATATATCTTTTTGATTAACAGTTTGGTCGTCTTAACCTCTTCATGTCTACCCTCCCGGCGTCCCTCGAAGTCTGTGCTGGATCGAGTCTCGTCAACGCTGGCATGGGAACTGCGAAAGTGCTTATGGAGATCGGCAGCTGCTCAACCACCTCCGTCATAAACGCATTCGGAGGCGGTTCTCTGCCTTCCTTCCCTCCTCTACCTCTTGACCTGTCTTCCATTCCTAACACGGTTTCAAGCGCTGCGGCATCCGTGTCTGCTAGCGCTGAATCTGCAGGATCATCTTTATCCAGCGCTGCTTCATCTGCAATTGCTCAAGGGTCTTCGGCTGCTGAGGCTGCTGGATCTACTCTTTCCGATGCTGTATCATCTGCAATTGCTCAAGGGTCTTCGGTTGCTGAATCTGCTGGATCTACTCTATCCGATGCTGCATCATCTGCCATTGCTCAGGGCTCTACAGCTGCCCAATCGGCTGGATCTGCTTTATCCAGTGCCACTTCGTCTGCCATTAATGCTATCCAGTCTGCTTTCTCTTTCTAAATAAACTGAATATTGTTTAAAGAATCTACTGTACCTACTAAAGTCAGTTATTTTCTGATAATTTTAAGCAAATAAAATGATCGAACTTAAACTACTGTCTTGTTTTTTCTTACTCAAAGTAGCGTAAAAATAAGATTTACCTTAAATCATTTACATAAGCTCAAATTTTATTTGTACTTGATTAAAGTGTCTTCCAAGTAAGTTAAGTTTTTAGTTAAGTAAGTTTCTTCCATTCTGGACTGGGAGTAAGACAAAAACATAGAATGTGCCAGCTGCAATTCCTCCTGAGCATGCTGTAAAAACCTGCTAAGGGATCTGAGGATTTCAGTATATTGTAATTTAGGCGATGGGCTGACAACCTGTCACTACAGCAATTTACCTACAAATCTATCTTAAATAACCCTCAAAACATTGTCAGACGTGGCGGAATGATTTTTATTTAGGTCGGTTACGCTCTGCCTACCCCATTAGGGATAAAAGCGTGATTATATGTATATGTATGTATTAAAGTAAAAGTATTCTCCCATGCTTAAATAACCCTCAAATCTTTGTCAGACGTAGCGGAACGACCATTGTTAGGTCGTTTACGCTCTGCCTACCCCATTAGGAATAAAGGCGTGATTATATGTATGTACGCATGTTAAAGTAAAATAAAAACAGCGACCTCACTTGTATTGTAATGTAAATAAAAACTAGCTTATACATAGTCGATCAAAACATGGCCTCTTATTTTTCAATTTAAAGTCAGTTTTGCATCGAGACTCACGAGTAATCAAAGTTCTTTTCTTTTAGAGCTTAGGCTGATATAATACCTATACCTAATTTTTTAAAATATAGACTAAGGTCCAAGGTTTAACACTTGACTGATAATGATGACAAACTAACAGCATGAGATGATAATAATTGAATTGTTTGGCAATTAAAGCAAATAAGTGTAAATAGAAGATTATCATATCATCTACGAAGGTATCTAAGTACTTGAGATTATAATTCAGAAATTGTATAAAAGCCTACAGCCTGGAATATTATTCCAAAGTTCTTCCAATCGCTAACATGCGTTGCTTACTGTTCATCTTGGGCTTGGCAGTTTTAACATCACAGGTAAAATGAATTCATCGTTTAACTTACGAATATATACATACATACGTATAATAACGCCTATATCCCTAATGGGGTAGGCAAAGCGTAAACGACCTAAACGAAGGTCGCTTCGCCACGTCTGTCAAAATTTTGAGGGCTATTTAAGATGGATTTGTACGTATATTGCTGTAGTGACAGGTTGTCAGCCCATCGCCTAAATTGCAATATACTGAAATCCTCTAATCACTTACTTAGCTGGTTTTTAAAACATGCTCGGGAGGAAATGCAGCTGGCACATTCTATGTTTTTCCCTCGCTCCCAGACCAGCATGGAAGTATGAATATATACGTACACTTATGTCACAATTTTCATTGCGGTCCCACCATACCACGCACACTACCCCAGGTGATATGGTGGGCCTAAAACCATACCACCATAGTGTTATGATATGACGGAGGAAGTATAGTATATACATACATACATATAATCACGCCCTTATTCCTAATGGGGTAGGCAGAGCGTAAACGACCTAAACAAAGGTTGTTTCGCCACATCTGACAAAGTTTTGAGGGCTATTTAAGATAAACTTGTAGGTATATTGCAGTAGTGAAAGGTTGTCAGCCCGTCGCCTAAATTGCAATACACTGAAACCCTCAGATCACTGTGCTGGTTTTTGCAACATGCCAGGGAGGAAAAGCAGCTGGCACAATCTAAGTTTTTCTCTGGCTCCCAGTCCAGCATGGAAGATATAGTATATTAGTAGGTATATTTGTACCTGTTATCTGCATCATCTAAGTACCTACCTGCTTACCCATGATTCAAAATCTAAGAAAGCCACATACACCTGACTGCAAATAATTTTGATTATATTATCATAATCATAACCTGATCTATAGCTGCTGGTATCCCTGGACATTCAAATTTAGTATAATAGAAGATAATTTATGATAGAAGATTATATATCATAAAGTATCTTATTTCAGTATGTTGAAGCAAAGGCCGACTATAAATCCAGTGAACAACTTCGAATACTGCAACGCAACAAACGTGGAATAACTGATATTTGGAATAACGTAAAGAATAGTGCCACAAATGCATGGGATTCTATCAAAAAAATCGCACAAAATACTAAGGATAAAATCAACCAATGGATCGGAAATGTGAAAGACCATGTTCGTGACGTCAAAGAGAAACTGGAAGAGCGTATCAGAGATTTACGCGAAAAAAGTAAAGCTCTATTAGAAAAGCTTATTGGCACAGGGAAGCTTGTGAAAGAATGTTTTATAGTAAGTAACTTAGAGATTACGAAATTTATGATGCTTTTTGCAAAGCGGATTAGGTCCTTAACCTACCTGCCTAATTGTTTTTGAGCTTTCAATGTACGCGCGTCGGTTATGTAAGAACAAATAAAACAGATTTTTCTTCTAAAGTAAATAGTATCGCCAGTAGCTGTCCAGACTAAAAGTATGTGTATATGTAAATAATCTTTTTTCAGAAGGAAAATGAAGGAGTCGAAAAACTTTTGCATCAAATACTTGAATACGTGACGTCGTGTATTTCTGACAGCTTGAAAAATCTGTCTCGTTTAGACAGACAAGCTCTCAAACTTGATCTAAATGAGACTTACTTCTTAACTGAGGTGGAGAAGAAAATGAACAAATGTGTTATGCAGGAGGATGTGGAAGAATGTCTTCTTAAAGTCAGACAAGACATTTATTCCGCAATGGAGGATATGGAGAACGAAGTTCTGACAAGCGTGAGTAAAGTTCAAGTAGGCAAAAAAAATACAACTTTATTAAATCATTCAAAAATAAATGACTAAGAAAACTAAACAAATTTTGTCCTTTTCAGAGAATGGAAACGAGAGGAATAGCAGACGACGTGTTAGACGCTGTAGTCAGCTGTTCAGTAGAAGGGCTTATCGACGCTTCCAATGTCATCGCTGATGAATCTATTAAAATCATAAATTGTGTTAACGAAGGTTAATGTTCTCTTTTGTTTGAATAAAACTAATATTTAACAAAATAGTTATCATTTATTAATCAATACTTAAATAATTCATAAATGGAATGTCAGAAAGAGCTAATATAATTCATATTAAAATAACCATACTATATTCTTCAAAATCAACGAGGGCACATTGCATGACGTCCGCCATCTACAGGCAAAGTAGCTCCTGTTATATTGCTGGCTCCAGCACCAGCCAGAAATATTATCACAGACGCTACTTCCTTAGCGTCACCTGCTCGCCTAAGGGCATGAGTCTGGGCGCAATTCTTGATAAATTCCTCGTACTGTTGCTCGTTCATACTCGACTTCAAATGAATTCCCGTTGTTATAACACCAGGATTTACTGCGTTGACGCGAACGCCTTTCGGTGCTAACTCTAAGGCGACACATTTTGTGAACTGATCTAAAGCAGCTTTTGACATGCAGTAAGCAAGAACATTCGGGAAAGATCTCAAGCCAGTTACACTCGACACATTAACAATACTCCCCTTGGTTTTGACTAAATGCGGTGCAGCTAACATGGTAAGATGGTATGGTCCCCGAACGTTGGTGTTCATGACTCTATCATACTGATCTAGAGAGGTGGTCTCTATAGTTCCAGATTCAAGAATTCCCGCGTTATTGACGAGAACATCTAGTTTCTCAAACCGATCTATGACGCTCTTAATGATATTTTCAACGTCTAGTTCCTTGTTCATATCAGCAACGATGACTAGAGATGAAGGACATTTCGCTGCCACAGCTTGTAAGTTCTGCTCATTGCGTCCTGTGATGGCCACATGAGCTCCCAGTTTTGCAAACTCGACGGCAGTCTCTGCTCCGATGCCAGAGCTGGCACCAGTGATTAAAACTACTTTTCCAGTAAACATCTTGCAAATTACCTGTGCGACAAAAAAAACGGGCCGGCTCGGGTATTACAGATAGATGGGTGGTACTGGAGCTACTTGACTAAAGTAACTTTGGACCTTTGAAGTAGGTAGGTAACTACACCTTCGTCCTACATCTTTGACAAAGGCACTTCGAGGCTTTGAGGCATTGCATTGCACTTTGCAGGAAAAATGTGCTCGTCTATAGTATTTCTAACTCAGTTCTAGAATAAAGGTAAACAAAGTCTCATGTCTTTTAATCAAAGATCTTGTTTCTAAAATAAGTTTTATTTATTAGATATGAGAACATAACGAAAAAGTAGTTAACACCCCTCTTTATCTTAAAGATCGCTTTATTTTTCATTCGGCAACCCTGGCTTGCAATTTGCGTGCCAATTCTAAATTGACGCTAAACCTGCCGTCTCACAAAACTGACTTCTACGCAAAGTCTTTCACAGTGCGAGCGATCAAGCTGTGGAATGAATTGCCCGAAGACATTCGACGTGCACCGTCTCTTGAAACCTTTAAGAGCCGACTTAAAAAACATTACTTGGAAGAAAGTACTATCTGATCATTATTTATCCTTCACTTTTATCCTGTGCTGTTGCTGTCATTTCCTTCGTCTAGTTCTGGTTGTAGTTTGCATTATCCTATCTTCCATTAGTTTATGTATTAGTTTATTATATATTATGTATTAGTTTACTTTACAATATCTATGTAGTAGCTTGTAACTAGTTTATGTATTATATATAATGTACATATATAGATACATATTTTACTAGATTTGCAATATCCCGCTTACCGCTACGCATTTTTCTTTGACCCAAAGGTTGCCTGGAAGAAATTGCTACCTTAGCAATAAGGCCACCTATGTTGTACTTGTTTTTTGTTGTTATCTGTTGTGTTGTATGATTTGTATTCTTACGTGCAATAAAGTATTTTTATGTTTATGTTATGTTAGTTTTAGTAATTTAACTAATTTGCCAACAGGTATCATTTATGTTTGAAATGTGTTTTTGAAACAGACATGAAACTTTGTTTACCCTTATAGATCAGAAGTAAATATTTATTTCACGACTTCAAATGGCATGGACAGAATTTGGATTGTCACCGGGTGTTAATAGACTAAATTGACCCTGCTGACCATGATTCTGCTCGGTGACAATATAATTTCAAGAAAAATGTTTGTAAAGGCATTGCTCAAAAACTATTAGACCTATGAAAGTAATAACAAGTATTGAATGGTAGGAAATTTAATGTAGATTCGATTTGTCTTTTACTAGTTATTTCTAAATCATTTTTTTTGTTAAAAAGGCGAAATACGGTATTGATGGACATGTTTCGAGGGGAAGGGGGAAGAAGTTGGTTTATCACCGGCAAGAATATCAAGTTCAGCAGGTATAAATTGGTCTAAAAACACCCAGTGACAAATTGTTACATTCCGTTACAATTAATAAAATTTCAATGTCAATTTATAAAATTCCTTCCATGCTGACCTGGGATCAAGAGAAAAACATAGAATGTGCCAGCTGCATTTCCTCCCGGGCATGCTGTAAAAAGCAGCTAAGGGATCTGAGGGTTTCAGTATATTTTAATTTAGGCGACGGGCTGACAACCTGTCACTACAGCAATATACCTACAAATCTATCTTAGACAACCCTCAAAACTTTGTCAGACGTGGCAGAACGACCTTTGTTTAGGTCGTTTACGCTCTGCCTACCCCATTAGGGATAAAGGCGTGATTATATGTATGTATGTATGTATTTATAAAAAAAAATTTTGATCTAATTTCACTAAAAGCATATATTGACACTATAAAAGTAGAAAAAGGCTTTCATCACCGTGAGATATAATCAATAAATAATTTTATTGAAATCAAAGTGGGTTGATAGAGATATAGCATAAATAAGATAACATGTTTTTGTTTAAAAGACCATATAGTTTAGGGCGGCGACACTCGATAACTATAAGACCTATAATCATGATATAAGCACTGATCGATAGTAAAATTAATGTAGATCATTTTTGTCATAAACAGTTTTCTTGTACATGTTATAGTTTTTGTTTTTAACGGATAATACCGTGGCGACAGGCCTGTTTACAATTAAAAGGGGGGGAGGTGGGGGGATTGGTATGTCTCTGGGCTGAATCAAATTCAGCAGGGTGTAATTAGTCTACAAACACCCTGTGACAATCCGTTACATTCCATGCCGTTTACATTCAGAAGAGAGCGCTTTTGAGATCTGACATCTGGTTTATTATTCTAAAACTGAGTTGAAAATACTATAGGAGAGCCAACTAGGTAGTTTTCCTTTTACTTTGATAGGTGGCGTTGTTGTATAAAATATGATTAAAGTAGTGGTCCGAGAGGAATGTTTACGGTATGCCAGACACCTGTAACTACTTAGTACACGTAAGAACTTTTAAATCTTGTGCTTACTTACAAAACAAATCAAATCCAATCAGTCGCAGACGAAACAGACAAGTTTGAGTTGAGGTTTGAGGTTATGCCCTTCCTGTCTGTCACTGTCATAAACATACACCAATGATAATTAGTTTTTTTTCATACGACATTGATTTGGAGTCAAGAGTATTTTAGCCGATTCCATCAGGGCTGCCAGATGTACTGATACAAAATAATAATACCATACAATAATCACAAAATTTACACCGATAAGAGAATAATACTAAATGCCTCTGAGAACCAACCAAGTCTGAGAAAAATTATACCTATGGTACCATAAGGAAGAGCTTAGAATTACTTTTATAAAACTGAGTATAGTAACTGCTATTTTCGTAAGTACCTATATTTCACTCTCCCATATTTTTGTTTACCAAAGACATTTCACCGAAAAACAGCTACATAGAGTAATTATTATTTTATGTGTACCAGTGGATTTTGTTGCCAAGCAGCAATTGAATGTCTATCACTGAAGTAATGTGACGCATGGATTAAAGCTTATTGTAAGGTGTAGCTGTGGATCTCGGTGCCAAGCAGCAATTGGATAATGTTTATCACAGGAGTAATGTAACGCATAGATTAAAGCTTATTTTAAGCTCCCGTTGGTTGTGACAGCTTCTGGGCGGATATTTTCACAAATTAAATAGCCCCTAAATTATTATTTTTTTAGGTTAGAATTTTCACCAATCGCCTGATTACTCGTTAACGGTGTAATGTACCGAGCTGATGACTATGCCAAACCAATGTGACGGAATACGTGACAACTACGAATACAGTTGTTCCATAAGTGAAAGAAAATTAAAAGTTTTGAGAGCTGTGGGTGTAAAAAAAAAAAGTTCGGCAAGAATTATACAAAATTCTAACTCCATTTCACCCCTTTTGGTTTGGGGTAAAAAATATCAAAATTGATAAAATACTAGTTCATTGCTGTTAAGTCATTAGCCTAGACACAAATCCGAACTTCAAATTTGAGGGATTTTTATACAAACTCTAAACTTAAATGTTAACACCTTTTGAGGAGGAAAATCCTTTCTTATCATTTATCCATATTTCATGATCCTCGCTTTAATAGTTTAGGCATAGAATTGTAATAATGAATATTTTTTTAGAAAAAGCACAAAACACCCTTTCATATGATTGAAATCTCTTATAGTAATTTTCCAGGACTTGTTTAGTCCGGTATTATATTTATTAACTGCTACTAAATCAATAAAAAAACGCAGTACCTGCAATACAATTAAGTAAACACTCACAATAACTGTCCTGATGTGTTTAACGTCATGGTCACCCTAAGATGGTTTTTTATAAAAAATAATCATATGTAGTTTTCTCTTGAATTACCGTCGTTTTTGAGCCGATAGTTTGGTGAGCGATTAGGCATGACCAAATAGTTAATTTTGGTTTGAATCAAATTCAGATGCAAGATTTGCGATGATTTTTAGCTTCTTATCAATTTAAGTTGTTGGCCCCGACTCTGCTCCCATTGCATCATACATTACACCGTTAACGAGTAATCAAGTGTTGTGTAAATTCTAACCAAAAAAGCATTTGAGTCTCGGGGCCATTTAATTCGTGAAAATATCCGTCCAGAAGCCGTCACAATCGACGAGAGTCTTAAAATAAGCTTTGCGTCACAGTACTTCTGTGATAGACATCATTTAGTTGCTGCTTGGCACTGAGATCCACTGTTACATTATTTTATGATGTCCATTGACGATGTCTGTCTACTATCTATCACCATACTGATGATGATAATAATGTTGGTGGTGGTCTGACAGGTGATTAGTTTGTTTATATGATAAATAAATAATGAAAGAAAGGAAATATAAATCTAGGTCTACTTTTATTTTTTTACATGCAAATTATTTGACATAAGCATGTAAGGCAAACTCAAATTAAGTTGAGGGAGGACCAACTCGGACCTAATAAATAATCTACTTTTGCTTATTTACCAATCTTCTGGCAGCACTTGTCGCGGCTAGAAATACTTGATTCCATTTTTTATACAGATTTAATTCCATTAGGGGAGGCAAAAATCGTGAGCCCATGCAGCCTAGTCTTCAGTATTTTTATTCTTGTGTTGTCTTAACCTAATCTTAATATAACCTAGAAATCATTAGAGTTCGCCAGTGATTCACATTTTAATGCTCAACAGACTTTTGCGCGGAGATGACAATCCAAATAGTTCGTAAGCGCCTTCCTTTGCTTCTTACTCTTGCCGTATTGTTCCTCATCAGCAGGTCATTATGTTGATTCCACCACATTAATACAACAAAGTCTGCAAGAAACTAATTTAGAATAGCGAGCAACAAATCTCTCTCAATCTGATTTTTCATGTTCCCCGCGCAAAACCCGTAACCTAACCTAATCTAAAGCCGTGACTCCAGCAAACAAACGTTACAAAAAACATACCCCGGCTGGGCAGAGAAGGGAAGAGCTTCACAAACATTTCCCTACCCCTCTATTCCCCGTGGGGGTATGTTTCGTGTAATCTTTCAAAGCAGGAGTTACGGCTTAAATCTCATTAGAATGCTAGTGTGGTGCCCACATTTCAAAGCTAAATGAAGATTTACGTGGGAGTGTCGAGTCGAACCATATAGGATTTTTCTTACTTTCACTAGGTATATTGTCTTTCACTACCGGCACATTATTAGGCCAATATCACAACACTATCACAACAATAGCCGCGAATAATTAATTTAGAAAGCAGGAATTTCGTCCTACAGGGATTCGTTACGATTCCCGCGGAAAACTAAAAAAAAAACGTTTTTCTTTCCTTAGTCTATGGTCTGGTTTAATGGCGGCGAAGGAATAGTCTTGTATGTTTTGAGAGATTTATTTTTCATTTTAGTGTTTTGTGCATCGTACATCCACTGCATTTTATCCCAGACGTCCCAGTGCATTGTGCATTACTATCTAGAAATAGTATTAGAAGTATGAACTAAACTGCGGCGTTAAGCATACGTTTTTAACAAAATGTCTTCAGGAAGTTCTTCTACGAAAGATGTTTCCTTTGACGAATTTTATACCGAGGTAATTATAGTTCAGACTTATTTTAATAAATAAACGAACTACTTCTGATGACTGTCTCTCAGTAAGATTCCTATAAAATACCCGCTTTATTTATGCAGGTCAAAGAGATTGAAAAGCGTGATTCTGTGTTGACACCTAAACAACAAATAGAAAGGCTGCTCCGACCAGGGTCCACATATTTCAACCTCAACCCTTTCGAAGTGCTGCAGCTGGAGCCAGAAGTCTCGGTAGATGAGATCAAGAAGAAATACCGAAGGTTATCCATCCTTGTGCATCCCGACAAAAACATGGTTAGTGGAGTAGTCAAACAACCAGTTTTAGTAGTTGAAGAGACATTCGAAGTGAAACTGTGCACTATACAGATAAACCTGAATAGAGATCAAGCAGTCAGACTTAAAATTTTTGTGTAAAGTTAGTTAGGTGTTTAACATTTTATGTGTTTTCGAAAGAGAATAATAGGTCTTGATATCAATGTTAAATTTAATGTTTTCTTTGATTTTTAATTCTAAATTAATAGCAAAAATCAAATTTACAATTATAGCATATCAGTTTGTTCTAAATATCGTAAGATATTATAAAAAGTGTATTGGAAGATAGCAAAGTCTTCTTTTCTTGAGTCTAGGCGGTTATGCCCGTCAACGTTCCGTTTTTATCCGCAGATGGAAGGAACATACGGTGAGAGCAGAGACACCCGGACATAGGTAAGGATTACTACAAGAGAATTGCAGCTACAGCAATAACTTCAATAGAAACAGTGGGGAATGGTTGTATGTGTGACTGTTTAAGCCTTCAATGAGCACATAACATCCACTAAATGTTACAAAAAAATCTTCTCTTATCCTTCCAGTTATCTGTTTAGGTACACATACACACAGATGCTCCTTATTCTTCTTATTTAAGTTAACATTGTTTTTGATTTCAGGATGACTCGGAAAGGGCACAACAAGCCTTTGAGATAGTAAACAGGGCATGGAAAACATTGGAGAATGATGACACTAGGAAAAAGTGCTTGGATATCTATCAGGAAGCCAAGGAACGGACTGACCACATGGTAATTAATCAGTGATGTAACCTATTTCATATTCCTGAACCATAAATATAGGTATGGATAAAGATATTGGTACCATTTTACTGGCAAATTGTTTAAGCAGAATAGAACATTCTATATTTTTGAAATCCAAGTGTTTAGTTCTGTTAAAATAAAAACACTTGTGTTTGTATAGCGCAAGTAAATGTCTTTCTGTAATGTAACTGGAACAGTTTCATTTTAGTTAACTCAATTGAAAGGAGAACCTATTTATTTGGGTTCGGGAAGAGGTTATGAAAGGGTTTTGAGGGGGTTTTCTATGGGTTTTTAAGGCTAATTGTCAATTTCAATGTGCGAGCCTTGTCAATTCCCGTCGGCCAACATAACTGTATGCCCGCTATACATTTCCATAATCTACCATATAATGATAGCCATAACAATAAAATTTGACTACACAGCTGGTCGTGTTTTGTTAACCCTTATTTACAACCACTTTAAAATCATAATTGAATGGGTTCTGTCAACTAAAGAGTATGGTAAGCAAACTTTTTTTTTTACTTTAAAATTTTAACGAGGCTTCAGTCATCTGGTGACTATGCCAGCCACATGTTATCTTTCATATTATTTAAAATGCATATGTTTAACCAGATAGGGTCAGAAAACGGTACAATACTACCGCTCTGCTGGTCAGCCAACCAACAATTTAGCTGACCATTATTACAGTTTTCTTAACCTATAAATCTAGCCCTCAGATCTTTGGGAACATTCCAGCATTATATGATTTAGATCATCAATCTTGTTACATGTCAAACAAAAGGGATACTGTTGCACACCCATTGTGATAAAATTTGTTTCCTGGAATGTCCCCGGAAAGCAGCCTCAATGCGGAAACAAGTTCTTTTCTTGTCAAACCACAATATAACCTTGTTAAAAACTAACCTCCATTTTTGAAACCCATTCAAAAACCACTGTCCCGTCCCTATGTTCAGTCCAGATCTGCATTTAAGTGATATGATATGATTGGGGCAGCAGCACCCTGTTAAATTGTATTGATTCAGTAGGAGATGGGTACTTTTTACATTGGCTTCGTATAGTCTCAAAATAATAAGGAATTCAAATGATAGAAAGACTGACCTGCAGCCTTACTGGCAAATTTACAGAAACTTGTATACTTTATTTTCTGGATTTAATTACACATTTAGATCAATTTGTGCCAAATAAGTAATGGAATATTTACTCCACTTTACTTTTGTGTATTGAAAGTTGCAATAAATCACTGCAGATTAATCAAGAAAAAAATAATTGTTAATTGTGCATTTCAGATTGAGCAGAAAAAGAAAAAGCTAAAAAAAGATGGCCGTCTAGAAGAAGGTATCCCAGAAGATGATCCAACCAACTATAAACATTCAGTCTATGTCATGACAATGAAGGCAAGTATATAATAATTGTCATCACAGAATTGCATAAGTGATATTTAGTGCAACTTTATTAATGGAATTTTGGGTCTCTTGTTTAAGACAAATCTTATCATGGAGCCTGGTGGCAGGCCTTGTTCCATTTTGCATCTGTTGGTTTCTGGTGTTCCTATGGAACCTAACTTGCGGAGTCTACCGCTGCATATGTAAGAATGTTCAGTTCAGCCAACACAGAAGCCAGACACTAGATTTCATACAACCCAAATAATTTATAATCATTATAAAATTGTTGAGAGATTCTATACCAGGTGCAAGGGACAGCATCCCACAAACTGATAACGGTTGCACAGTCAACGATAATAAAAAACTTTCACCAGGAAATTGTTTCAGGACACAAAATATATTGCGGGTTGTACATACATACATATAATATAAGCACGCCTTTATCCCTAATTAGGTAGGCAGAGCGTAAACGACCTAAATAAAGGTCATTTCGCCGCGTCTGACAAAGTTTTGAGGGTTATTTAAGATAGATTTGTAGGTAAATTGCTGTAGTGACAGGTTGTCAGCCCATCGCCTAAATTACAATATACTGAAACCCTCAGATCCCTAAGCAGGTTTTTACAGCAGGCCTGGGAGGAAATGCAGCTGGCACATTCTATGTTTTTCTCTCGCTCCCAGTCTAGCATGGAAGAAGTTGCGGGTTGTTGTTTGATCTAATATTTATGTAGTATCTTGTACTTAGTTTATGTATTATACATACATACATACATATAATCACGCCTTTATCCCTGATGGGGTAGGCAGAGCGTATACGACCTAAACGAAAGGTCGTTCCGCCACGACTGACAATGTATGTATTATATGTAATGTAATATGTTTAGGGTACACATTTGACTAGGTTTTGCACTAACCCGCTTACCCCTACGCATTTTTCTTTCACCCAAAGGTTGTCTGGAAGAAATTGCTACCTTAGCAATAAGGCCGCTTATGTTGTACTTGTCTTTTGTTGTTATCTGTTGTGTTAACTGCCTCCGTGGTCTAGTGGCTAGTGCCATGGGCTCCCGATCCGGAGGTCCTGGGTTCAATTCCCAGGGGGTAAAACACAAAGTTGATATTTGAAAATTTATCACTTTGTGAATTTTTCCCCAGTTTGGGTAGGATATTGCAGGCTAAATCACCTGATTGTCCGAAAAGAAAAAGATTTCGTGCTTCGGAGGGCACGTTAAGCCGTCGGTCCCGGTCGCTGTCTTTGATAGTGGTCGTTACACAAAACCAAGTCAGAGGCCTGATAGTTGTGCTACTAGGCGGTTTAAAAACTCTGACACCAGGGTTCATCGGGTCCATAGACTCGATACCCAATCGACAGAAGAAGAAGAAGATCTGTTGTGTTGTATGATTTGTATTCTTACGTGCAATAAAGTATTTTTATGTTATGTTATGATATTTTCGCCATTAGTTTGAGATTTGTTGATTGCCCTATCTATCTATGTTAAAAATGGAATGTTTGCAATTTACCAGCTGTTTGCGGACATGGAACGCAAGCGGCAGCGGCTGGAGACTCGTGACATGGAGGAGCGCAAGCGGCGCCGCGAGCAGGAGATCGACCACGAGGAACAAGCCACGCTCGAGAAGGAGTGGGCCAAGAACTTTGAGGTGAGTAGCTTAACCGCCACGCTCGAGAAGGAGTGGGCAAAGAACTTCGAGGTGAGTAGCTTAACCGCCACGCTCGAGAAGGAGTGGGCAAAGAACTTCGAGGTGAGTAGCTTAACCGCCACGCTCGAGAAGGAGTGGGCCAAGAACTTCGAGGTGAGTAGCTTAACCGCCACGCTCGAGAAGGAGTGGGCCAAGAACTTTGAGGTGAGTAGCTTAACCGCCACGCTCGAGAAGGAGTAGGCCAAGAACTTCGAGGTGAGTAGCTTAACCGCCACGCTCGAGAAGGAGTGGGCCAAGAACTTCGAGGTGAGTAGCTTAACCGCCACGCTCGAGAAGGAGTGGGCCAAGAACTTCGAGGTGAGTAGCTTAACCGCCACGCTCGAGAAGTAGTGGGCCAAGAACTTCGAGGTGAGTAGCTTAACCGCCACGCTCGAGAAGGAGTGGGCCAAGAACTTCGAGGTGAGTATCTTAACCTTTTAGATGTTTCGAGCTCGAGAAGGAGTTTGCCAAGAACTTCGAGGTGAGTAGCTTAACCTTCTAGATGTTTCGAGCTCGAGAAGGAGTGGGCCAAGAACTTCGAGGTGAATATCTTAACCTTCTAGATGTTTCGAGCATCGTCTGCGGGTTCACGGCGACACGTGACAAAGGCGAGCTGTTTCAGATTCAGGTTTTATTTCATAAATTCTTAAAAATAATTTACATGTCAGATGGTTTTAATTTTAGGTAAGTATAATAGGTACATTTTACATTTATATTTAATCATTAATGTCTTGGTCAACAATCCATTTTATGCTTACATAGAAGTCATTAATACTATAACATGCAAGTTCTTTAAATCTTTTTGTGTACAATTGTGCGTTAGGAGCATTTTTTACCTTTTAAGGAAGGATTATATAGATTAGGACCGACACATCATGTAATTTACGGGAGTTGACTTGTCGAGCGGCGTCATTCGTAAATTTGCATCTCTGTAAGCACCCAGAGAGATTACACGTGTACTTCGTTTGTCGCCCACCAAGCGCGGATTTAGGGGGTGGGCACGGGGGCACGTGCCCTCCCAGAACGATGGCTTTTTTGTTCTGTAGAGGGTCCATTACAATACAAACTTAGAAGCACAGTTCATACTTGTGCCCCCCTAGGTAGAAATCCTGAATCCGCCCTTGTTTGCGGCACTGCGTGACAGTCCCAAGGCGCACCTTACCGCTCATCTGTTAGCGTAAGCACCCACAGCTTATGCGACCGGAAGCTGCTCCGTGCTACTTGAAGATGCATCTCGTTTGACCATGAAGTGACAGTGGGTGGTGACTGTGTCAATTAACATACATACATATAATCACGCCTTTATCCCTAATGGGGTAGTCAGAGCGAACGACCTAAACAAAGGTCATTCCGCCACGTCTGACATAGTTTTGAGGGTTGTTTAAGATAAATTTGTAGGTATATTAATCCCCTCATATATGATGGATTTTATGGAAGGTCAATGTCCAGTAGTAGATTATTTGGTGTGCTAGTGCTCCATACTAGACTTTGAGCGAGAGAAAAACATAGTATGTGCTAGCTGTATTTATTCCCGGGCATGCTGTAAAAAACAGCTAATGGTTCCGAGGTTTTCAGTATAGTGTAATTTAGGCGATGGGCTGACAACCTGTCACTACAGCAATATACCTTCAAATCTATCTTAAATAACCCTCTAAACTTTGTCAGACGTGGCGGAACGACCTTTGATTAGGTAGTTTAGGCTCTGCCTACCCCACTAGGGATAAAGACGTGATTATATGTATGTATGTAGAGCTCCATGCATCGGGAGTAAATGCCACCAGCTTAGCTTATTAGTCGGAATAATCTTGAAAATAGTGTTTGTAGAATTCTGGAGAAGTGATGTAAAAGCCTCTGTGGTGTTACCTTACTGAGCATATTTTTTAATTTTTTTGTTCTTTCAATTAATATCAGACTTTGTTTAAATTCCAGGAATCTCGACAAAACCGCGTGGACAGCTGGAAGACCTTCCAATCAGGCGGAGGAAAGGAGAAGAAGAAAAAGAAGATACAAGGATTTAAACCACCAAAACCTAAACCAGAGTCTAGATAACTGCCCTTAGTTATATCTTACAATTTAAGTAATCTCGATGCTTAAGAACTTGCGAGTAGTAAGAGATGACTATAATACCGGGTGTAAGGGACAGCGTCCCGCACACTGATAGGGGTTGCTCAGTCAACGACACTGAACAGCTATCAGCAGTATTTTTTTTCAGGAAGTGAAAATAGAATTTGCTTTTCCATACAAAATGTTCACCTCGATAAGACAATTTGTATAGAAAAGCCAATGTTTCTTTTTCACTTTCTAAAAAAAACCTGTTGATGGTTGTTCAGTGTCGTTGACTGAACAACCCTTATCAGTTTGCGGGATGCTTTCCCTTACACCTGATATTGAACCATTTTGGAATTCTGGATATAATGCTAAACATTTATGTAGTAAATGCTTATTACAAGTTTATTACATAAAGTCTCTGTGAATAGCATGAACAAATAGTAATCTTTAGGTACAAAGTTGTTCTTCTATTACACAAGAAAGTTGTATGTCCATGTCCAATTTATCAATACCAGGTGTAAGGGACAGCGTCCCGCAAACTGATAAGGGTTGCCTAGTCAACGATACTAAACAACTTCCACCAAGGCTTCTTTCAGAAAGTGAAAATAAAAATTGGCTTTCCCATACAAAATGTTCACCTTGATCGGACAATCGGAGAATATCCTGGTGGAAGTTGTTCAGTGTCGTTGACTGAGCAACCCCTATCAGTTTGCGGGACGCTGTCCCTTACACCCCGTATTTTGAACATGTGCGTACATCTTTCTCGCTCGCTCTTCTCTCCTATTTGCTTCAGCAAATGGAGACATCGGATGATCATTTAGAGTACACAAGGAGAGTTGCGAAAGAGATATCATTCATTTTGGTTTGGCTTTATTAAACGGTCGTAGGTTCTTTATCATCGCAATTTAGAGTAGCTAAAAACTGTTGACTGTATTTTGCTCGAAAATTATAATGCAGGCACAATTTAACTAGAACATTTTGAAGAAATATAATCACGCCTTTATCCTTCATGGGGTAGGCAGAGCGTAAACAACCTAAACATAGGTCGTTCTGCCACGTCTGACAAAGTTTTGAGGGTTATTCAAGATAGATTTGTAGGTATATTGTTATCTATAGTGACAGGTTGTCAGCCTATCGACTAAATTGCAATATATAGATACCCTCGGTTCCTTTAGCTGGCTTTTACAGCATACCCGGGACGAAATGCAGCTGGCTCATTCTATGTTTTTCTCGCGCTCCCAGTCCAGCAGGGAAGAATTTTGAAGAATTGCTTGTTGATATCAACACATTCTTTCACGTTTGCGTGAAAGTTGTCTGAATGCAAGACATAACTTTACTCTCTTATAATGAAAGGAAATATTCCATCTTTCGGGCAATAGTAAATACTCTAGAATAATTAGAGAAAATATTTGACTTTTCGGGCAATAATGATATGCTGACAAGCTTCAAATAAACATGTCGTTATAAAGTTATATATACATAGTTCTATGTAATCTAGTTAATGTAATATAGTTCTCCAACAAGACTATCGGAACATGAACGTTGTTTTCTGTATAAGATATTCCATTGTTTGACCCAGGCCCGGTGCAAAAAGTAGGTATCCCAAGTTTGTTATTAACATAGATTAACATGCACATTTTAGATTATTAATATTTATAATTAAAAATGGGTTTGCTCTCGACTCCAGTCTAGGTCGGGAGCGACTGAGACAGAGTCGACGATGGAGGGCACGTTAAGCCGTCGGTCCCGGTCGCTGTCTTTGATAGTGGTCGTTACTCAAACCATGTCAGAGGCCTGATAGTTGTGCTACTAGGCGGTTTAAAAACTCTGACACCAGGGTTCATCGGGTCGATAGACTCGATACCCACTCGACAGAAGAAGAAGACGATGTCGAGCTCACTCAGAAGATGCCTGTTCACTCTAACTTTGAAGTGTTGGGGGTTGAATGCATTCGGAAATTCAGACGCAGGTAGTGAGTTCCACTCTTTTGCCGTGCGAATTATCATAATATTTTGCAAATTGATGGCAATACAAGATTTCTGATAAAACTAAAACTCCCACGACACGGGCAACTTGAGTCCTGTCGGGGTTGAGGTACTAAATAAGTCCGATTCAATGTGCCCGTCGTTGATGTAGTTTCATTTTAAAGATTGCTCGCGCGTCTTCCGAATAGCAATATTAACTTGATATCTATGGATTTTGTAAAAAATAAAAAAAACTATCATCTAGAGAAAAAGCTCATATAATAATGCATATCTTGGGATCCTTACGTTCTGCACTAGGCCTGGATTTCGGCTTTAGTCGTAAACATTGATGTCTTCATAATCACCACCACCATTGTAACATTTGTTCTATAGCTCTGCCAGGAATTAAAAATATCCTGTCATAGAGAAAATAGATACAGATTAACAGAGGGATGTATGCACTTCCTATAAGCCCGTATCTATGGTATATAGATAGATATACTCTTTATTGCACATTAAACAAAAACCTGGTATCTCTATGACATACATACATAAATCACGCCTTTATCCATTACGGGTAGGCAGAGCGTTTAACGCCTCGTAAAAGGCGCTTTCGCCACGTCTGACAAAAATTGAGGGCAGTTTTAGATTGTAATATGTATTGCTATAGTGACAGGATGTCAGCCCATCGCCTAAATTACAATACACTGTAACCCTCGAGTCCCTTTTGCTGACTTCAACAGCATGCCCGGGAGGAAGGGCAGCTGGAACATTCTATGTTTTTCTATATCTCCCAGTCCAGCATGGAAGGAACCTCTACCTCTATGACAGGTATTTTAAATTCCTGGCAGGGCTATATCAGAAATTCGAACTATTGCAAAGTTTGTAGTCTACAATGTTAAAAGAGTGGTTCCATTCTGAATAAGATGACTTTAATTTATTTCAATGTTTTAATTCATAGCATTACCAAAGTTTATACACTACCTCAATCTAAACGAATGGTACCTAACTAATGTAATCAATAACTACTCAGGTTATCAGGAGTTTGAAATTGATTGCGCCTTCTTTTGCGTTAGTTAATATTTACTATTTTTCAATTCATATTATCGCTGGGGTCAGTATTTATCCACTAAATCTATATAAGATTTTCTTGTGTTGACTAATTAATTAATTTACTAACTTATTCGTGTCATTGATCCAAATGATGCAAAATTTTCCCTTGCCAACATTTAGAGACGGCTATGGCGTTATTAGTACTAAATGACTAACTTACTAATTTAACTGACTGACTGACTAACTACGTAACTGACCGCCTAACTAACCGACTGATTAACTGACTAACTAAACTGACTGACTGAATAAAAATATGGTAAAGAATATTTTTTTAGATATCGAAGTTTATTTTATTACAACTGCGACACCCGCACAAGGACTAACGTGTCAATATCAAATCACAAATAAACAATTCAATAAAAATCAACACTAGAACAACGTGATCCGTTAGTCCTCGTCGCTGCACTCTTCCACCATGTCGCTGGGCGGGCCTGGCTGCAGGGGAGGCCCCCAGTTCAAGTACAGGCTGCCCGTCGATAACATCATCGCTCTACAAGAGCCTTTATGAGACTTAAAGTAGGCGATGTGGGAAGTTGTCCTTTTAGTAAATAGACGATATGGGACACTGACTAACTAACTAAGCATCTGACTGACTGACTGACTGACTAACCATTTGAATGACTGATTGACTAACTGACTGACTGACTGACTGACTAACTAACTATCTGAATGACTGATTGACTAACTGCCTGTCTAACCATCTGAATGACTGATTGGCTGACTGATTAAATGACTTTCTAACTAACCTGACTAAATAAAAATATGAAAAAGAAACATTTTTTTGAGATAGAAGTTTATTTTATTACAACTGCGTCACCCACACAAGGACTAACGTGTCAATATCAAATCACAAATAAATAAATAATTCAATAAAAATCAGCACTAGAACAACGTGATCCGTTAGTCCTCGTCGCTGCACTCTTCCACCATGTCGCTGGGCGGGCCTGGCTGCAGGGGAGGCCCCCAGTTCAAGTACAGGCTGCCCGTCGATAACATCATCGCTCTACAAGAGCCTTTATGAGACTTAAAGTAGGCGATGTGGGAAGTTGTCCTTTTAGTAAATAGACGATATGGGACACTGACTGACTGACTAACTAACTAACTAAGCATCTGACTGACTGACTGACTAACCATTTGAATGACTGATTGACTAACTGACTGACTGACTGACTGACTAACTAACTATCTGAATGACTGATTGACTAACTGCCTGTCTAACCATCTGAATGACTGATTGGCTGACTGATTAAATGACTTTCTAACTAACCTGACTAAATAAAAATATGAAAAAGAAACATTTTTTTGAGATAGAAGTTTATTTTATTACAACTGCATCACCCACACAAGGACTAACGTGTCAATATCAAATCACAAATAAATAAATAATTCAATAAAAATCAGCACTAGAACAACGTGATCCGTTAGTCCTCGTCGCTGCACTCTTCCACCATGTCGCTGGGTGGGCCTGGCTGCAGGGGAGGCCCCCAGTTCAAGTACAGGCTTCCCGTCGATAACATCATCGCTCTACAAGAGCCTTTATGAGACTTGAAGTAGGCGATAAGGGAAGTTGTCTTTTTAGTTAATAGACCTGACTAACCATGTGAATGACTGATTGACTGTCTGACTAACTACCTGACTGACTGACCGACTAACTGACTAACCATCTGAATGACTGATTGGCTGACTGATTAAATGACTTTCTAACTAACCTGACTAAATAAAAATATAGAAGAAACATTTTTTGATATAGAAGTTTATTTTATTACAACTGCGACACCCACACAAGGACTAACGTGTCAATATCAAATCACAAATAAATAAACAATTCAATAAAAATCAACACTAGAACAACACCATCCGTTAGTCCTCGTCGCTGCACTCTTCCACCATGTCGCTGGGCGGGCCTGGCTGCAGGGGAGGCCCCCAGTTCAAGTACAGGCTGCCCGTCGATAACATCATCGCTAGGGAGAATACCCACCTGGAAACGGTATAAGTATATTATAAGTACTTAGTTATTTTTCTCATCGCCTAAATGTCTATGCAACATCCTCGATTACTACTGACTTTTACAGTATATATATATTCTTTATTGTATTAAAAATTTACACATACAGTTGAACTTAAAACTAGGACAACAGGCGAGCTTATCTCTATAAGAGATCTCTTCCAGCCAACCTAGTGGGGATGAAAGAAGGGAAAAACTCGGGAACAGATACAATAACTAAAATTATAAAATCTGATAAATTATAGTAATACTAATACATATATAACTAATAGAAAAAACTAATACATAACAAAATAATATATAAGATATATACGTATATTATGATAGATAAAAAAAATATATATGAATATAATACATATTATTAACATCAGAGAGAGGTCATAAAATGCTCTTTGAGTCTCTTTTTAAAAGTGAAAACTGAAGGACTGTCTTGAAGTGGTTTAGTGGTTTATGCCCGGGAACAAGAGCTGGTACATTCTTTATTTTGTTATTGCTCCCAGTTTAAGTAAAAACGGACTTTGTCTCTGGAATCAGTTTGTTTCTGCAGCGAAGAGATACTGTTTAGGCACTGTTTAAATCATCTGACGAATTGCCAAAGTTACGTCCAGCGCAGCAGCCACCGAGCCAGCAGTGGGTTTAATGTAACCAGTATGGTTTTAATATGGTCTTTAAATTCTGATTCGTCAATACCGTGTGTAAGGCACAGGTAACAGCTTTTCGAAACAGATAGGGGTTGCTCTGCCAACAAAACTGAACAAGAGATGAATAACAAAATGACCATCACAAACAGTTAATTTTTATGGAAAAACGAAAGTAAAAAAATCTGTTCATGAAAAAATTTCCTGGTGGAAGTTGTTTAGTTTCATTAACTGAGCAACCCAATCAGTTTGTGGGAAGCTGTCCCTTACACCCCGTATAATGTCCCGACCAGGTCTTACCAGAGCGCTCCGGCCACCAGTACTTTGGTGTAGTAGCTCTGCTGGTCCCTGTAGTAGACAGACCAGGGCCCGCAAGGAATAGGAAGCTCATTCATGTGTGCGTCGCATCGTACTGTAATCGAAAACCAATGTAAGTCAATTTGTCTGGAGCATGATGTAGGGAGACTAGGGGCTGGAGACTTAGATAAGCTAGTTTTCTTTCGTAGACTTGAAAAATGTAGACATCAATATATAAATTTAAGAGCTTGGCTCCTGTCATTGGAGTAATCGCCAGCTTGAATCCTGTTCATATTACTTCTTTTCAGTGAAATTTACTAATTTTAGATAACGGTGTGGAATAATATCTCATGTTGAAGAAAAACACATAACCAAGGTTTTCTAAGAAGAAGAAAGAAGTGGTGGAAAAATATCTCATACTGAAGAAAAACGCGGAACATAGGAGCGTTTTGCAGTTCGCTACGACTGAGACTACGTCGTAGAGAAATGAACAGTGTAGGTAAACGTAAATTCTTATTTTTTTAACGACACTTCTCAGTCTTCTCACTTGCGAATTTGCCCTGTTACCTATACGTGCTGCACACTAACGCAGACACCTATTAGATCAGTGGTTCTTAACCTTTTAGGCACGAGAGACCACTAGTGATTCTGCCAGGGACCACCAGTGGTCCGCGGACTACCGGTTAAGAACCACTGCATTACATAGATGGGCTACACCGTACCCACTACGATACGAGAAAGTTTCCCTTAGATTCAAAGACTGCAAAAGATCTGACAAGTCAACTTACCTGGTTTAGACGCGTATTTCCTCGTATATATTATAGTCGCTGGCTGCCGCAAAGCGAAGACGCTCTTTTTAATAACAATAGGTAACACAGACATAGCAAGCAGCATGATTTAAATTTATTTATTTTCGCACCCTGAAATATGTGAATGAAATTTTAGTCGCTTGTTGCTAAGCGACAGCCATGCGACAGATTCTTAAGAGATTTGAGAAACATTCAAATAGTGCTTCGCGTGTGCATCATTCTGTTTGTTGCCAGTACTTTATTTATTTTCTAGAAGACTTTAACTAATATTCAGAATAAAACTCTTTGTTCCATGCTTTTACCATTTGGGACTAGTTTTTTTTTTTTTTTTTTTAAATATATATAGGCGAGCATTTGTCCGCCATCTCACCTGGTGGAAAGTGACGATGCGGACTATGTTGAAGCATACTCACCTATGTAGTGCCTATTCACTCTCGCCTTGAAAAGGCCCAGGTTATATTGTTCCGGAAACAGTTTTCTAGGTTCCTAGACGAGTCTTGTACCTATACTTTAAATTATGTTTAAATATACCTATATCAGTTAGGCTCTATTCAAAAATGTATCTTCTTGATAATAAAACGTTTATTCCTAAGGGGCGGTTTACATAAGAACAGTTAAAGATTTTAATAACAGGCACTCACTTTGGAAAATAAGTTGCGTACTTCACGACATGTTTCGGGACATTCAGTGCGAGACGAAACACCGGCGGATACGCTTCCCCGCGGCCAACTAACTCACCCTAATGAAGGGACTCTGAATGTGTCGAAACATGTCGTGAAGTACGCAACTTATTTTCCAAAGCGAGTGCCCGTTATTAAAATCTTTATATAGAATGTCTCACTTAAGTTTAAATAGTTTGATTAGAACAGTTGTACTCGTAAGTATAGTGCATAAGTTGGTTGGCTTTCAAGTTGACGTTTACACGGTACCAGTACCCGGTTCTATTTTGATTCAAGTTGAAAGGCAACTTGAAAGCCCACTGTCAGAACCGTTTACACGTTTCAATTTACCAACTGTACCTACTTACCAACTATACTTACAGCTTGAACCGTTTAATCCAGCCTTATATAGCAACATAGGTACATACATATAGTCACGCCTTAATCCCTAATGGGGTAGGCAGAGCTAAAACGACCTAGACAAAGGTCGTTAAGCCACGTTTGACAAAGTTTTGAGGGTTATTTATGATAGCTTTGTAGTTATATTGCTGTAGTGACAGGTTGTCAGCCCATCGCCTAAATTGCAATATGCTGAAACCCTCGAATCCCTTAGCTGATTTTACAGCATGCCCGGGAGGAAATGCAGCTGGCACATTCTATGTTTTTCTCTTGCTCCCAGTCCAGTATGGAAGAAACCAGCCTTAAGATAAAGTAAATTAAATTGTGGTTCTCTTTATGTAGTAGTGTGTGTATGTGTGTATGTCTTGTAGAGACAAATTATTTCTAATTACTTTAGGCCAAGGTTTCTAGATTTATGGACTGAGTTTTATTTTACATCATGGTAACTTTATTATAAACCGATGACTTTGAAACTGATATAAAAATCTTCAGAAATAGCTCTTGGGGTCATAAAAACTTCACCTACTTATTCGTAATAAAAAATCTCCGTTATGTATAGCGTTAAGTATTCCAAAAGTTTCATAATAAAAATGTCCTCTTGGGAATATTATCAAAGTATAAAAATGTGTAGATAGGTAGATAAAAGTCTTTTGCGACGCTGCATAGAGAAGCATCTCCTCATAAATACCGGGTGTAAGGGACAGCGTCCTGCAAACTGCTAGGGGTTGCTCAGTCACCGAAACTGAACAACTATAAGCAGGCTATTGTCTGATCGAGGAGGTAATTATGTATGGAAGGTCTAATTTTATTTTCATCTTCTGAAAGAATTTCCTGGTGAAAGTTGTTTAGTTTCGCTGTCGGAGCTACCCCTATCAGTTTACGGGACGCTGTCCCTTACACCCAGTATATTCTTAATGGTGTCGTAAAAGTATTTAAATAAGAATATAGAGAATGGGTGTGAATTTTCATCTTGCACTGCGCTCGCCAATCCGCCTGCCAATCGTGGCTGGTTAGCAAGTCGTTGGTTATATAGATCGCATGGAAATCATCAGTGTTTCTCTACTATATTATGCATGTATTATACATATAAAACTTCCCCTTGAATCACTCTATCCATTAAAAGAAACCGCATTAAAATACGATGCGTAGTGTTAAAGATCTAAGCATACATAGGGATATAGGGATAGAGAAAGCGACTTTGTTTTATACTATGTAGTAATTGTAGAGCTATATAATAGTATATCTCTTAATATTATTATTTATTTGCATGAATGGTAGCAAATAGCTCGATGGTGGATGGAATAGCCTTCTGAGGTCGTGGTTCGAATCCTACCAAGTTCCAAGGTGTTTTTCGGTTTTCGAACTTCATATGTACGTTTGTTCGGTGCTTTTCCGTGCTTCGGAAGGCACGGTAAGCCGCTGGTCCCGGTGAATATCGTGTAATACCGTAGATATTAGTCGTTCAGCCATTTCAGAGGCCTGTGCTAAGCATTGGCGGCTTGAAAACTCTGACCTAATCTAGGATTGGGTCTGGTTTCCCTTCTAGTTTGCGGAGGTCAGATGGCAGTCGCTCTGTGTAAAAACCAGTCCCCTCGTCAATCCCCTATAAGTGTTTATGCAATAAACTCACTCTGGAGGTTGGTTAACCTCCAGCGAAAAAAAACCCTTTATTAGGTAGCCGACCCCGAGAGATACGGGATAAAGCTAGGAGATGATGATGCAAGTAGCAATGTATCCTATTTTCCTTATGAAGTGTTGACGGCGTAGCACTTACGTAGCAGATTCGTAGCGGATTCAACTAGTCTGCGTTAGGGTTGTTTTTTGAATCTAAGTTTAAATGTGTGCGTTGGATTAGGTACAAAATGACTTGAAGAGCAAAACCATTTTCAGTTTAAAGAAGTAGGTAGTATCCATACAACCATGAGGATAAATAAATAAAACAACCCATTAAATTTTGAAAACAATATCAAATTTAATACATAAATAAGATTTATGTAGTTCTACATACATGTTTTCGTCTATATTATTTACATTGAAACACATATTTTTACCTAATTTATCTAATTTTCCTTCGTTATTCATTTATCATCCGTAAAATTATAACAAAGCAACTGAAATTCAACAAAATAAAGATTTACGATATAAACATATTAATGCAAACATAGGTAAATTTTAAACAATGTACAAAATAATTTACAAAGGTTTTGTTACGGATAATCATTACCCTTTTCTTAAGATACGCTAAAGAATCGTGGTCTAATATTAAAATATAATTTTATCTATTACAAGCTAAAGATCGCCACGTGGGCCTTATGAACTGGAGCCGAATGCGATGGCAGCTAATAATTAAAAATATTCGATGTCCATTTCTACAGTTTTTTTTAATCTCACGATTGCTGTCTGAGACACCTACATGCCTATTGCCTTGGTGTACGTAAGCTCGGCTAAGTAAAGGCTCGGCTGTACGTACAGATCGCTTACCTTAAGCGCAACCCAAGCTGAGCTTACGCACACTAAGGCAATACGCATGTAGGTACACACAGCTATAATTTATTATGGGTCAGATGTAATCGTGAGATAAAATATCCGTAACACCGCTTACATTGACACATGGAAACTTCAATGAATGCTATATTCCATCTCATCAGACTCGACAATACGTCACACGACCCATAAGCGAATATTTTCCAACATTCTCGCATAACCAATTTCGTTTTTTACAATTTATCAAGAGGGTTTGTGTCCGAAAATAGCGCAATTTTTTAAAAAAAGTAACGCGTAATTTTATCGAAAATGATTGAATTTACGTATGATATTTTACTTTTTACAAATTGCGCTATTGTCGGGCAAAAGTTCTCTAAATCTTAAGTTTCAATCTTTCCGATAGTTGTATGTATCTGTTCTAACAAGACTTTTACAGTGCCTGTTGTCATATCATACATAGCATAACCGTCTTCTTAGCGAGTGGATTCTCGAGTCGAACAACGACCGAGAGAACCCTGGTTTCATAGTTTTCAAACCGCCTATTACCACAGGTATTGGGCCTCTGACATTTGATAGCATAACCTGACGAATGTTTTCAATTTAGGATACTGCAGACTGCCGATTTCACAAAAACCATCTCTTAAACGATTGATCATAACTTTCTAAGTCCTAATAATTACGTGATTCTACGTATCTATGAACACTTATAACATTTTGTAATCAATTTCTCCTAAATGTAACTGAGACTAAAAGCACAATTGCATTGCTGGAGGATTTTCTTTGGATCTTTTTATAAATACATACGATTCGACTTTTACCTTGTGTTTCAAATTGAAGTTTTAATTCAATAATGATAAAAGTCTTTTGAGTTTCCCATAAAGGAAAAGGTAAGTTTATATCCTGCATTACAGCCTGACATTGTTATAACTTGTAGATATATTCCAATTATTATGTTTCATTGCATTGGTTTCAATTTAATTTAATTGAGAATTGTATCCTGTGTGGTTCTACGCTTTTCTTAAATCTAGTTCTTATTAGAACAGACTTTAATTCGGTCTCTATTTAATTGACCACATGGATTGACATTGACACGTTTTCTTACAATGTATGTTTCATTTATACATATCAACAACCAAGAGACATTACTGCTAACACTCTTATACTACTCATGAGATAACTCCAAAGAGAATTAAAATCTTCCTACAACACATACTACAAATTTACGTCAATATCTACATACAATCGACTGTTATTTAATTTTGTTACGTATGTATATTTGGCAAATGGTTAATAATAAAAGATACCATCACCTTATGCATCCAGTGTCGAACATTGGACCAACATGATCACCATGACATCGTCAACTCACAAACAACAAAGTAAAATTGATTCCCTATCTACAAAAATATAAAATCATGTAGTATTTCTTGTTCGGGCCCCACGAATACCTACCATACTTATAAAAATTTGGTGCTAGTATAAACTAGGCCCTTTTAATTTTTAACGTTATAATTTTGTTTTATAATTTGTACGTCAATTTAATTTATGTATTCAAATAGAAACTTAAATGAGTCTATTTAAAATGCGCTATCAAAATAGAATCTATAGCACCAATATCAGCTGCATAAATATGTTATATAAAAGCAGTAAATGTACACAAAACGAATCGCCTGCGTAAAGAGACTTCAATGAATAATGCATGAACTAAAAACTGTCATAAAAATATAAAAATGGACGCCAAAAGTACATGAATTGACTTATAATACACGTACTAATTTGAACACTTATTGGCTAAATCTATCACAAAGATCCACTGAGGTAATTCATATTTTTGCTACTTTAGAGTTACAACGGGCCAGCGAGGCTTCGCTGCTAGTGAGTTATTTTGTGTTAAGCTGACGATTTTCTTATTCAAAATTAATATCTGGGACTAGATATCTGACTATGAAATTATTTGTGCGCCTACTGCTAAGATGTTTACAGGCATATAAAAACTTTGAACAATGCTTGTTCAATCACATTTCTGAAAATATGTATAGGCACAATTTATCAGTATAATATTGTTCCGTGGTATCTATGTACTGGCATTAGATCGTCTTATAAATTACTTGATCTAAGATCGTAAACTTCTCTAGAAATATTCTTTTGCGTCAGGCAGACCTGTATTAGAAAGTTTTTTGGTTAAAAATGGCTTATGCAAGTGTTTAAAATGAAATTATATCAATATCTATCTACACACATATCTACGCTATGGCATGTCTTATAGAATGTTAAACTCTAGTCTAATTGGTGTTTCTGAGAAATATCTGACTGTAAAGTTCACACAACAACATGATTCTCTTAACTTACGTGTATGGCATCCTACCAAACTAAGAATGATACAAAATAAAATGGCAATGGTCAGTGTACCGTAGAGTTATGACGAAATATAATTTAAGCTGATTTTGTTTGACACACAAATCATATATTATGTCAAATCACATCAAATTTTATTTTGTCAAATATTAGTAGAACCACCGAGATATTACTGATATGACAGTTATTAGGGCTGAAGCACATAAAACCAGCAGTTTGCGTCGCGGCGCCGCGAAAAAGAGCGTTGTGCTATGGTAACCAGTTCCTCGTGATTTTGTGTTGTGGACAGACGTGTCTCTGCCATGGATTGTCGTAAGAAACTAATAGCTTATATTTTATTGAAAAGACGTTACTTTGTTTTAAAAATACGAAAAAGAAGATACTGGATACATCCATTTAATAAGGCTATAAATTCCGATGGCGAGTAGGTCACACACAAAAATTTTGCTGGCAATTCTTTTAACTCTCGGTATAGATTATCTGCTATGTCCGTGGGCTCCTTAAATCATTGTCAACAAGCATGACGTCATGACGCTGGATTTTAAGTCGCGGTGCGCCACCGCCAATTTTCGCAGCGTGGCGCCGCAACGTGGTTATGTGTTTCAGCCCTTAAAATACGTACAGATGTACCAAGATCTATGTCAAATCAATAAGTTACCAGTAGTATCTACGACTATTTAAGTGATAAGGATCAGTCTGATCTGCAAAATGCCCTAACAAATTGGATACTTAAATTTATTGTCATAAGATGTTCATTGTCCATTTACTACGTAGCATAGCTTCAGTTCAATACATTATTGAAGGTATTTATACATTCACGTTAACTAACTCACGAATCTACGAAGAGTGACTCTTAAAAGTGGCTTTTGATGCATTTGATTCTATTCTAGATTTTTACTAACAAAATTTCTGTTGAAGTTTTGATAGACACTTTGGGCAGGTTGTCAGTGTTAAGTAGGTACAGACGGCAAACCAATTAGCTGGAACAATATCTGGTAATGCTTTGTAATTTTATGACTACTATGAATATGATGCTATATTCTTTGATTTAGGCAACCTAGGCACAGTCTAGCTTATTATTTTGCCGTCTGTCCAAACCGCTCACTAGCCTTAAGCTTGCGACGATTGTAGTGAGGAAACTGAAGATCGAATACAGAATAAGTATTTCACCGAACTTTGCCCTATCCCACTAAATAACGCGAGGTCATAAAAACTTATTTAATCAATTTAATTGTTCAAAATATCACTTTGTTTAGTTTCGCACCATGTCCTCGTTCCTTTCGTCCACGTGTATGGAACACTCAGTTAGTCTGGTCTCGTCGATTTGGTCAGTATTGTGATGATTTGTTTGTTTGTTTAGAATGCTGTCACAACCTCACATTAGACAAGATAGTCTTCGGCCAAGTGACTGCTGGAACAGCCCTGAAACAATAGAGAAAAAAATATAACATTTAATATAATTACATAAAAACGTATCGAATTATAAAACGCATATTCTTCGTCTTTCATACTTTGAAATGTCTTATACATACATACATACATATAATCATGGTTTTATCCGTAATGGGGTAGGCAGAGCGTAAACGACCTAAACAAAGGTCGTTCCGCCACGTCTGACAAAATTTTGAGGGTTGTTTAAGATAGATTTATAGGTACATTGATGTAGTGACAGGTTGTAAGCCCATCGCCTAAATTACAATATATTGAAACCCTCGGAGCCAATAGCTGGTTTCACAGAATGCTCCGGGGGAAATGCAGCTGGCACATTCTATGTTTTTCTCTCACTCCCAGGCCAGCATGGAAGCTAAAATTTAATAAAAATCGTATCAAATTCATTAATTCGTCTTTCACCCTTTGAAATGTCTTATGTGCCTAATTATTGGTCTAAGTTCTTTACGCATTGCGTGTGACAGTTAATTAAAGAACACCTTATTAATAAGGAATAACGACTAAAGACATATATGGCTTAAAAGGGTAAAAAGATTTTAACCAAAAATCACAACTGTCCAAAACGATTTCATCAACGGTAATCCACGCAAATGTAGATTGCATTGCATCTGGCATCAGATAAGTATAACATGTTGCATTTGACCTCATATTTTAAGCTTTGGCAATGACGTAGAGTCATTTGTAGGTAATTCAATTATCTTGGACCCAATTTCAAGCAGTCAAAAACGTACAAATCAGTGGCTGCAAATTATACCAGTTAAAAAATGACATCCGAGATTCCAAACCTATACTAAAAGCCACTACTTTATTTATACCTACATGCCCACACACATGCATAAAATCACGCCAGTATCCCTTACGGGGTAGTGATAAGTTGTCAACCCTTCGCCCTTTCTACAGATTTCTACAGTATATGCTCGGGAATACAAGCAGCTGGTAAATGTATTTTAATAGCTCCAAGTCCAGCATTGCAGCTCTAATTCATAAGATAAATAAATGTGGCTCATTGAACGAAAGATAGAGAATATCTACCCCATAATGTAGCTGTAATAACGTAATACATACAACCCTATGAATTTATTCATTTGATCCCGCCGCCGAGCTTATTTCTGGATAAGCACGCCAATTATCCACATCGCATATTAAGAGCGAGTCACTTTATTCTGAGCAATGACTCACGCAGAGAAAGTCCGTTACATCGCTGAATATGCGACAGATTTATCGCGGTTTAATAATGCTGGGACTAGATTATATCGATATCAAAAGTAACATGAAGTTATGGTTAGGTACGGATTAGAAAAATTATAGCGTGCAGATAGTCGCGGGCGATAATCGCCTTAAAAGCAGTTTGACATTTTCTTTCCGTTTAGCAACCGGAACCCACTTGACAGGATTTCTTAGCAAGCACCACCTACGCAAGAAGCAGAACTTCGTTCTTATCTTTATAAAGTTCGACCCATTAAAAAGTCCTAGAGAAGCATCTATATCAGCTAGGACATCACTGCGGGGCACGGCGGTTGTGACGGGGGCGGATATTTGATTGCATTCTTACACGTGTCTAGTATATTCTAGCGTTGTACTAACTTAGATTTCTTGAAACGTGCACGACAAAAAGAAGATCCATTTGAGCTAGTTTGAGTGGGAACACAAGAAGAAAACTTCATTCTTATCTCTACAAAGTTCAACCCATTAAAAAGTCCTAGAGCTATCGATATCAGCTAGGGCATCACTACGGGTCGTCACCTGCGAGCGCGGGCGGCGGCGGGGGCGGGGAAGCCGGAGCGGGGCGCGGGGCGCCGGCTTGGCGTCGCTCTGGCGGGCAGGTTACGATTTACACTCCACCAACTCAGCAGAAACTCCGCCCGACGAGAAACGCTGATAATCCACATCCAGGACGATTCGTGAGAATTAGATCGAGATTACTACCGTGCCACGAAACTTGGTTGCGCAGAGTAACGGGTTTATGACGGCTTGTACATGGAACGTAAGTTCTTATAATATTATATTGTTGCATGCGTAGGTTGGTGGTGCGTTTTTGGATATGGCTTTTTCGTGCTATAGAACAGGCTACGAAAAGTGACAAGAGAGAGATTCCAGTTTATTTTTTTAAATAAAAAAATATACGGGGTGTAAGGGACATCGTCCCACAAACATATAGGGGTTGCTCTGTCAACGACACTGAACAACTTCCACCAGAAAAAAAAATTAAGGTGTGAAAAAAAGGCTTTTCCATACAAATTGTCAGATCGAGGTGGACATTTTGTATGGAAAAGCCAATTTATATTTTACTTTATTTTTAATTACAAGAATTTCTTGGTGGAATTTTGTTCAGTATCGTTGATTGAGTAACCCCTATCAGTTTGCGGGACGCTGTCCCTTACACCCGGCATCTGACTTAGCCGTTCATCTTGAAAAAAAGTTTCTTAGACAAAATATTGTACTTAGAAATACGTATTTAGCAACAGTAGCAAAGTCCATAATAGAAAGTACCTTTTATCATCATGCACATAGGGTGCATCTCATTTTAACATAATATGTAGAGATTGAGTGATTGAATAACTGCAACTCACAGTATAACAAAATAAGAGCATCATAAAATTACCTATTAGGTTTAACCGCCTCCGTGGTCTAGTGGCTAGTGCCATGGACTCCGATCAGGAGGTACTGGGTTCAATTCCCAGGGGGACAAAGTTGATATTTGAGAATTTATCACTTTGTGAATTTTTCCCCAGTTTGGTTAGGACATTGCAGGCCGAATCACCTGATTGTCCGAACAGAAAAAGATATCGTGATTTGGAGGGCACGTTAAGCCGTCGGTCCCGGTCGCTGTCTTTGATAGTGGTCGTTACTTAAAACTATGTCAGAGGCCTGATAGTTGTGTTACTAGGCGGTTTAAAAACTCTGACACCAGGGTTCATCGGGTCGATAGACTCGATACCCACTCGACAGAAGAAGAATTAGGTTAAGTACCTAAATAATTTACATACATACATATATCATTTAATCACGCCTTTATCCCTAACAGGGTAAGCTGAGCGTAAACGACCTAAACAAAGGTCGTTCTGCCACGTCTGACAAAGTTTTGAGGGTTATTTAAGATAGATTTCTAGGCATATTGCTGTAGTGACAGGTTGTCAGCCCATCGCCTAAATTACAATATACTGATTCCCTCATATCCCTTAGCTGGTTTTTACAACCTGCCCGGGAGGAAATGCCGCTGGAACAATGTAATTATGTTTATCTCTCGCTCCCAGGTCAAAATAAATAATTTTAATTGAAAATAAAAATCTTAATAATAAAAAAATTACTTGAAAATGATAACAAATCTATTTTTATTAATTGGTTTATATCATGAATGAAACTAAAACATACTTAATTGAACTAATTATTTTTTAGTTTATTAAGGATCAGTGTTCCGAAAACTGGCAGCAATTTGGGAAGGACAGGGCATTGACGTGGGTGACCGGAAGTTGACTAACCTCCGGTTTGCAGACGACATTGTCCTCTTTGCCCCAACAGCAGAAAGCCTAGCCCACCTTTTAGACAGCCTCAACACAGCCAGCCTCGAAGTTGGACTTCATATGAACCGGTCCAAAACAAAAGTTATGACCAACAGTGCCAAACGAAGAATAGAAGTCGAGGGGCAGGAAATACACTACGTCGACGAGTACATTCCAGAACCGGCAAGAAAAAGAAATTGATCGCCGCATAGAAAATTCCTGGAGGAGGTACTGGTCCATGAAGGATCTTATGAAGGGAGACCTTCCATTATGCCTTAAGCGGCAACTCGTCGACATGTGCATCCTGGCTACTCTGACCTACGGAGCACAGACATGGTCTTTGACCGGTTCACAGAAGTTCAACCTCGGGGCGTGTCAAAGAGCAATGGAGCGGAGTATTCTAGGTGTAAAAAGGACTGATCGCGTCCGGAACACCACACTCCGCTCCAAAACTCAAATTATTGACGTGGGCAAAAAAGCCGCAAGGCTTAAGTGGGACTGGGCTGGCCATGTGTGCAGAATGCATCCCGAGAGATGGGCCAAACTAGCCACAAAATTTGTCCCACAAGAACGTCGGCGCAGAGGGAGACCAAGGATGCGATGGCGGGATGACTTGGTCGATTTTGAACCCAACTGGTCGGAAACAGCCATGGATCGTGTTGCCTGGAAAGAGAGAGGGGAGGCCTTTGCCCAGCAGTGGGACACTTTAGGCTAATATAATAATATATAAGGATTATAGTTCAAATAAAAAAAAAATATTTATAAAAATATTGTATTATCAATTTAACTTAAAATAAGAAGCAGTTTAATGCATTTATATTTTAAATAATTAATTTTATTCTAGCAACCGATATACCATTATCAAACTTGTTGTCTCCAATATCTATGGCTTGTATTTATGAAGCGATCTCAAGATTTATAGCAATATTAAGTATAGATTTGGCAGGCCGGTTTGTACTGAAATTACATTTCCGATACGAACTTAAACTCGCTGTCAATATCAAGATTTAATTATGAATACAGGATGAGTTTATACTCGTAGTCCAATAAATGAATGTGACAGTAGTAATTACCTAAGTACAATCAATTGGAATACATTAGCAGATTTGCACTGGATTTTCACTTTTATCTGTTTTTTTAAAAGTATGATTTAGTAATCTAGGTACCAAAGTTTTGAAGCCTTTAAAAATACTTTGTATAGCGGAAACTTCTACAGTAATATTACTACGCAGTTTTTTTTCGGCTTATAGTCGTGGGGTGACAATACTATAAATTCGGTTTCGGATGTCACGCGCTATAAAGCATAGGCGTCGTTGGTTATCGAGTGATTCCGGCTATGTAGAGACACTAGCTTTATAGGGATTCTTGGGACATACTTTCGTACTATTCCTTTTTCTAGTATACCTGTCTAAAAGTTGTCTCAGAGTTTTGAATTGATAACTACTTCAATTTTCTGAAAATCACAGGATTAAAAATATGACTGAATATTGGAAAAAGATTTTCTAATGAGTTATTTTTATTTAGTATCTATCTACGTTTTAATTAATTTGGTCGCATTCAAAATTATTCGTTGATTTGTAGCTTTATTAAATTATGAGAACAACTTCGATGGCATATTTATTTTTATTTATAAAAAAAAGAAAGGCACGTTTAGTAAAATTACAAAATACGGAGATATTTTTTCCCCTTTAACTTAGAATTGATCTCACGGTAAGTAAAAAAAATTGGTAAGTCATTGTATAATATTATTCCATTTACACCATATCTCTTATCATATTTGTTTCATCATCATCATCTCCCTAGCCTTATCCCGTATCTCACGGGTCGGCTACCTAATCTAGGTGACAGAACGATCATATTTGTTTGAAATACGAAAAAAAAACTACCTTCGGCGTCCTAGTTTTATCAATACAACTGGACCCCAAATTTCAGCCAGTGCTTCAGTATAAATGTATTCATACAACAAGGGGGCGATTTAGACGCAGTTATTTAGGGCACACTTCCTGTAGCCGATTGGCCACTATCGTCACGGTTTGGAGGCCGTTCGAATAGACACCTCACTGGATTAATGGGACAACATTTTAATAATTGGCGACGGTATTTTGGTGGGAAAATATGGATATAAATATGGCGCCGGTGGCAGTATTATTTTTGTATTTATATGACGTGAGAAATATTTCACAAAATTTTCAGTAAGATACATACATACATAAAATCACGCCTTTATCCCTTACGGGGTAGGCAGAGCGTAAAACGCCTCGTAACGGGCGCTTTCGCCACGTCTGACAAAAATGGAGGGCAAATTTTAGATTGTAATGATTTGTATTGCTGTAGTGACAGGTTGTCAGCCCATCGCCTAAATTACAATACACTTCTTCTTCTTATCGTGTCGATGGAACACGTAACTATCACAAAGTGGCGGCCCAGAACGTTGCCACGAGGGTTACCTCGAATCCCTTTTGCTGACTTCTACAGCATGCCCGGGAGGAAGGGCAGCTGGAACATTCTATGTTTTTCTATCTCTCCCAGTCCAGCATGGAAGAAAGTAAGTTTAAGTAAGATACCAGAAAATTATTCAAGATTCTATTAAAAAATATTTTCAATATTTGTCCCTATATCCCTAAGTATGCTTTAAAACTACGCAACGGATTTTGATGCGGTTTCTTTTAATGGATAGGGTGATTCAAGAGTAAGGTTTATATGTATAATACATTCATAATATAGTAGAGAAACACTGATAATATCCGTGCAAAGCCGGGGCGTGTCGCTAGTTTGAAATAAGTTTTCTTTCAGGATATACAATAAATAATTGCAGTCGTTATGTAATTCGTTCAAAGTTGTCTCTGGCGTATTCAATTAATCTCTCGTAACTAATAACCGGAATAAATAGATTTTCACAGATTTATATTTTGTTTTATTAAAATGAACTGAGCTAAGAATTGGGTCCGACAGAAGAAGTTAAAAGTTTGAAATATTTTTTTTTTAATTTTTTCTCAAATTTAAACATATTTGATCCTAGTGCACAATGCGATCGAATCAGCTCTTTCTACTTAATTATTTTAAAAATTAATCTACGTAGAAGACATCGCGTACTAAATTCGACCCTCTGTAGTATTTCCTACATTATAGCTTTCTTAGGGATTAATCTGAAAAGGTTAGGTTACGTAGACCGTACCAAATCCGCCCGTAGGCCGTAGCAGCGCTACATACAACGTGGTATCTTATGGACGACTTGTCTAAAAATTCCATTCATCCTGAGTAGACCGTACCAAATCCGACCGTAGACCGAAGCGGCGATACACGGCTACATAATTATACTATAGTATCTCCAGGGATTAATCTCATACAACCCTATCCTAAGTAGTATCCCGTAGGCCGTAGCAGTGCTACATACAACGTGGTATAAAAATTCCATCCATCCTAAGTAGACCGTACCAAATCCGGCCGTAGGCCGTAGCGGCGATACACGGCTACATAATTATTCTATAGTATCTCTAGGGATTAATCTCATACAACCCCAACCTACGCAGACCATACCTAATCTACACGTTGACCGTAACGGCGATACAAGGCTTTATAATTATACTATATATGTAGTTTCTCCAGGGATTAATCTTATACAACCCCATCCTACGTAGACCGTACCAAATCCGCTCGTAAGCCGTAGCGGCGCTACATACTACGTAGTATCTTCAGGGCGTAGCGGGAGGGGACACCTGTTGCGCGGGGCGGGGCGGGGCGGCTACGCCCCACGCCCAGTACACGTGGCTCAGTCTAGTCTAGATCTAGGTAGGAACTAGACCTGACATTGAATGAGAGCTAGTATGTCTGGCGTTTCGAAATTAGTGACCTTAATGGTTTGGTACTAGGTATGATGTATGTTAACTTACAATTTTATTGAATTAAATGAACAAGAAAATTAGCATTAATAAGATGAAGTAAATGTAAAATGCTATAAAGTTATATTATTTTACTAAAACTTGGTATAAACGTTTCAGAGATATTGGTTCCAAGAAATTTAGACACGTGTCTCCAAGAGTATAATACTAATATTTATTAAACAAGTTTTATAACACATTTGCTCGTAAAGGTTCTCATTAAGTTATTTTATCAAGATTTTCCGTCTAAAACGAACGGTACTTTTTAAAATCTTAGCAAAGAGTTTTTGTCAGAAAAGTGGTCAACATTTTATGAATAAAATGCACCTTGGGAGATAAAATATAGTATATTAACATTTAACTCTTTAATTTAATTAATTTTGACAATAATTATTATTAATATAAAGAATATTAATATTATTAGAATATGAATATTTAAATTAATTTACTTTATTAGTAATACTGGCTAATTTTGTGCCTTTGCCTTTAAAAAAAAAGCGCTGACGCGGGCATCGCTAATTTATGAACAAGTCAAAACTATTCCGCGCGCTCTTTCTTGTCGCTGAATTCTTTGTTTTTTTTTATTTATTTATTTCCTCGTAAATATGTAATAAAACGTCGTATTACATAAGTGCGCTTTGATAATAATATCCTCTGCTTTCTTGTAGGCTTCGCCTACGGCTCGCGCTAGCAATGTCGCCTCGACTGTAATTTTCATCTTACCGCACTTATATTATAATGTACTTATTATACACGCGTTCATCATGCGATAAGTTTTTTTTTCACTGTAGGCTGCACAAGGTCATAAACGTATCTACTCATAAATGCATCTCTTCTAAGGCAAAGAAAATTGGGCTATACAGCCAAACAGAATAAGAAAGTAACATAATAAGAAGTTCATAGATACAACTTGTTATTTTCATTATATTTACTTTAAATTATTTGGATCTTGGGTTTTTATGACATAAAATGGTATTCAAATTCAGATTCAAGTACGATAGATTATTGAATTTATTATTACAAAATTAATTTAATAGTAGACTGTATAGGCACAAGCCTAATATTTCACGTCGAAAGATTTAAAGTTAAATGGGGGGAATTAATTGTTAAGTTAATTAAAAATAATTTTGTAGAATTTTCTTAATTTTCCTAGAAATCGAAGTAAAAAGCAGAGTGTAAAGCTCATGCACAAAACCATTTCTGTCCACTATTTAATATCAGCATTCGCCCTGCGGGCTCGAGCAGCTAAAAATCTCGGACAAAAATGACATGTTTTGTGCACTTGTCGTAAAATCTACTATTTTAAATACATACATACGTATAGTCACACCTTTATCCCTAATGGGGTAGACAGAGCGTAAACGACCTAAACAAAGGTTGTTCCGCCACGTCTGACAAAGTTTTGAGGGTTATTTAAGATGGATTAGTTTATTATAGTATGTTAATATGTGTATTAATATTGTAATCATATAATATTATAATCATATCAATTTGTAATTAAATTATACTAACTGTATCTGTTCCCGTGAATTTCCCATCTTTTATCCCCATTAGGATGGCTGAAAGAAAGCTCTTATAGAGATAAGCTCGCCTGTTGTTTAATTTACAATATAATAGATTTGAAGGTATATTGCTTTAGTGGCAGGCTGTAAGCCCATCACCCAAATTACAATATACTGAAACCCTCTTACAGATTACAGCATGCCCGCGAGGAAATGCAGCTGGCACATTCTATTTTTTTTTCTCGTCCCCAGGCCAGCATGGAAGAAACTATTGTACTATTGTAATTATAACACTATTCGTTTTGAGAATATCTGGAACCCTGAATCTATTTTTACTTCATGCATTGTATAAATAGATGATGTCACAAATCCCTTAAACTTATACACAAAAGTTGTCACTAACGTTATAAATCAGAAGGGATGTCAGCCAATCACATAATCTTTGGAATTCCTTTAGCGAGTAACTTGCCAACTCTAAATTGACAAGTGCGAGTTAAGCTTGTAAAGCTGTAAAATCTTCGTCCAAACTCGATCCCCTTAATTTGTGCTGTCATTATCATTTAGGGGCCCGCGCGCGATGGCGGAAATCTCTATGGAATAAAATATCATATTTTAAGGTTTTGTTGGCAAGTAAAGGATATTTGATAGTTTAAAATCATTTATTTACCGGCAGCCATGCCCGTACGTGTATTTTCTCATTGAAATTTGAATCCTAAATGTAAAAGTGATTTCAAGATAATATAGTTTGTGTTCTGAACTCTAGGACGTATTATTTATATCGGACCCAGTCACTCCTAAGCGACCTCGAAATACAGTCTCCACTCAAGCCATTGGAAGGGTACTAGGCCATCTTCTGTATCATCGGTCGTTAGACTCGAGAATCCACTCGTTAAGAAGAATATCAGTATATTGCAACAAAATATTTTTTTATTCAACATACAATAGCATAAAATATGTGGTAAATTTTCTCTATCATATTTTCTGGATTGCACGTTGTAAAAAGCGAAATATATTAGATTCCAGAAATTTATAAAAATTGAATAAATGATTCAAAATATTACTTACAAAGTGATAAAGTGTCAGTCTATACCAAATATTTAAAAATAGATACAATAATGTACCTCCTATAAATTATTTGTCCGGAACCCGCTCAATCCCGTCATCGGCGCCCATTTTGTTTGACACTTCGCAATAAAATGATAAAATCGTTAGCAGTGCGGGAGCGTGCTCGACACTTACCACGTAATCCAATTTCTGAGCCTGCCATAGCCAAAGAATGCTAAGTCCCGCAGAACAAAATTACCGCAAGTTGACACCCTTCGACGCGCCGACGGAACAGAAATGAGCTGAATTTTGAATATTATTATAAGTTGCGATCTTTTTCCCAAGATGATATTCGCGGACCATCAAAACTGGACCTCTCAAACTTGACATATTATGATAGATAATTACAAGAATTTATTAAATTAAAAAAAATTATGAGAGAGCATACACATTTTCATCAAGGTTTTGTCAAACCAGTTACAATTTTATAGGAGTAGAGTAAACGAAGCAGATATAATATTATGCAAAAAAAAGCTAAAATATTATTAGATTACCCATGAAATCCTACCGAACTAATTTGTTAAGCTTCAGTGGTAAAAACATAAGAAAATTCACTAAATACAAAAGTCATAATAAACTTAGACGAGAATATATAAAAGTTGATGGTAAGTATAGAAAATAAAATAAAAAATTATATTCAGTCGAACGCCAACTCTTGTAATAACGCAATAAAAATTCTGAAATAATGTTTAATTCATTGCTCATCAAACACGCCATGCGGCAAATATTTAAAAAAGTAGGAGGAAATAAAAAAGAGCAAAGGAGAGTTTTATTAAGTAGAACGAGGGGGACATAATGAATAAATTCAGTGTAAGAGCCTCGCGTAACGCAATTGAAAACTTTTAACAAGTGGCGAGAAATCGTGTGTAAAGGTGGGCCCGGCCCGCCAGACCTAATTACGCTCGCAGTCGGACGGAATACGCAATGAGTTCACAAATTTAAACGAACCTCCTTCAATTTCTCCTCTTTATGAAAATCAGCCTGATAATGAAATCTCCGAATATTGACCATTCAGATTCACCGCGGGGTCGGCGCAGGCCTATTTGACCAAACGAATTGAAAATAGAATTACGACTTGATTCGTCCTCGCTTTAGAACTCATTGTTAATCTTTTTCGAGTGTTTGCACAAATTATTTGAATGTTCTTCTTCCATGTCAATTAGATTAACGTTCTTGCTCACATCTATTTTTATAAGGTAACATTAATAAGAAGGTGCCAAAGGATACAATACCTCGTTAAGGAAATTTAAGTTGCCCCGGTATTTTGGTCATTAAACTCGGGTGAAAGAAATTAAAAAATTAACAAGACCCCGCGCCACGTCTGGCGGGGACGTATTCTTTATTTTGTAACCCTTAAAAAACAAGTCATTACCGAAGGCAGTTAAATCGAGCGTTCTGTGGTTAAATCGAGTTCTCTGGATTTTTTCGCGGCGTCCATTATCCCGAGACGATCGCTAGCGAGCAGGGCGAGCACGGCGCTCCGGTCGCGACGGAACGGTTTACGCTAAAATGATATGATTAATTACCGAGCCAGGCTCCCTCATTACGGCACAAATAAGACCGTTCATTGGTGAAATTGAATCACGACCTCGAACGAACCACGCTCAATCGGAGTCTAATTATAATTATTATTCATACGAATAAACAGCGCCCGTTTTCTATCGGGTTATTCACGGTTCGGAACTTTAAAACATTTTGACGTGACTGCCGCATTCTTTGTATGCTTAATTAGAATCGTCGTTTACATTTTTAATGTAGGTATGTCGTGTAGTTACGAACAGTGAGTTCATTCTTTCGTATTATATTATAACGATATCGCCTGGAATCCTATTTCGTAAATCACCGTAAGTAATGTTAGTATGGATATTCTCCGCGATCGTTTCCCCAGCCAAATGGTGGTTTGTATGCCGTCTACTTATTCGTAGGTCAATATAATTTGCAAACAAATGCCGCTGTCGTACACCTAAGTTTTTTCTGGTTTGTTCATAAATAAGGAAAGGCATCACGTCTCATAATCCACGCACAAGGACGCGCAAACACGAGTGAGGTGCTTACCGACGTAATACCTAGCCTCGTAAACATGAATGTGAGAGGGGATTCCCCGCTTCAGATTTTGAGGGTCTCATAAAAGAAGACAAATTCTGAAGCATGAAAAAGCCAGTGAAAAAAATTGGAGGTGATTTATCACTTCTGTGCGAAAAAGAAAAATGGGAAATTGTTGGGTAGTTTCGCCTAGTTGATGGTATAAAATGTATCCTTTCAGGAGATATCTGCCGAGTTGTGAAGTTCTTAAATACGCGGCAATGAGGTCAGTTCACTGTTTTCACGAAACAATGGAGTTGTAGTTGTGCAAGTGGCCCCTGCTCCGTTTTCGTCACAGACCAGTCAACACTTTGACTGGCTATACTTATGGAGTAAGTTATACATACATATACTAATAGGGTAGGCAGAGCGTAAACGACCTAAACAAAGGTCGTTCCGCAATGTCTGACAAAGTTTTGAGGGTTGTTTAAGATGGATTTGTAGGTATATTGCTGTAGTGACAGGTTGTCAGCCCATCGCCTTAATTACAATATAGTGAAACCCTCGGATCCCTTAGCTAGAGTAAGAGGAGTAAGTTATATATACTATTTATAGAAATATCTATAAAAATAAAATATAGAAATATCCGTATGTGACATTTTTCTACGCGGTTTATAGAAAAAAAAGTGCATTTTAATTATCTGCAAAAATTTGTTAATGTCATACATAATGTAAGCATTAATTACGATCGCGTATTCACCATAGCAAAGAATAAACTTTTAAAATGAAGGTACAAGGACAAAATTATCTATTTAATTTATTAAATGCAAATGGTAAAACTATGAGACTAACAAAAAGTAAGACCATAATGTAAGCCTTTAATTACAACATTCATTGTAGTAAAAAGAACAAGTTCAAAATCAAGGTACCTATAATGTAGTATAGGGCAAGGACGAAATTACTTAGTTAATCAAAGCATAAATTGGACAGATTTTGTTTCAGACTTTGTTAAATAAATTTATTTTTATTGGAGAACATCGCCAGTTTCAGCTGCTGGTTTGTGACTGTGCTGGGTCCTCCTTTAATTTTTTTATACTACTACTATTGTCTGTGGGCGTAGTTATCGCTATTCTGTGCGGTTTTGTGAAATGTTCTTGACCGACCGATATGTCTTTTAGTCTATGAGGCTGAGTCCAATCGTGTATCTAGTCTGTGGTCGGTCTACAGATACCGGGGCAAGTTATTGGCCACTCCACGGGGAAACTTTCCTCAGATTATCGCGGATGTTCTGGATTTATTGCCCGCTCGTATTGTTAAACGATCGCTAATATTTCACCGTCCGAATCTTTGTTCATATTTTTCAAGTTTCGAACGAGATCTTCCAAATTTTAAACAATACTACTGCTTCGTAGTGAGTGTAGTGTAGTGATAACTTGTTTTAACTTTTCTGGAGTAATGTGACTTAAGAGATGCTTTTATACCCAAAAACAAACATTTAACTTCCATGCTTGACTGGGAGCGAAAGAAAAGCACTGAATGCTGCAATTCCTCCCGGTCATGGATGATGGGATCCGAGGGTTTTAGTATATTGCAATTGAGGCGATAGGCTGACAACCTGTCACTACAGCAATATACCTACAAATCTATCTCAAATATCCATCTAAACTTTGTCAGACGTGGCAAAACGACCTTTGTTTAGGTCGTTTACGCTCTGCCTAGTCCATTAGAGATAAAGGTGTGATTATATGTATGTATGTAACAGACATTTACCATTCAAATCTTTCATACAAAATTTAAATTCAGAATACTAACCTGATAACTCCATAGATTGCCGCCATACAGGATCAACCCCCCTCCGGGTCCAAACAATACAGCCAGATTACATTACCCTATCTATATCACAAGCTTCCACCTAGCTTAACACTAAAGCCCTACAACTAACACAATTGACACTTCAACGATCGGTAACGTCCTTACTTCAACACTAAATAAAACTCTAACATTAGTTAACATGATAAAGAACAAAAAATCTCGACTAATAATGCCAAAATAACAAAAAACTTAAATTGTAGTTCGCGTCAAATATTTACAATAGGAAGTCGTCGAAATAGACGTGCGAATGATTCTAGTCTAAACAACCGATAAGTAGGTAACTAGTCCGAAAGCTTGTCCTTTGACAGTTCCTTTCAGTGGACCCAGGAGGGGGTGACGGAGTAGGTGGTTCTGGGGGCTCCACCACCAGCCGCCTGGTTGGAAAGGGTGGTGGGGGGCGCGGGAGTCGCGAACTGGCTTTCCACCTCCGCTGCTGTCATCGCTGAGTGCTGCTGCGGGAAGTTGAAGTCGAGGGAGCCGTCCATGCTCAGCTCGTGTTTTATGACCTGGTGGAAGATGCAACAGTTCATTAGAGAGAAATCAAGAATTTAGAGGATGGTTTTGATATACTTCCTGTTATTTCTAGATACAGATGAAGAGAACTCCTTACTTCTTCGGTTAAAGAAATGCCGACTTTAATAAAAAATACATAGACAGGAAAGTTTAAATTGCATCAGTTCAGTTATACTAACCTCATCTACATTGCAGTCAAACCCATGGTCCAGCGTTTCAATGTTCAGGTCCTCCGCTAGCCCAGTGTTGAGGGCCCCCATGATTTGTCCCATGACCGTGGTGGGGGGTCCGACCGGGGCTTGCACCATCATACCACCGTTCATCAAGGCAGCGTCCGATGTCGTCACCATTTGGGTTTGGCTGTTTTCTGTGGGAGAATAGTTGAAGTTAGATAAGTTCTAATTTTAGTATGTTGAAGACAATGCTTATGCTTTTGCTTTGATGTTACACTGAATGTAGGGTCAAAAGTTTTCTGTTTATTATGTAGGTGGTATTGACCCAAAATATTTCAAAATAGTTAAAGACTTGAAACCTAACCATCTGGATCCAAGCTCGTTAGCCGAAGTACGTCTACTACAGGGCATAGGCCTCATTTCAGCCCAGGGATCTCTACGCTTAACGATCCAGAGAAAATCGCATCGAACGTCTTCTCATAACCTTCGCATGAACGTCAATTTATCTTGAGGACGGCCAGATTATGCTGCTTCTTCTAGAACCAACCTGTCTGCATGATGTCAGCGGGGTCAGCGGGTGGGGGCGGCCTGACGAAGTGGTCGAGCGCGTGCTGATGCCGGGCGGGGTGTGCGGGGTGCGCGGGGTGCGAGTACATGCCGCAAGCGCAGCCCCCATGAGGGTGCCGTGGACAAGCGTACGAGCTGTACCGGTAGTTGCCCCCTGATGACGATGACAGTGTCGTTGGGACGTACCTGTGAATAACTCTACTTTAATATCAATGCTTTCAACATCTTCCAACCTGATTACCCAAACGCAGAAGGAGAAGAATGATTCTAGGAGCTGACGCAAATTGCAATCTATATAATCAGTAAGGGGAAACACATGTCGCGAAATTGAAGACTAAATTAAGCAAAGCATAATCTATCTATATCTATGGCATTTCTGGCATTCACTTTTACAATAAGCATAGGCTCATAAATCATTGATTGACGACGCTCCTCTCAAGAATCTTACAGGTCTACAAATGAAATCAGACTTTCACAGTTACATTGAAAAATAAAAGGAACTTTGCCAATAAAAAATAAAAGTCTGGTCTCAATGCAGAAACAGACAAATCGAAATCCTTACGTGTTGAGGAACGGATCCGCCCCTTGCAGCTTCAAGGAATCGGCGAGGGTACCGGGCAATTGCTCATCCGCTACGTAGTCCGCCTGGGAGAACTCTGACGGGCTGGTGTAGTCTCCAGCAGGCGTGTACTCCGTCGCCCAGTCCGGCTCCGAGGGGATCAGGCTGGGTATTGGCGACAATCTCCCGCAAGAAGAAGCGTTCGACGATGCCCGCTGGCGAAAGTCCGGCGACAACTGAAAACCGCTGCTACGCGGAAGCGAACAAGCGTCAAAGAAACAAAACTGGTACTAACGGTTACGACTCGAATTTTATGAACGATGATGCCAATCTTTCAGAAGATTCAAAAGTCGTCACCGAGGCAAATAATGTAAATTCTTACGCAGAAAGTAAAACTTAAAGCTAGTCTAGTAAATCTGTAGTGTACAATCTCGACCACGAACGAGAACATGCAAATCTATTGTCTATAGGCCCGCTAACATAAATTCGTAATGCTAAATGAAGCGATCACGGAAACGGGGTATATGGTCAGCGGAAAAATATTTTTACGACTACGTATTAGTATGACAAAATGTGTTTAGTAAAAATGTTGGTATGGGCTCATTTTTCGAGCATTGCAGGGCGCTGGCGGCCAAAATAAATGTCACGATTATGTCCGTAATCCGGACAGATATTCGGCAATAAAAATGTTAAATATCGGCTAGCTGACGAGACTCAGCATCGACATAACTCATCATCTAATGGCTATGAATGATTTAAAACCTTTTATCGTAAAGAACCAGAGTTGCAATAACTTAGTTTTATTAGTCTGGTCAACGAAAGTTTATGCCGATAGTTTTATAAAGTGTTTCATGCGTGCTTCGTCGTAAAATTTCAATATTTCGCAGAAAGGGAGTTTACTTAAGATATTGTTGGATATTTATAGTCTTGGCACATATCGCCGTTGCATTACCCGTATGGGTAACATATTATGCCTTTAAAGTCGTATTAGTATCGCGTCCCACTATATCCGAGTCCGTTAACATTATTGGCTTGCTGCCACATTTCTTTCCTCTTTTTCTTTATGTGTTTAATTTGCGTTTATCATCTAGCGTCTAGTCTAGCACTTCTAGTTGGTATCTAATCTATTGATATCTTTATAAAGCTTAGTGTACATTATAATTGGATATTTTACCTGTGTAGTGGTGAGTCTGGGAAGATATCTAAGCTTTCTGATACAGAACTACTGGGGCTTGGAGTCGCATCAGCCGTCACGCCATTTCTCAATTGTTCAGCCTGAAAATCCAAATCATGGTCAACTATTGGAACAAAATAGATGGGTTTTTTTCTATCCAATTTAATGTAATAAGTAAATAATTTTAAATAGGTATCTTTATCTAGGATAATTTTAAATAGAAGGAAGTAGGAGTTAGGTTAGTGTTAGTATAAAATACCCTCTGGGTTAGTTATTCTGTATTGTATTTTGTTAGTGGGTTATTTTTAAAACATAACCACATAAGTAGTATCCCATTCCATCTTTATTTATAGGGGTAGGCAAGTGAAGAATGTTATACTTCTCAGTTCTCTTCTTATTTTCCTACCACTGTAACTTTGATATAACATTCTTCAGTTCTTACCTTTTTCTTTACCCTTCCTCTCCGCTTCTCGAACTTGGACGTCTCCATGGAAGCTGCTCGTCTTCTCACTGACTTCCCCGGCTTGGCGTCAGGGTTGATCATCCACCACGAGGACTTGCCCGTACCCTCGTTCTGCACCCGCATGAACCGGTTGTGTAGGGACAGGTTATGCCGGATCGAATTCTGGAAAAGAAAATTCGGTTCATTGTATGCTAGTCTGCAAGTAAAGGTATGGAGAGTCTTCTTTATCAGTTAAGATTTCAATGTGCACTGGCAAATGCCGCCGTGGGGATCAGATTCTCTCTTTTGATGTAACGGAACTCCTTATCGCCGAGAAAGAGACAGACACGTCAACAAAGTCATTCATCGCATTATTCATTACTCCTCAGTGGGAGTGAAACGCGAGGTAAAGTGACACTAAAAATACCGCGCCATATATTCATGGGAACAGGCACGGACGCATCCGGGCGCGCGGGCCACCGCTGACCACAAAAAAGATCTATTTTAATACCACCACATCTCAAAACTTAGTGCAATAACGTGTCCTATCTCACACCGGCAATAAAACCCCGCAACTTTTTCCCGTCGAACGAATAAAAGCGACCGCAGCAACGAATGAAGTTTAGCAATAAAAGAGTCCATAAATAATATCTGTGTGCCCTGTGAGAACTGCCACTTACGGTGGATATCCTTTGCTTCATGTAAATATGTGGAGCTACGTTCGTATCTTAAATCACAAAGTTAGCGAAAAAAAAACGATTTTTCATTGCAGAAGCTCCAACATTTCACCGATATTTTTCGCGGGTAATTTAACAGGAATGTTGTCTCTGCATGTTGAAATATCGAATACTTTTGGAGCCAGTGTAAATCACTCAAATTTTACGAGTTTGAAATATCTTTCTAACATTTTTGTTCGATGCGTAGAAACTTCTAGAAGTACCGCTCTCGATCCCGCTCCGTATAGACGTCGTCCTATTTACCATGGAATTTTTTAAAATCTATTGATTCGAATTGTATATGATGATATGAATTTCATAGTATCGGTGTCAGTTCGAGTTTTGGGCGTCTTCGCTGTGTATCATTCAAGTTTAGTTAATTTTAATGTATGCGCATTGCTAGTCCAACCGTCGTGAAGGTTGGGCTTCACAAAACATTTTAAACTACGTAGTAAGGAGTACCTCATAGGGAGCAAAATATACAACTACTTGTACAAATTTAATGGGAATTAAATAAAAATTATGATTATTATATAGGAGATTTACAGAGATACAGATATACTTACTAAAAATATAAGATTATAATTTACGAATTAAACCGCTAATTAACTTATGTAATACGAAACAAATTGAGCAAGGATATAAATCCGGCAAATGTGGACAAGTCGTGCGATTTATCAAGCGTGAAAACACACGCAACAAATGACCTGTCGACATGTTGATGGATTTGTCGCCACAAGCCCTTACCACGAATTATGTCGGCTATAAAAGTGATAAGTTTGCGTTAACTCGGAAACGAACACTCAAGACCTGGCAGAGTAATGACACGACATGAACGGTGCGATTTATTCACCCCATCTTACACTTTAAAACGTCATGTTATATTGAGCGAGCTTCGAGTGAGATGTCGTAGTAGCCTGATGAGATCGTATGAGCCATATAGAGCACACTTCATGGCAAACTTTTATGAAGCTAAGTAATTGGTTCAATTTATTACATAGGCTTTTCAGGTTCTTTGATTGCGTAGGCTGGATTTGGCAGCCTTAGGTGACTCGTCTCATACATAAAGAGCATTACCGCTGGTAAAAGTTTAGTAAATATAGGGACGATATTATTTATGGGGTTAGGATTTGTGGGCTGCTGACTGGTGGATAAAGTTAATTTGATTTTCTGCTGCTCTGAAATCACGTCCGTGATGTGTAATCCTGTAATTCACCTGTTTTAGGGCGATGTGCGTGTATTATGGCGCTTACGGTCATATATTTCCGCGCTCGACTGAACGCCACATACTTGCGAAAAAAGTTTAGAGAAAAAGAACGCACTTTTTGCATTGCGTAATAATGTGTGTCACCAATTTTTTTTTAACTCTTATGTAGGTAGATAAAAATATGTACATTATTACGATAAATAGATTAGTTTGATGAAATTGCTTTACATAAAGTGTTTTCGATAAATTCAGTGATTAATGAACTTATAAAGTCCCATGCACTTTTTAAGAAACAAAAATGTATAATTTAGTATTTCATTCCGAAAGTTTTCAGCCAATGCTTATCAAAAGGTTAGCTCGGTACAACTATGTGTCACCGCCAATAGAAAATGAAAATAAATTGAAGTAATCCAGTATGCCAAAAACGACTTTAATTTTCAACTTTCACATAGCAAATTCAACCAATTTACTATCTAGTGAGGAATCAGTGCGGCAGGATCGTTGGCGCCACCGCGGCCCTTAGACTTCCCCTTTAATCCTTCCCTGACTTAAATGTATTTTGGGAACCCTATGTGGGAACCTACGTTTTTAAGCTTTTATTCCGGTTGTATTCAGCCAGCCTCTTACTCTTGTTCTTTCGTTGTTGTTCGTCTCAAGAAAAAGAAGCCCCTTGTAAAAAGCTATAACTTTGAAATATCTATGACAGTTTATAACAAAACATAAAAAGTGAAGTAATCCTGTATAGTACGCCAACAGAAGCTTAAATTTGCTACAATTTCAACCAATTTACTATCTAAGCTAGTGAGGAATCAGTGCGGCAGGATCGTTGGCGCCACTGCGGCCCTTAGACGTCCCCTTTAATGCTTCCCCGACTTAAATTTTGTCGAATTTCCACGGCGTTGCGTAACATTTCCACAGATATAACAGTGATAATGCTTCACAGAACCGTAGAGCCTCTTTACATTTTGCCTGAAACTAGCAGGCTATTTTTGTGATATTCCAGTGAAACTTTAAAATAGCCCCCCAGTTACTTTCTACAACATTAGGTAGGATATTAAATCACAATACAATATAGTTTATTGCACAAAACAGAAATTACAAATTGCTAAAAAGAAAAGTAGTACAATTGGCGGCCTTATTGCTAATGTAGTAATATCTTCCAGGCAACCAGGCAATAGGAAACAGAGGAGTAAATCACTAGTTTACAAACTATTTAGTTACTGGTTAAGTCTACAATTTAAGTTCCGAATTAGTATCTCTTAACTAGTAGACACCTTTTTTATTTCGTAATCTAGTTTATATTTAGTAGCTATCTACGAATCATTACTGAGTCTGCAACAAGAAGATTTTTTGAGGGTTTTCGTATAATGGTAATGTAAAAAAAAGTGTAGTATTTATTACTTTTGGTTTGCTGGCAGTGCCTCTCTACTGGCATTCTACTCCACTGGCATGCCAATCTACTAGCATGCTATACTGGCCTATTTGTATCGGCAGTAGCAGTGGCACAAAACGGCTCATGATTCCGTGGTTTATGGCCGCAGTCGGTTATTTAGCGAGAAAACTATTGAATGGTGAGACGGGTGATTGGTTTAGTGATCACGATATTGGTTTGTATTGCTTATCTCAAGCAATGGAGAAATTTTATTTTAGCAATTTTTTTTTTTTTTTAGCAATATACCTACAAATCTATCTTAAATACCGTTCCAAATTTGTCAGACGTAGCGGAACCACCTTTGTTAAGTCATTTACGCTCTGCCTACCCCATTAGGGATAAAGGCGTGATTATATGTATGTTTTAAGGTATTAGGGAAAAGTCAGTGAGGCCCATAATTAGCTAAATTATTAGGTTCACGTACATACGTATTGGAATTTGAGGAATAAATAGATTATGATGTTCTTATATTTGCCAATTTCAAAGTAAATAAATGCCAAGTCGAGTAAAATTGTATGAAAGAGTTTCAGAATTTTAAATTGAATCCAACAATGCACTAGTGAGGTAAAGTTGCTGAATAATTCAGAACAATTTAGCCGGTACTTTGCACATGGACCTTCAAACAGTATTCTAATACGACGGACCACCTTGAGAACGGGTAATTCCGACTGTCCTTACAAAGGTACTAGTTAGACGTTTTTATTTTTATGGCCGTTTTTACACTAGTTGGGACAGCAACGGCACGATAACAAAATCGTCATGTTACCGTGGCTCTGATTTTCCACTAGGACGGTAATATCGTCGATGGTATCAAATTACTTCCTGTTGCCGTGCCGGGAAAAGGAAAAGCGTGCCAAATAATTTCATTGATTTTCATACATTATCTGTTCTACGGTATCATCGACGATACTGTTGCCGTTGCCGTGGACGTGGCGTTTAGTCGAAAAACGCTGTATCTCGCTGCTTACATCTTAATCTGGTTTTTGCTACAAATTTCAATGACTCAATTTCCTGACAGTTACATCTACATAAAAAGGTAATAAAGTATGATATTCAGATATGAGATAATTAACATTGATATTAATAGGTTGGTTTAAGATTCTTTAAGATAAGATAATTTAGTAAAATTCATCTTACTATATAAAAAGAGCTATTACCAAATAACAAAAAAAAAACAATTGAAACTCAAAACAAAATAGAAGACATTGGATCCAATTTACAATTTACTGTAAATTTATGAGACTACGGAAGCCATATTCTATAGTATTTAATACAAAACACAGAGTAAATTCTTGAGATCAGAAACAAAGCGTTCCTAATTGAAATAGAATGATATTTTCAAATCGGAAAGTCTCAGCGAATTCCAAAGTGTGAAACCAAATAATAAATAATTCAGATTTGAGATTCACGATTACACAATAGAAGGTCGACTGGAGGCGTGAAAGGGGGGTGTATTGTCATACTAAAAGAAATGAAACAGTAAATATATTGGCCGTGTCCATAAAATAATTGCAGCTAATGTGTACTACACCGCAGTCTTGGACAGGGATGTCCAGCAACAATAAACAAAAATATTTTTTCGGTCTCAGTCTAACAGTTTATTGTTCACAGAAACATACACAGAACAATTACATAGGGAATCAAGATACAACTTCTCGTATTTATGAAGCGATCTCAAACTTGAGAGCAATATTAAGTATGGATTTGACAGGCCAGTTTGTACTGACATGACATTTCTGATAGGAACTCAAACTTGCTGTCACTCATGAGAGCTGATTACAAACACGGCCCAACAATTACTATATTTCTAAAATGAAATGTCTTAAAGCATACCTAAGAAGTGAATAAAATGTGAAGTGCATAAAATGTAACGCGGATAACACGTGCACAACAAGAATACAAATTAGGTAAATGAACAACAGTAAATAAGAATATTCCTACTTAATTATACGATAGTACGATCATACAATAACTAAATTATAATACCTACAAACATTTTAAATATTCCATATAAATAACTATAATAAATAAATACATACATACAATATATAAATATACACTACTTATTACGTAGAGAAAGATAATGTTCTTTGGTTCTCTTTCTGAAAACAGCGATTGATGGGCTGTCGCGAATAGTGTGCAAGAGAGCGTTCCACAATATAGCTGCATGGGCTGTAAAGGAGTAAATGTTTCAAAAGATTTCAGTAAAAAGTTACTGTGCCAATGAGGGTTTCTATCATATATTTTTTATAGAAAAACCTTATTTTCATCTTTAGGTTTATCTAGGATGGAAACGACTGTAAGCTTTTCAAACCAAGTCTACAAGGCAGTTAATAAGGCATATTTGGATGAACTTTTGGGAAGTTTACATTGCTATTTCATAGAGAGGACAACTTAACGTAATTGATTGCGTCCTCTTTCTTTCCTCTTACGACAGAAAAAAACAGGTAACAGGTTAAGATTTAGGCTCGTATTTATAAAGCAATCTCAAGATTGAGAGCAATATTGAGTATGGATTTGACATGCCATATTGTTCTAAAATGACATTTCTGTTAGGAACTCAAACTAGCAGTCAGTCTCAAGTGATGTTTATCAATACGATCCATAGTGATTTTGTGCCCAAACGAATTGCCCCAAATTTAACTGTTCCTGTTTCTATACTGTGGTACCACGGGAAACGTGACAGCCCTTGGAAATTCAGAAGAAAATCTAGCGCGTGTCAACGCCGGTGACAAATTTAATTATTCAACTTACCGAAACGTTAGCAAGATGACTTTTCCTGAACCGATAGCTAAGTATAAATAAATTCACTTAGAGCCGCCGCGGCAAAGTTTAACTTAATATAACATTGAAATTTGGTAACTTGATTGTGTGGTTAGAAACCGTTGTTCGAAATTTGAATACGTCATTACGAATGATTTTCACCTGTACGTTGTTAGAGTCTTTGAGTGGAAATTTGATTTTATTGTCGCGATTTAACTTTGCCATTGTTATATCAGAATTCTTATACGGGGTGTTAGGGACAGCGTCCCAAACACTGATAAGGGTTGCTCAGTCAACGAAACTGAACTACTATCACCAGGAATTTATTTCAGGAAACGAAAAATAAATATTACTTTCCCTTACAAAACGACCAACTGGATCAGACAATTTGTATGGAAAGCCCAATTTTTATACGTTAAGCCGTTGGTCCCGGTCGCTGTCTTTGATAGTGGTCGTTACACAAACCATGTGACATGCTTATTAGCTGTGCTATTAGGCGGTTTAAAAAACTCTGAAACCAGGGTTCATCGGATCAATAGATTCGATACTCTCTCGAGAGAAGAAAAGGAAGAATAGTACAAAGAGATCAATCAAAATCGGAGAATTTATCTAGTTGTGTTATACATTTTTGTACCTATGTTTGAAGTTGAAGTAGAAAAGATAAAATTTAGTTTTAATTCAAATCAGTAACTATCCGCACAAGTTTATTGTTATACCCTTTAACTAATCCTAAACTGTAAATTAATTAAATAATAACAAGAATTGTCTTGTTTTGATTTGAGTTCAAATTTGATGAAAACATTGTATTGTAGCATACTATTCACTACAAACTTTATGATCAAATTTACGTAGAAATTACAGCCATTGTAATCGTGCTGGATCTACCATTATTAATCAGTATTTATTATGCATCCTTGAATATACCAGGTGTAAGGGACGGAGTCCCGCAAACTGATAGGGGTTGCTCAGTCAACGACACTGAACAACTATCAGAAGGTCATTTTTTTCAGGAAATGAAAAAAAACTGGCTTTTCCATACAAATTGAGAGCCATTCTTTTTTTCACTTCCTGAAAAATAAACATGCTGATATTTTTTCAGTGTCGTTGATTGAACAACCCCTATCTGTTTGCAGGACTCTGTCCCTTACACCTGGTATAGGAAAATATTTACAATTAAAAAAGGAATTTCTTCCATTCTGGCCTGTGAGCGAGAAAAAAACATAGAATGTGGCAGCTGCATTTCCTCCCGAGCATGCTGTAAAAACCACCTAAGGGATCCGAGGGATTCATATATTGTAATTTAGGCGATGGGCTGACAGATAACCTGTCACTTCTGCGATTTACCTACAAATCTATCTTAAATGACCCTCAAAACTTTTGATTAGGTCGTTTACGCTCTGCCTACCCCATTAGGGATAAAGGTGTGATTATATGTGTGTATGTATGTAAAAAAGGAAAATAAGTAAATTGTTCAGAACCATAGATTTTAGAATAGTCCAAAATTAAGTATATAATTTTACCTTCCTCCATAATACATGACATCTATACGATCTTATAGAGTCCTAAAAGAGCACAAGCAAAATAGTAGTATAAGAAATAAAGGCGTGCGCACACCGCACACCGCTGCTCATGGATTTATTTCCGGACAGCGAGTAAATCACGTTAATGTACCGGCTAATGTCTGGCGAAGTGTGAGGTGTACGCAAAATAGACAGCGTATTGGAATCCCGCTGTAGGTACAGTAAGAAAAAAACTGGAAATTTCCGGTGTTAAAAATATCCGGCAGTTTTTTTTTTATCTTTATGTAGAGTTAAGGAGCTAAAACTAGTTAAACTAGTTTAAATGTTAGAGTAAAATGTTTCAAACACACATACTTGTTTAACTTTATAATATTGATGACATAAGAAGTATAAAATAGTTATTCAATAAATACGGAAGTTTTAGTGTGAAGGAATTGGCACCTAACTCTAAATAATTATTGAGGTATATAGTAAACAATATATTAAAGTTGTGCCCGTCGAAATCAAAAACCTTTTGAATAGTTTATTTAAATGTAGACTGTACTCAAGAAGTTAGTAAGAGCTTGTGGTTGAGACCGATTTGAGAGGAAACATAGGTAGGTAGGTATGTATAGTTTGTGTCGTAGGGGGGTTTCTGTACATATAATCACGCCTTTATCCCTAATGGGGAAGGCAAAGCGTAGACGATCTAAACAAAGGTCATTTCGCCGCGTCTGAAAAAGTTTTGACGGCTATTTAAGATACATTTGTAGGTATATTGCTGAAGTGACAGGTTGTCAGCCCATCGCTTAAATTACAATACACTGAAACCCTCGGTACCCCGGTTTTTACAGCATGCCCGGAAGGAAAAGCAGCTGGCCAATTCTATATTTTTCTTTCGCTACTAGGCCAGCATGGCATGGCAGGCAGCATTAAAATCACTACATAGTATAAAACAAAGTCGCTTTCTCCGTCCCTATATCCCTATGTATGCTTTGATCTTTAAAACTACGCAACGGATTTTGATGCGGTTTCTTTTAATGGATAGAGTGATTCAAGAGGAAGGTTTATATGTATAATACATGCATAATATAGTAGAGGAACACTGATGATTTCAGTGCGAAGCCGGGGCGGGTCGCTAGTTACTTATAATGTAGCTAAACTAAACGTTGCTATAAAAAATATTGGGCTAGTTAAACATTTATTTTATAAAAAACGATGTCTTTCTTAACTTAGACGATATTTGATGTCGTACGATTATCATCAACATTTCTTTCATGCTGGACTGGGAGCGAAAGAAAAACATAGAATGTGCCAACTGCATATCCTTCCGAGTATGCCGTAAAAACGAGCTAAGGGATCCAAGGGTTGCGGTATATTGCAATTTAGGTGACGGGCTGATAACCTGTCACTACAGCAATTTACCTTTAAATCTATCTTAAATAACCCTCAAAATTGTCAGACGTGGCGGAACGACCTCGGTTTTGGTCGTTTGCGCTCTGCCTACCCGATTAGGGAAAACGGCGTGATTATATGTTTGTACGTATGTATCATACAACACTTTAAAATCATGTCATTTTTTCCTAGATTTTAGTTTAATTATAACTTGAAAATCATAAATAACATGCTTTATGAATATTAAATTCAAATAAGGAAGTTCTATGATCATAATGTGTAGATTAGTTAGCTATAATAAATATGTGAACGTTAGGTACTATTATTTATTTATTATGTCAATTACTTCTTGTATTGATTACTTCCATGCTGGACTGGGAGCAAGAGAAAAACATAGAATGTGTCAGCTGCATTTCCTCCCAGGCATGCCGTAAAAACCAAAAGTATATTGTAATTTGGCTGACACACTGTCACTACAGCAACATACCTACAATATACCTACATTGTACAAATCTATTTTAAATAACCCTCAAAATTTTGTCAGACGCGCCGGAAAGACCATGTTTAGGTGGTTTACGCTCTGCCTACCCAATTAGGGATGAAGGCGTGATTATGTGTAAGTATGTACTTATAATGGAATGGAATAGATAAATATTTAAAGTTCCTCTGGTGTTTCTGGTGTTTAATCTTGACACGGTTAGATAGGCCAGTGTCAATGCAGTTAGATATCCGCATGTACCGATAGGTTATCGAGCCTTATCACCGACGTTGGGATTTTGTTCACCTTGTACAAGTGTTGGACATGAGTGCGCTTACGGAGATAGTAGATACATACATATAATCACGTCTTTATCCCTAATGGGCTAGGCAGAGCGTAAACGACCTAACGTTCCGCCACGTCTGACAAAGTTTTGAGGGTTATTTAAGATAGATTTGTAGGCATATTGCTGTAGAGACAGGTTGTCAGCCCATCGCCTAAATTACAATATACTGAAATCTCGTCGGATCCCTTAGCTGGTTTTTACAGCATGCCCGGGAGAAAATGCAGCTGGAACTTTCTATGTTTTTCTCTCGCTCCCAGTCCAGCATGGAAGAACAGCTATGCTATATGTATCTACTTCCATGCTGGACTGGGAGCGAGAGAAAAACATGCAGAAAAACAAACATGCTGTAAAAACCAGCTAAGGGATCCGACGAGATTTCAGTACTTATATTGTAATTTAGGCGATGGGCTGACAACCTGTCTCTACAGCAATATGCCTACAAATCTATCTTAAATAACCCTCAAAACTTTGTCAGTCGTGGCGGAATGACCTCTGTTTGGGTCGTTTGCGCTCTGCCTACCCCATTAGGGATAAAGGCGTGATTATATGTGTGTATGTATGTATAACTTACTCCATAGGTATAGAGTAAAATATGGAGGCGTGATTGTATGTATGCATGTATATAAATAGCCATCGAATAAAGAAAATCCAAACCTCGTAAGTAGAACGTCTTTTGTCAGTTGCATTAGGTAACATACCGATTCGTAGCGGACAAGGTTAAACTAAATCTGGACTAGAATTATTATTTCCGTCCTTACTGTTCTCTCATTAGAGAAAATGGCAGGTATAGACTTATTTTAGTTAAGTCGTGATTTTTGCTATAACGAATTGATATCTTTGAAAAAAAAAATGATTTAAAAAACTTAAGTTGATAATATTTCTTTAATAATTTTAGTTTCTTTGCTCGTAGAAATTGTGTGTCTTGTCATTCTAAAGGAAACGAGCTTCACTACCACTACATAGTATAAAACAAAGTAGCTTACTCTGTCCCTATATCCCTATGTATGGTTAGATCTTTAAAACTACGCAACGGATTTTGATGCGGTTTCCTTTAATGGATAGAGTGATTCAAGGGGAAGGTTTATATGTATAAAACATGCATAATATAGTAGAGAAACACTGATGATTTCCGTGCGAAGCCAGGGCGGGTCGCTAGTATATTACAAAGTTAACATGTAGTGGTGATCACCCTTATCACGTACGACTGGACTAGTCTAACGTCTAAGAGTAAAACTATTATTACTAAAACACTTTTACTAAGACATGACATAAACTAAATCCTCGTTACTCCAGTGAAAAGCATCGTCTACGTAGAAGAACACGCTAAGTGGGGTCAAGCCTGAAGATCAACACTCCGTATTTAAACCTGGGTCGATGCCAGCTCGTACCTGGGTTAAGACAAGCTTCTCTGGTGTTCCACAATTTTTATACGTTTCCCACTTAACACTTTTACATTTTTGCGGTTCAATTGTTGACGAAAATAGTTATTGTTGACGAAGAACTTTGCACTAAAATACACACAATAAGGACCTATACCTGTTACCTACTTATATTCCTTACGGTATCAAATAGTTATAACGTATTTGAAGAATAATTTAAAGTAAGATCATAATTATTATTTATTTTATCTTTAAATTATTAGTCAGCTAGCGACCCGCCCCGACTTCGCACGGAAATCATCAGTGTTTGTCTACTATATTATGCATGTATTATACATGTATACATAAGAACTTTCCTCTCGAATCACTCTGTCCATTAAAAGAAACCGCATCAAAATCCGTAATTTTAAAGATCTAAGCATACATAGGGATATAGGGACATAGAAAGCGACTTTGTTTTATACTATGTAGTGAAGATGTCATTATGATTGCTAGGAAATATGTTAATTTTGATCAATAGAAAATAATTATAAATAAATATATTTAAAAAATATTTTATTTTTAAATTTATATTTGAAAAATAAATAGAAATTATGTTCTTCGCTCAACTTGGTCAGATAGCTTGCATTACATTCCCATTAATGTTGTATCAATAAAGTCCATTCTCATTAACTGAACCATAGAGTAAATATAAAATCAGTAGTCGTGATCCGAGTATAAGTGAGCAATTATAATCTGTTATCAGCTGCAGTACGAGGCCACTGATAAGCGTATCTTATCAGCAATAAGGGTCTCCGATTTTGAGTCCACTCTTCGATATATTTAGGTTAAATATTCTACAGGATACCATAGAAAACTCAGGTTATGGTAAATATTCTATGGCTCGTAATTATAAAGCGATCTTAACATTAAGAGCAATATTAAGTATGGATTTGACAGGCCATTATGCACTGAAATGTCATTTCTGTCTCAAGTGCTGAACGGGCCTAAGACAGGACAGCTAATTCAAGACAAAGCGCGTCAGATGACTGTTGGACGCTCTCTGTTGGTCCGACCGTGGGTAAAATTTACGTGTAAAAGTGTGCGAAAGTACTTATTTTGGCTTTTTGAGCAATCGGTGTGTGGTCTTTCTGTAAGTTTTATATTTCCATTATTCTGTGGCATAGTTCGAAAATATTTAGAGATATTGACGGACATGTTTCTTGATCCTTTGATTCGTGTACGTTATATTGCTAGCTAAAAAGAAATTGAGCCATTAATAACAAGATTAAAAAACCGCATTCTCGGTAGTGAACTGTGAAAATCACTTAAGTAAGTTGACACAATTATCTAAATAGGTCGGCATACATGTCATCTAGCCAGCTGATTACAAGTGGTCGCAGACATATCTAAAGCTAGTATTTTAGACAAAAGAGAGTCGGATATGTCCTTATTCATTATACTGGATGCCCATAAACTGTATTTTAAGTTTTAGATGAAATACATTGGAAATTATTCATTTGAACCAATATATTGTATGAATTTGTATGCCCAATATTTTGAGCTCGCTTCCCGTGCATTTCGTTAAATCAGGCTCTATTGACGAACGAGGTGCAATGCCCTCACAATGCAACCCTATTTAAAATGCAACGACGCAACACCGAAAATTCTTTTAAAGCAATCTCATTCAAACGAACGAACAAGGAATGACTGTATGAAAATCCTGCGAGATTCATTGTACGCGGATGACGCCGCCAGATTAAAACATTCTTGGATAATAACTATCGGAGCCTAAGTGATCTCGAGTGAATGATTTAAAAAATCGAGGGGAGATCTATTTTCCCGCAGAACGAAAACACCTTTTCAACTCTTCAATGGGAGGAGATGAGGCGGCGAAGGAGCGCCAACTAGCGCCAGTTAATGGTATTGTGTAAGACAGAAAAAATACCGGGATGGTTGTACAATGGCGGGAAGTGTTAGGTGAACAAGATTAATCGTCGGCTCCACTCGTCCACCGCGCCTTACGCGCGCCGTCAAAAATTAATCATTTTAACGCGTCATTGTCGTTCGGTCGTCTCCCACGCGTGAAAACTCCCCGCTAATTAAATTAGAATTACCGACCAGTTTGACAGATTACATTAAAAGTATTCCTTTTAAATATCATCTCTTACTGACACAATTTGCCTTTACAGACTCCGCGTGATTTATTGCCAAGGATAACTACGGAAAGAAGAAATAGTCATCGGTGTACCTATCCGAAAATCCAAGAAAGAAGAATTACATAAAGCTTTCAGAAAGTGTGATGTAATCTCGGCAGTCGTTTCCATAAAGTTAATGGCGAAGTATCACCGAACTTACATATCGTTGTTATAACAACCCAAGTTGGCATATTTGTTACTCCCTAAGTCAGCATATTCGCCTCGAATGACCGCCAATTTATGTGAAAACTTTTACCGGTTGAGTATGACCTATCTATAGCAATAAAACTTTTCACTCGTCAAGGAGTTCCGCTATCTGTTTCGTGGAGAATATCTTAAGTAAATATGCCAGGTAAAAGTTTCACGCGGAACTTTTTGGAGAGCGCAATGTGTCAATTCTGGGATTGAAATATTGCTGTGGAGGTGGGAGCCGCGCGGACGGGTCGTGGCATGGCGGCGCCAGTGTGATGCATCGCGTCCAAATCAAATTTCAAATTTGGAAAAGCTCCCGTATTTCAAGTGGCAAATGGGCGGTAAATGATGCACGGCGAACGGTCGCTTACCGTTTTTATCTCTCCGAAATCAGGCACCTTGAGAGATAACTGTCCGCGCTACGATAGTGGGTCACTCACCTTTTTTACGACTTTAATGGTGGAAGCTATCTCGCAACGCGAAGCGAGAGTTGAAAAGAAGAAATTAAATGCTTTGGGTTTGGGTTTTATAGTTTTGAAATTAATCATATCCTTCGTCGGTGAACTAATCTACTTTTATGGTGTGGGTTGTCAGGTCGATGAACGAATTAGTGAACTGTATTGTCAGAGTTTTTGAAAACAACCAATGAGACTTTTGCAGTTACAAAAGCAACAACCGAGACCAGCGGTGTAACGTGTCTTCCGAATCACGGAATCGAACCCACGACCACCTGATCGCGAGCCCGTTGCTCACACAGTCAGAGCTAGTTTTGTAAATTACGCACTCATATTGCGAGGTGTGTGTAATGAATGCGAGCGATATATCTCCTTACAAAGCCGTAGGTAGCCGTGCTCAGAGTCCCGCCCTGAGGATAAGTAGAGTACGCCACTTAGCGAATTGCGCTAGGTGAATAGCCATAATTATCATACCGTCTCCCGTGCCACACACAGGGGAAAGATGCGAGACAATCTATTTAGATCAGAGTATAGGTACAAATACATAATGTAGAGGTATATTGGTAATTGTAAATTATAACCAAGATAACTAATTAATAGTAAAAAGTAGTGTTTGTGTAGGTGGTGATAAGTACTACACTTAGCGAATTGCGCTAGGTGAATAGCCATAATTATCATACCGTCTCCCGTGCCACACACAGGGGAAAGATGCGAGACAATCTATTTAGTTCAGAGTATAGGTACAAATACATAATGAAGAGGTATATTGGTAATTGTAAATTATAACCAAGATAACTTATTAATAGTAAAAAGTAGTGTTTGTGTAGGTGGTGATAAGTACTACACTTAGCGAATTGCGCTAGGTGAATAGCCATAATTATCATACCGTCTCCCGTGCCACAGACAGGGGAAGATGCGAGACAATCTATTAAGCTTCAGAACATACAGAGCTGCAAATTACGTCAAATTAAATAATATTTAGGTTAAACAAATCGTATTGATTGTCAAATAAATGCTATAATCATCGTCATTTTTATGTTTTTATATCCCTTCATATTTTTTTACTTTCATGCTGGCCTGGGAGCGAGACAAAAACATAGAATGTGCCAGCTGCATTTCCTCCCGGGCATGCTGTGAAAACCAGCTAAGGGATCCGAGAGTTTCAGTATACCTACAAATCTATCTTAAATAACCCTCAAAACTTTGTCAGACGTGGCGGAAAGACTTTTGATTAGGTCGTATACGCTCTGCCTACCCCATTAGGGATAAAGGCGTGATTATATATGTATGTCTGTTTTTTTCGAGTATTTTACTAAAATTACTTAAAGGTAGTATTAGTGTGCGGTCTTTTCCGATGCTGCGAAACGTGTGTCCAAATCCGTCACTTCGGATTATTTACATTTAAAACTGAATTACGAAATGACATATATACGTATATTTTTGTGAATTTGAGACATTGTGTTGCGTTGGAAGAAATTTTAATTTACCGTAAGTAAAGCTAAGTTTAGTGTTTTTTAAATTGTAATTTTTGTTAAAAGTATTTCCTAGTGGGTATGTCATTAAAAACTTGATTTGTACGTAGAGATCTTTGGTCTCGTCTATTTCAGTAAAGATTAAAGTACTACCATTGTGAGCAAGAGAAACCCAACTTAACCCATATTCTGGCCACCCCTTCTCAAATGTCAAAGAACCTGTCACCATTGCGTTTCTGCCCTGAGAATGTTCTTTCATCAGCGTCGAATTAGGTCGGGCTGTATTCAAAGGGCTGTTGTATTATATATTACCAATAAATAGGCGGAAAACCTTCGCAAGAATATTTCCGGGGGGTTATATGGACGTCGTAGAGACGGTAGTCAGGGAAACTATAGTACGAATAGGTAGAGGCGTAAAACAGAACTTTGTGCCGTAGGGGGATAAAATGGTACATACATATAATCACGCCTTTATCCCTAATGGGGTAGGCAGAGCGTAAACGTCTGACAAAGTTTTGAGGGTTATTTAAGATAGATTTGTAGGTATATTGCTATAGTGACAGTTTGTCAGCCCATCGCCTAAATTACAAAAAACTGAAACCCTCGGACCCCTTAGCTAGTTTCTACAGCATGCCCGGGAGGAAATGCAGCTGGCACATTCTATTTTTTTCTTTCGCTCCCAAGCCAGCATAAAGAAGTTAAAATGGTACCTACTAATTTATACGTGTTTCTTCCTACTGGTATAAATATAATGTGATTATTTTAATAGTCAAGCTGGAGAATTGCATTGATGCATATTTTATGAATACGATATCCGGCTGGAAGATGTGGTATCTCACTATGATTTATTTGGGCCGGTTAAAATGATCACACTTTAAAACCATCCATACATTTTTTTAGTGATACGAACCGAATACGAAGCAGTGCTAAACCGCCCTTACAGTGAAGCAAAATAAATGTTAGAATTTTATGAAAGACTTTACTGAACCATAAAGTGTTATCAAATTACTTTATCAGCTGAGTGCCGCTCATACAATAATTTCCGCAAAACACGTGAGCGTGTACGACGCATTCAATTGAAAGGAATAGTTTGCGACTAGTGTGATATCAAACTAAATGGAGCATGCAAAACCGTCAATTCCCGAAGTACACGGATTCAACGAAAACTTAATAACTTTGTACATATTGGCACGTGTTGGGACGTACGATCGTGGATGTGCTCTGTCGTTAGGTAGGCGTCCTGCCGGCGGGCGGCGCGTCGCAGGTACGTCGTCGGCGCCACATGGGCTTCAGCCAGATTAATGGATCATTGCCCCCTCCCCCACACACCCCCCAGATGCGAAACTACTGTTCGACGACATCGCTCCTTCCTCCGGGAGATATACGACCTACGTTCTCCCACTTAACACTGCTCCACATCCTGCGAATCTACTCCACATTTGCAACAAATTGATAATAAAGCTGACCCAGTGAGCCCGACCGATCATAACCCGTTTCGACCTTCGTCAACAAGTAGCGAACTTACATTTATGCTCGATAAAACACTTGGAAACGGCTCGTCGTAAATCACGAAGACATCGAAAGTTAGCTTCGGAGCACTTAAAGTTTAACGGACAATAATAACCGGCGATGAAAAAATGAGATACGGCATTTCTGCGGGGGATAAAAAGTAATGTGGTAGTAACTGTTGAAAGGGCTAAGTTGGTGAGTGGGTAAGTTTTGAGGGATGTAGTAATGAGGCGGCGGGACAATCGATAAATTTGAATGTGGCCCGGCGCCGCTCAGCGACTTGCAACTTTTTTCGGGAGCGGGGGAGCGCGCCGCACTGACGCCGCGCTAGGGCCGCCACTACACCACATACACTGGGACTGACTACCAAACCAATGCATACCTTGGTTTAATGAAAAAAAATATGCACGTGAGTTTAACGGCTTTAAAACAGAAAAGACAATAATAAAATATTTAAAAAAAACAATGTTAATATAGCGAGTTTTCGTATCTTTTCGGAAAGTAAAAGAAAGATAAGAAATCTATCATTTATTTCAAACTTATCTATCACTCAAGAAATAACGATAATTACAAGCATGATACAAGAATTATGCTTGATCACATGGTTTTCAGCTCATTGAGTGACGCGTCAAGGAACTTGGATCCATGATTACGATCAATAAATCAAAACGTGATCAACGCTATTTTAATGATAAAATAAAGAATCGTTCTTGTTCCAGTTTCAATTAATTACAAATAATTTAAGTTTAAAAGGCTCTTAACTTTGCTGATGTTGGTAATTTGGGGTAAATAAAATTTAAACATATTGATTACTTTTTCTTTTAACTACTTTAATCCACGGCTTCGTATTTTTATGGCCTGGTAATTGATACTCGTTTAAATGACCATAAGTTTTACAATCAAGTAGGTCGCTATTCCACTTTTATTTAAAAAAGATGTCTCACTGTTCCTTTGTACAAATATACAACAAAATTCAAGAACTAAGCAAGTGGATAAGTTGGCACGTACCTACCTACATATAATAGATTTGAGTGTTGCAGTTGCAACGTACAAAATGAACTTCATAAATTTTTCTTCCACGCTGGCCTGGGAGCGAGAGAAAAACATAGAATGTGCCAGCTGCATTTCCTCCCGGGCATGCTGTAAAAACCAGCTAAGGGATCCGAGGGTTTCAGTATATTGTAATTTAGGCGATGGGCTGACAACCTGTCACTACAGCAATATACTTACAAATCTATCTTAAATAACCCTCAAAACTTTGTCAGACGTGGCGGAACGACCTTTGTTTGGGTCGTTTACGCTCTGCCTACCCCATTAGGGATAAAGGCGTGCTTATATGTATATGTATGTATAAATTTTCCATCTCATAGTACCTATATAAAAATACGCCTGTGGCAGCCCTACGACTAAGCAGGTAACGCAGACAGAGTAGGCAAGCGCGGAAGTGATAATCTTAAAAGTTAGATTGACATAGTTCTGTCGTATAAAACTGTAGCGAAGTTACAATGTCAGACATGAATATCGTACACTGATTTATTGGGCCTGGCACTCTTTCAACTGGTAATTGGGACGGAATAGAAGCAGTGAAACTTTTAAGGTGTAGGTATTTCAGACGAGATAAAGCTGAGGCTAGATTATAGACACTTTTTTTTACTATGGTATTAGTATATTCAATTTAGGCGATAGGCTGACAACCTATCACTACAGCAATATACCTACAAATCTATCTTAAATAACCCTCAAAACTTTGTCAGTCGTGGCGAAACGACCTTTGTTTATGTCGTATACGCTCTGCCTACCCCATTAGGGATAAAGGCGTGACTATATGTATGTATGTTTTTTTTACTTATATATTTACTTCTTGCGTATTATGGTCTTTTGTGCCTCTTTTGTCACATTTTTCTTATGAAATTTGTTATATGTTGCCAAACACAAGATTAAATATATATCTACGTAGGTATACATTATTTCTTAATACATGAAACACAGCAGATTGATCGTACATAATTACTTTTATTTTCCTTAAAACTCCTAAGAAATCAAAAACGCTAATATTACGTACTTTTTAATAGGTTTTTTTGGAGAACAAAAATTGAGTCAGTAGTATGGCCCCATAGCAAAATTCCATAGCACATAACGAAGATTAATTCTATTAGCTTCATTCCGATCCAAGCGCATCCATTGAAAGCCAAACAAAGTTTTTTCGCGAAAATGCAATCACTTTTATCTTAATCCAAGTTATTACATCACGAAGGTGAAACGGGGGTAAAGTTGCTGTATCTAGGACCGTTTACAAACTTACCACTCACGGTAAATTAGAACTTCCCTACAACTGAGAATGGATTAAAACTAGTTCGCAAAGTGCGGCCCTGGGACGAAGGAACTTTCAATTTTTATGACAAATTCAATTATGCGAGATTTATGAGTCTCTCTCTTTGCAAACTACGGTCCTCATTGTGCGAGGGAGATAGTTATATGGCTCGAACTAAGCCTTGCTCGACTAAGTTTTCAGCGTAATTTGTGAATGCATTTTGTACGACTATTGAAGTGACATTAGTGTCGTCTACAAGTCATTTGTTTTAATGGATTTGTAGAATCGCAATGGCGAATGAACTAACGGTCCGGACTTGTAAATTTTTAATGGTACAAACTTCTTTTAAGTGCTCCGTAACATATTAATCCAAGTTGCTTATTTGACCTGACTGTTTGTCATAATCATTCGTTATACTAATATTTTGTTTTGTTTTTATCGATGAGCACTTTTAATACGAAAAAGATAATTTCATTTATTTTATTGATAGAATATAAACTGATTAAGCCAAGTTGCAGGTCTTTAGAACAAATTTACTCATCGAATTTTTGAACAATTCGCTTTTACTGCCGGCGAGTTGTCTACCATTTTAAGTTCGCCAGAACTAGTGTCGTACTCTCGCAGAGAACCCATTATCGATAGGGATCTCGCGACATCGGTGGACAATAAAATGCTGCCATCATATCTGAAACTTTGCCCCATAATGAAGCGTATGGGACGAATTCTTTACGACAGTCGTCGGCGAATCTTTATTGGGAGCGGACCAATTTAGATAAAAGGAAAGAGCTTTCTCCCTGAAACACCATAGATAGCAGTCTTAACTATCGCAAGTTAGGGCAGTTAATCCGAGGTAGGAGATAAATCAACAGTGGAAAGCGATAAATTCGGACTCACGGTAATAGGTGAAAACTATTAGGTCCGAGTAATTTACGTGCGCGCCAGAAAAAATATAGAGAACATGCGGCGTCACTATGCTTCCTGCTATTAAACGTATTCAATGGATCTTCAGAGTTTACGGAATATAACGTAAAACTTCAAGATAGAAAGATAAACATTTATGAAAATGGTACAGCAATTAAAGGAATAATAAACCTATACTGAAAACTGGATAAGTGCTGGTGAAAATCAACTTTTCGAAAAACGAGGGCAGGAAAAGAGGGGTTACTTTTTTGAAGAAAAAGTGCTATGACAAGATAAATAACTAAGCTTAGGGAATCAAGCAACTTATTGAAGTTCTTTGTTACCTAATTATAAGTCTCAGTCACCAGAAAAAAAGTTCAACTATGGATTCAAACTAAGAGTAAGTAGAGAATAGAAGGATGTTTACTTTGCATTAATTTGGCGCTTTTACAGATTAGATAAATTATTTCGATGGTGATTCAATTAATCCGTAATTTCTATTAAATTAAGAATATATTAGATTTAAACGTTTCTATACTCTTAGTTTACCCAGTTATGAAACCATTACCAAAAAAGGACAGCAATCCCCATTTCGTGCGGGAAGCGGGATATTTTATGCGGAAATATAAAATTTCTTGTTCGAATACTTTCCCGCGCACCCCAAAACGGAGTGTCTCTGTGACAATTTCATTTTCATGATTCCCTCGTTTCGAATCCAAACGATTAAATTAACCTAGGGGAGATATTAACCAAAAATGAATTGTAGGAAACGTTGTCAAACTCATAGTCGCTGTTATTTAGTTTTATTGGGTGGAGGGGTATGGAATCTACCTCCTTAGGCAACAGTATTACAGGGTTGCCTCTGGACCAACTGAACCATACTACAAAAAAGCGGTAGGCTCCGTAGGTGTGTTCTTGCTGAGAAAGATTTTATAAACGTCATTATTATCGAAACTAACTGAGTGGGACTCTACGTTTTAAAATGTCTTGTAACAAAATATTAATGTAAATTGAAGCGCTCAAGAACGTGTTAGTGACGAATTGGTCGGCCGAAGATTATCAAAAGAAAATGGATGGCAAAGGGACGGTATTTCTCGACGTCTATAGACGTTCATTTTGCCGTCAGCCGTCGCCGTCGTCGCACGTATGCAGACCAACTTTATATGGAATTTCTCAAGGAATTTTCCAGGGAGAGTTTCGACAGCTCGCCTTTCCGTATTCTCTTACAGAAGGTGACAGCACAGATCGATGAACAAACACCCTTGCTATAGTTTTGATGTATGACCTGTCACATTCTTTTAGGATATTAACATACAGTTTAGTCTATATTAAAAGGAATACAACTAAATTGAATTAAGCCCTACGTGTAATTTTGTATATGAAGATAATTTATGGCTGATCTAATTATAAAACATTAGCTACCTTTGCTACAATAATATAAATCAAAAACATCAGTCCCTATTATTGCAAAGAATCTATATTCATAGTTACTTTAGAAAACAATATCAGATTCATAATTATCATAATCGGATATGCCGTCGTAATGTGTTACGTGGAAAACGTAAGGAAAAATCTCTACGCCCCTACAGAGCTTAGTTCAAAACATTCCAGAAACGGGAAAAAATAAAGTAATATAATGCAATACGCGTCAAATCGATTTAATAAAACTTGCGACATCGCAGAAACATTTTAACGATGGCAACACCGAAACTTGGCAGAATCAGTGGACTTAGCCAAATCGGGGCGCCTTTCTTAGCTTGTTATCTCATGTCCTAAAAGTTTAAAACGCGTGCCATCGGAATCGGGAACTTATTAACTCGATGTGATCGCGCCGGGGAAAACTCCGGTAAAATATTACAGCAAGGCGAACTTCGGGAACTGAGCAAAGTTTAAAAAGAACGCTAAGTGCGACCCGTGCTTAGCAACCGACGAAAGGATCGGATTAGACGAATAAAAGAGATCCGGGTGGAGCGAAAAAAAATTATCTACCAACTACCAATGTGTCTTCCATGCTGGACTGGAAGCGATAGAAAAACATAGAATGTGCCAGCTGCATCTCCTCCCGGGCATGCTGTAAAAACCAGCTAAGGGATTCGAGGGATTGAGAGTATTGTAATTTAGGCGATGGGCTGACAACCTGTCACTACAGCAATACATAGATCTATCTGAAATGTCCCTCAATACTTGTCTGAAGTGGCGCAACGACCTTTGTTTGGGTCGTTGACGCTCTGCCTACCCCATTAGGGATAAAGGCGTGAATATATGTATGTATGTACCAATGTATCTGGTTTTAAAACTCTTTGTGTATTACTAACATTTATGATAATACTTATTAGCACTGTTAGATGATTACTCATACTCATACTCTTTATTTCATAATAATAAATATGACATGTCAATAGGAACAATTATTTAACATTTCATATTATAAGTACATACATACATATAATCACGCCTTTATCCCTAATGGGGTAGGCAGAGCATAAACGACCTAAACAAAGGTCGTTCCGCCACGTCTGACAAGGTTTGAGGGTTATTCAAGATGGATTTGTACGTATATTGCTGTAGTGACAGGTTGTCAGCCCATCGCCTACATTGTAATATACTGAAACCCTCGGATCCCTTAGCTGACTTTTACAACATGCCCGGGAGGAAATGCAGCTGGCACATTCTAAGTTTTTCTCTCGCTCCCAGGCCAGCATGGAAGTGTTCCTAAAATATTTAACAAAAATCAGAACAGTTTCAAAATAGTTTAAAAAAATGGCTAATTGACAATGCTTTTTATAATGTTGATGAATTTGAAACTACTCAAATTAATTTCTAACGACCCACCGAGCTAGAGTTTTCTGATCATAACAGGAACTTCGTAAAATATGGCAACTCTTGTTAGTTTTTTATTCCTCCAATCACAAGGAACTTTTTATCCCACCCTTCGCTCGGATTTTACTAGAATTTACTCGACTATGATTCCGACGCATAAAAATCTGGTCTTCTGAGCTAAAGAGCGCCACCAATAGTAAAAAAAAACATCAAGTACTTTTTGTTTTAAATAATAAGATTAAAATTCTATTGAATAGCCTATTTGTTGTTCTAATTTATTAGATACATACAGTCACGCCTTTATCCCTAATGGGGTAGGCAGAGCGTGAACGACCAAAACAAAGGTAGCCCGCCACTTCTGACAAATTTAGAGGGTTATTTAAGTTAGATTTGTAGGTATATTGCTGTAGTGACAGGTTGTCAGCCCATCGCCTAAATTACAATATACTGAAACCGGTCAGCGGCCCCAGGTCCCAGGCCAGCATGACAGAGCTACTTCTGATCTTTTCAAATCACTACATAGTATAAAATAAAGTCGCTTTCTCTGTCCTATCCTATATCCCTATGTATGCAGAAATCTTTAAAACTACGCAACGTATTTTGATGCGGTTTCTTTTAATGGATAGAGTGTTTCAAGAGGAAGGTTTATATGTATAATACATGTATAATATAGTAGAGAAACACTGATGATTTCCGCGTGAAGCCAGTGCGGGTCGCTAGTAACTTATAAATACATTTTAAAGGAACATTTAGATTAACTCTGAGGAATTGATTTCTAGGGTAAATCCTTAACAATTTCCTCCATGCTGGACTGGGAGAGATAGAAAAACATAGAATGTTCCAGCTGCCCTTCCTCCCGGGCATGCTGTAGAAGTCAGCAAAAGGGACTCGAGGGTTACAGTGTATTGTAATTTAGGCGATGGGCTGACAACCTGTCACTATAGCAATACACATTACAATCTAAAATTGCCCTCAATTTTTGTCAGACGTGGCGAAAGCGCCTTTTACGAGTTTGACGCTCTGCCTACCCCGTAAGGGATAAAGGCGTGATTTTATGTATGTATGTATGTAATTGATTTCTAGGGTAAATCCTTAACAAACATTCTAAGCGATTCACTACTTTTAGTTATGACTTAAATATGTGGTTCTTCCCCGGCCTTTTTTCTTTAAAAGCATTAAGTAGATATCTACTTAAGGCTTTTGAACAAAAAAATGTTAGATGCATAAATAATGATGTCCAACTCAATTGTACAAATCGTCCAATTTCCTAATCATTATGAAAATCGTCTGTTCAACTTAGTATCATAAAATATTCAGGCATACAGCAATCTAGTACTGACAGTGTTAATAATTCAAAGCACTAAGTAACGCTTAGAGTTCTAAGTGGAGGTTATACAGGGCGTATCAAAAAGGGGTATGATTAGTGAAGCGCAGAATTTAGTCTAAAATATACAGAAGTATAAATTTATGTAGTCTTCTTTTTTTAAAATTAAGATAGTTTACGAAAAATAAAAAAAATGGTAATTTTAAAAACAGTTCAACTACTTATAATAAAAGTGTGCTTTACACATACTTCCACGTTGGACTGGGCGAGAGAAAAACATATTATGTGCCAGCTGCATCTCCTCCTGGGTATGCTGTAAAAACCAGCTAAGGGATCCGAGGGTTGTTTAAGGGATCCAGCCTGTCACTACACTACTCTGTCAGACGTGGCGGAACGATATTTGTTTAGGTCATTCACACTTTGCCAACCCCATTACGAATAAGGGCGTGATTATATGAATGTATTGCTCTCTACAAAAAACGACACGACTTTCCTCAAAAAATAGTAGGTATGTCGAAATATGATAAGAGGCCGATGGTGAAGTGGATAGGGCCGCTGTCTCCTGAGCGGGAGGTCGTGGATCGAACCCCACCACGTACCAATGTACTTTTCGATTTTCGAATTTCATATGTACGTTATTTCGGCGCTTTTTCCGTGCTTCGGAGTAATCGGTTAATATCGTTTAACACCTTAGTAAGATAGATATTAGTCGTTAAGCCATATCAGAGGCCAGTACTAAAGCTTTGGTGGCTTGAAAACTCTGACCTAATCTAGGATTGGTTCTGGTTTCCCTTCTGGGTTGCGGAGGTCAGATGGCAGTCGCGGTAAAAACCAGTACCCTCGTTCAATCACCTAGATTAGGTAGCTGACCCCGAGAAATACGGGATAAGGCTAGGAAGACGGGAGTCGAAATATGATAAAATAAATTGGATCTCAAATATAAAAATCGAAAAAAAACAAATGAAACCTGTTAAACTGACCGTCTATTAGATTAAAATGTTTAAAAGACTGAAATATTTTTCGTCAACTGTCTCTGTTTGTCAACTTATTTGCTGACCTCTGCTACGACGTAGCAATTGTCTACGACGCTACGTCAAAAGTTTCTAATCTCAAACTAAAAATCTCGAATCAAAATCCAGCACTTCCAAACCGCGTATTTCAAATCACGTGTGAATATTATTCTAAAGCCACGCTCGTTACCCCCGGCGCATGTATAAAACGATTGAGAGATGAAACGCGCCGCCTGCGCGTACGCACGCTGCGCGGTGGCAGTTGGCAACAGTGAGCCGGATGCTAGAGTACGACCTTGACTCGCCGAACGAGAGCCGACAACCGCGATTGAGCTATGCCAACCTGGTCGAGACGAGACGAGACAAGTTCTACGTTTAGGCGTTTGGGAAAATAAGATAGAGCTGAATTTCTAATTTGCGTGATGGGATGTACGTTTTTTTTTTCTTGTGCAATACAGATCACAGCACTAAATAAAAAAAATATATATGTTTTCATGTATGTAACATAAATCTACTTACTGTATGTTGAGTTTTGTATTGTTTCATGTATAAACGTAATTCTATTCTATTCTAAACAACATAGTCACGTCTCTTTATACTTCAAGGGGTAGTCAAAGCGTGTGACATGGCTGTGTGAAAAAATACAAGACAAGTGAGAGATAATAAAACTGTATACCAGGTGTAAGGGACAGCTCAGTCAACTACACTAAACAACTATCAGCAGGATTTCTTTTCAGGAGGTGAAAAACAAATGGCTTTACCATACAAATTGTCTGATCGAGTTAACCATTTCGTATGGAAAAATCTTTCGACTCGAGAATCCACTCGCCAAGAAGAAGACTGAGCAATCCCTATCAGTTTGCGGGACGCTGTCCCTTACACCTGATATAGTCATCAATACAGATATGTTTCTCACCTTTCATAAGTCTATTTAAAAACTAATGCGCAGTAGTTAAAACAAAGTTCGTAGCTCTTCTAAAATTGGTCGATTCGTAAGCGTGGTGCAAAAAAGATACAGGCAGATCTAACAACATTCCTAAGCGTTCAAACTTATCCTTAAAAAAATAGTGAGCGTGTAGGTATGTAGGCGCTAGATGTCGCTGTATATATGTAAGGGACAGCGTCCCGTAAACTGATAGGGGTTGCTCAGTCAATGAAACTGAACAACTATCAGGGGTTTTTTTTTCAGGAAGTGAAAAAGAAAATTGTTATTCGATACAAATTGTCTGTTTGAGGCGGCCATTTTTTATGGGAAAGTAATTTCTTTTATCTCCTGAAAGAATTTCCTGGTGAACGTTGTTCAGTTTCTTTGACTGAGCAACATCTGTTATTTTTATTTTTTGTTAGATTTTTTATATATTTTTACGTCACTGACACACCCCAAGTTATGGCACGCAATTAAATTAACACCCTGTATAAGCCCAAATGATTTTAAACGCATAAAAATTCTCAAACATAACGGAATGTGATGAAATGTCTGCCATGCTGGACTGGGAGCGAGAAGAAAACTTAGAATGTGCCAGCTGCATTTCCTCCCGGGCATGCTGTAAAAACCAGCTAAGGGATCCGAGGGTTTCAGTATATTGCAATTTAGGCGATGGGCTGACAACCTGTCCCTACAGCAATATACCTATTCAAATCTATCTTACATAATCCTCAAAACTTTGTCAGACGTGGCGGGTCGACCTTTGTTGAGGTCGTTTACGCTCTGCCTATCTACCACATCAGGGATAAATGCGTGATTATATGTATGTATGTAAACAAAACAAAGGAAACAAGTACCTCATGTAATAGAAGTTAATATTTTGAAAGGAATAATTATCAAACTATTTAAACTTAAATGAGACATTCTAAATAAAGATTTTAATAACGGGCACTCACTTTGGAAAATAAGTCGCGTACTACACAACCAGATGAAGGGACTTCGAATGTCCCGAAACATGTCGTGAATTACGCGACTTATTTTTCAAAGTGAGTGCCCGTTATTAAAATCTTTATTTAGGAATGGTTATGTCACGTGTTATTGGATTAAATACGTATCATTTGGTATCAGAACGTGTTCATTGTCTATAAATAGGTGTAAAATTTTCATTGCATATAAAAGGACGTAACTATCCAAAGAGTTGGGGGCAACAAACTAACTGGCAAGGTCTTTTGGAAGACACCGAGTGCAGTATGTTTCGTAAGCCCTCGATCAGGCGTGTGATTATAGATTACTAGCGACCCGCCCCGGATTCGCACGGAAATTATCAGTGTTTCTCTTCTATATTATACATATACATATAAACCTTTCTCTTGAATCTCTCTATCCATTAAAAGAAACCGCATCAAAATCTGTTGCGTATTTTTAAAGATTTATGCATACATAGGGATATAGGGACAGAGAAAGCGACTTTGTTTTATTCTATGTAGTGATGATTAAAATATGTATGAACTTGTATCTTCCATGCTGGCCTGGGAGCGAGAGAAACATAGAATGTGCCAGCTGCATTTCCTCCCGGACATGATGTAAAATCAGCTAAGGGATCACAGGGTTTATGTATATAGCAATTCAGGCGATGGGCTGACAACCTGTCACTACAGCAATATACGTTTAAATCTATCTTAAAAAACCTTCAAAACTTTGTCAGACGTGCTGGAACGACCTTTGTTTAGGTCGTTTACGCTCAACCTACCCCATTAGGGATCAAAAATAGTTCCGCCACGTTTGACAAAGCATTGACGGTCATTTAAGATAGATTTTTAGGTATATTAAATAATTTATCATCAATATATTATTATATCAATCAACCTTTGATTCGATTTGACAATGTTTTCCTATGATTCATGCTTTTTACTACTTCTAAAATGAAGCTGGAGATTCAATATGACGTCACTAGGTCAACGAACTCAAGGTCTTTGGGGGTGACATTACTGTACAGTAATTGGTGGGTATTTGCAATACCTACTAAGCTTGCTTAGATTGGTAAGCACAGTGTATTTAGGCCCGTATTGATAAACAACACTTGAGACTAACAATGAGTTTGAGTTCGTTTCAGAAAAGTCATTCCAGTACAAAACGGCCTGTCAAATCTGAACTTAATATTGCTCTCAGTCTTGAGATCGCTTTTTAATAGGAGCCTTAGTGATGTTCATAAGGAACGCTTCATCCCGTTCCCCTTGTTTAAGAACCTCATCTTGAGCCTCATGGACTGTTTTAAGAATCATGTTATTCTGACCCAGAATCAAATTACTCTCAGCAGTAGCTAGAAGCTAAAATAAGCCTGGAGATTCCTTGGACCACGTGTCACATACATACATATAATCATGCCTTTATCCCTAATGGGGTAGACAGAGCTTAAAAGTCCTAAACATAGATCTTTGCGCCACGTCTGACAAAGATTTAAGGGTTATTTAAGATAGATTTAGACGTATATTGCTTCTTCTTCTTCTGTCGAGTGGGTATCGACACGTATAATGCTGTAGTGACAGGTTGTCAGCCCATCGCCTAAATTACAATATACTGAAACCCTTGGATCCCTTAGTTGGTTTTTACAGCATGCCCGGGAGGAAATGCAGCTGGCACATTCTGTGTTTTTCTCTCGCTTCCAGTCCAGCATGGACGAACCACGTGTCACGAGGTCAACAAACTTCTGATCGCAAGGTCTTGCGGGTGACACTGCAGTGAAGTCTGCTAAACTTGGCTAATTACGATAAATACTGGAGAAAAAGTGCAATCACCTCGACAAATTATTGTAAATGTATGTCTTTGTGTCAATTAATAGTGAGTAAATACAGAGTGTTAATTTGACAATTGAAATTAATTGGTTCTGCTGAACGAAATTTCTAATTAATTGGATGAGTATAGTTTTTAGAAACCTACCAGTATTTACACGAAATAATTTATAAAAAAATACTCTATGTTCATGCAATGATAGTAATTTTGAGAGCTTATGTGTTTGATTTATTTCGAAGGAATTAAGGTTCATCAAAGATAATACAATCTAGATACTACGCAATAAAAATATGCATAAAATTTTACAACTCACAGTGATACTAAAGTTCTAATCTCATCATCATCTCCCTAGCCTTATCCCGTATCTTACGGGGTCGGCTACCTAATCTAGAGGATTGAACAAGGGTACTGGTTTTTACACAGAGCGACTGCCATCTGACCTCCGCAACCCAGAAGGAAAACCGGACCCAATCCTAGATTAGGTCAGTTCTAATCTCTAGTTTATTTAAGACATTATGCGTTTTCTTATTACCCACAAATAATTCTTAACAATACGTTGTAATATAATTTGAATCCGCCAATTTCTGGTATGTAAGACAAGTCATCAATGTACTTTAAATACACGAGCATCCCCAAATAGAGGCAAATGCGGAAGGGTCTCTTTTTAAGGGAAAAATCAAAGAGAAACAGGATTATACGACACATAAAACGGTATTAGTAAAAAGTAAACGCAACAGAATTACGTGCCATATAAAATATTTATCGCGTCAAATTTATAGCTGTATGTAATAGTTGTAGCGCATAGGCCGTTAAACCTATGAATATGTAAATACGAGAAGACAAAGAGTGGAGAATCACCATAAAGTGCCATAAATTGAAGGGTGTACCATAATGTGACATGGAGGCGAGGTGATAAATAGTGGGTGAGTAAGACCCGGGAGCGATTGTAAAAATCCCGGAGAACATCAGTGAAGCCATTTTATAGCTTCAGGGGTATAATGTGCCCGGCTAATGTCTTGGCTTCAATTCGGTTTCAACTGCTGCTTTGGATGGAGGTGCATATTTATGCTCAGTTGACGTCCGTATCTGCTTGCTTCTTGGGATTCTAAGATAGTCTTATTCGGACTGATATAAGTTCTTTGATATTCTTAAACCAGAAATCTAAAATAGATTTGAGTAAGGTACAATAGTCAGCTTATTTGAGAATTTAAGGCTGCAAACCTGCCGGCTGATGAATTTTAGGTAATACAGTAAACAATACAAAATACTAAACATTTCAGTATGGTTTCGTTTAGTTAATTGGTTAATTCTAAATATGTTTCCTTGTCAAAATTTTGCTAGGAAATAAACGCCAAAATTACAAGTCGTCGTAAAACAATGGATTTCATCACACGGAAACATAGACTAGGTGATTTTTTATTGGTTATGTAACAAAATTGAAGGACTATAGTGTTCGTTTTAAAACAAGTTTTGGCCCTTTTTATTAACATGACAACCTTGAAAGGTTTTTGTGGACAACTTGTCTAACTTCCTTCAGCGCTTTCCGCGTTTTTTTTTACATTTACGATGACTCTATCCTAATGGGCTTAAATTATGAGATCTAAAAATATACTAACAGATTATCAGCCATTGATATATCAAGTGCGGTCTCCCATCTATTTTCAAAAGATGTTGGATAATTTTCGCTGTCAGAAAGAGTAAGTTGTACAGATCTAAGGGCCGTATTATAAAACATCACTTGAGACTGACAGCTAGTTTGAGTTAGTATCAGAAATGTCATTTCAGTACAATAAGACCGTCAAATCCATACTTAATATTGCTCTTAATCTTGAGATTGTTTTATAGATACGAGCGTTAGGTACTACTGTAGTGCAATTGTAACACTTTATATTAAAGCAGATAACAAATGTTTTCTGAAACAATTATAAAAAAAACGTATCTCAGGTATAGCTTGGACATAACTAGGTAAATCATCAAAATCTCTATGAACGAATTAATCCTCTTAGCTTAGAGGAGTTACTGCATCAATATTCTCCCGTTTTTCCGGAAAATAGGTATAATTTTTTGCGTCCATCTTGGCTTTTTTTCAACGGACGATGCTCGGAGCAAATTGGATTTTTTGCTATGCCTCAGTGCGCTAATTCGACTAATGCATTTAGTATGCACGTTTCGTATATGTGTGGCAAAGGCTCTTCAACTGGCTTCAATTTATTAATTGCCTTTTTCGAGCAAAGAAATTGGATTTTATGGCCGATTGCTTATCAGATTCTATCTCTATCGAAAATGGATGAGTGAGCATGTAATGTAAGAACTGACCAAGACTTCAGCATAAAAGTTCCTTTTTAACTAGCTATACATTTTTTGTGTGTATGGTATTTTGAAGTGTTTAACAGTAATTTAAAAATGGATCATCAGAAGAAAAAACTTCGATATCGTCAAGGTTTGAAAAGAAAAGACGTAATAAAAAAAAAACTTGAAGAGGAATGTAAAGAACTATGGTTTTGAATACAAATACCAGGCCACTCAGAAAGTATTGCGATAAATAGTTTTTATATATGGCAGACTGGCCGGTTAGAATCTTTTTTGAAAATATGATTACTTGTAAGTAAAAATATGTATGTTCCATTTTCAAAATTTCCCTCCACATTTTTTGCGAGCCAATTCAAAGTATCGTGTCTTACTGAAAAATGGATCTGCGCCGGGAACATTTTAGAGCTATGATTTTTTACGATTTCAAGTGTCGCCTGAAACCGGATGAATCGTTCTATAGACTTCAAATGGTATTTATGGATGAAAGCCCATCAAAGGCAACCGTGTATTGTTGGTATAACGAATTTAGGCGCGGTCGACCAACCTTGGGGGATGAAGAAAGAAGCGGTCGCCCTTTGACGGCTATTACGGAAGAAAACGTGCTAGCAGTGAAAAATTTAATCCAAGATAATAGGCGAATTACATATCAGGAGATTCAGCACATATTAAAGATTGGATCGGGAAGCGTTCACGAGATTCTACAAGGGCATCTTTGCGTGAGGAGGATAGTATCGCGCTGGGTGCCGCACTACCTCACCGACGCTCAGAAGCAGGCCCGGGTGGAATGGTGCCGTGATATGCTGAACAAATTTGAAGCAGGCTCGTCTCGGCGTGTTTACGACATCGTAACAGGTGATGAGTCCTGGATTTATCAATACGATCCAGAAACCAAGCGCCAGTCGACAGTTTGGGTGTTTCAAAATGAACCAACGCCTACCAAAGTCAAGCGATCTCGAAGCGGGGGGAAGATTTTGATCGCCAGCTTTTTTAATTTGACTGGCCACTTGGCCTCAATTCCCTTACGAGATCAAAGAAGCATTAACGCCGAATGGTATACTACCAAATGTTTATCAGAAGTTTTTTCTGTTGTGAGCAACAAGCGACCAAACACAGGGCTCCGCGGACTACTGCTCCACCACGAGAATGCGCCTGCACACACCGCGCTCAAAACGAGGGACTTCCTGGACAGCACACCAGTCAAACTCCTGGGTCACCCTCCTTACAGCCCTGATCTAGCACCGTGTGACTTCTTTTTATTTCCAAAAATAAAAAATCAGCTCAAGGGGATACAATTTTCGTCGCCGGAAGATGCGCTGGCTGCGTTCGAGCAGGCTGTAAACGAGGTGTCTACGGCGGACTGGAAAAAGTGTTTTGAAAACTGGTTCAGACGCATGAATCTTTGTATAGAGGCTGGTGGAGAGTACTTTGAAAAGATTTAATAAAAATATATGTACCTGTAGAACATTTTTTTTTAGTGTCGCAAAACTTTCTGAGTGTCCCACGTACGCTATATGCGGTAAGAGAGAACCGAATACAACCAGTCGAAACCAGTCATATTATGATGGAAACATTCTGTTTACATATCTTTGTTCTATTATTTCTATTTTTGCTGGCCTGGGAGCGAGAAAAACATAGAATGTGCCAGCTGTATTTCCTCCCGGGTATGCTGTAAAAACCAGCTAAGGGATCCGAGGGATTCAGTGTATTGCAATTTAGGCGATGGGCTGACAACCTGTCACTACAGCAATATACCTACGAATATATCTTAAATAACCCTCAAAACTTTGTCAGACGTGGCGGAACGACCTTTGTTTTGGTCGTTTACGCTCTGCCTACCCCATTAGGGATAAAGGCGTGATTATATGTATGTATGTATGTATTATTTCTACTGAATAAAATAGCACCTTAACGTGTAGGTAGAATACTCCTATAGAAGTAACACATATACGAATGAAATTTGTTATAACAGCCCTATCTTTGATATCGGCTGGACGATTCCATTATCACAGGGGCACCTGGCGGTTCCCACACCTTTTCAATATAACAATGTTTTTTCCTTCATATCTTCATATATTTCAAATATTGTCATGGAATTTCCTCGTGTTGGATAAAACATTGAATAATGAAATGTTTACATTAAAATAAAGGTTTACCAGAAATTTGCAATTTTTTGATGTAAGTGTTGATTATTACCTGAAACAAATGAAATAAAATGTTTAGTATATAGAAATAAAAATTTTAGACAACTAGGTAGGTACCTAAATATGCGTTAAAATTTGCTATTTAAAGATACTATTTATAATTAGTTTAATGAATTTGACACTCACAGTATTTATGTTTATACGTTTATTCGGCGCTTTTTCCGTGCTTCGGAAGGCACGTTAAGCCGTTGGTCCCGGTTAATATCGTTTAATAACGTATATATTAGTCGTTAAGCCATGTCAGAGGTCAGTGCTAAGCATTGGCGGCTTGAAAACTCTGACCTAATCTAGGATTGGGTCTGGTTTCCCTTCTGGGTTGCGGAGGTCAGATGGCAGTCCCTCTGTGTAAAAACCAGTACCCTCGTTCAATCCCCTGGATTGGGTAGCCGACCCCGTGAGATGCGGGATAAGGCTAGGGAGCTGAGTATTTATGTTTATAATAAGACATTAAAAATTATACATCAGCGGACTCGAATCTACGACCTCGATGATCTGTGCCACAACACAACCCCAGTGAACTTTACCCACTATCTGCTCTGTGTCTTTGCCTTACCGCATCTTCCATGAACTTACTGGTGCGAAAATTATTATTTCTTCCATCCGCGGAATTGTACTGACATCAAATTTTAGAAACAATTCAGCAGAAAATGACATACAAAATGCAGGAAACTATACATTAAATTGGCCGAAATTACTGCACTATGTTCAAGAAAAGAGCGAGTATTAATTTATTTTACTTTCAATAAACGATATTCTTGGACGGAGCCCAAGACCGGAATGCAGACGCATCCACAAGTTCTGCATAAAGTTACTTCCAAATGCGTTTGACGAATAAAATCGGCTTCTGAAGTGCAGGTTCTTTTTTAATTCTGCAGAATTTATTGGTGCAATGTATATTTATAGGTTGGCCGGGGAAACCGTCTGCCAAGTTGGTAACTGCGTTGCGAACCGAAAATGTAGCTGTGGAAACTTTCTGTTTGAAAATTTACTTTCCCTTTTGGAAAGCTGTTGTTAAATATTTTATTCGCAACGTTTGCGCTTTTGAAAGAAATTCGATACGTAAACTTTGAAAATTATTTATCCTGACTATTCGTAGCAGAGGTTTGCTTCTACCCTCTTAAAGCACAAATGTCTTGTAACTTTTACAGGGCTCATATGTCTTTTCTATCGGATCTTATAAATCTTCACACATTTTAAAAGATAGCACTTATTTTAGAACAAGGTCAAATTTGGCGTAGATATTTATCTTGATCCAATATAAACCTTTATCAAACGATACGTTATTATTTGATAAGTATACTGCAACGATATCAGCTATTGTTATCTGTTCCTCTTCAATTATGCCTACGTTTACTAAATCATCATGTCTTTCAGTAGTTAATGTAATAATTATGTTCTGAATGATAAGATTCATTCGTCCTATCCAACTTTCTCCAAAAAAATTCAAATGTTCTCCCAAATTTCTGAAATCTTTGATGTATTGGATTTTCTAAACTTTGTTAGGTTTAAGACCGTTACCGTCACAGACTTGATCATTGAAAGCAACTAGATATTTTAAATACACCAGCATTCAAATCATATACACAAGTTGTAAAGGCATCCTATAGTTAATAGTAAAAAAAATACATAACACATTATTCATGTAGTATTAGAATTGACAACTAAATTAGAGGACCAACAAAATGAACCGTTCTATCTTCAACATTAGTTTTTACTAATTGTACATGCTGATGCGTATTTTAAAGATGAATATCTTTTCTCGTAATTATGCCCCATTTGTGTGTTTTACACATCAAACGCGATTCTCATTAACTGCCTCGTGTCCACGCGTGTATTGCTTTCATGAAACGTGCATGTGTTGGTGGATTGTGTATGTGTGTGTGATATGTATGTAGATAAGATTCCACGCGGAAGTCATTAACGTTTCGCGACCTTCACTCGAGGGACCGCTGTGCTGTAGTTGTTATACTGTATAACTGATGCCCTATTTCCCTGATGATGTAACGCCAAATTTGAGAACTAAATGGCAATGATCACGTTTCGAATAGATAATGGTTGCTCTGATAAGTATCGCGTGATTTAGAATTTGATATTACGGAAAATTTTAGGGATTTGAGTATGATAAAGTATAGTGCTTCTTGATCTCTAAATGATAGATATCGTATCAAACTACCAGTTGATAACATTCAGAAGTTGAGGAAAAATATCTAGGCCCGTAATTTTCATTGCAGTACAAAACGGTCTGTCAAATCCATAATTAATATTGCTCTCAAACTTGAGATCGCTTTATAAATACGAGCCTTAGAAACATCGGCAACGTCATCTGTTACGATCGCGCCGTGCCTTTCGTCGCGTGCGTTGACTCTATCGTCTCTATGTCAATTTTATTGCGCATTTAGTTCAACTGGTTCCAGATTTTTCGTAGCACCAATATCAAGAATATCCTAGGCACTTTATAAATTTTAAATTACGTAATCTAAGATTATGCGTGGGTAACCGATTGTTATCTAAAAAAAGGCGCGAAGCTTCCACGGCTCGGCATTAGGCAGTGGCAAGGCCGTGCAGCACGTGGCAGCGGCGCCTGTTGCTATACCCCCCCTTCCCCCCCACTCGGAGCCACACCCCCCCTTCGCCGTCATGCGACGTTGCCGCTCCGCCGACACGCTAGCCATATGAATTTGGCGGTCCTATAAACGATTTCTCTGGCAAATTCGGGGATCAATTAAATTAGTTTCTAGTTTATGGGAAGCGACAAACGTTCAAAATTGAAAATAAACCTGATAAAAACTATACAGATTTTATGTATGATACTCTTACTACGGTAGAATTTTAGAAAATTTACAATTAAATAGTAGATTCGTTTGAAGTAGATTTATACTTAGTTATATTAACTCTAGTTCTTAATTCAACGAAAACAAACTCAAAGATAATATTATTTTAGATGTAGAAAAGGACAAAACATATGACTATCAAAGCTCAATGAACTCGTCGAAATTATCTAGAACATTTGAGACTTTTCCTTCCTTTTAAATGAGGAAGACATTGCTATAGAGTAGAGCTCTTTGATTAAATAGGTCAGACAGGAGACATTTCAAAACAAGGACGCAGGAACGCCTAAACAGGCTAGAACTTTCTTGAAGAATCGAGAACGAAATGCAAAGGAACGAAAATAACAACAACAGCTACTCCAAGAAAAATAATCTATTCATATCAAAACCATAGGATTAGAGCATTATGCGACGCAATTGAACATTGTACAGTACAATGAGAGAACACTACGTAAAAGGCATGTACGTCATATCACAGACCATAGCACTCTCATACCGGATGTAAGGGACAGCGTCCCGCAAACTGATAGGGGTTGCTCAGTCAACGACACTGAACAACTTCCACCAGGAAATTCTTTCAAGAAGTGAAAATAAATTTGGCTTTTCCATACAAAATGTTCACCACGATCAGACAATATGTATGGAAAAGTAAAATTTATTATTCTCTTCCTGAAATAATTTCCTGGAGGAAGTTGTTCAGTGTCGTTGACTGAGCAACCTCTATCCTGGCAAGCAATTTGTATTGTCAATAAGGAACACACATGCAAGAAAGTTTGCAGTTCTGTCATTTCTATTTGATTGTCCTTTATTTGGTATCTTGGAATTCCTTGGTAAACAAAACTAATATTTTCAAATATAAAATTAAATTTTGTTACCTTGCACATAATAAAAATATATAAAACTAGTTTATTCGTCACGAGACCTAATCTTCCAGTCTGCGATGTTATCACCTTCTATATGATTGTACAAAACGATTATCTCAATCAAAAACTCATTTTGATGCGATTAATATAAATTGCTTGGCTTGACCCAACGATTTATTTAACGTCATCGTACGAGTATGTATACCACGTCACTAAACACTTTGTCAGGTATATCATTATATTTTCTTCCATGCTAGCCTGGGAGCAAGAGAAAAACATAGAATGTGCCAGCTGAATTCCCTCCCGGGCTTGTTGTGAAAACCAGCTAAGGGATCCGAGGGTTTCAGTATATTGTAATTTAGGCGATGTAATTTACCTGCAAATATATTTTAAATTACCCTCAAAACTTCATCAGACTTGGCGGAACGACCTTTGTTTAGGTCGTTTACGCTCTGCCTACCCCATTAGGGATAAAGGCGTGATTATTTGATTGTAAGTATCATTATTTTCTTGCAGTGAAATGTTAACATCTTCATTTTTTCCACGAGTGTAATGTAGTTATTAGTTTGATTTAATTGTGGCTTTTATATAAGACTGCTGTAGTTTCAATCATTCTTGACGTCAATGGTATTACGAGATCATTATTTGGTCATGAAGACCAGGATATGACATACATACATACATATAATCACGCCTTTATCCCTAATGGGGCAGGCAGAGCGTAAACGACCTAAACAAAGGTCGTTTCGCCACGTCTCACAAAGTTATGAGGGTTCTTTAAGATAGATTTGTAGGTATAGTACTGTAGTGACAGGTTGTCAGCCCGTCGCCTAAATTACATTATACTGAAACCTCGGATTGGGCTGGGTTTTACAGCATGGCCGGGAGGAAAAGCAGCTGGCACATTCGATGTTTTCTCTCGCTCCCAGGGCAGCATGGTAGCGGGATATGAGACTTAAATAAATTATGAAACATTTTAATTATTACTAATGTCGGATCTTGGAATTTGTAACTTTGAAGTATTTCAATAGCCCCATATATTTCAGCAAATAGTCAATCCGAAGCGTGCCTGCTATTTTCGTATCATCTATTTGTTGTGTACGATTCTGATGGCCAATTTTGATGACGTTCATATATGGATGCTATCAAATTCCACTACAGTACAATATTTGACCAAAAGTTATTATTATGTTTCTATGCATCCAGCTTAGGGATCTGGAGGTTTCAGTATATTGTAATTTAGGCGATGGGCTGACAACCTATCACTACAGCAATATACCTACAAATCTATCTTAAATAACCCTCAAACCTTTGTCAGACGTGGCGCAACGACCTTTGTTTAGGTCGTTTACGCTCTACATACATACATACATAAAATCACGCCTTTATTCCTTACGGGGTAGGCAGAGCGATAAACGCCTCGTAAAAGGCGGTTTCGCCACGTCTGACAAAAATTGAGGGCAATTTTAGATTGAAAAGTGTATTGCTATAGTGACAGGTTGTCAGCCCATCGCCTAAATTATGATACACTGTAACCCTCGAGTCCCTTTTGCTGACTTCTACAGCATGCCCGGGAGGAAGGGCAGCTGGAACATTCTATGTTTTTCTATCTCTCCCAGTCCAGCATGGAAGGATATTTACGTTTACGCTCTGCCTACCCCATTAGGGATAAAGGCGTGATTATGTTTGTATATGTTTGCATGCATTGATATTTATCATATTATTGATGTATATATATATTATTGATAGATTGACTGTTTTTACTCAATTGCATCAATAAACGTGAAACCATTATTATGCATAAATATTGCGTCTTTAACGTTGACAATTTTAACGACCATTTCGATTTCTATTCCTGATTGCCTCGATGTATTGTTTTGGATGTTTTCTTTAATATATAAATCTGAACTGTCCTTGAATCATGTCATGTGGCTACTACATTTAGGTTCGTATTTATAAAGGCATCTCAACATTGAGAGCAATATTAGGCATGTTTTTTTTGACAAGCCATATTGTAGTACAATGACATTTCCGATACGAACTCAAAGTAGCTGCAAGTCTCAAGTGCTGTTTATCAATACGGGCCTTACTGGTTTTAAAAATTCTTTCCTTCAAGACAAAACAACATAAAGTAGCAGGTTTCATCAGTACCGTAGTCATTCGTGTAATATCATAATACACAGGCACGTGTATTTGCGGGGTTCACTTCACTGTCCTGCCTACTAAGAGCTATTTTTAGTAACACTTGGACCGTTAAGACGCGTCTGTAATATAATGTGAGTTGACAGGTGTCAACGGACTTGCTGTCTCTAGAACAGTAAGAGGCTTTAGAAAGAACGCGAGTTCCGAAGTGTTCGGACTTACGTTCAGTGTCATTAGTTATTGTATTTGAATTAAGGTCAGCCTCCAAATGTGTTCCACTATTAATACAATCAGCTTAATTTGGCGCTAGATGTCGCTGTATATATGTAAGAGACAGCGTCCCGCAAACTGATAGGGGTTCCTCAGTCAACAAAACTGAACAACTATCACCAGGATATTCTTTTAGGAGATTAAAAGAAAAAAACTTCCCATGCAAAATAACCATCTCGATCAGACAGTTTGTATGGAAACAAAAATTTTGTTTTCGCGTACCGAAAAAAAAACCTGCTGACAGTTGTTCAGATTCGTTGTCTGAGCAACCCCTATCGGTTTGCGGGACGCTGTCCCTTACGCCCCGTATTTTGTCCAAGTATACATTAAACTGAATTGGTTAATAATCTTCGACCATGTTGGCCGTTGCTGCAGTTCCTTCCGGGCATGCTGTAAAAACCAGCTACGGGATCCGAGGTTCAGGATATTGTAATTTAGGCGATGGGCTGACAACCTGTCACTACAACAATATACCTGCAAATCTATCTTAAATAACCCTTTAAACTTTGTCAGACGTGGCGGAACGACCTTTGTTTAGGTTGTTTACGCTCTGTCTACCCCATTAGGGACAAAGGCGTGATTATATGTGTGTATTTTTATTTAATTTGTTCTCAAATTCTGTTGTTTTTGTTTTATGTACAATAAAGTATATATATATATATATCTATCTATGTATGTAATATTTTTTCCTGCATTTTCCTTTTTTTTATTTCTTCCATGCTGGCCTGGAAGCGAGAGAAAAACGTAGAATGTGCCAGCTGCATTTCCTCCCGGGCATGCTGTAGAAACCAGCTGAAGGGATCCAATGGCTTCTGTATATTGCAAGTTAGGCGATGGGCTGACAACCTGTCACTACAACAATATACCAACAAATCAATCTTAAATAACCCTCAGAACTTTGTCAGACGTGGCTAACGACCTTTGTTTAGGTCGTTTACGCTCTGCCTACCCCATTAGGGACAAAGGCGTGATTATATGTATGTATTTATGTAATATTTTTTCCTGCATTTTCCAATAATGAAAGATAATTCCATGTTGATATTAGCGGTCACTTATAATCATTCGTTTGATCTGAAGTTCGATACTGTCAATAACATAGTGTGGATCAGATCGACATATATCACGCGATACCACCATCACTCTGTATCGCCTTGATAAAAAAGTTATTATTCATGGCTAGGAATTTAAAACAATATTTATGAATCAATTATTTTTAACTACTTTTTTTTTATTTCTCCCATGCTGGCCTGGAAGCGAGAGAAAAACGTAGAATGTGCCAGCAGCATTTCCTCCCGGGCATGCTGTAGAAACCAGCTAAGGGATTCAATGGTTTCTGTATATTGCAAGTTAGGCGATGGGCTGACAACCTGTCACTACAACAATATACCAACAAATCAATCTTAAATAACCCTCAAAACTTTGTGAGACGTGGCTAACGACGTAGGGATAAAGGCGTAATATTATGTATGTATGTAAAACACAAAACTTCCATGCTGGACTGGGAGCAAAAGAAAAACATAGAATGTCACAGCTGCATTTCCTCCCAGGCATACTGTAAAAACCAGCAGGATACGAGGGTTTCAGTATATTGTAATTTAGGCGATGGGCTGACAACATGTCACAACAGCAGTGTACCTGCAAGTCTGTCTTATTTAAGACCCTCAAAACTTTGTCAGACGTGGCGGAACGACCTTTGTTTAGGTCGTTTACGCTCTGTCTAGTCCATTAGGGATACAGGCGTGATTATACGATATATATGTAAAACACAAAATATTAACTTAAAACGTTGCAAATACTTAATCCTGTGGAGGTCGTGGCCGTAATGTTCAAGAGTGAGCCGGATGTCTTGTCAAAATCATTCACCCCCACGAATCATCATCTAATCTCCCTAGCCTTATCCCGTATTTAACGGGGTCGGCTTAATAATCTAGGGGATTGAACGATGGTACTGGTTTTTACACAGAGCGACTGCCATCTGACCTCCGCAACACAGAACTGAATCCAGACCCAATTCTAGATTAGGTCAGAGTTTCCGATGCCGATCAAGCCGCCAATGCTTAGCACTGGCATCTGATATGGCTTAACGACTAATATCTACGGTATTAAACGATATTAACCGGGACCATCGGCTTAACGTGCCTTCCGAAGCACAGAAAAAGTACCGAATAAACGTACATACGTAATTCGAAAACCGAAAAACACATTGGTACGTGGGGGAATCGAACCACGACCTCCCCGCTCAGGAGGCAGCGGCCCTGTCCACTACACTCACTCACATGAATGAGGAACGAAATAAAAAGAATGAAGTAACTTTCTATAGCGATCAAGATCGCAGGCACAGTCGAAGGTGAAATCGTGTAAAGTCTTAATTGCCATGGTAACCGCCCAAGTCAAGGCTAGTTTTTCAGACAGATTCCTAGTTATAATCTTTTTGTTTTCGTGAGGAAATGTAACAAAAAAACAGCACGATTTACAAATTCTGATACAACATACTACTATTTTTTAATATTATCCTATAAAACAATATTTCAAAATTCTGACTTAATCTAGGATTGGGTCTGGTTTCCCTTCTGGGTTGCGGAGGTCAGATGGCAGTCGCTCTGTGTAACAACCAGAACCTTGTCAATCCCCTAGATTAGGTAGCCAACCCCGTGAGATACGGGATCAGGCTAGGGAGATGATGATGATCCTATAAAACTATAATTGCTTATTGGGTGATTTCTCTTTACTTATTAATGTTTATGTGTGATTTAGCAGACGCTCCTATACACATCTATACGTGTGTAACACACGTCAGCCATCTGTAAGAGATAAGACTTATAAAATCACATTAAAGGCTAGGTACCAAAATGGTCTATTTTCACTGCTCAAAGTCAAATATTTTCGACTTGCTTCTAGGAGTAATAGTTGGTGAATGTTTAAGACCCCCCGGGCATTCCTGGGGAAATTTCATATCTCTGCTACTTCAATTAGGTACGCATTTAGGCGTCCCTGCTTAGCGATTTCCTTGGGTTCTATGGAAGCCTAATTTCGTCAAAAAGATACAGATGAATATTCTGTAAGTATAGAAATTTAAAGCTATCTACAAAATTTCCTGCAATCGACGTCAAAATTTCGTAAGAAAAGCCTTAAGATGAAAATCGATTAAATAAATTTCTGGACTCAAAGTAGAAGTTAACAAGGAAAATTCATCTTGCGTAAGTAAAGCGTGGTCAAAGAAAATTTGAGCGATACGACACGTAACCAGCTTCAAGGTCGCCACCAAAATTAGACTATATTGTTTGAAAACATTACGCCGCTGCCATGTTTGCATCAATGAAAACATCTGTGTGACGTTAATCTATTAATTGTTTTAACAGTAGCACCACGTATAGACTAAACCTTTCTTCTTGTAAAATACTTCTAGTCTTTTCGGACAGTATTTAAATTATATTCGGAATTTGAATAGGTTAACGATTTTCGAGAGTTTGTAGTGGAAAAATACTAGCACCGGTTTGGTTTCCCGATTGAGTGGTTCGAGGAGTGTGGGGCACGCATGCGTAGAACAGCGGGGGCACTTGTTGCGTCCACGTGGTCCCCCTGGACCCCCCGGACCCCCGGCCAGGGGTGTGGGAAACTGGGCGCGACGATCACCTGACGCGTGAACTCATTAAGCTCGACCTTTCCGTGTACAACACATAATTTTCATGTCAACTGTTATTTTACCTCCATTTCTATTCGACCGCATGCTTGATGTACGCGCAACATTTTTCTCCTAAGCTTGGGTTATTTATAAAGGCAATACAGAATAAACTATGATAATTGTAAGCCGCAAAAAGTGTCTAAAATTAATTGTGCAGTGCGATTAAAATGGTTGAGTTTTTACGGAATTCAAGTGCCCTCCTAATCGGGTATTAAAAACCAGCTCCGCACCAGCGACCTCGCAAGGTTGCACTCGATGCCCGCGCGCCGCCGCGACCGCGCGCATCGACGCCTGCGCATGCCCGCTCGCACTCGCCTGCAGCTGTGCAGTTCAACGACCCCTCCTTGCCAGTGCGTCAGCTAGCTCTTTATAAAGAGCAAACGAGAAAATAAACGGGAGATAACCGCATCTGTAATGTAGTCCTCGCTGAGACGTAGGCGGTGAACGAACCAACTTATTAGGTCGTAAACCGGTCATCAATTACGTAGTACGTTCTAAGGGCAACCGTGGCAGCAGCAGGGTCACCTGAAGGTTGCGATGACCTAATCAATCTTTACGAATATAATCGTCAGAAAACCTCAAGTTTTGCATACCATAATAGCTTAACAGGTTTTAAGATGCGCGGTGCTAAAACTATTAATTTATTGAAAAGTTTTCCATTCTTGAGGCCATTCGTGATCAAGGTTGGTGGGCTACAAATGTCAGACGAGCAATAGACGCTCAGCGTCAGTAAAATGTCACAGTTTACGACTGAGTGCTCGTGCGCAGGGTTCAGGGGCATCGTAGGCGAGCAATTGAGTGGGTTCGCTCAACGAGCGGCTAATATTAAACTGCTCAGTGCACGCCATTCCCGCTGCGTCCACTCACGCGCAACTATCTCAACATCTAGTTGAAATGATCTTGAAACTCGACGCTGTTGACGACGGGAGGGGATTGGTCATAAGTGGCTCTCTTGCGACTAGATTTCCAGATAGTAAAGTGATACATAGATAGGGAAATTTAAATCCTAATGATTCCTCACAAAATATTTTAGATTATGTGTGCTGAATGGTCGTATCTTTCAGTAAATATCAAGTTTTGCATTGCCAATATCAATATTCATAACATAGGACAGGATTGAGTAGATTCCCTATGTAATATATTTATATGTCACTGAATTGACCATACCATACCATGTTGTTTTTCTCTCGCTACTGGGAGCGAGAGAAAAACATAGAATGTGCCAGCTGCATTTCCTCCCGGGCATGCTGTAAAAACCAGCTAAGGGATCTGAGGGTTTAAGTATATTGCAATTTAGGCGATGGGCTGACAACCTGTCTCTACAGCAATATACCTACAAATATACATAATATCTTAAATAACCCTCTAAACTTTGTCAGACGTGACGGAACGACCTTTGTTTAGCGACAGTCGTTTACGCTCTGCCTACCCCATTATGGATAAACATCACATGATTATATGTATGTATGTATGTCACTGAATTGACAATATTCTTAACATTATTTAACGTATTCTAATATCATGTATTCAAATATTATGTTTTATCATCAAATCTATTGACAAGCTTCGCATTGATGGGTATTTTACTACTTTACAACTTTATTTTATTTATTAAACTATGTGAAGTTCATGGGTTTATTTATAGCCACAAAATTATAATTAAATATTTAATAGTCACTTAATTCTGTAAATTACTTCATAATGGATAATGGCGTTCAGAAATCGTGATAAAATTATTGAACAATAAAATGAATGATGTAAGTGAAAGACAAAGTTGCTCAGCCAGTGTCAATGCAAAGAAAAAGTAGTTTCGCAAATTTTCACCTTAAAAGCGTAATTGGATCAAATTGGCTACTTTTTAGCATTTTGGCAGTAAATTAAATACTTTACTTAACCTTTATGAAAGTTCTGAAGGTATTTTATTTAGTTTTATTTAGTACTAGCGACCCGCCCCGGCTTCGCACGGAAATTATCAGTGTTTCTCTACTATATTATGCATGTATTATACATATAAACCTTCCTCTTGAATCACTCTATTCATTAAAAGAAACCGCATCAAAATTCGTTGCGTAGTTTTAAAGATCTAAGCATACATAGGGATATAGGGACAGAGAAAGCGACTTTGTTTTATACTATGTAGTGATTTTGTGGAAGTCAGCTAAGGGATTCTAGGGTTAACAGTGTATTGTAATTCAGGCGATGGGCTGACAACCTTTCACTATAGCGATACACATTTACAATCTAAAATTGCCCTCAATATTTGTCAATAGTGGCGATAACAGCTTTTACTAGACCTTTTACGTTCTGCCTATACCAAAAAAGATAAAAGCGTGACTTTACGTATGTACATATGTATAAGTAAGAAGTGTGAATAGTGCCATTCCATGCTGGACTGGGAGCAAGAGAAAAACATAGAATGTGCCAGCTGCATTTCCTCCCGGGCATGCTGTAAAAACCAGCTAAAGGATCAGAGTGTTTCTGCATATTGCAATTTAGGCGATAGGCTGACAACCTGTCACTACAGCAATATACCAAATCTATCTTAAACAATCCTCAAAACTTTGTCAGACGTGGCGGAACGACCTTTGTTTAGGTCGTTTACGCTCTGCCTACCCCATTAGGGATAAAGGCGTGATTATATGTATGTATATATGTATGTATGTGAATAGTGTGAGAAGAGGAAGCATATTACGGACTCGTGCAAAGAAGATGATTAACCTAAATTGTCCTAATGGAGACCCTCCAATGTTGTAACAGCAGGGAACGAATTAATCTGTATTGAGCAATGTTTTCCAATTTCACCACTTTGGAGCACATTAAATGTTTTAATGTACTTTCCCCAAGGGACACCGTTGATTATTATTTAATAATTATAATCATCACATCAATTAGCTGATAATATACCTAAAAGTAGGTATTACAGTTTCACGTTATGTTTCACTGAGGTGGAATAATCAAATTAATATTTTTTTTTGTAATTTAGTTTTCAATATTTATAATATTTTTTACTGAACGTAGTGTCATCGTTTTTTTCAAATATTATACGAGTTGCAAAAAGTTAAGCTTTATAATTTGTGCATAATCAAAATACAATAGGCTCGATTCTAGATTCCAGCGGCTAAAACTAAAATTAAAATCTATCTGTCACTTTCAAAATAATAAAATTTAAAAAGGATAGGCGATATATACTCTATGGTTTTACACTTTATCCGCTAGATTTTGACGCGCTTTTGCACGTTTCCCCAGTATTTCCGTCAATTTCATCCGCCATATCACATGACGGCGGATAAAAATGATAGACACCCACAAAATCAATAACCTGAGCGAATAGACTGTCTGTCCTTTTCAAATATTTTAAGCCTGAAAGTGACAAATAAATTTTAATTTTGGTTTTAGCCGGCAAATCTAGAATCAAACTCAATGTGACCCTATGCTACTGCATCTACCTCAATATTTTAAAACCTTGCAGGTAGGTCTACAAGGATACGCGTTAACAATACTGGTTGGTTTTCGGGTTAAATGCATTTTTGCAAAAAAAAAACAATGATGATAATAGTTTGAATTTTACGTCATTCTACGCGATTGACCTCGCAATACAATGGTCAATTTTAAAGATATTTAAAGTGATGCAGTCGTACCTACTATATTCACGTAAGCTACTTTATTCAAATCTACAAGTTCTTTACTACTATTGTTCTATCATAAAATCAAACAAATATTCAGACTAAAACTAATATCATATATTTTTTTAAAATAAAATATTGTTATCTATAATCGTTTTCTTCTATCGTGTGAGTATCGAGTCGATCGATCCGATGAATCCTGTCAGACTTTTTAGTCAGAGTTTTTAAATCGTCTAATAGCACAGCTAATAAGACTCTGACATGATGTTTTAAACGACTAGCATATACAGCAACCGGGACCGATGGCTTAACGTGCCGTCCGATGCAAACTTTTTTTTTCCTGACAATCAGGTGATTCAGCCTGCGTTGTGCTAACCAAATTGGGGAAAATCTGACAAAGTGACATAACATAACAATACTTTATTTCACGTAATGATACAACATACAACACAACAGATAACAACAAAAGACAAGTACAACATAGGTGGGTGCCAGGCAGCCTTTTGGTGAAAGAAAAATGTGTAGCGGTAAGCGCGATAGTACAAACCTAGTCAAATAGGTATCCTAAATACATATAGCATTGTCTTGTCTTGTCATGTCTAGCCGTTAACATTACATATAAAATATAAACTAAGTACAAGCTACTACATAGATATTTGTAAAATAAACTGATACATAAATAAATTGACAAATATCAACTTTGTGTTTTCTCCCCCCTGAGGCAGTTATCAACGTATATAATCGTATTAGACATTACTCTTGTCGGTCTTCTCTCCATGCTAGACTGGGAGCAAGAAAAACATAGAATGCGCCAGCTCCATTTCCTCCCGGGCATGCTGTAAAAACCAGCTTTCAGTATATTGCAATTTAGGCGATGGGCTGTCACAGCAATGCCTACAAATATATCTTAAATAATTTACAGCCGAAAATTATAAATTATTTATCCAGTTTAATTATAAGTAGGTAAGGACTTTCACTTATTAAAATCATCATAAATTTATCGTATTGTCATTATTGTCTCTATTTCACAGGATTATGATGAGATCGGTTTTTGATCAAAGCCCGGACTCTTTAACAAAATACTGGTCATAATTCAGAGAAATGTCTAGGAATTTGTCAAATTTGTCCGGGTTTTGATCAATTAATTTTCGGATAAGTCAAAATCGGTTTCTGTATTATATTTGAATAAAACAATAGAGACATGAGGTAATTTATTTTTTTGTTATAATTTTCCATTATTTACCTAAATTGGTTCTACTAAATATTGTAGCATTTTGTCTATTAATTTAAGTATTGATCAAAACCCGGACTTTGAGAAAATACTAGGTTTTTGATCAAAACCCGGACTTTGACCAAGTCCTAGACGTATCTCTGGATTATGATTTTTATCATAGTCCGGGTTTTGATTAAAATCCTATTTTTTTTTAAACAAAATACCGATTTCATCATAATCTTGCGACATGTACATTTTATACAACTCCACCAAAGTAGGTATACGGTAATACGATTTTGTATACTTTGTTTTTTTATATCGTTCGTGTTATAAATTCTTAAACTACACGGCTAGATGTCGCTAACGGCGCTATGATGTGTACATGAAAAATACTATGTTAAATTCGTCACTCCAGCTGCCGTCTCGGTAACTCAGTGGTAGAGCGATGGACCGGCATTCCAGAGTCGCAGGTTTTAGTTCTGCCCGAGACGATTTTTTTTTAATTTCTTTCATATTATATGAAATAAAATAGAATTGTAAGTGCTAAAAAGTCCTCAAAAACAAGTATATTATGTTTGGTTAAATACGAGTATTTAAAGTAGATATGACATAATTTAATGAAAGACTAATTAATATAAGAAGGAAATCGATTCAGACTTGTATGTAATTTATGTACAATGTTAATTCAACAAGCTACATACATACATACATAAATCACGCCTTTATCCCTTACGGGGTAGGCAGAGCGTTTAACGCCTCGTAAAAAGCGCTTTCGCCACGTCTGACAAAAATTGAGGGCAATTTTAGATTGTAATATGTATTGCTATAGTGACAGGTTGTCAGCCCATCGCCTAAATTACAATAAACTGTTACCCTCGAGTCCCTTTTGCTGCCTTCAACAGCATGCCCGGGAGGAAGGGCAGCTGGAACATTCTATGTTTTTCTATCTCTCCCAGTCCAGCATGGAAGTAACAAGCTAGCTGTTCTTTTTCATGCTCATTTTGTTCTTAAAGCGAATACTAAAGTAACTTAACTATTAGTATTTTAAGAATACCAGTCTGGTTCAGTAAGTAGGTACTCATGTCGGCAGGGACCTTCAAAAACCTGTCGTGTTTCGCTACTACGTTGTTGCAAATGTTGTAATTACTAAATCATACGTCATAGTAACCGGTTGGATACTATCTTACCGATCGCGGTTTTGTTCACTATAAAGTTTAATTTAAAGTCCTATAGTAAAATAACTGTTATTTATAAGTTCAAAGCCATTTGTCTGAAAGACTGTGCATATAAGATGGGATGCTGCTATATTCGTATGACAAAATTACGGGACACATAATTATAAAAAAATCTACTAGAGACAAGTTGTCCGTCTGTCACCTAAAACTGTACCGAAGCTTTATGTAATAAGAATACTGACTGTTTCATTTTATGTTATTTGTCATTCACAATCCAATTTACAATTTGCATATTTTACGGAATGTGCAATGTTAGTCCCACGGGAAATCCCATCAACTGGTGATAAAGCAGAAATAAAATAATATTGTTTTAATATTATAAACATAGATCAGTTCGCCTGTTCATAGTACTTGCTGCGCAATAAATAGTCTACAAAAATACGTCTAATCATTATAACGACAGAGTCAACTCAATAGCTAGGTCGATGTGTGTTTCTAATTTGAGAACGTAGTGACGAATCTATTCTATAATAAAACTCTACTAGAAGTGTAGGATCTGTACATAACAGATAGGTATTTTTGGAAAATGGGCGGCAGATATTTTTGGAAAATGGATTTCGATCCATCAAATGAATAGATTCGCAGTTCGCACTTTATTAGTATTTCTTTATAACAAAAAACAAACACACACACCGACTGAATTATTTCAGATTCTAGAAAACTATAATCTGGGCATTTTTTACCTCGGGAAATAACTCTATATTCCACAGGAAAAACCGCGTGTAACCGTTATAAGTATTGACTTCCGTATGTTTATTATTCGTGACGTAATTAAATATAATGCACTTAGTTTGCACTCAAAGATAATAAAGTGCGAAGTTAGTACGACAACAACACACCCACAAATAAATATAGCTATTTACGAGCTTTTGCGGGGTAGCTAGAGCATTAAAGGCATATTTCAAAACCGTTGTAGCGGACTGTTTCAGGGTTACGTACATAGAATGATGGCTGGTATTGTATGAAAATAAATTAAATATAAATATAATGACATTGAACAGATTCTCAATAAATACCTGGTTAATGCCTATATGAATTAAATGTGTCGTATCGTATTCGTTCATGGTCGTTTAACATTCCAAAAATATACCTTGCAAAAAGTTTTTAGCATGGTTAATATATAATTAGTGAACTAAGAATTGAACTTGATAAAAAAAGGATGTCTTTTTATTTTGAATGTTTGGTGTACTTTGTAGAATAAAAATATTTATTTTAACTCCTGTTGATGTGTTGATAAAATCAACCATAACCTTCATCAGTTATAGAAATGGTAGCCTTCATGTGAAGCCATTTAAATATAATATTGAGCTCGATTCTAGCGGACAAAGTGTATAACCATAGAGTATAAATCGCCTGTCCTTTTTCAATTTTATTATGTTGAAAGTAACAGATAGTAATTTTAGTAGTAGAGTTTAATTTTAGTTTTAGCCGGCAAATCTGAAATAAAGCTCATTATTTATTACTTAATCTATTATTAAATGCCAGTACCTAGTAAAAAAGTAGCAGTTGTCAAAGGTAGGGTTTAAAGAAGGCGTTTTATGATCGCTAAAATGGTCACCAGCTCGTTCGTTGATCGCTCGACGTTCCGTTACAGTGGATACAGGTTCGACAAGTCGACTGTTGGCTATGGAGCCGAGCAATTTGTACAACCGGGAACACCAGTCCCGAATTAAACACTCTACATGCCAAAGCCGTGCCCTAGGGTTGTCAGATAGACATGATTCGGTTCGATTCTCTCTGCACTCAAAATGTACGACTCCCGAGAAAGCATTGGCTTTTAATGTTATGTCAAGTCAGTACTCATTGTAAAAGGCCAAAATAAAATACTTTGTGGCAACATGAAACTGAGCTAAAATAACAATATAAAAAGCTGTTTATTTTTAAAGGCATGGCCTATGTAGCCCGAAGATGACATCTTTTTTTAAAACTTTGTCCAGAAAGTTTGGTAACCCGATCTGGCAACCCTAGCTGTGCCGTGCCCACGTTCGATTCTTGAAGCCAGAAGAATTGGCACAATTATCGAAAGACGCAATAGAACTCGATTGGGTGATGGCGCCGCGCCGTGTGGAGGCAGTAAGGGGGAAGGGGAGGGGGGGCTGGCTGACGTGGTATGACGCGGCATGACGCCTGCACCGCGTTGTCAGGGTAAACAGTTGGCTGTTTGTAAACACCACGTCGTAAACACCACCACGCTGGTTACTTAGACATCAATGGCTGGTTCAGAGAATCCGCGTGCTACTGTGTTGTTCCGACGACAACACACCATCTTGCGTGTATAGAAGTAGATACAACAGACTTGAGGATAGCGTGCATACATCTAAACATACAAGAGTGTAATCCGGTAGGATTTGTACGTCTTGATTTTGATAAGAATTTCAGATGGATTTTATTTTTTACCTGTCGTACAAGCTTTAAAAAAACATGTTGGATCCAATATCGTCAGATCTTGGCTCTGAACTGACCATGAAAATGCAAAAAATGGAATATGGATAAGGAAAACGCTTGTCTTATTTGGTTACCCAAAACGTTACGCTACGTTTAAATTAATTTGCCTAGATGTAAGAATAAGCCATTCCCTTGGGAAAAATCCCATTCTTGGTAATTTTATATAAGCGATCAAAGATATTTTATCGTGAATACGTGGCTATACTTCTTAGTGTTATCTCTATTAACTGAGATGAATCTGCGAAGGTATTTATGCAAATTAAATCACTATGCTCACAGACCCACATACTTCTTCGCTTACGGCATTGCCAGTAAAAGTTGTACGTAAAATGATCTAGAATTTTTGAAATTTGAGATCGAATGTAAGATTGTACATTATAATTTTAGTGGCCAGTCCTGTGAACACAGAATCACCTTCATGTACTCAACTGTCAACTTTCACTTGGTAGAAAGAAGCTATAATAAATCGATTAGCTACCGGATTTGTTTGACCTACTTAGGTGGAAAAATGCTTAGAATAGTATTACTTGTTGGCATGCAAGTAGATAAAAATGTTAAAAGATCTTTTACTGTCGATTGATTGGGTTGATTGACAGTATAATGATATCTTTTAAGTGAGATTGTACCCGTTGCTGGCGCTGCTTTGTGATAATATTGATTTCATTGATGGATACGTTTATATCAATATCACACAGTTCCCTGTCTACTACCTACCCCCTAAGTACGGTGGCGTGATTATATATAGCCTATGTCCGTCTCCAGGTTACTATCTATCACCATACCAAGTTTCATCAAAATCCTTTCAGCCGTTTAGGCGTGAAAGAGCAACAAACAGACAGACAGACAGACAGACAGACGGACGGACGAACGGACGGACGATATGTTTATGCAATGTGGTGGATGTAGCTCCAAAAAGATAAAATCTGTAATTTAACGTAAAGAACTAAGGGCGGTATTTATAAAGCTAGCAAACTAGCTATCAATTTCAAGTGCGCATTATAAATACGGGCCTTACATCTAAGCTCAACTATCAATCTCAATAATCAAAGAATTCCATGCATATTTCGATCACGTGTACGCACTACCATTAGGGTTTGATATATTACTCCTTCTATCTTCAAGCAATCTATACGACAATTAGTTATAAATCCAGTCTTTAAACGAGGAACGCATGCATTCATAATCGAAGTCATGAGACCGGTTATGTTTATTTCACTCCAATCAAAGCGTATACATTGTAATATATACGTACTGTACGCAGTTTACAGTAAAATATTATGCACTTCTTATCGTGTTAGTACTGTAGAACTACAAGTAAAGTTTATTAAAACGTTACATTATAAACTTCTTCTTGGACTGGGAAAGATAGAAAAACATAGAATGTTCCAGCTATCCTTCCTTCCCGGCATGCTGTAGAAGTCAGCAAAAGGAATTTGAGGGTTACAGTGTATTGTATTAGGCGATGGACTGACAACCTGTCACTACAGCAATACATATTAATAATCGAAAATTGCCCTCAATTTTTGACAGGCGTGGCGAAAGCGTCTTTTACGAGGTGTTTTCGGCTCTCCCCGTAAGGTACATAGGCGTGACTTTATGTACGTGTGTGTGTGTGTGTGTACATTATAAACGACCAAAATAAGCTTTGTAACTGATCTTATTAACTGTCTCCTCGCCCTAATTTTCAGTTTGCAAAACAACCAGGTTTCAAAGATAAAAAGCAAGCAGGATTAAAAATTATTGTAAGAAATGGGTTTAGACTTAAGTGTAAATACCTATTACTATTATAAACGACTAATAGACATACATTGTAAACGAATGCAGCATTTACTGCAATATAAATCAAAATATAACCGATAGGAGTTCGCTTGAAGTTTCATAAATACATACATACAATCACCTTTCGCCTTCATCCCTAATGGGGTAGGCAGAGCGTAAACAACCTAAACAAAGGTCGTTCCGCCACGTCTGACAAAGCTTTGAGGAATTTTCATTATAATGGATTTGTATATTGCTATAGTGACAGGTTGTCAGCCCATCGCCTAATTTGCAATATACTGAAGCCCTCGGATCCCTTAGTTGTTTTTTACAGCATGCCCAGGAGGAAATGCAGCTGGGTTATTCTATGTTTTTCTTTCGCTCCCAGTCCAGCATGGAAGTAATCATTTCTATCATAATTACTTCTTTACCACACTTTTTTTTCTTAGGGATAAGGTAGAGTAGAGACAGACATAGACACTATGATATTATGATGCACATAAATATGATCCAATTTCAATATTTTAACCGTCTATGATGAACTTTTGAAATGCGCTTTGTCATTTATGTTTATTAAAAAATTGCAAATAAAATTTATAAATTATGTTTTCGGTATGAAATAATAATTTATTCTATAATATTGTTCAAATCTGAGTAATTTAGTGATTGGATAACGGATGATACAGTTAATCCAATTGTATGTAACTAGTGCCTAATTAAGGTTCTGCATACATACATACATACATACATATAATCACGCCTTTATCCCTAATGGGTAGGCAGAGCGTAAACGACCTAAACAAAGGCCGTTCCGCCACGTCTGACAAAGTCTTGAGGGCCATTCCAGAAATATTTGTACGTATAATGCTGTAGTGACAGGTTGTCAGCCCATCGCCTAAATTACAATATACTAAACCCTCAGATCCCTTAGCTGGTTTTTACAGCATACTCGGGAGGAAATGCAGCTGGCACATTCTATGTTTTTCTCTCACTCCCAGTCCAGCATGGAAGAAATTAATATTAAGGTTCTGACCTGCTATAATCAGCTCTGATTACTCTAATATGGTTATGTGAAGCTGGTAAGATCGTTCATTTCTTCCATGCTGGACTGGGAGCGACAGAAAAACATAGAATGTGCTAGCTGCATTTCCTCCCGGGCATTCTGTAAAACCCAGCTAAGGGATCGGAGGGTTTCAGTATATTGCAATTTAGGCGATGGGCTGACAACCTGTCACTACAGCAATATACCAACAAATCTATCCTAAATAACCCTCAAAACTTTGTTAGACGTGGCGGAACGACTTTTGTTTAGGTCGTTTACGCTCTGCCTACCCCATTAGGGATAAAGGCGTGATTATATGTATGTATGTAGTAAGATCATTCAAATAGGCACAAAGATATGTCTAATGTCTATGTTAGGGACCGAAATGATACCTTATTTATTTGTTCTCCTTCATTCAGCGCGTCATATTCATATTACTCAAGTAATAATATATTATCTACAATATTAGAGTTATTATTATTAGATATGTCGACGATGAAATATATATCCTCCTATCACTTTACCCATTTTTATTTTTTGATGTAAAACCACCTAATATTTGACCCTAGTAAAAGATCGCTCGTGATTTCTCAATATTTGGCGGCAAAATAAATCTACCTAAAAGCTTCTCACGCAACAACAAAATTGTACTTTAAAAAAAACTATAGTTCTTTTTTATTTCAATAAAATCAGCTTTTCAAAGTTAGGAGGTTATAGTTCTTCATCGACGATGTACAATATATAAGTACAATACAATGCATAGTATACAATATATTGTATAATAATTATACCTAACATTTGCAGTGTATAAAATTGACGCATGAAACAATGTAAGACGAGGTAACACGTCATGTCAAGTGCAAATTGTTAAGTTCTGTAAATTATTCCACATGCTCTATGACGTCTATCTGTTACATATTTGCTATCTCTTTCAACTTGTTAGTAAGAAATCAAACAAAGAATATTGTCTTTCACTGTAATAGAATAAGGTAATGTATGTCTAGGTATGTATTACATGGAATTTCCTATATCATGGCTGCTAACGGAAGATATACTTACAAATCTATCTTAAATAACCCTCAAAACTTTGTCAGACGTGGCGGAACGACCTTTGTTTGGGTCGTTTACGCTCTGCCTACCCCATTAGGGATAAAGGCGTGATTATATGTATGTATGTATGTATGTAACGGAAGATGCATGTAAAATTGTAAAGGCAACCAAATAGATACAGCAGTGTGTCTGCCAACCGATATTTGATCTAATGTTATAGTCTATGTATTAAGTGTACCCTAATTAGTCTATGTATTATGTATACCTTCATCTTTTTCCAAGTCTACAAAAATATAATGTTTTTTTTTGTTCTTGAGTCCTCTTGAATTTTAATTTACAATGGTAATTTTAAACGTTTACATAGTTAGTTGTAGATTTTCTAAATCGCAATATTGATTTGATTACATTGTCTCCATACAAAATGGTTATGGGGCATAGTATGACTTTTGGACGTGTAGTCCTTTGCTATTTCATTATTATGCAAATTTTAGTATGGACAGCAAAATATTTGAATTTGGTATCTTTGATATGATAACACATACGGTAGGAGCAACGTATCTCTCTCCTCACAGTCACAGAACGTAAGTTAAGTAGTCGGTTAGCGCCGGCGAGTCAAGTCCGCCGGCAATTTGTGTAGTCACGTAGTATAAAAAAACCGGTTACGCTAGATGAGATGAGTTGTATGGAATTTTTTCGACTGGCCGATATATGTTGCGTGTAATTTTTTCACCGCCGAGTACCGGTTGGGCCTTAAATTAAACTCGTCAGAAAAAGTTGATCTTTTTTAGTAATAAGTAATAAGAAGTGATGATATTCGCTAGCTCTATCTCCAATAAGGCTTAAAAAGAAATATATATTTTATTGTAAGCTATATTTCGGGTCGCAACAGTAAACGCCCGCCGATCGCGCGAGTCATTTCACTAAATCCAATACATTTTTTATTCATGAAACGATTGACGTTTGTATGTTAATTCACATCGTAGGTCCCGGCCCCGAAGGATGAAATATTGAATTATTGCCGAAAGTCGGGGATATATATCGCGGAGGCCTGCGCGATATTAATCCGTTGGCTGGCCGCGGCCTGGCAGGAATTCAAATAAATCGGGCCCGTGACAAACAAGACGAATAAATCAATCAGAAGGCAGCGGCTGTGGGCGCCTGCAGCCTCTGCTTGTAGCTAGTATTGCACTCACCCCCGACATGCCCGCGGCCACAAGGGGTTGCCAAATTACCTTTTTTGACGATTATATTAAGCATTTTAGCTTTGAAAAGGTCTCATTACAGAACATAATTGATACTATTACTATAAAATGTATACTTACATGTATATTTTTACAATTATTTCTCAACGTGGTCTTCTTTTAGATGGTTTAGATATCTTTTTAAGTCTTCTTCTTCTTCTTTCGAGTGGGTATCGAGTCTATCGACCCGATGAACCCTGGTGTCAGAGTTTTTTTTCTCTTTTTAAGTAGGCTGTCTGAATTTACGTCAGGTTTAGCCTCAATTACCTATATAAATCATCTTCTAAAGATTTTGCTCACCTATGCATGACTAGAAAATCTAGAAACTAACAGTTTTACCTGTTTTGGAATTATGTAACCTCAATTTTTTCTAGTCCGGTTGGCAACACTGCACTCGACAGCATCAAAAGTGGAACAAATTCGTACAGAATTTATGGCCAAGGTTAAAACTAAACTCGTTATGAGTTTCGCAAGTGCTAAATTTTATTTATTAGTTTTTTGATTTATTTATTCCTCTACAAGCAGACGGCAAAAGTTTAAAATTGAGAACGCGTTTCGTTTTGAATGGAAATCGACTGATTCGTTGGTTTGTTCGTTTCACTAAATAGACAAGGCAAAGTAAATTACTGTTCAAATTTTAGGGTAAGATCCCATTTATGAAACTGAACAACTTTCCCCATGAAACATAGGCAGAAATATGTTTCTTTTTACATAATATTGTAGTATGAATAATTTACCAACACTTGTCTTTAAATGATAGTTTTAGTTTATATAAATGTTACCAACAGCACTATACCTAAGTACCTACTTACATACTTATCTCGAAAACTAAATAAGATTACGAAAACTTTCCTTCGACTGAGTTAATTTGGAAGAGCAATTAAATAAACGATATCAAGGCCGGTTGCTATCCAGCGGTCGCATCTCATACCACTTTAATCATATAAACTTTTCTATTAGACATTAAGTTCATGTTCAAAATACACTGCGCTTTACTCAATAAATCTTTCAAATCTCTACACGGTTTCGGCAGCAATGTATGTCGAAGAAAGGTTTGGAAACGTTATAGCCAATTTTTGTGGTAGCACTATCGAACCATATCGACCTACGTCGCTAAGAATTTGATAAGATAATATGAAGAATAAGTATCGTATATTTAAATTGTGTATTTTTAGAAAAATAGTATCGGGAATAGTTTGATGCTCTATTTTTGCCTCCAAGTCCACTATTACTCAAACTAGAGTACTAATAACATGCAAAGACGTACTATAAAACTCTGAGTGCCTATCTACCTATCATTATACATCACTACATCAGTATATGACCTAATTGTAACAGTATACCTTGTTTGTATTTCGTGGAAGTACTTATAGTGCGACATTCACTCAGAGGTTCTTAAAGTCCACTGTTCAGCAACATACTAATCTGTATTCAATGAAATTGCATTCATCATGTCTGCCGTCGAATAACAACATTTGTATTTTTATAAACTAGGATCAGACAAAAAAAAAAAATTTTTGTGGCTTGCTGGCAACATAGCATAGGTATTTGAAAAACTGACTGTTAAATGATGTCGGCTGAAGGACTTGTTTCTATGCCAAGACTATTCTTAAAAAAAAGTAATGTAAATGAAAATTAATGTTATTGCAACTCTGCCACAGAATATATAAAAATAGATAGTACTAAATAGTGCTTGCGACACTACCAACAGTACTACCTAGCTCTAAGTATTCTCTAAGTAGTTTTCTTTCATCATTGCTTGATTTCTGGTTTCACATAAAAAAAAAAAAGTCTTTTATTCCTTAATTTTCATAAAAAGTTACAATTGGTATAACATGACTTTCAAAAATAATAACATAATATTGATTAAATTTAATTTAATTCTGGTTTCACATAGAACTTCTAAATTATGATGACGGATGTTCAGTTTAACAGGTCAAATGTGTATTTTAAGCTTCTCATTTAACGCATTTTATGAATATTTAAGAATAAGAAAATTTTCAGAAGCGCTATGTTCGACCGTGATAGGACACGTGTATTCAGAATTAACATTGACCTGTGCCGTGCACTGGTATCCATAATTGCATACATTTCCTTTCCGTATCTTCTAGCTTGTTTATACTAACGAGATTATTATCCTCAATGAAATTTCTTGCTTTCCCTGGCTGATTTAGTTTTTATCCAAGAATAAGCAATTATTTATATGCACGTGTGAGTTCATTGAACAATTTGAAAATATGACTTTACGAAGGTATATTAACAGATTAAGTTTACATTTGAGTTGCCACGAATAGTTTTTTAACGTTAATGATACAATTTATATGTTAAATAGTTATTTAAAGTCTATGGGTTTTTCCAGTGCAGTATTAAAATAACTTTAAGTACAAAAATAAACCAAACATAAATCAGATTAATTTTAGTTATTAATTTATAATAGGAAGTTTAGCATGATCAATCCTCTTGTATGGAATTCTCAAAACATTGATTACATTTCCTTTAACACATTACATTTCACTAACTTTATGTAGAGTGATTACAAAATGGTGGTCTAGTAACTGCCTCCGTGGTCTAGTGGCTAGTGCCATGGACTCCCGATCCGGAGGTCCTGGGTTCGATTCCCAGGGGGGAAACACAAAGTTGATATTTGAGAATTTATCACTTTGTGTATTTTTCCCCAGTTTGGTTAGGACATTGCAGGCTGAATCACCTGATTGTCCGAAAAAGAAAAAAAGATTTCGCGCTTCGGAGGGCACGTTAAGCCGTCGGTCCCGGTCGCTGTCTTTGATAGTGGTCGTTACTCAAACCATGTCAGAGGCCTGATAGTTGTGCTACTAGGCGGTTTAAAAACTCTGACACCAGGGTTCATCGGGTCGATAGACTCGATACCCACCGAAAGAAGAAGAAGATTACAAAACATTCCTTTGGTTTTCTATTTTAACACAGAAATACTGTGAAAATTTCGTTTTCTTATAAATTTTGATCAACGGGAACACACCATAAACCCTAAACTGAATAATGAACTAAAAAATATTTTCAATAGGGCCATGGTCACTTATTTATATAATATTACCTATATACTGTGGTTTTAAACTGTATGTAGGTATGTATATAGACTGGAAAGTGGCAGTGATAGGACAGTTAAGTGTGTCATTGTTGGTCACTTGTATAATATGTATCAGCGGCAAATGGTGTCAATGCTATATTTATCGTATTTTAATCAATTACAACCACTTTAATAAACAGTGTCTAAATTGTATTTTTAATTTTTATACAAGACTAGCGACTTGTCTCGGCTTCGCACGGAAATTGACAGTGTTTCTCTACTATATTATGCATGTATTATACATATAAACCTTCCTCTTGAATCACTCTATCCATAAAAATAAACCGCATCAAAATCCCTTGCTAGTTTTCAAGGTTTATGCATACATAATATAGGGATAGAAAAAGCTACTTTGTTTTATATTATTTAGTGATATTTCATTCATAAAGAGTAGTTAACACTGTGTGACCAAAACAAAAGATACATGTACTGAATATTAATAATAAGGTAAAAAATTGCATGTTTTATCATCACCGAAAGAAGAAAGCAAGAAATAAATACCTTATGCATACATACATATAATCACGCCTTTATCCCTAATGGGGTAGGCAGAGCGTAAACGACCCAAACAAAGGTCGTTCCGCCACGTCTGACAAAGTTTTGAGGGTTATTTAAGATAGATTTGTAAGTATATTGCTGTAGTGACAGGTTGTCAGCCCTTCGCCTAAATTACAATATACTGAAACCCTCGGATCCCTTAGCTGGTTTTTACAGCATGCCCGGGAGGAAATGCAGCCGGCACATTCTATGTTTTTCTCTCGCTCCCAGGCCAGCATGGAAGATATAAATACCTTATGATGGGCTCTTTTGGTGAGTGAATAATAAACATAAGCATTTCGCCCTTTTTCGACTTAATTTTGGACATCTCTGAACTGAGCAAACTCATCGCAAAATACATTTCAAAGTCCCATACAAAATACTTCATCACATTATTTTTTGGACCATTTTCTTTAGCGAAGTGCGAAAGTCCCTTTAGTTTCTTAATTAAGTAATTGCATTATATACTGGTCTTGCACGAAAATGAAAGGTTTGTTTTGATTCATGGCTTCGGGAAGTACCAAGATAGGTCACCTTGAGTCACCAAATTTGGCTGCAGTCACCTACCAAATTTCAAAATTAACTACGCACACACACATAATCACGCCTTTATCCCTAATGGGGTAGGCAGAGCGTAAACGACCCAAACAAAGGTCACTACGCCACGTCCGACAAAGTATTGAGGGTTATTTAAGATAAATTTGTAGGTATATTGCTATAGTGACAGGTTGTCAGCCTATCGCCTAAATTGCAATAAAGAAAAACCCTCGGATCCCTTAGCTGATTTTTACAGCATGCCCGGGAAGAAATGCAGCTGGCACATTCTATGTTTTTCTCTCGCTCCCAGTCCAGCATGGAAGTATTAACTTACGATAATATATATTTAACTGCTTATAAGTTTTGACACCAAACCACCTTATATTCTGGATGTCCTTTATTTATGTTGTCGACAAACCAAACAATAGCGGATACATTTAGAAAAAATGTGTATGTTTTTTTGGCAATAAGAAAAAGTTAAGTATCAAAACGACCCTGTGGTGATTGAACCCTTGAGGTTCAAAATGGACTTTAAACATGAGACACCCTGGGGTGCTAAAGTAATTAATATTTTCTGAGGAAGTATTTGGCTAATATGGCGTTGCCTCGTGTTACCTTTACGGAATTTCAGAGCATGAAACATCTGGAAATACTGATATACAATGGCATCTGTTTCCGGAACAATATAACCTGGGCCTTTTCAAGGCGAGAGTGAATAGGCACTACATAGGTGAGTATGCTTCAACATAGTCCGCATCGTCACTTTCCACCAGGTGAGATGGCGGACAAATGCTCGCCTATACATATAAAAAAAAAAAAAAAAAAAAAGAAGCATCGATTCTCGAGACATAATCCTAATTCTTAGCTAGCGCTGTCATTTTCTTAAATTTGACGTAAGAACAGGATAGCAAATAAACACAAGACTATGACATTCCTAATCTGACATTAGATTGCTCATTTGACGTAAAATAAGGAAGCATGCTCAGTTCTTATTTAAAGCGTCTTACGTCAAATGAGGAATGTCAAAGTCATGTGTTTATTTGCTATCTTGTTCTAATGTCAAAGTGAAGAAAGTGGCAGCGCTAGCTAAGAATTAGTTAAGGAATAGTACGTCCAGAATTGCCACCACTAACTATTGAATATATTCCAAGGCTTGCTGACACGTCCTGAATGTCTACATCGTGACGACATGATTATCTACACTGAAAACTTTAATTTTAAGTTCACTGATTGTGATGTGAGGCGCGCAGGCCCATTTTCTGCAATGGCGACTACTAGTGGAGCTGTTATAGTTGAATCTAGAACTATAGTATTTCCAACTGAGGTTTAGAATAAAGGTAAACAAGTTTCATGTCTTTAAATCGAAGGTCTTGTTTCTAAAGTAAGTTTAAGATATTAGAAATGACACCATAATGAAATAGTAGTTTTAGTCATATAACTAATTTCCCAACACTTATAATTTCTTTTTGAAATGTGTTTTTGAATAAAAAGACATGAAACATTGTTTACATTAATTCTAAAACTGAGTTGGAAATACTATAGGACCTATCATTGAAGGTTTGAATCAAATATGTCATGATTCAAACTTTCAATGATAATCCTGGTTCTTGATTTTACTAAAGATTCCACCAGTACCTATTTTAAGAAGTTTCTGGCCATTTGTGTTCTAAAGTAAGGCAAAGGTCTTCACTCTGTATAACTAGAATCTTTTCACTCTTTTTATGGCCATATGCCATCGTTCATTCGGTCAACTCGAGGGCATAAAAAAATAAAAAGTAAACTTTCCGCCGCGTTTTACCTTTTCAAATTGAATAAATTAATTTGATATGAATGGGCGTCACACAGCTTCGTTATCGGCCACACAATATTGTACTGCTGTGCAAATAATACCCAGCATTATCTGCATCAAGACGGCGCCGTCATGTAAATCAATTTAACCTCAATAGCTCTAAGAAAGGTCTTGCTTGGAAATTTCCACGATTATATTATGAGCCACGGGCCAAATGACGTAAATAAGATCATATTGCTTACTGATAATTAAACTTCAAAGTGTGTTATAGTGATTCTCTATTAGATGAGCGATCGAAGGCCGAGGTTCATCGCTGCCTATTAGCAAATTGTTCTCTCGATTAATTAGCTGGTGTCGTGTTTGGTGTTGAAGACCGTTTTGTGATAGCTTATCATTTATTTTTATACCAATTATAAAAATTGGAGTACCGTTGATTGGAGAGACAATAATTATTGTTATGTTATTGTTCACTTTTAAGTACACTTACGTTATTTAATTACTAATTATGCAGGTAATATTTCAGTAGCGGACATCGCGCGCGTCTCCCTAAAGAAATTTTTCAACATTTTTAAGCTATACTTGGAAGTCTTCCATGCTGGACTGGGAGCGAGAGAAAAACTTAGAATGTGCCAGCTGCATTTCCTCCCGGGCATGCTGTAAAAACCAGCTAAGGGATCTGAGGGTGTATTGCAATTTAGGCGATGGGCTGACAACCTGTCACTACAGCAATATACCTACAAATCTATCTTAAATAACCCTCAAAACTTTGTCAGACGTGGCGGAGCGACCTTTGTTTGGGTCGTTTGCGTTCTGCCTACCCCATCAGGGATACAGGCGTGACTATATGTATGTATGTATGTACTTGGAAGTCGGAAAGTAGACAAGAATTGGTAAATGGGCAAGTTTGGACGTACGAAAAGCAACAGCCAGGATTTGGCTGAGATTTGAAGAGGAGTCTTAAAGGATCACCCTGAAGGGTATTTTCATATTTTTTTACCTTACTTGGAAAGTAGGCAAGTTGAATGGGCAAGTTTGGACTTTGGACGTTCGAAACGCAACTGCTAGCCAGGATCCGGCTGAGATTTGCGGAGGTGTCCTAACGGTTTGTATAACGGTAGCATACATTTGCTATTCAGTTGGGCCAAGCGACATCGAGAGAATAAGAATTTTGCGCGCACGCAGTTTTCGACTCTCTCGCGTGCCCAAATATGCCTGCCCTATATAACGCTCAGATCGGGTTGCTCTTCAAAACGTTTTGTTTTTATATATAATCACGCCTTTATCCCTAATGGGGTAGGCAGAGTAAATGACCTTAAAAAACAACATTCCACCACGTCTGACAAAGTTTCTAGGGCCATTCAAAATAGATTTGTAGGTATATTACTGTAGTGACAAGTTGTCAGCCTATCGTTCTAAATTGCAATATACAGACACCCTTGGATTCTTAGCTTGTTTTTGCAGCATGCCCAGGAGGAAATGCAGCTGGCACATTCTATTTTTTTCTCCCAGTCCAGCATAGAAGATTATATTTTATATACAAATGGTTGGCGATGACTTCTCTAACAAGTGCCTGACAAAGAAGAATAATGTGCCCGATCTAGCTAGGTGATTTTGACATATACATGAAGATTGTATTTATGATATTCTCAATATCTTTGAATATCTTTTATGTAAAATATGTAACTGTGAATCTTACCATGCTAAAATCTGATGATACTCATAACTTCATCTGTCCCGAGCCTTCGCTATCTGATAAGCAGATTTTGATATCGTACAATTTATTTGAAGATAGGAATATGATAAAACGTGTACGCGATTTTACGCTACAAAAAGTTCATTTCTTTCTCTACTAGTTTTTACAAATTGCCTGGGAACAGAAGTATTTCTACGATTTTCTAGGCTTCCAGTCTACTGTAGGATAATTTCATTTAAATTTCATGAACATCTAATAAATACCTAATGCATAATTTCCAGGAAATTCAAGAAAACTTATCTAGTGGCGTCCGAAGTTCTGACACGTTTAATAAAAATTAGAAGGCACATAATAGAAGATAATTTACAATTCATTCACCTTATGAAGCACAGCCGTCTCTTTCTTCAGCACAACATGAGATCTTGTGTGAGAAGGACAACGTTTTAACAGTTTGCTAATTAAGTGAGTTTACAATGACACGGTGCGCGAGCGGAGTTTTGAACTCCAAGTACGTTAGGTTAAGGTTGATTTTTATAGCTGAATATGTTAATGGCTGAATGGGTATTGTGTGTATATTTAAATATTAATCAATGCCACGGGTACGCTGAAGGTCGCGAGCCTCGTGTAGATCGCAAATCTTCACTAAGCCGCCTTTTAAATTCCTGTCAACGCCTTCTAAGGCCCTATAAATAATGCTGTACATACGAAGACAGAATAATTATACTTGTCTATGAAATCCACTTGTTTTAAGTCGTGGTATTTTACTTGCCTGATTTTATTGTTATTAAACTGCCTCCGTGGTCTAGCGGTCGGAGCCTGAGTTCTTGCTAGCGAGGTCCCGGGTTCGATTCCCGGCAGAGGACAAAACTTTGTGTTGTTGTTTCTAGATTGGTTAGGACATTGCAGACTGATCACCTGATTGTCCGAAAAGTAAGATGATCCATGCTGTCGGATAGGCAAGAAAATAGTTGGTCCTGCGCCTGAGTTCTGTCTGGTCGTGTCAGTCAGTCTGTCCCATCAGAATAAGAGATTGAAGGAATAGAGAGTGCACTTGTGTGTTGTACAAACACTTGGCCACTAAAAACAAGTCCCGCGCAAATTGTTGATGTCTGTGTGATTGGCCGCCGTCACCGAAAATCAGTTGGGAGAACTAGTACTATTATTTTAGGTCACAATATTTTTTTCCTGTCGTGTGTATGTCCTATTATTATTCACGGCCTCTACTGTTTCTCTAGCTAAGAAATTTATTTAATAGTATGTTTAAATCTGATATTTTAACATGTATTTGACTTCCCTGGCGCCACGGCTGGCGTACAAAGAAGTCGTTCGTCCGTTTATTCTATGCGATGCTAATGTTATGTAGATATGCTAACTCTGTCATGCTTTATACCTACGTCAGCGCCATAGCTGCGCGTGAGTGGTTCATATGGTGCCGATTCTGTTTGGTCCTATCTCTTTCTAAGATTTGAATAAAATAGAGACAGAAATACAACAGCTAATTATAATCTTGTGAAAGTGAAGTTAAACGCCTAAAATAAGATGTGCTAGAACTAGTTTTATTTAAATAAATATACCTACGTTACTTTGTCAGGATTATAATCAGCTGTTGTTTTAGATGGTGTCTTATTTCAAGTAATATCGTCACTTTGACAGTATTATAATCAGCTATTGCGTTGCTGCCTCTATTTTATTCAAATTATAGAAAGTGACAGACAAAACTAAAATAATTTAAGTTGTGTCTACAACAGAATTGGCATCAATGTGTTTCATCTGCGCCACCGTATAACCTTTGCATACGGTGCCATACCTACTGGCATTTATTTAATCAGGTTCACATATGACTCCAACGGACTTTGAGCTTTATGACGGTAGGAATTGTGTGTATTGTGCTATCAATTATATAACACAGTATCTATTGCTCATGCGAATGATAATGGCACTGCGCAGTTTGGCAAAAACGCGAAGTGTTTCTTGGTAATCGTAAAATCCAGGCGCCACGCCATCTTGTGGATTTAGATTTTTTTATCTCTACAGGAAATCGGTGAGGGTTTCAGTGTATTGTAATTTTGGCGATTGTTTATTTACAAATACAACTAGCTTACAGACAGAGTTACTTTCGCATTTATAATATAAGTATGGATGATAAAGCAGGATACCCTAAAATACTACACAAGGAACATGACAAAAAGAAACAGAACATATCAGTCGAAATCACACACGGCGGGCGGTGTTGTGTGATTTTCACTCTCCATGAAGAAGACTCTCGTAAAGAGTCGAAACGTAGAGGTCTGACACCTCCGTTAAACAAACAAGAGAGAAGTCGTTAATTTATTAGTATAACATAACTTAATATCTACAACATATTATAGGTGCTAGACATTTGACATTAAATTGAACATAACATTAAACATTTCATAGCTTTTCTTACACTATGAGATCAATCTCAAGACTAACATTAAACTGAATACTTTTCACAAAATTCAAGCAATCTCTGGCTTAAATGAGAAAAACAATTGGCAAATATGATAGTCTGCAACCTACAGAAATATACAGATCTATAAACAACCCTCAAACTTGTCAGACGTGGCGGAACGACCTTTATTGGGTCGTTGACGCTCTGCCTACCCGATTAGAGGAACAGGCGTGATAATGTATGTAAGAAAGCGGTGACGGAAAATTATCACAGAATTGAATGCATTAGGTATGTTTGATTAGATTAGGTTTGGACTTACATTTATTGTGATTTGAGAATTAATCTTTCGGGAATGAATAAAGTGAAAAACACTCAGCTGTATAAAGTGAACTTTATTCTTTTAACAATAGGGATCAATATAGTTAACTAATACACGTTTTGAGACTTTCGCGGATGTTCATTACAATAAGATTTATTATCTTGAACGGGATTACTAGCACGATTATATTTATTGTTACCTCGATATTTCATCGCAGTTTCATGCGACATGGTCACGAACAGACGCCATGACGCATGAAACTGCGATGAAATATCTGTATATAAGTATGTACTGTCTAGATATGAAAATACTTTGTTTTAGGCGCTAGATTAGATGTAAACATGAATGTTGCCTACTTTACCTACTTAGGTATATGCGATAATAAAAATATAAGTACGTGGGTAGGTACTTCCATACTGGACTGGGGGCGATAAAAGCGATAAAAAGAACATAGAATGTACCTACTGCTTTCTTAGTATTCGCTGTTTATAATCCAAGATATATTTTCTTCTGCTTTTATATTTTTGGCTTCTGCTGAATAGCAATTCAGCCAGTGTCAAAAAAGTTAGTAAGGTGTTATTGGTTTATTGTATTCCATAAATAGGCTGACCGACTAGATCAAAATATTTTGATGGATTAAAAAATTACACTTTTTCTACTTATCGCTACCCGTGGCATGTAAATATGTATGGAAGTAAAATATAATACCTAGGTCTTAGATATTTTTATCACACCATTCACGTGATTTTAACAAACAAGGTAATTAGAATAATCTTTTTCAAACAAACAAGACGTGATTCTGAGAACGAAGTCTCATTCTTACCTTCTTATTTTTATTTTAGGTCTAAGCTATACCAGCTTTCCGCCGCTCGCGGTTTCTCTCGCGTTAAATGTGTTTTTCCGTGATACCTCTACTGCTAGGTGGTATATCAAGAAAAGCAAAATAAACGTTTTTAAGTCAAATCTACTGAAAACACATCAAGGAAAACTGCATTCAATTTGCGTATTGTGCGAACAAACATACTTAAACAAAAAAGCGTATTTTCGGCTTCTATAGCACTCGCTGTTTTAACTATAACACCTCTATTGTTTTTTTTCCTATAAACAGATGTCATCGGCCGATGGTGTAGTGGATAGGACCGCTGCCTCCTGAGCGGGAGGTCGTGGTTCGAATCCCACCACGTGTTTTTCTGTTTTCGAATTGAGATTGATAAGGCTAGGGAGATGATACAGATATCATCGGCCAGTTACAAATATGACGTAGGTATAATATATTATGTATAGAATTTAGTTAGCGTGGTAAATATAAGCAGTTTAATAAATCTGTATATATAATTCGTTATCCACAGCTAAATATCGCATAATATTAACCCGGAAGTCAGTCTCGACGGCAACCAATCAAATCTAGTGAAATAATAATACCTATATTTAAAATTTTCATGAGTTTGCTAGTTTGCAAGGTTATTTGGATATCTACTAAAATTTCAATGGAATATACCTTCGTATTCACTTGTCTATTAGTATTAGCTACGCACATAAATCATAGATGCCAGTCAACTTCAGGGTTTAGGGCGGAATTCATCATTTTTTAAATACGTATTGGGCTCAATTCTAATTGTGTCCTGCTAAAGCTAAATTTGATACTAAGCAACTGATTTTAAATTAATACTTTACGCATTATCCGTAAAATTTTGCAGGCGTGAATTAAGATGGCGGATGACAAACTAATAAGAAGTGCATAATGCGCCATTATTTTGCGTATAAACCATTAATAAGGCCTACAAAGTAAATCCAAATTTATTTTTAGTATAGTGGTATTCGTAGATGATAGTAAGTGTTTTTCCAACGATATGCGGAGGTGTAAACTGTAGGTAAATTCTAATGTTATAATGGCTCGATGCCACACACTACGTTCACATTCACAATGGCCTCGGGCCAAGTGATTCACTAGAGGAATGCCCTTAAAAATAATACTCATTTACACTAACTGTAAAGAGGAAAATAGTCCAACTAATGTTAGGTTTAATATTGCACGATGGTCTTTTTAGAGGTCAGTCTGCTCTGGTTAGGGAGTGACTAATTATAACAAAACCACAAAATAAAGGTACTTAGTGGACTATGTACTCAAATACCTACTTTGAATAACTACGGTGCATGTATTTTATGTAACCGATTCTACTTTGTTTCTACATGTGCACGCAGTTTGAAACATCTAGGTACCTAGAATAGTTTAATTGGTCAAAGCACTATTCACGACAAAACTAACTATGCTGCGTGGCATGTCATAGTTTGCAAATATGCACGCACTTAAAATGATAGATAGGGCTCAATTCTAGTTGCCACTTTTTAAAACTCGCTATCGAAATTAATTTCAATTGTTTAAAATCTAAGGCTCGTATTTATAAAGCGATCTCAAGATTGAGAGTAATATTAAGTACGGATTTGACAGGTCCTCTTGTACTGAAATGATATTTCTGATACAGACTCAAACTAGCTATCAGTCTCAAGTGCTGTTTATAATTACGGGCCTTAGTCTCAAAGATTATTTTACTTCACTATTTACGAATATAGCGTGATCAAAGATCAAACATCGTAAGCATATGAGAAAAGCCAAATACATGAATATGTCTAACAAAATCATAACAAAAAACAAAATGGTCAAATTATGTCTAAAACTCACCTTCCATCCAGCTGAGGAGTTGCTGTCCCCCTTATCCTTAAAATATGGCACGTTGACGACCATCCACTCGTAGATCTGGGACAGCGTCAGGCGGTTATCCTGAGCCGAGGTGATGGCCTGGGTGATGAGATCAGCATACGACAGGTTCCCCCACGCGTTGCGCCGGGAGGAATTCTTCTTTGACGACACCCCTGTCGTTGGAAGGGGGGGTGCACCTAGAAATAAGGTAGTTGTTGTAGTAGGTTCAGCGGGAAGGTACACTTCTTCTTCTTCTGTCGAGTGGGTTCTAATCTATTGACCCGATGAACCCACCAGGGTTCATTCAGTTTTTAAACCGCCTAGTAGCACAACTATCATTCCTCTGACATGGTTTGAGTAACGACCACTATCAAAGACAGCGACCGGGACCGACGGCTTAACGTGCCCTCCGAAGCACAAAATCTTTTTCTTTTCGGACAATCAGGTGATTCAGCCTGCAATGTCCTAACCAAACTGGGGAAAAATTCACAAAGTGATAAATTCTCAAATATTAACTTAGGTGTTTCCCCCCTGGGAATCGAACCCAGGACCTCCGGATCAGGAGTCCATGACACTAGCCACTAGACCACGGAGGCAGTTAAGGTAGGTACACTGAAGGGCAATCTTCTTAATCAAGAAAAATTGTCGATCTTAAATTCACACTTCAGCGCTAGAGTTTTAGGTCGAATACTTAATACGCAAACTGTGTCTTTCTAAAAGTTAGACCGCACTAGGGCATCGCTGCAGCGGCGCGGCACTGCGCGACAAATGACTCTTTGAATGAAAATGTATGAGATGTACCGCACTGAAGCGGCATTGGAGCTGCAGCCGAGCGGCGAAAATTTCAGTTCATACGTGACAGATTTTGTCGCGCAGTGTCGCGCCGCTGCAGCTACGTCATAGTGCGGCCTAAGCGCTAACTATAACATCGTCTTCCATGCTGGCCTGGGAGCGAGAGAAAAACATAGAATGTCCCAGCTGCATTTCCACCCGGGCATGCTGTAAAAATCAGCTAAGGGGTCCGAGGGTTTCAGTATATTGTAATTTAGGCGATGGGCTGACAACCTGTCACTACAGCAATATACATACAAGTCTATCTTGAATAACCCTCAGAACTGTGTCAGACGTGGCGGACCTTTGTTAGGTCGTTTGCGCTCAGCCTACCCCATTAGGGATATAGGCGTGACTATATGTATGTATGTATAACATCGTGTATCTTGAGTGTCCTTACACCTGCACACAGAAAGTCTTTATGAAAGCAGCGACTGATACGATACTGCTATTGACGTGGCTAAATTCTAAGCAACAGTGTAGTATCTGCCATCAACATTCTAAGAAGAAAAATCGGGAAGTTACAATTTCAAATTATCGGTTGCTCCTCGACCATGGCGCATGCGTCTGTATTGTATTGTTTGCTACTGCTTTAAAATTATAATGTTAAAGATTTTTAAGTTTAGAGTTTTAGTAGTCATTATTGTATTGTTGCTAGCGTGCGTACGTAATACTAGTTCTTATCAACCCTCAAAGGAAGGAACTAACATCTAAGACACAGGCTCGGCCTAGTTTAGGTGTTAGTGTATTTTTCATTGTGTGCTCCTCCTAGTATTTACGATACCTCCCATTTATTGAAATATCGGATACTCGTCCAAAAATTGAATTGGTAATTTTACCGTAGTAACCTTTTTTAAATCAACAATCCCAACGAGACAAGATTTTTTCTGGCCGTTCTTGGGCTAGAAAATTGTGATGAAAAGTGAAACGAATTAAATTTATAAACAGGTATATAAATTATTTTCCAATTTTTATCATTTAAAACCGTATTCATTTATTTTTCAATATTCCTGTGAAGTATTATTTTTGGATAATAACATGTCAAATAACTTGCATAACTGCCTCCGTGGTCTAGTGGTCAGAGTCATGGGCTCACGATCTGGAGGTCCTAGGTTCGATTCCCAGGGGGGAACACAAAGTTGGTATTTGTCTATTTATCATTTTGTGAGATTTTCCCTAGTTTGGTTAGAACAATGCAGGCTGAATCTACCAGACTGTCTGGAAGAAATCGGATTCCGTGCTTTGGAGGGAGCGTTAAGCAGTCGGTCCCGGTCGCTGTCTTAGATAGTCGTGGTTACACAAATCATATCAGACGGCTATTATATGTGCTATTCGGCGGTTTAAAACCTCTGACACCAGGGTTCATCGGGTCGATCGACTCGATACCCACACGACAGAAGAAGATTTGGATATATTATTATTTATTAGTACTTCTCCATTTAATGTACTTATTTGTAACACCTAGTTTTTTTAAATCTCTATGGGTAGATTAAAAAAAATATGTTCCTTGGTTTTACTTCTAACTAAATTATAAATATCATGCATTATATAAATAGCCTTCTAGTCTGACTTATATTTTTGAGAAACGTTATATACCTGTTTTTTTCAATTAATTAGGGCGACCTAATGGTAGGTAAATGTTTCGATTTCGGAAAACTATACTCAATATCAAAATGGTTTGCGTGATTGTTTTTAACCTAGGCTCGACACCAGGTAATTTAAAAAAACTCAGTCAAGTAAAACACCCCTTTAGGATTAGTAGAATGCTGAAGTACCTACTTATACTTGAATGATCAGATATCACAAGTTCAGAATATTATCTTATTATTATTACGTAAGGGATAAAGGCGTGATTTTATGTATGTATGTATGTATTATTAGTACACCATTTTGAAAATGATAACACTTAGTTAAAACTTGATTTGGGGGCAAACGCGATAATGATGTCAATATCTATCTATACGTCTGTCTGTCTGTATGTTATCATTTTTTTATTCAATTGTGTGTTACCCGGGACGCAACTAAGGATACCTAAGATCACGCTACCTGGCTTAGGGGGTAGGCAGGAAATTGAAATTTAGCTGTATCTTAACAGATTTTATGGAACTTTTTATTATTCAACTGAGCATTATTTAACATCAAAGTTACGATACAAATAATCACGCCTCATGACTAAGGAGGTAGGTAGGAAATTGAATTTCGGTCGTTTTTAACGGAAATTGATGTATAATTTATACATACAATTTAGATTAAGTTTAGCAAGTTAAGTTGAAACATAGTTATAAATATTTTTCCTACTAATGTTAATGTTTACAAGATTCACTACTATCGAGATTACAAAATTCACTACTTTATTTTTAACAATAGTTTTGACAACTGTATGTGATTAAGACTAAGTTCGCCACAGAACTTTTTTTGGTTGACTGAGCATTACTTGAACTCAAAGTTACGATACAAATAATCACGCCACCTGAATTAGGGAGTAGGCAGGAAATTGAACTCTGATCGTTTTTAACCGAACTTAAAGGAACTTTTAATTTGACTGAGTTTTTTTAATTACCTGGTGTCCAGCCTAGGATAGAAATATTCACGCAAACCATTCTAAAATTGAGTAAGTACACCAATTTGTATGGAAAACACGCAGTGTCGAACATACTAAAAACGCTTTTCCGCGCGTAGTAGCGGGATCTGCTAGCTCGCGCGTGGAAGCGTGTTTTCCATACAAAAACAAAGATCAGACAATGCGAAAAACGCCTCCGCGAGCGGGTTAGCAGATCTTGCTCCTACGCGCGGAGAAGCGTTTTCAGTATGTTAGACACTGCGTGTTTTCCATACAAACCGGGCGTACGAAGTCGCGGGCACAGCTAGTATAGAATAAACGTCATGCGAGCTCCAAATATTTTTTCTACTAGCAATTTATTTTGCAAGGCTTTGTAACCAGTCTTTCAAACAAAACCTTGCTATATTCACTCAATTCATATTATGCGTATTCAAATTTTAATATCATGAACACGAAAATTGCAAAAATACGCTTTTCCGAAATTATTATATACTAGTGGAATATAATAATTTTCTCCTTGAACTTATGAATAAATAATGTTGCGCATTATATAACGAATAATCATGAGAATATTGTAATGTCACTGAAGTATATAAAAATATGCCTACAATAAACAGTGGTAAATTATACAGCCTGATGATAAGCAGGCACTGTAAGCTATCCCATAAATATATACAAGAAATCACGCCATTATCCCTTACGGGGTAGACAAAGCGTAAAACACCTCGTAAAAGACGCTTTTGCCACGTCTGACAAAAGTTGAGGGCAACTTAGAATATTGTAATGTCACTGAAGTATATAAAAATATGCCTACAATAAACAGTGGTAAATTATGCAGTCTGCCTGATGATAAGCAGGCACTGTAAGCTATCCCGAAGCCAGCGCCATATCGAAGAACTGTTGCGTAAAATGGAAAACATCAGCCTTCAATTTGGATTAAAAATAAACCGTAGCAAGACCAAAATGATGATTGTCGATCGAACGAATAACAGCTGTCCGGAGATAACAGCGATCGCAAGCTGCGAAGTTGTCTCATCGTACATTTATCTTGGGGCTCTTATATCCAAAGGGGGTGGTTGTGTTGACGAAATTAAAAGGCGCATGTCAATTGCTAGGTCTGCAATGAGCAAGCTGGAGAAAATTTGGCGGAACGGGGATATAACAAAATCGACCAAAGCGCGATTGGTTCGAGCGCTCGTTTTCCCTGTATTCCTCTATGCGGCAGAGACATGGACCCTACGAGAAGTCGAAAGGAAGAAAATATATGCTCTTGAGATGTGGTGCTGGAGGAGAATGCTCCGAATATCGTGGACAGAGTTTCGCACCAATGCCTCCATTTTCCAAGAACTTAAGGTTGAACATCGCCTTTCCTCGATAGTCCAGAGCCGAATTTTGACGTTTTTTGGACATGTGTCTCGGCGTGATAACACCAGTATAGAGGTTAGTTGTGCAAGGCAGTGTGGAAGGCACTCGGGCTCGCGGCAGATCTCCAACGCGGTGGACGGACCAAATCAGAAAGGCTTTTGATGGGCCCCTTCACGAGTGCACAAGAAAAGCAGCCATAAGGGAAGAATGGCGGCGACTGGTGAAGCGTGCCACCAACCCATAACGACCACGACCACTCTGCCAAGAGTGTTACGACTGAGAAGAGTAAGCTATCCCATACATATATACAAAAAATAACGCCTTTATCTCTTACGGGGTAGGCAAAACGTAAAACACATCGTAAAATACGCTTTTGCGTCTGACAAAAGTTGAGGGCAACTTTATATTGTAATGTGCATTGATGTTATGAGAGGTTGACAACCTTGGACGAAACCTTGACAACCCATAGCCTAAATTACAATACGTACACTGTAACTCTCGAATCCCTTTTGCTGACTTCTACAGCATGCTCGGAACGAAGGGCAGCTGGAACATTCTTTGACTCGTATTTATAAAACTATCTCAAGATTAAAAGCAAAATTGAGTATGGATTTGACAGGTCACATTGTACTGAAATGACATTACTGATACGAACTAACCAGCTGCCAGTCTCAAGTGCTGTTTATCAATACGGGCCTAAGTTTTTCTATCTCTTACAGTTCAGCATTGAAGAATATCCTACGGGGTGGAATGGACAGCGTCCCGCAAACTGATAGGGGTTGTGCAGTAAACGAAACTGAAGAAAACCAGGTGATTGATCACATTGTTATTTGTTGTATTGTATGATTTGTTTTCTTATGTGCAATAAAGTATTTTTTATCTTTATCTTTTAATAAATTTTTACGGTAATTTTCACTATATCTATGAGACATTGCTTGTAACAGCATTGAAATAATAATAATAAAGTTTTGTTTAAGCAAAGAAAATATAAAGTTACATTTACATTTAGTTACATAGTTTTTAAAAACATATTTAGCAAGATTAAGTGACTTTGAAACTCTGGTTCCCAAACTAGGTTAGAACCTGTATCTTGGGAGACAAAAAGCGTGTCGTCTTTTTGATTATTCGTGTGATGTGTGCTATATAAGTGAATAATTATTATTTCAAGTTAGTAGGTACATATCTAGTTAGTACGTACATATTTGGATTATTGGGAACTAATCAAATAATTTAAATCGCGGTTTAGTTCGCGGTGGTAATATGTCCCCATGCCCTTAAAATTTCAATAGTTCTTTTTTCATGACGTGATTATAGATATTTAAAAAGATATAATTTAAGTACGTATTGGCTGAATTAATTTATTAAATAGTTGTATCAAAAATTTATTTAAAAAATGCATGGTACCTACATAATAGTTGTTCGTTTTAATGATCAAGTATACCATTTTTGGTAGTCATTAAAATATTCATTTTTGATGCAAAACTTAAAACCCTATAATATAATTTTTATTAAAAAAATAAATGAATCTAGGTAATTTATGTAGCGCCGTATTTGAAGGCTCTTTAGAATTTTTGCTATAAAATTATATCGTAAATATTTTCTCCAGGCTTATTTTTTAATGATTAAAAGAAAATTCTATATTAGGTACCTTCCGAGATTTTATCACTCACTAGCTTTCTGTCAGCGGTGTCACCCGCTGCTAAATAAGTTTTCCCGTGGGAATGATGTACTTTCCCGCAGTAAAAAGTAGCCTGTGTTACTCAGGGTGAAGCTTCTTAATGACATAAGATTTTTTGAAATGGGTAAAGAAGTTTTTGAGTTTATTCGTTACAAACATACATACACTCACACGAAAATACAAATGTTTCTTTATAATATTAGTATAGATATAGATTGAACTTTTATAATCGATCTAAATTATTTGACCAAAATTGTGACGTTCCTCGTATTAAAAATATCTTCTGACGCTCTATTCTATATCAATTATCTAATCTTTTCATGTAATTTGAATCTTATAATTGTTAAGTTGATAAACTTATCAAGTGATAACAAAAGTTATGGTTAAACTCATGGTAAACGATTGGATTTGCACGCGCCAACATATTTTCGCATATCGTCAACAAGCGATAGAAATAAATACAAAAATTAACCCAATTCCTATTAAACATATCTCTAAATTTAAAAATCATGGTTTTATTTCTGGGTCGTTTGAATTCCATTCAGTGTTCACCCGACTGCGGCAAAGCTGAAGGTGGGTTATTGTCATATGACGTAAATAACGTTTGTTTACAAATACGCAAACTGACAAGCGTCACGTGTTATTTTAGTAGAATATTTGTTTATTATTTTCTGCTACAATTTGTAAAGGCTACTTTGCTTTGTAATGAGTGCGTGTTTTCGTTTCTTTTATCAGTGGCCTGATATGGCGACTTCTTCAATGTTAGCCTGTTATTGGTCGAGCGTCCGACCGTACACTTCGACCCAAATGAATTCTAGAAGTTTACGCTTTTATCAAGGAGCGCAATAAGATTCCTATTTAGTTTTCCTAAAGTTAAGCGCGATTTAAGTGTTCCCTAGAATCTACGACGTAATATGCGTAATGCTATGAGGAATTTCCAACAGGATAAATCGTGATACAAACAGAGCAAGGCACGAGTTTGTTGTTATGTAATTTGGAAATAACTTTACCGCTTAAGTTCTGATTGGAGTTTTTCTTGGAGCCGGTGTCGTCGTTCGGGTCGACGTAGTTGTCGGGTCTGGGCAGCGGCCACGTGTTGGAGCGCGCGCGCGTCTGCGGTTCGAAGCCCACCTCGGTGAGCTCGCCCAGAGGCTCCAGCTCGCCCATCGCACCATCCAGCTCCGTCAGCCCCGTCTGCGACGACCACGGGCTTTGGTACCCGCCTCCCCCCTGTATAGACATCACTCCGCCTCGATATTACTCAACAGTGGAATTTTTCGGTGGGTGTGTCGAGCCGGGCGCTCATCGGCGCGTGCCGGCTACGACCGTTAACATCGCCTCGATTTCTTTCTAAAATTCCTATACTGACACGGCGCGGCGGCGATCCGCCCGGAGAGGTTATCTGTCTTCTCCTTATCGTATGTTATTTGAAGCCAATAACATGTGGCGTTTCGACGTTCATAAACAGCGATGCGCGGCGAGCGTCCGTCGGGAGCGGGCCGAGAGCTGATTTTCGCTAAATATAAGCGAGCGGACCGGGGCGGGGGCGGCGGGGCGGGGCGCACCACGTGAGCGACTACGCGCCGATTTTCCAATTCATCACTGGCGGGCCAGAGGCGCGATAACCTTGTAACGTGGCCCGAAACACTGTTTCGTATCGTTCGCTATCGTCACCGTCCAGGAGAATTAACCACTACGCAAATTTCAGAGTCCTGCGGAGTCCGGTTCGCACTTTGACGTAACTTTTCCACACTGATAAGGGTTATCAATTCACTTGTTGGGGGGGTAAAAAGTTGGGAAGTATGTGCACAAGTATGTTTTTGAAGGATTGTAACTCGGGAAACACTCGAGAGTCACTGTTGTGTCCACGCGGTCGGTGTTAGTAGCTACTGCGTAATAAGTGTCGTCAGTCGGCGGCGCGTGGCGGCGTTCGTCCTCGGCCGCGAGTCGCACGTACACTGGCGGAGCACGAGGCATGAGGCGGTCGAGGCGGCGAGGCGGCGAGGCGAGGCGCGTCGTCGTGCGAATTCCGCTCGGGGCGCCGCGCCGGCCGTGGCGACGCGACGAGCGAGGGGGGCGCTGATAAACCGATCGCGCTACACACGGACCGATCCAGCCATGTCGGCTATAAAATTTCCCGGTCGTTCTACAGACGTTCGGTCTCCTTCGGTCTACAGACCTTCAGCATTTACATCATCGTCGTCGTTGTCGTCGTCGTCTCAGCCGGACGGAACAGGCGAGATCTCATTCGGCATCAACGGCTTCACACTTCATTTTCACGGCTTCATTCGGCGAGACGTCATTTAGGCTCGTATTTGTAAAGCTATCTCAAGATTAAGCAATGAGATGATAGTGATTGAGCAATATTAAGTATGGATTTGACAAGCCATTTTGTGCTGAAATGACATTTCTGATACGAACTCAAACTGGCTGTCAATCTCAAGTGCGGATTATAAATATGGGCCTATAAGGTACATCTTGGTCTATGTCCTGTCCTGTCTCATGGCTTATTGTTCTAGCTAGCATTTTTTTGGCTTAGTACTGGGGTGTGCTTTCAATATAAAAACATCAACGCGGTACAATTATACATTTATTGGAAAAAAGACTCGTAGCCGTAGCAATTTTTTAAAACAAGTTTCGGATCTTTTGGCAATCATTGGTGTGTGATTGTTCTCCTCCATGTTAGTTTTCATGACAACCAGACATCGCTTGTTCAGTCTGCCCCTTTATCTAATCTAAGGTCTGGGATTGGAGTGAGACAGTAGCTTTGACGAAAAAGTCGACCCACCCTTGTATCAAGTCAACCTTTTCTTATCTCTGTGGTTGGACGGCATCATTCGCGATGAAACGGACCAAATCTGTCAGTTTGTATTGGCTGGCATCAAAGTTGCGTGTTTTGCTACTTGCGGTAAATTTTATAAATTGTATCATAATAATTAGTTAAGCGGACCAAATCGTATCGCCTGCGTAGTCCGGTACCGAAGTGGCGCAGTAAAATATAGCAATCCAAATTTGACGGCCTGTATCGTCCGGCATCTAAGTGGCATGTCTCGCTCGCGGTATACCACTCGCGGTAGGTATATTTTATAATTGAACCAAATATTCTTATCATTTCTATAGCGGACCAAATCTGTCGGTTTGTATCGTCCGGCATCAAAGTGGCATGTTTCGCTCGCGCTATACTACACGCGGTAATATTTATAATAGACTTGAATTCTTATCACTTCTACCGCGGACCTAATCTGTCGGTGTGTATCGTCCAGCATCAAAGTGGCATGTCTCGCTCGCGCTATACTACTCGCGGTAAAAATTATAATAGACTCGAATTCTTATCACTTCCACACCGGACCAAATATGTCGGTCTGTATCGTCCGGCATCAAAGTGGCATGTCTTGCTCGCGCTATACTACTCGCGGTAAAATTTATAATAGACTCGAATTCTTATCACTTCCACACCGGACCAAATATGTCGGTCTGTATCGTCCGGTATCAAAGTGGCATGTCTCGCTCGCGCTATACTACTCGCGGTAAATTTTATAATAGACCCGAATTCTTATCACTTCTACAGCGGACCGAATCTGTCGGTCTGTATCGTCCAGTATCAAAGTGGCATGTTTCGCTCGCGCTATACTACTCGCGGTAAATTTTATAATAGACCCGAATTTTTATCACTACTACAGCGGACTGAATCTGTCGGTCTGTATCGTCCGGTATCAAAGTGGCATGTCTCGCTCGCGCTATACTACTCGCGGTAAATTTTATAATAGACCCGAATTCTTATCACTTCTTCAGCGGACCAAATCTGTCGGTCTGTATCGTCCGGTATCAAAGTGGCATGTCTCGCTCGCGCTATACTATTCGCGGTAAATTTTATAATAGACCCGAATTCTTATCACTTCTACAGCGGACCGAATCTGTCGGTCTGTATCGTCCAGTATCAAAGTGGCATGTTTCGCTCGCGCTATACTACTCGCGGTAAATTTTATAATAGACCCGAATTTTTATCACTACTACAGCGGACCGAATCTGTCGGTCTGTATCGTCCGGTATCAAAGTGGCATGTCTCGCTCGCGCTATACTATTCGCGGTAAATTTTATAATAGACCCGAATTCTTATCACTTCTACAGCGGACCGAATCTGTCGGTCTGTAGCGTCCGGTATCAAAGTGGCATGTCTCGCTCGCGCTATACTAGTCGCGGTAAATTTTATAATAGACCCGAATTCTTCGCACCGTTCATCGGAACTCGGACTAATAAACCAATCAGCTACGATTTGTTTGGGAGGCCTGGCAATGATTTTATCTGTATTATAGAACTACTAGCGACCCGCCCCGGGTCGCACGGAAATCATCAGTGTTTCTCTACTATATTATGCATGTATTATACATATAAACCTTTCTCTTGAATCACTCTATCCATTTAAAGAAACCGCATCAAAATCCGTTGCGTAGTTTTAAAGATTTATGCATACGTAGGGATATAGGGACAGAGAAAACGACTTTGTTTTATACTATGTAGTGATTATTCTGTAACTTCCATGCTGGACTGGGAGCGAGAGAAAAACATCGAATGTGCTGGCTGCATTTCCTCCCGGGCATGATGTAAAGACCAGCTAAGGGATCCAACGGTTTCTGTATATTGTAATTTTAGCGATGGGCTGACAATCAGTCACTACAACAATATACCTACAAACCTATCTTAAATAACCCTCCAAACTTTGTCAGACATGGCGGAATGATCTTTGTTTAGGTCGTTTACGCTCTGCCTTCCCTATTAAGGATAAAGGTGTGATAATATGTATCTATGTATGTATCCTGTAATACGATAATAATACAGAGTGTAGTAAGGATAAAATGCATTTGCATCGCGATCTTTTACCGGGTGTAAGGGACAGCTTCAGTCAACGAACCTGAACAACTTTCACCAGGAAATTATTTCAGAAGATTAAAATAAGAATTTACTTTCCCATAGAAAACGATCACCTCGATCATACAATTTAAGAAAAATCAATTATTATTTTTTACACTTCCTGAAAATAAATCCTACTGACAGTTGTTCAGGTTCGTTGACTGAGCAACCCTCATCAGTTTTCGGGACGCTGTCCCTTACAACCCGTAGAGTAATCTGAATTATTCGCAACAAGTATGTTTTCTTTAGGAAACAGTTTTTTTTTTACTGTATTGCTACTCAAGGATAAAGTAATTTTTATAAATTAAAACTTAAACTCGCGTCATTTTTTAATTGACTGAATTCTTCGTACCTACAGATTTATGAGAACTTGGATAAATATTCCAAGAAACGTAAATCATGTAGTTAACAAAAGTTTCGAAACTTTTTAAAGTTTCACAGTTTCATTCACACGCAGTTTTATAAGTATTTCAATTCAATACATTACTTAAGAAATCGAAAAAAAAAGCAATATATGGTCGAGTAAATTTAAATTTTTTCTTCCATGCTGGACTGGGAGAGATAGGAAAACATAGAATGTTCCAGCTGCCCTTCCTCCCGGGCATGCTTTAGAAGTCAGCAAAAGGGATTTAAGGGTTATAGTATATTGTAATTTAGGCAATGGGCTGACAACCTGTCACTACAGCAATACACATTAAATCTAAAATTTTCCTTAATTTTTGTCAGACGTGGCGAAAGCGCCTTTCACGAAGTGTTTTATGCTCTGCCTACCCCGTAAGGGATAAAGGCGTGATTTTATGTATGTATGTAAATTTCAATCCAATGTAACCGAGACCATATATTGCGTATTTGTTTGAGACTTGTATAGTACTTTTCTCTCATTTTGTGGGGAAATAACAACAATGCCTTAAAAATAATCAGGAAACTTGCGATTCCTCCATAATATTTTGACAATTTAAATGTGCATGGCGCCTTTGACAGGCGCACATTCCCTTCATTCATTCTTTTTTTCGCATACTGCCTTTAAAAAGATAATAACGATGGGTTCATGGGGTCCTAACGCCCGTTCTTTTCTAAAAAGTATTTCAGCGCGCCTCATCGAAGCAACGTCAGACCAAAGAGCAGGCAGTTATTTTGCACAGCGTCTTAGTTTGGCTGTGCAACGTGGAAACGCTGCTAGCCTTCTGGGAACGTTGCCTCGATGCGGTGCCTTAGAAGATATATTTTATTTGTGAAATGTTTATTTTTATATTTTTTTGTAATAAAATTATTTTTTTGAAGAAAAAAAAAAAAAAAGATAATATTGTGAACTTAAAAACATCTAATCTATACTAGTGTATACTGAAAAGACTTCTTCGTCATTATTGTCGTTTGCGGAAATTGCCGGTCAGACGAACGAACTCGAGTACTGAAAAGAATGAATGCTTGTTTTAGCTATTTCCGAGCAAGTGGGAGAAAAATTGATTTATTACAGTTTCTTGAATATTAAAAAATATTAAGGTCCATATTTTTAATCAGCACTTGAGACTGACAACAAGTTTGAGTTCGTATCAGAAATGTCATATCAGTAGAATGTAGCCTGTCACATCCAAACTTAATATCGCTCTCAATATGCTGATTGCTTTATAAATACGAGCCTTAGTATTGTACTGCAAAGTTGTTGCTGGTTAATCTAACACTTCTGATGTTTCATAGCACGAATTATAGGGAAAATATTGTTTCTCTTTCAAATAAGGCATTATTCGTCATTATTACGGAAACATGTTTAAAAATTACAAATGTTTGTAAAAATCATTTTTTTTTATGACAAATAAACATTAATTCATAATTATAGCACTGAATATTCGCCATGCTTGCTTGGGTTAGAACCCTGAATAACACAAATATTTATAAAATAAACATTTAAATCTTTGAGTAAAAATTTATGTTTTCTATGTCAAATATGGGACACCACAGGCTCTTAAATAAATGTCAAATATGTAGGACGGCAACGAATGGTTTTATCCATCCATGAAGTTTTAATTATAAAATACCTACGGCACTGCAAGAAGAAGATAGGTTGGAATATGAAAAATTATTGGCCCTTTACACAATACAATACAATATACTTTATTGCACAAAGAAACACATATAACAGAAATAAAAAGGAACAAACGTGACAGTACAATATAGAAATTGTACAAGCAGAAAGCGGGATAGTGCATATTACTACATATAATACTTAGACAATATTTACACACTATTAAATAAATATTTCAATAAAATATACTGATACATATCTTATGATAAACTAGTACATAATATATGCTACATAAGATAGGATACTGTATGTTATATATCAGAGAAATTGGTAGATAGAATATAACTACATATACTTACATAAACAATACTTATGAATCAGACAGCTACACATTAAACATTATTAGCTAAATATAAATTTCTTGTTTGCTCCTTAAACGATTCGATAGACGAAGCTCGTCGAATACCTTTCCTACAAATAGTGACAGTGACACGAATCATACTGTATGGGAGGGCCAATTGTTTCTTAGGTATATTTTTTTACTTTTTGCTCAACGTAAATACTAGCCTACAGCTATGTAGTGTCTGCTAATAGATTTCTTTAGGCAGTCCCTCGCAGTAATTAAATGGTTAAATGCACATTTTTCTTTCTATAAGGGTATGTCCGAAAATGACCATTACGTGAGATTTACTGAGAACAGATGGTTAGTTCACGGGACCTTACGGGTTCTCTCGTAGTACTATTTTATCTTTTATCTATTTTCGGAAAGTTACGAAAATAATGGTGCAGTATAGGGTAATACCAGGTGTAAGGGACAGCGTCCCAGGGGTCCCTTACACCCAGTATAGGATCTTATTTATTGTGTAACTGATTGTGGTCGTGCATTGAAAATGTTTCGAAATCAGCTACGGTACTGGATAATAAACAGTTTAATTAATTTCTGAACAAAATGCTACCTTACCATCATCCCCCCATAGTGTTAGCGTCTAATTGATGAGCGTATTATTAACGTATAATTAACTTTTTTATATTATGTTTAATGAAATACAATGGCAACATTTTTTTACTTCCATGCTGGTCTGGAGCGAGAGAAAAACATAGAATGTGCCAGTTGCAATACCTCTCGGTCATGCTGTAAAAACCAGCTAAGGGATCTGAGGGTTTCAGTATATTGTAATTTAGGCGATGGGCTGACAACCTGGCACTACAGCAATATACGCACAAATCTATCTTAATTAACCTTCAAAACTTTGTCAGACGTGGCGAAACGACCTTTGTTTAGGTCGTTTACTTTCTGCCTACTCCATTAGGGATAAAGGCGTGATTATATGTATGTACATTCTTTTACAAATTTCTTTAAAAATATTTTTTAAATGATACAAAGATTGTATCTCGTTGAAGTCTTTTATATGAAAATTATTTTTGAAGTTGAGTTAATAAAAGGTTTGTAATATAAAATATGTACAAATACTGAATTATAATAATCTGCTACATTATATATCACAAAAACTCAGCTCATTTCAGCATGCAGGGCCCTGACCAAATCGGTGAAAATATACAGTTTTTTTTATACAAGTTAAGTATATTTAACTTTTTGGTTACTGATATTCTTAACTATGTAGATTATTGTGGATGCAATAATTAAAACATTATTTCTAACCGTAATTACTAACATTATTCAGGTAAGCTTATTTTACTTTGATATAAATACTCTGCCGTACAAGTAGCGTCCTCTATGTGAAAACACTAGTAACAAAGGAAATGACCGCCTATCTCGCAGACAACGGCGGCATTTGCTGTGTGAGCGGCGAAGTGCATTACTTCTGGGAAAACCGAACAGATGGCGCTGCTATGAGTGAATGTTTCATTGAAAAGTTGTGGAACTTGTACCGTGGCTTCTGCAATTAGAATACATTTTTATGCATTGTAAAACCGGTTTTAGGTCAAATCTTGACCAAACCTATGGACCAGTAACCTGAAAGAAACGTACAGCATCATGAGGGTACAGTACAATGATGCGTTCCATATCCTCATGAGGCTTTCCAGGTAGTGCAGCGTGTCGGGCATGTTTGCCGAGGCACGGGTGCCAGATTTTTACAATCTTATGCGAGAGCGTGTTGCATCTTTTTGGTCGAGGCTGAGGGCCTCTAAGGGCCGTATTTATAATCAGCGCTCATGAGTATCCGAAATGTCATTTCAGTACAAACTGGCCTGTCAAATCCATACTTAATACTGCTCTCAAGTTTGAGATCGCTTCATAATTACGAGCCTAAGTATACAATCTTGCGGGTTGTGTGTGAGGATGTCTCCAGTCCTATTCTAAAATACTGACTTAAAGTGCACCGTGACGCTAATAGATAGTAGGGACGAATTTAATTTTAATTGTAATTTTATTTTCTATTTGTAATATTTTATCTTATGCCTATTTTACTATTGTATTTATTGAACTTTGGGTTTTTTGCCTTTTAATAAAGAATTATAATTATTATTGTTCTTAAATTTTAGGTCTCTCCGAGGAGGTTAGTTTTGCACGGGCCGGAGCCAAGTGCTACTGAGAAACTAATGATAGGAATTTCCGGACTTTTCTTCAAGTATTAAGAATTACTGCCATTATTATTATCTTTTGATAATCTCTCCTTTCGGAGGTGAATTTCCCTTTCCACGGGCCAGGGAAATTATTATTATCAAAACCTCATAGCGGTCCTCTTCTGAGCTCAGATCAAGGAATTTGTATCAGTTATTAAAATCTTAAAACAAACCCTACCTACTCTATGGTCACGTCAAACATCTGACATTAGCAAATAAACAAATTACTAAAAAACTTAAAAAACCAAAACATAAAAAAAAACTTAAATACAGTCAATGGTGGGCATTTCTGCCATCCTACGCCACATACCGAAAATCAGGTTTAGAAAGGGAGGCTTGTTGCGCCCAGGAGGTCCTGCGCCAGCCGCGACAGCACCAGCAGCAGCAGCGCCAGCTTCTGCTTCAGCAGCTCATCCAGCCGCAGCTGCTATGGTAAACCTTCGTTCAGGGGACGTGAGCGTTCAACCCAACATAAATACGTATTATACTCAATATTGTACTAGAATTATTTGACCGCGCGCCGCGTCTAACAAATGATCAACTTTTGGTGGGGCACTCTCCTGGGAAGTCGTTCTCCTATTAAATTAGGTCGTTAGAAATGGGTTTGTTCCTGACTCTAGTCAAGTTAAGGGGTGACAGAGTCGACGATGGGGCAATTTCACCGGAAAGATCATTCTAATTTTGAAATGCTGAAGGTTGTTTGCATTCTTTCTTCCAAGCTGGACTGGGAGCGAGAGTAAACTTAGAATGTACCAGCTGCATTTCCTCCCGAGCATGCTGTAAAAACCTGCTAAGGGATCCGAGGGTTTCTATGTATTGTCATTTAGGCGATAAGCAGACAACCTGTCACTAAAGCAATATGCCTACAAATTTATCTTAAATGACCCTCAAAAGTTTGGAACGACCTTTGTTTAGGACGTTTACGCTCTGACTACCCCATCAGGGATAAAAGTGTGATTATATGTTTGCATTTTCTCACAAACATCTGATTTTTGCAGCAAGCAGCTCCAATGAGTGCTGGCGCTCCCCTGCCCGATATCAACCTTCCTGCTAAGTACATGAGACAACCTCCCACACAAGAAGAGATAGACCACATCAATGGAGGAGGAGTCGCTTAGTGTATTATCATTAATGTAAATATTAATCAAATATGGTCTAAGCACTGTGTTCTCTCATATTTGTTGCCATAATAAACACTTTACCTAACACTTCAATATCATCATCTTATCAGATCAATATACGTCCCCACCGAAGGGCACAAGCCTCCCCTGAATTAGAGCGTCCACTGATAACTGAAAATAGTTTTTCACTTCTCATGCTCTGAAAATGCTATTATGTACAGGCTGTAGGCATCACAAAATTTAATTTTGTGCACAAGGGCTAAAACGTATCTACTCTTAAATTCATCTCCTCGAAGGAAAAGAAAATAAGGCCATACAGCCAAACTTAATAAGAAGTTTATAGATAGAACTTTTTATTTTATAATATTTGCTTTTTGTGTTTTTATGACATAAATCATCATCTGCCTAGCCTTATCCCGTGATAAGGCTAGGCAGATGATGTAAAACACGTTGGTATCGATAACTCAACGTTAAATTAACGCAGTCATCATCTCAGTCGCTTTATCTCGTATCTCTCGGGTCGGCTGACCATCTGACCTCCGCAACCCAGAAGGGAAACCAGACCCAATCCTAGATTAGGTCAGAGTTTTCAAGCCGCCAATGCTTAGCACTGGCCTCTGATATGGCTTAACGACTAATATCTCCGGTATTAAACGATATGAACCGGGACCAACGGCTTAACGTGCCTTCCGAAGCACGGAAAAAGCGCCAAATAAACGTACATATAAAATTCGAAAACCGAAAAACACCTTGGTACGTGGTGGGATTCAAACCACGACCTCCCGCTCAGGAGGCAGCAGCGGCCCTATCCACTACGCTATCGGGCTCTTTGAAATAAATAGATATTAAAATTTATATTCAAGTACGATAGTTTATTATTACAAAATTAATTTAATAGTAGGCTGTTTTAAAAAGTTAAATGGCGGGAATGAATTGTTTAGGTTATTTTGTGAAATTCCTCAATTTTCCTCGCAATTGAAGGGAAACGCAACTCGTAAAACAACCATTTCTGTCCTCGAGTAATATCAGCCCTCGATCTGCGGGTTAGGGCAGCTAAAAATCTGGGACAACAATAATTTGTTTTGTGCACTTGTCATAAAATCTACTATTTGTTATATTATTAACAATAGGGTAGATTAAAAACATGTTGGTACTGCAACCGTCATATGTAAATAAATCAGTCGTTATCTTAGCATACATACATATACATATAATCACGCCTTTATCCCTAATGGGGTAGGCAGAGCGTAAACGACCCAAACAAAGGTCGTTCCGCCACGTCTGACAAAGTCTTGAGGGTTATTTAAGATAGATTTGTAAGTATATTGCTGTAGTGACAGGTTGTCAGCCCATCGCCCAAACTACAATATACTGAAACCCTCGGATCCCCCAGCTGGTTTTTACAGCATGCCCGGGAGGAAACGCAGCTGGCACACTCTATCTCGTTATCTTAGCAGCTTGTTTTATTACATGGTGACAGCGGAAACAGTGAAAAAAAACCAGTTACCATTGGTTTATGTAAATATAGTGCTAATTGTTATTGTCTTCTGCGGTTAGTAAAGCATTACGTAAATAATGGAGCACGCGAGACCACCGCCTGAGCTGGTACTGGAGGGTGGACCGGCTGGTCGGGCGGATGCCTGGCGAAAATGGTTGAAACAGTTTCAAGTTTTCATAAAAGCATCTGGTGTTTGCAACGAGAAGAAATCTGTGCAAGCAGGATTACTGGTTAACCTCGTCGGAGCTGATGGTTATGACATCTACTCGACGTTCAAGTTTAAGGGCCCCGAATCGGAGGATGACCTTGACCTCATTATAAATAAGTTCGATGAACATTTTGGAACGAAACAAAATACAACAATGGCAAGGTTTCGATTCTTTACGCGTAATCAGTTGGACGGCGAGAATGTAGATACTTACGTTTACTCAGTAGGAATTGTGAGTTTGAAAACTTGGAAGAGGGATTAATTCGAGATCGTGTGGTTTGCGGGTTACTCGACACTACCGTACGAGACCGACTTCTACGAACCGACGACTTGACCCTTGATAAAGCTGTAAAAATTTGTCAGGCTAGTGAGGTATCAGCTGAGGAAAATCGGAACATTGAAAATAGCAAGGCGAAGGAGCGTCGTGGTGGGTCCGTGGATGCGTTATCAAGTGCGCGTGCACCGAGGCAGGGCGCAGTAGCATGGCGCGGCGGCCCGCGGTACCGTGCGGCGACGGCGAGCGGCGCCGGCGGCAGCGGTCAACCGGTTCGAGGCAGCGGCATGCGGGCTGGCCCGGGTGGTGCGGTTGGGAGTGCCGTATCTTCGACTCGCGGGTTCGATTTCGGTAGTAGTGCTTGCCAAGCGTGTGGTGCGTATCACGGTGTAGGTAACAAGTGTTTCGCACGGTCAGTGAAATGTTATTTGTGCAATAACAGAGGTCATTTTAAAAAGATGTGTCCATTCAAGAACAGTAAACAAGTGCATGAGTTACAAGAAGATTACGAGGACGATGAGGACGGATTGTTTTATGTTTCTACCTTGACTGGGAATTTGCAAAGATCTAAAGACAGTAAGTGGTTTCAAGAATTAATATTAGCTAAAAACGGAATGTGTTCGAATTTTAAACTTGACACTGGCTCAGATTTGGACGTTTTGTCACTTAAAGAATTTAAGAAGCTAGGATTTACTTTGGATCACCTTTCACCAACAGATATAAGGGCCAAATCATTTTGTGACAATAATGTACCAGTGTTAGGATCATGTAGGATGTTATGGCTGTATAAAGAACAAAGTTACTGTATTGACTTTGTTATTTGTGAACATGTTTGTCAGAATCTTCTAAGCAAATATACTGTTGATAGATTAGGTTTAGTAAAGCGGATTTACACAGTAAATATCGATAACTATGCAGATTTATTTCAAGGTGTAGGAAAATTGCCAGGAAAATATAAAATAATGTTAGAAAACAATGCAAGTCCTTCTGTGTGTCCCGTGAGAAAAATTCCGATAGGTATTCGTGATAATTTAAAAGCGGAATTAGAGAGCATGGAGAAAATGAATATAATTAGGAAAGTTTCACATCCTACTGCATGGGTGAATGCTATTGTGTTGCCTGCCAAAAAGGATGGTAGTCTGCGTGTGTGCCTGGATCCCCGTCCGCTGAACAAAGTTGTGCGCCGTGCTCATTATCCGTTGCCAACTTTAACCGAAATTGCAACAAAGCTAAGTGGAGCTAGATATTTTAGTAAGCTGGATGCTCGTTCAGGATTTTGGATGATTGAGCTTGATGACGAAAGTGCAGATCTGTGCACATTCGGCACACCATTTGGCAGGTACCAGTTTTTAAGGTTACCTTATGGTATCAATTGTGCTAGTGAAGTTTTCCATGGTAAAATTCGTCAATTACTTGAAGATATTGACGGAGTAGATTCCTTTGTTGATGACATAATAGTGTGGGGTTCTACTAAGACAGAGCATGATGCCAGGTTGACTCAGTTGTTAGGTAGGGCACGCGAGGTAGGAATCAAATTTAACAGGGACAAATGTGAGTTTTGTGTGGAGCAGGTATCGTATTTAGGACATACTTTCAGTTCTCAAGGAATGCAGATAGATACAAATAATAAAGACTTAAAGAATTTAAAATATTTTGTAACGATTGGTGTTTCAAACATACTACTTCGTCGCCAAATTACGCACAATCTAACGGCCTTAGCGAAAGAGCAGTTCGAACAGTAAGTCAATAATAGTCAAGTCAATTAATACAGGTACAGATATTTACCTTGGACTATTAAATTACAGGGCTACTCCACGGTATGGTGTGAGTTCACCCGCTCAGTTATTGATGGGTCGCCGATTAAATACCCGGCTTCCAACACATGTTACAAAATTACAACCGGAGCGCGATAATACTTTGGATTACCAAAATATAATAAAGAATCGGGAAATCAGTAAGCAACATTATGACATACATTCTCGAGAATTACCCAAATTGCGTCAAGGTGAGAAGGTTATAGTAACTGACGGAGACAAGCGGCGTTACATGCGAGTTGAGGCGCCAGCCCCGCAGCCGCGTTCTTACTTTCTTAGGGATGAGGCAGGCAGGCAGTTTCGCCGCAATAGAAGGCATATTATGAAGTCGCCACAGGATTTAGAAAAAGATGCATCACCTCCTTCTCAGATTGGAAAAGAGGACAATGATTGCAAACGAGAGCATAGTTCTCCAAGCTACAGTGATGCAGAGGACACTATTGATGCTGAAGAGGAGAGTTCGGATGTAAGGTCTGAGAGTGATAGGGATAAGACTAGGGCCGCTAGTTCATCACCTGTTGATATTGATCCAGGCTATCAGCAACAGCCACGAGCTGCTGCTACACGGGCACGTGAGAAACTTGCAGGGTTTTTAAGAGAACATAAAAATATGTATTTATGGATAAATAAGATGATGTACCTACTTAGATATTAGGTAAGTTTGTTTTTGTCAATTTATCGGTTTTATGCTTTGTGTTATATAATATCTACATTTTGATGTGTGTTGTAGTTTCAAAATATATGATTTCATGTCCAGTTAACACTTAAACTTTAAAAAATATTTTAAGCTAGCCTAACCTTAATTAAAACTAATTAAATAAATTTAAACTAACTTTAATTTAGTTCCTAAATACATTTTAAATTTCAATAACTAGTTTAACATGTGCATATGTGCTTTATATTCTTTAGTTAGCAAATGAGAACACTAGTAATTAGATAAGAATATTAGTGTAAAAAATAAGGTACTATTCTAAGTTTATTTTTTTAAATGGTTTCAAACTATGTCTTGCTTACTCTTGCTTACACTTAGATTTACCTTATTTATTTATTTTCGTTTTTGTAAAAGGGAAGATGTTATATTATTAACAATAGGGTAGATTAAAAACATGTTGGTACTGCAACCGTCATATGTAAATAAATCAGTCGTTATCTTAGCAGCTTGTTTTATTACACTATTAAATGTAACTATATACAATGTCTCGTGTCGTCAATATTAGTTTTTTTCTCTCTCTTTCCTACCCCATCGTGTAATATGTTGGCGGAATTGTGACAACACAAAAGCCATATAACCTAAGAATTGAATTGAATTGACTATATACAATGTCTATCAATTATTAGTTACCGAAGACCTGTACTATTATTTCAGGAGCTTTTCAGGAACTATGTGATAATTTTTCTCTATTTATGCTTAACCTGAATGTAACTTAACATAACAATATCGTAGTATGTTTTTTTATGATCAAGAATGACTCTTTTCGTTTGATGAAACGGGACCCAGACGTAGCTTGCAAAAAATTAACTCCCTCTAGGTGATGACTGTAGATGTTCGAGCTAAAGTTGCTCTACTTGTGAAACCATACAGCAGAAGTACCGGAAAATCGCCACAGCTGGCGCTGTTCGATTGCAAAAAAGCTTGATAGATGGCGCCACATCCAGTCACAACTGAAACTGTTGGGATTAATGTTATATTATGGTATCCTTGCAAAGCCTAGCTTGGAAGTAGGGAAACCCGGGATGTTTCAGTCGGTTCGGAACTCTGGAGCAGAGAACTACCCTCAAAAATTCGCGCCGGGTATTTAGCCTCCAGACTCTATATCTTGTCATAAAGTCTTTTTGGTTTTCTTTTGGCGTTATATTAGAGCGGGTTAATTCGTTTGCGATTTTCGGCTTTACTTACTTTGTAAGTTTGATCCGCCGCGAAGTGGTAACTTTGAAACTATTACATAATCGAAGGATTCGCAAAGTCGTTACTCGGATAGAATGATTGGTGAGTAAAAAGTTTTGATTGCTTATTGTTTTTTGTTCGAAAATTTTAAACCGCAGACTGTCATTTCTTTCCAGATGGTATTTTCTTTTTTTAAATTCTTTGTCTGTTATTATAAGTTACGCGCTGTTTAGGAAGCTTTTCAGGATTAATGAGATTTATTTAATTATTTATGTTTACGAATACGAATTATTTATATTTCTTTACGCATGCTAGATAGAGTATTTGAAAATATAATTCGTAAATATATCAAGTACATTTTGATAGCATGGCTACCAATGTCTGTGATATTGAAAGTGTGTTTGCATCACGAAACTGAACAAGATTTTTGAAAAATCTTCTAAAGTGTAAAAGCATGTAAATCGATTTTGCATGGCCTTCACACATATTCTTGCTATTTGTACATATAATATATATGTGTTTTTTAAACATTTTAAATGTAACATTTGTAAAAGATGCTCAGTTTATGAACTCAACATACTTTCCCCGACATTTGTATTTAACTAAACATTCTGTATATTATTTGCCAGTACAATATTCTGCTGTCAAAGTAAGGCTAGTGGAAATAGGAAAACTCAATTATGTGACCTTTATGAGGTCTCTGGAGTGAATCGACCTTCTAAAGTTTTCTCTTACATCAGTGATTCCTTTTACAAGGGGCTTTATATTTATTCGTCTTATTTACCTACAACTATTGGTCTTATTTATTTTTGATCTATACGTACCTAAATATGAAATGCTTTGATAAAAAGGGAATAGATAAAAATGTATTTGCTGTATTCGTTTATGATTTTGCTAATTATGAAGTTTCGTCTAAAATGTTGTTAGATACAAGTCAATTCAATCAAATAATATTATGTAAATGTGTCACATCAATGATTCTCCATATTTCATAGTTTTAAACTCTTTTTATAATGTTTTTTTATAAGATAGGTATTTGTTAGCCATTAAGTAACGAGTGCTACCTTGCCAACAAACTGCTTTCGCAGTTTGGTGAGAATGTAACATGTAATTCTGTGAATACCTTTTTTTGTGAAAAAAAAATAAAAATTGTGCTAAAAGTCTTATTGAACGTTCTAAGTCAAAATAATTTAATCTGTAATTACTTAGTAGGCCTTATTTAATGAAATAAGGCCTACAAGTAATTACTAAGGAGTATACAAGGTCTCATATTATATTTTTTATGGTCATAATATAATTTGCATTACTCTGAACTTAATTAATTTAATGACTTAATCTCACTGTTTCGGTGTTCTAAGTAATTTATGTCCCAATAAAGCTTGGTATGCAAGTGAGAAGGCGGTTCGTAGTTGTTCCATCTTTTCTTCCAATCCAACATGGCTGCCACCTGTTGTCTCGGGTCTATAGGCTTTCTTTTACACCATCTTCTTATTCTTAACTTGTCTAACCAACATGGTTCCTTGTGTTTTTTTGAGTTCAGTGGGGTATCAAAGCTAACTTGCTTTATTACTAAAGTTAAAGAACAGCTGGCCTGGGAGCGAGAGAAAAACATAGAATGTGCCAGCTACTTTTCCTCCCGGGCATGCTGTAAAAACCAGCTAAGGGATCCGAGGGTATCAGTATATTGCAATTTAGGCGATGGGCTGAAAACCTGTCACTACAGCAATATGACTACAAACTTAAATATCCCTCAAAACTTTGTCAGTTGTGGCGGTTAAGACCTTTGTTTAGGTCATTCACGCTCTGCCTACCCCATTAGGGAAAAAGGCGTGATTATATGTATGTATGTAAAGAACAGCAAATATAAAAATGAGCTAACTAAAACCGTAAAACAAATAAAATAGGCAGTAGCCTATTAAAAAGTATTTCATTGCGGGAAAATGTCTTAATTAATACCACGGGACTAATGGAAATCTCAATTAAATTGCTAGTGAAACCGCGGTCCGGAATGTTAGGCTAGCTAAGCCAACTAACCAAGTATTTTTTTTAAATAACGTTATCTGTATCTACATCTAATACTCTCATCACGAAGTTTATAGCTATTTCAGATTAATTTAATTGTATATAAATTTTATAACCGTGACTTTCTGCCCATTGTTTAAGCTCAACCTTTATGCAAATTGTTCCAGCCGGTTCTAATCTAATATCGTGGGTCTTAGGTACCCGTGTTTTAAGTAGGTACCTAAAGCTACAAGAAGTCGGTTGTGATTAGGGTTGCAAAATTACGTAATTTTACCGAATATGCTGGTAAAATACGCGTATTTCACCGTAATTTTTATAAGTTCTTCCATGCTGGCCTGGGAGCGAGAGAAAAGCATATAATGTGCCAGCTGCATTTCAGTATATTGTAATTCAGGCGATGGGCTGACAACCTGTCACTACAGCAATATACTTACAAATCTATCTTAAATAACCCTCAAAACTTGGTCAGACGTGGCGGAACGACCTTTGTTTGGGTCGTTTACGCTCTGCCTATCCCATTAGGGATAAAGGCGTGATTATATGTATGTATGTATTTTTATAAAATGAGGTATAATTACTTGTGACTTACGACGTTTTAATAGGAACTTTTATGAAGTGAAACCCGAAAAGATTCGAGAGTTACAGTGTAATGTAATTTAAGATACGGGCTAACAACCTGTCACTAGAGTGATATACATTTCAATCTGAAATTGCCCTCAATATTTTTCAAGACTCGTTAGATACGTCTTTTACTATGCTTTTTACGCTCTGCCTACCCTATTCGGGATAACATACATACATATATTCACGCCTTTATCCCTAATGGGGTAGGCAGAGCGTAAACGACCAAAACAAAGGTCGTTCCGCCACGTCTGACAAAGTTTTGAGGGTTATTTAAGATATATTTGTAGGTATATTGCTGTAGTGACAGGTTGTCAGCCCATCGCCTAAATTGCAATATACTGAATCCCTCGGATCCCTTAGCTGGTTTTTACAGCATGCCCGGGAGGAAATGCAGCTGGCACATTCTATGTTTTTTTCTCGCTCCCAGGCCAGCATGGAAGTATTCGGGATAAAGGCATAGTTTGTTACGGATGGTCGCCTGAAAACACACTGCGGCTGTCGCATTTTTCTAGTAGTCGTATAGTACGTTTTATTACCGAACCTTACTGTAATTTGCGGGTTAATATAATATTATACGGTTTTTACCGTATTTTATCCGGGGTAATTTTACCGCTCCACATCCCTAGTTGTGATTCCAGCTTTATGCTATGTTCAGAGACAAGTATTCGCATTCATAAAGTGCTTTGCTTCACCATTTTATGATGACACCAAAAAGTGTATGATGAAATATAATCACGCCTTTATCCCTAACGGGGTACGCAGAGCGTAAACTATCTAAAGAAAGGTCGTTCCGCCAAGTCTGACAAAGTTTTGAGGGTTTTTTAAAGATAGATTTGTATATATCCATACTAATATTACAAATGCGAAAGTAACTCTGTCTATCTGTCTGTCTGTCTGTTTGTTTGTTGCTCTTTCACGCCAAAACGGCAGAACGAATTTTGATGAAAATTGCTATGGTGATAGATGGTAACCTGGAAATGGACATAGGCTATATATAATCACGCCACCAAACTTAGGAGGTAGGTAGTAGGCAAGGAACTGAATTTAGATAGTGATCTCTTTCACGCCTAAATAGCTAAACAGATTTTGATGAAATTTAGTATGGTGATAGATAGTAATTTGGAGATGGACAAAAGTTATATATAATCACGCCGCCATACTTAGGGAGTAGGTAGCAGGCAAGGAACTGAATTTAGTTAGTGACTTTTAATAATTTTTGAACTAAGTATTTCATAGACAAAAGCTAAGGATACAAATAATAGCGCCCCTGTGCTTAAGGGATAGGCAGTAGTCAGGAAACTGAATTTAGTTAGTATTTTTAACCGATTTCGATGGGACTTTTTATATTCAACTGAGTGCTACCAAGACACAAACAAAAGATATAAATAATCACGCCACCGTACTTAGAGGGTAGGCAGTAGGAGAGAACTGAATTTAGTTAGTATTTTTAACAGATTTCGAGGGGACTAATTTTATTTAACTAAGTGTTACCAAGACGCAAACTTAAGACTAAAATAATCACGCCACCGAACATAGGGGGTAGGCAGTAGGCAGGGAACTGAATTAAGTTAGTGTTAGATCCGATTTCGAGGGGACTTTTTTATTAAATTCTTTTTCATTCTGCCATTTTATTATGTAAAAAGAAGCAGTGCAATACTGGTGGTTAGTAAGAATCGATTAATATCAAATTTCTTTATCTCGACACACGAAATCTCGACAAATCCCGTCAAAAGAATATCGACGTACGGAATCTGAGTGACAGTGACACCCATGTAAACACATTGTGTTTGTGGCATAGCGGTAACCATAATGTAGCCTTATCTCTGGCCTTATCGCCAGAATGAATCGATAGCAAAAAATCCCAGTGAATGCTTTGAGTTCAGCAGACGTTTCTCGGGCGCTATCTGTCTAACGACTTCCAATGTACAGGGACTATACAAGGGTAATATATCTCGACTCTTCTATGCTGAAATAACATAGAATGTGCCAGCTGCATTTGTTTCGGGGCATGCTGTAAAAACTAGCTAAAGGTTCGGAAGGTATATTGTAATTTAGGCGATTTAGGGCTGACAACCTATCACTACAGCAATATACCTACAAATCTATCTTAAATAACCCTAAGACGTCTAAACGGAATGACCGTTGTGTAGGTCGTTTACGCCCTGCCTACCCTATTAGGGATAAAGGCGTGATTATATGTATGTAATATATCTTGAAAACGACAAATCCGATCTCGTTAAAAACAGAATTGCAGAAGTTTAAACAGAAACGGGTATCCATTTGACTGGGATGTCGGTTTCGTTCGGTTGCCCTCGACCAGACATTAATCCAGATTGGAGAGTGCTTCTCCGTCGCTCTCAATCATGCACGAAGTATATTTCATCACTTATTTAATCGTATGGCGGAAATTACATAGGCAAAGATAATATGTTATTATAATTTGTCATTTAGGTTTCTTAGCCAGTTGGCCGCGTCTGGAGTAACGTTATAGATATATTCCTTAGATCCCGGTTGGCCACATTCACAAAGGTGACAGTCCAGACCCACTTGTATCGGTAGAAATAGCACCGTCCATGCCCAGATTTGAGTCTGTTTAGTCGGCACCACAACTTGCGGGGTAAATCGAACCCTGTTGGATCTGTGGTATATATTTCAGACCCAGCAGTTACTACTGTATTCCACTCATTTTCCCAACTTGTAAGAGTATCATTTTGGGCTGCAATGTAGCATGCCGAGATTTAAGCTGTTGTGGGGGCGGATAGCAGAAGTCCTTATGAGCGGGAAGTGAAGGTAGTGCGGTTGTTTTGTCTGCCTCTCTTTTTAGCACGTTTTTTCTCCGGAGATAAGAAAGCGCTATATGGGTTAACACGGGTAAGCAGTGGAGTGGGGTGGACTTGATTGTGCCAGATATGCATCGCTGAACACAAAAGTGGATTTTTTATACACGGTGAAATTTACTTCCATGCTGGACTGGGAGAGATAGAAAAACATAGAATGTTCCAGCTGCCCTTCCTCCCGGGCATGCTGTAGAAGACAGCAAAAGGGACTCGAGGGTTACAGTGTATTGTAATTTAGGCGATGGGCTGACAACCTGTCACTATGGCAATACACATTACAATCTAAAATTACCCTCAATTATTGTCAGACGCGGCGAAAGCGCCTTTTACGAGGCGTTTAACGCTCTGCCTACCCCGTAAGGGATAAAGGCGTGATTTTATGTATGTATGTATGTATGGTGAAATTTCAAATCCCAACTTTCTCCTAAAAAACTTTTTTTTGCGTTCCATCTACGTACATCCATACGAGACATACAGTTTAAAAGATAAGATTAGGTCTCTCGTATTTACACCGACTTCCAAGAACAGGAGGAAGTTCTCAATTCGTCGTGAAATTTTATTACTTGTGAAGTATTCAAGGGCCGGTGCCTTCCAAAACAACAAATCGTCTTAAAGAAATATTATAATTTCTTTTTTCAAAGAATATTTTTACTCAAATGTAGCGGAAAACTATTTTATAAGTAGCAGTGGCAAATGGTGAATTTTACCGAAGGGAAGCCCGACCAAAAAACAACTAACAAGAATTTTTGAAGCTTCATTGTAACTGTGTTTATTTTTACATAGGACGTGTTTGTATAAACATCATTTTATTTGATCATCCCCTAAATGATCCATCGTGTGTAAGTGCAAGAGCACTAGTTTTGAGTTCGTGATTTTTTGCAGTTGCAGGGCGTTATACAACGAAACATGAAAATGTATGAAAAAGCCGTCCTTCCTACCTTGTAAATTTTTCATTACAGAACGAGCTGGACCAAATCAATAGGCAAAATATCAATGACATTTCGGAAAGCTAGTAGGCACTTGTCAAGACAAGACAGCACTCAAACCTTAGTAACGCAGCCATTACCCGTAGCCTTCAAATACCCAAGTTACTACATACATACATATAATCACGCCTTTATCCCTAATGGGGTAGGCAGAGCGTAAACGACCTAAACAAAGGTCGTTCCGCCATGTCTGACAAAGTTTTGAGGGTTATTCAAGATGGATTTGTACGTATATTGCTGTAGTGACAGGTTGTCAGCCCATCGCCTAAACTGCAATATACTGAAATCCTCAGATACCTAAGCTGGTTTTTACAGCATGCCCGGGAGGAAATGCAGCTGCCACGTTCTATGTTTTTCTCTCGCTCCCATTCCAGCATGGAAGAAAAGTTACTATTATCTCTCAATTCTATGTTATCGAGTAAAGAATAGACGTAGATTGAGAGAGCAGCATCCGTTGCCTTTGTGGTGCAGTAATGCAATCGAGACGTACACGTGGTAGAAACAAGTTTAAAGGCTACGGAAGAATAAATTTGCAATAAGGATTTGACAAATCTAATTCGTTGTGGGTTCGATTCCCTCGGGGAAACATACATTGTTAGATGTTCCCTAGTTTAATTAGAACAATACAGACTCACCTGATTGAATCTAAGAAAAAGGATTCCATGCTTCGGACGGCAGAATAAGTCGTCGGTACCGGTCCCTGTCTTTAACAGGTCGTTTTCTTGACTTTCACATAAGAACAGGCTAGCAAATAAAACACATGACTTTGACAGGGTAGGGTGCATCCAGAATTGCCGCCAATAGCTGTTACTAATATGCATGGTTCAAAAACTCTTGACACCAGGGTTCATGGGGCTCATCTCCGTATTCTACAAGAGACGTAGATTGAGAGTGCAGCATCCGTTGTCTTTGTGATGCAATAATGGAAACGACACGTACATGTAGTAGAAACAAGTTGAAAGGCTACGGGGGAAATATAGAGTAGGAGCAAAATAACTCTACATACATACATATAATCACGCCTTTATCCCTAATGGGCTAGGCAGAGCGTAAACGACCTAAACATAGCTCATTCCGCCACGTCTGACAAAGTTTTGAGGGTTGTTTAAGATAGAGTTGTAGGTATATGCTGTAGTGCCAGGTTGTCAGCCCATCGCCTAAATTGCAATAAACTGAAAACTTCGGATCCCTTAGCTAGCTTTTACAGCATGCCCGGGAGGAAATGCAGCTGGCACATTCTATATTTTTTCTCTCGCTCCCAGTCCAGTATGGAAGATAAATCTAATATAAGGATTTGACAAATCTAATTTGAAAGGATAGGGTAATATTTTATTGCTCGTCGTGTAAGGGAGGAATATGATATAGGTAGATTACTGGTATATCTTTAATACTACATTACACTAGTGCCCTCCTGGACAGGGAATTACAGATTATTATTTATAAGCGCTTGGTTTGTCCAAGTTGGAATGTCCCGAAACATATCGTGAAGTACGCGACTTATATTCCAAAGTAAGTGCCCGTTATTAGTCCCACGTACAGTATTCAGTGCCACGAAGTGATTGTCAATCATGCCCTTCAAGTCTTCCTCGAAATCGAACCCACAACCTCCATCGCTAGCTAAAAGCTAAGACCAGACTGCAGCGGAAGTTCAGTCTATAGGTTTAGAGATCCCCACAAAGTAGCACGTCCTAATCGGCTTACCGACGACGCGGGTTCCGGATAAATTAAATTCCAGCACTTGAGGCGCTTTCTCACCTCAGCTGCTATATTTCAGAGCTGTTACATGAAATTATTCGCCTTATCATTTATAAAGAAAAGTTGGTCCGAGCTTATATTGAATTTAGAAGTTTAGAATGACACGATTTTCCTTTTATGAATAAATATACTACCCTATACATACAACAGTTACCACGATCACACAAAAATCTATAATTTCTCGGCTTACAAACCAAAACAAAAGAAAACGTGTGATTTAGAATATTATTTACTAGCGACCCGCCCCAGCTTCGCACGGAAATTATCAGTGTTTTTCTACTATATTATGCATGTATTATACATTTAAACCTTCCACTGGAATCACTCTATCCGTTAAAAGAAACCGTATCAAAATCAGTTGCGTAGTTTTAAAGATTTATGCGGTACGTAGGGATATAGGGACAGATAAAGCGACTTTGTTTTATACTATATTGTAGTGATTACGAGATTAATACCCATTTAAAGAAATAATATTTATATTTATTTATTAAATAAAATGTCAAAAGTACATAATTAGATTCCACAAAGTACCAATGACAAAAATAAAACTCAATCCTAAAAAGATTTCAGTCAAAAATCCTGCCCCCTTGTCATTCCTGGCGCAAAGGTGTCCATAACACTCGCCGCGTTTCCGCGTTGAATAGCCATGGACAGCCTTTGCATCAGGAATGATCCGGAGCGAGGATCACAGCCTCTCTCTCTCAACCGACGACCAACATCGTCAATAAACGCTTTAGCTTCATTGCTCCAGCATCCGGTCGTCTCCAAAGCGAAAGGACAAATAAATTTCTGAAACCAATTGAAACAGAGTAAATAAAGATAAATAGTTATTTTTTTTATGTTACTTGATTTTAACTCAGTATCGTTCTTTGTTGTCCATTTTGTCTCTTCAAAAACATTAACTCTGAGGTATTTGAAAGTTTACAAAATATTTTATTACTGAACATTAATTTGGTACCTACATGGGAATTTTTCAGCCGGGAAATTTACGTATTCTGAGAGCCCTTAATGCTAATTTCGTGTAGAGGTTTCTTAGAATTGTGAAATAGCGTTTTACTTTTAAATTATTCTGTGCTGTGCTCTTCAATAATTTAAGGGAAGTGGTGTCTTACATTTTTTAATTATCCTTGAGACTGCAAGGCTTGTATTTATAAAGCGAAGTCAAGATTGAGTGCAATATTAAGTATGGATTTGACAGGTGATTTTGTACTAAAATTACATTTCTGATACGAACTTAGACTCGCTGTCAATCTTGAGATCACTTCATAAATACCAAGCCTAAATGTCTTGCTAAAACCCAGCTCTAATACTTTCAATCATAGGTTCAACTGTATATTTCAGTTGATTTAAGTAGATAATTAGTAGGGTTATTTCTATGTAGATTTAAAATTTTCTGTTCTGAAATCCATTTTCTAGCGTTTGAATATATTTTAAACATTTCAGTATACCTATCTTCTTATCTAACTTTTAACTAGACAAAAGCTTTTCAGTTCACATAATAGGACGACGCGAGAATGTTTTTACGCATGCAAATTTAGAGGAGGTAATATAAATTAACATAGAGGAGGGTTAGAACGATCGCGCTGGATTGCAATGGGGGCTCTGAATAATTTTGTGAATATTACGCGGTTGGTTTTACGCGAACCCGGACCCATTAGTTCGAGGAGTTTATACCAACGCGAGGTCCAAAATAGTATTGTTGTAGATATGTGGATGCGAGTAAATAATTGTACATTTTTCTGACGCCGAAAAAAAAGCAATAGATGGTCCAGTAAATTTGATCGTATATTGCTATTTCGCCTGAGAGAAGTAAACTACTTTTCTCTCATTTTACGAGGAAACAATAAAAATACACTTAAAAACAAACATCAAACTTGCCATTCCTCCATAATATTTCGTCATTTAAAATTTGTATGGCGCCTTTGACAGGCGCACATACCATTCATTCAATTATGTAATTTAAAAAGTTGTATGCGCATTCAGCCTTAAAATAATCAATAACTGTGAACTAAATAAACACCTAGACCATACTAGTGTGTCCTTAAAGACTTCGTGTAGCGGTCGTTAATGGTCATTGTTGTCGTTTGGGTAAATTGCTGGCGTCCGCGAATTTGATCACCAAAAAGAGTGAATGTGGTTTTGTTTTTTGTTTTTTAAATAAAGAAGCTTTTCCGAGCTAATGGGATTAAAATAAATAAATAGTTAGTCTACCTACGTCGTAGCAGGATGGCTACGCAATATACCAGGAATGCTACGCACCGTACTACGCTTCGTAGTAAGCTGGTATAAAAATATTGGATTGTATGCGAGTCTTATTGATTATTTCTATAGCACTTGAGATTGAGAGCGAGTTTGAGTTCGTATCAGAAATGTCATTTTAGTACAAAATGAACTGCCAAAACCATACTTAATATCGCTCTCAATCTTAAGATCGCTTTATAAATACGTGCCTATGTTTTGTTTAGCAATTCTAGCCTATCGTTAGAATTATTGTATTTTTTTTCCTAAATATTGCTGTTTGTTTTTTAACAGTTGCAAGGAAAATTATCATAGTTCTCTGGCCAATTTTGTGAAACATGTAGCGGTGAAGTCTACGCAGAATACCCATTACTCAGAGCGAGGTCCGGTGGTTCCAGCCTGCTTGTGGTTACAGTTACAAGTCGACCCTGGTCTGTCGAGACTGGGATAGAAATTTATCTAATTTTGTGAAGTTGGTACTTCCTGCCTCCTTGAATTACCTATAGTATTTCCAACTCAGTTTTAGAATAAAGGTAAACAAAGTTTCATGTATTTTTATTCATAAACACATTACAAAAAGAAATATTAGGTGTTGGAAAATTATTTATATTACTAAAACTACTATATCATTATGTTGTCAGATCTAATAGCTTATAATATTATTTTATATAATTATTTTAGAAATAAGATATTTGATTTAAACATATGAATCTTTGTTAACCATTATTCTAAAACTGAGTTGGAAATACTATACGATAGGACATATTTATTTGTTTTCATGTTCAAATGTTTTTGTTGTTCATACAATCTTTGATACGAATATTGTTAAAACTCTTTAATTCAAAATTATTCTCTTCATTACTCTATTAACGTTCACAACAGCATTGTTTTTAATCCGTCTACGAATTTATTTGGAAAGTACGTAGGTAGGTTTAAAACCAGATCGGAAGTTTTTAGGCGCAAAAGCTTTTTTTTTTGCAAAAATCTGCTCTCTGTAGTGAAATCAGGGAGAAGCGAGGCCGGAAAACAAACACTGGCTGGAGATAACCGGCCTCCGGGCAAAGTTGTTCTGTAGGCATTGTTTCAGTATTTTTTTTTTCTCTTTTTGTATCTCATCTTTTGTTTTACTATCTGTATGGATTTTTAACTTCTTTAGTATTCATGGCTGATAGTGACCATTCTGAAAGCTTAGTTAACCGAGTTACTGGTTGCGATTGGATTTTGCTCCTTCTTTTTTACAGAACGCTTTGAAAGTAGCGTGGGTCAAATAAAATAATCAGCTGATTCATTCATTGATCACAAATTCGATTTTGTTATAGTACACCTACAGTAAAGTAAATATGAGAAAGAGAGACGGTAATTCACACTTTAAAAACTGAACAAATGTGCTGTTTTAAAAGAAAATGTGCAATTTTAATAAAGTGAAGTGAAGTTTTGAATATTAATTAAATACCAAGTCATATTGTGAGAATGTAAAAACCAGTACCCTCGTTCAATCCCCTAGATTAGGTAGCCGACCCCGTAAGATACGGGACAAGGCTAGGGAGATGATGTTTGTGAGAATGTAGAATCAAATAAATAGTAGGTATCAGCATCAGCATCCACAGATAAGCTAGGTCTACAAACATTTTGTGATTACATACATACAAATAATTACGCCTTTATCCCTAATATTAATTTAATCCTTAAAATTATAATAATAAAGTTTTTTTTTCAAGTAACCAGGACTCATAATATTAGTTACACTTATTTATAACTATGTTAGTAAACTGAGTTAGGGTTAGTCAGAGCGTAAACGTCCTTAACAAAGGTCGTTCGCCACGTCTGACAAAGTTTTGAGCGTTATTTAATATAGATTTGTTGGTATATTGCTGTAGTGACAGGTTGTCAGCCCATCGCCTAAATTACAATATACTGAAACCCTCGGAGCCCTCAGCTAATTTTTACAGCATGCCCGGGAGGAAAAGCAGCTGGTACATTCTGTTTTTCTCTCGCTCCCAGGCCAGCATGGAAGTAGAAATTATTATTTTTTGATTCATGTCCATTATTATAGGTTTATTATGCCTTTTCACCCGAACTGGATTAATGTCGTGTTGTTGTTGCGATCAAATAGATTTGAACTAGGCTTTCCTGTTAGGCTTTGTTATGTGAAAATCTGTTTCAGTTTTTATTGTATCAGCGGTAGTGCCGTTTTGGAAATACAATTTCAAAAGTAGGTTATGTGTCATTCGAGCGAGGATCCTATCCTGATTTTTTTATTTTATTATTTATTTATTTTTTATAGCATCAAAAAGTATTAAACACCCATACACAAACACATACATACTTTTAAGTTTGTGATACATACATTCATTTTATTACGACTTTATCCCTAATGGGGTAAGCAGAGCGTAAACGACCTAAACAAAGGTCGACCCGCCACGTCTGACAAAGTTTTGAGGGTTATTTAAGATAGATTTGTAGGTATATTGCTGTAGTGACAGGTTTATTTTTATTTATATTGTATTTCAAGGAAAACCAACACTATCAATATAAGAATACTTAAAATTAATACAAGACAGGCCAAGGAAGCCAATTACAGGTTTTCACCACAGCCCATCGTCTAAATTACAATATTTTGAAACCCTCGGATCCCTTAGCTTGTTTTTACAGCATGCCCGAAAGGAAATGCAGATGGCACATTCTATGTTTTTCTCTCGCTCTCATTCCAGCATGGAAGAAGTTTGTGATATTAGTAGGAAATTCGTCTAGGTGTTACGCCAAATTCCCTCCGCATATCTGAATCGGTTGTATATTAAGCACGACGCATACGTACGAGGGGCGGCTGATATAAAATCTACTTTGTTAAAGAAAGTTTTGAAAATCGAACTGGCCATTGCAAAATCATATTCTATATTTATTCCTTTTTAAAAATTATGACGCTTATTTTTTTTCGCTTGCTTTTGTTTTTTTGGCGCGGCTTTGATTTCACCATGTCGAAAGAAAATTGCAAAATGATGAAATTTGAGCATCGAGCAGTGATTAAATTCCTACGAGTATATGTTATCTACTGGGTATCCTTAAGGTTGAATTGAAGGTTATGTGTGGAGTGGAGCGGTAACGACGAGACCTATCGCACCGAAATATGAGGTTCACCCTGCGATAACGGGAGCCTGCTAAACGAAAAGGTTAGTTCCGCTATAGGGATACATAGGTTCACTCCTAAATGCCTGATGATGTAGTGGATAGGGCCGCTGCGGGGAGGTCGTGGTTCGAATCCCACCATGTACCAATGTGTTTTTCGGTTTTCGAATTTCATATGTACGTTTCTTCGGCGCTTTTTCCGTGCTTCGGAAGGCACGTTAAGCCGTTGGTCCCGGTTAATATCGTTTAATACCGTAGATATTTGAAAACTCTGACCTAATCTAGGATTGGGTCTGGTTTCCCTTCTGGGTTGCGAAGGTCAGATGGAAGTCGCTCTGTGTAAAAACCAGTACCCTCGTTAAATCCCCTGAATTAGGTAGCCGACCCCGTGAGATATGGGATAAGGCTAGGGAGATGATGAGGTTCACTCCTAAAAACCGTACGGGATAAGCAGTGTGTCAAGGAGTTATTTAGAACGTATTTCGTTTTTCTTCCATGCTGGATTGGGAGCGAGAGAGAAACATAGAATAGGCCAGCTGCATTTTGTCCCGGGCATGCTATAAAAAACAGCTAAGGGATCCGAGAGTTCCTGTATATTGCAATTGCGGCGATGGGCTGACAACCTGTCACTACAACAATATACTTACAAATCTATTTTAAATAACCCTCAAAACTTTGTCAGACGTGGCGGACCGACCTTTGTTTAGGTCGTTCACGATCTGGCTACCACATTAGGGATAAAGGCGTGATTATATGTATGTTAGTTTTAAACTTTTCAAAATATTGCTGGAATGTATATAAAACTCATTAATTTGTGCGCATAGATGCACAATAGTTTATATTTTATAATGATGTCAAACCATGTGCCGAAAAACTTTAATTTCAAAATCACAATAACGTTAATAATGACCCACCAACCGATAATGAACGCTATTATTGCAAAAATAATGTGCGTTGCTCGCAATACCGTGTCCATTATTATGATATGAGGTAGGTAGGTAATATTAATTTTGTAGATGGTGGACGGACATATTAAGTACTGTGCGAGTGCGAGTGTATATTTTATGGTTATACTGTGCTTGCAATAAAGCCTTATTATTATTTACTACTACGAATAAATTTTGCCATAACAGCCTCATTTCTTCCATGCTGGACTGGGAGAGATAGGAAAACATAGAATGTTCCAGCTGCCCTTCCTCCCGGGCATGCTGTAGAAGTCAGCAAAAGGGATTCGAGGGTTACAGTATATTGTAATTTAGGCGATGGGCTGACAACCTGTCACTACAGCAATACACATTACAATCTAAAATTTTCCTCAATTTTTGTCAGACGTGGCGAAAGCGCCTTTCACGAGGCGTTTTATGCTCTGCCTACCCCGTAAGGGATAAAGGCGTGATTTTATGTATGTATGTATGTATAACAGCCTCATACATGGGGCTTCCCGATCGGGGTTAAGGCGGATAGGAAAGCGTAATGTGCACCCACACACATAATCACGCCTTTATACGTAATGGGGTAGGTAGAGCGTAAACGACCTAAATGAAGATCGTTCCGCCACGGCTGACAAACTTTCGAAGGTTATTTAAGATAGATTTTTAGGTATATTGCTGTAGAGTCAAGTTGTCAGCCCATCGCCTAAATTATAATATACTAAAACTCTCGTATCCCTTAGCTGGTTTTACAGCATGCCCGCACATTCCGTTTTTCTCTTACTCCCAGTCCAGCATGGAAGAAAAACAGAACAAAGCGTAATGCGAGACTTTACAATCACAGAGAACGCTGTTGTCCTTTGCCCGAAATAATATAACGCTAAATCTGTTTTCACGAGACCCAGCTGACGCAGCGGTTCTAGTCCGACACGGCACCACACGGATTGAATTTCACATCTTGCACAAGCTAAACATATTTTAAGAACACTTTCCGTTGCGCCTAAACTCCTCGTAGCCGTGAGCTGAAGCTTTAATCTCTATCTGGCGGATAGACAGCTTGATCGATGTGCCCTCTTTAAGCCTGTGTGCTGAGTCTCACTGCGATTTTCCTCACATACCTACTTCTACCTAGGCTATGTAATCAAATGCAAGCTAGAATTTATTGTACGCTCTACATTTCTACCTAAGAGTATTACCATTTTTAATAATGTCAAAATCGGAAAACTTGGTATCTTTGAAACCGAAAATTTCTTTAACGATTAATAATTATGATTTTTCCTGGTCTCTTTGGATAATGTTTCTCAAAAGTAGGTAAATCTACTTACAAAGGTATTGAAATGAGATGAGATTAATGACGTAGAATGCGTTCGTATTTTGAAAATCTGATTTGCCTTCCATTTATAGTTATAAATCAATATCTGGCATCTCAGCACAAAGCATATCTGAGTTTATGACTTAAAACCCTTTGAGAATCATATTTATTAGGACATAACTCGTAACTTCGTGTCCCAAGTCGGAATAGAGAAGTTTCTGAACCAAGTAATGACGGCAAACGTCATTAAGGAACCCGTATAACTTAGCTGAACAGCGACTGGATACTCGTTAGTTCGATCAAATCAAAATTAGAACCAAAATTAAAATAAAATCAAAGTTACCGTTTTTATCATTTTACTCATAAGTTTCTGTATTTCTTAACTTTTTTTGATGGCACTTTATTAAAAAATAGATTGTGTCTTCGTGCTATCCGCTCTAAAATTTTCAGAACGCATTGAAAGATTTGACTTAGATTTTAGTAATATGCTACGTATACGTGCTATCTAAATCAATATAAGTTTTTTAAATATTTATTTTTGTACTAGATTATCACTACATAACCATTGCGTCTAGAGGTCAAAAGAAGACACATTTATATTTTTCAAATATTTTATTCACATTCAACAAAGCTATGTCTATTTACAGCATAATCAACAAGTATCACAATACAAAATAACAGATTTTCGGCTAATATCTTAATGATGGTGGGCGGGGATGATGTGCTGGGCGTGTCCTTTACGCTCAACCTGGGCTTGGAATCTGCAACAAGAAAATTAAGTTTAATACTTAACTAGTTACCGGGAACACGGTAAAAGTAATTAAGAAACTCATGGCTTTTATTGTATTAACACAGGCTACGGGCTGGCAAATCAATGTCAACTTTGAGGGTTTCATATAGTTGGCTCTGGAAGCCTAATTAAATACGGCTGAGAGTAATTATTAGATTTTCTTTGGCAGAATTAGTTCTTAGATTTTCATAGATCGGCCTCCATGATTTTTGAGATCAGTTTTTAGGGACGCTATTTATTGAATCCTGGTGATGTCCCTTATTAAGAAACAAGGTTGAGTGTGGTATCGTATAAATAAAGCATGCTGAACTCAATTCTAGGACGGAATTTGCATTATTTTGAGTTAAATAACCTATAAAATGATATTTCATAAATTTTTACTCACTTTTTACATTAAAATGCTGTAGCTTAATTAGGGACAGCACCATGGTTCAATAGGAAGCGGACCGACCCGAAAAAACCGATCCCGAAAATAAAGGTGGCCGAACTTCGAAAATCAATCCTTGGGTTCTAAGGACTAATCCTGCCAAAGGAAATCTAATAATCACTCTCAGTCGTATAATGCCCAGCTAATACTGTCTTACTTATTGTCTTAAATATATCCTTTGCATTGCTTACTTTGTACTAGATATATGACCAGGACAACTTACCAATTGTGGTGGTCGACGGTGTAGTGGACAATTCGCTGGGTACCAACAGGTTCATGCAGGGAGTAGTAGCCCTTCACAATGTCACCCTCGGTATCATACTGTGACCTATGGTCTTAAGTGTGCCCCTTACTTTGCTTAGTTGCAATTAAATGTCTCTGAAGGAAATCTTACCCATTGTGGTGGTCAGCAGTGACGTGTACAATGCGCTGGGTACCGTCAGGCTCATACAGGAAGTAGTAGCCCTTCACGACGTGACCGCGGTCTCATACTGTAACCTATAGTCTTAAGTCTGCCTCTTACTTAGCTTAGTCTCAATTAAATGTTTCTGAAGGAAATCTTACCTGTTGAGGTAGTCAGCGGTGTAGTGGACGATGCGCTGGGTACCATCGGGCTCATGCAGGGAGTAGTAGCCCTTCACGTCGTGACCTCGGTCTCATACTGTGACCTATGGTCTTAAGTGTGCCCCTTACTTAGCTTAGTCGCAATTAAATGTTTCTGAAGGAAATCTTACCCGTTGTGGTGGTCAGCGGTGTAGTGGACGATGCGCTGGGTACCATCGGGCTCATGCAGGGAGTAGTAACCCTTCACGACGTCACCTTCACGGGTCTCGTGCTGCGACTTCTGGTCGTGAGTGTGGCCGTCTTCCACTTTGTACTCGAACTCGTATTTGGGTTCCGCCTGGAGAACAGAAAGTTTGGTATATTTTTTGAAACATATTGGATATCGCTGAAGTATTTTTTACAATGTTCTGGCTAGGGTGAATCTGAGTAAAATATTCAAAGCAGTTAGTTGCGTAAAATACGATGATACTATGAAACCGGTAGAGGAAGTCTAGATTATAATTGTTTTGTCATATTTGTGCTTAAAGCGATCTGTCTTCTCCGCAAAATCATTGACGTGTTGTACAAAAAATGGGATCAAATTTAATGGATATAATAGCCTTTATAAATAATTTTATGAGAGCTAAAGAACCGATCAATACAAAATAATTTCTCAATTTCAATAGATAGACCAAATCGTTTGGGTTGAAAGCACAAAAAGGGTACACTGTCCAGAATTGTAAATGTTATCGGTATTAATATAAAGGATATTGGCAGACTTATTTTGAATAAGTCGAAGTATCGCATAGTAACATAAAATAGCCCGCTTGGACTCTATTTATTCAGGTCAAAAGTTTTTAATAAATTTATTGTAGGTACACAAGTTTTCCAGTTAAGAGCCCGAGGGTGTGTGATAGAGCGTCCTGAGCGGGTTGTGTTTCGAATCCCGATTCCGATTTTTGAGTTTCATATGTACGTTTGTTAGGCGCTTTTTCCGTGCTTCGAAAGGCACGTTAAGCCATTGGTCCCGTTTAATACCGTTTAATACTGTAGGTGTTAATCGTTAAGCCATATCAGACGCCAGTGCTAAGCATTGGCGGCTTGAAAACTGACCTAATCTAGGATTGGGTCTGGTTTCCTTCGGGGTTGCGGAGGTCAAATCGCAGTCGCTCTGTGTAAAACCAGTACCCTCGTTCAATCATCTAGATTATGTAGCAAACCCCGTGGGATACGGGTTATCCGGGTTAGGGAGATGATGATGACACAAGTTCTCTAGTGTTCCCTTGCGAATCTGATGATGATGTTGTCGATGCGAATACTTACGTAGTAGTCGACGATCTTGTGTCCATGCTTGTCCTTGTACTCCACGGGTGTGGCGTGGCCGTCATGGCGATGGATGCTTTGCGAAGAGTAGGCGTGGTGGTCGTGGTGGTCGTGTCCGTGTTGGGCGACCACGACGGCGACCAGAGCGGCGAGGCAAAGGACCTGAGCACGAAGGGTTTATAAATATACCGTACACTATTTACATATGCCCTTCGGCTACGGTTGAAAGTGATCTCGTCGTCTTTTCAACCAAAAGAAGCTTTCTACAGGTAGGTTGTTTGATTCAATATAACGTGATCAATTCTATTAGTGTATTGCAGATGGGATTTAATGAGGATTTTATTAACATTGTCATGGCGTTCTTTTATAACATGAGTCTTTAGGTACGATAGCAAAAGTTTTTTTTTTTTTAAGTTAGTATAATTATGAAAACAGAAAGATAAGTATTTAAAAAACACTTTGTATGCAGTACGCATTTAGTACGTTTCAAGCGATTTTTTAATAGTACCTAATTTATTGAAATAAGTCAGAATTTCTTACCTTAGCGTACATAATTATGTTTTACTGGTTGACTCAAGGAGTACTATTTGACAACTGATAAATAACCCAAGTGCAGTAAGCTTTTTATACGAACTTTAACTTCGAAACAAGATCAGAATTACGCAACAATGCAAGCCTTATTTAATTCTGATCCAGTTTTTGGGGGTTTCTGTGTAAGTGAGTATGGCCTTGAATTAAGGAATTTCGTCGTATTTTGGTACCTACTACTAGACTAAAAGGCAAGCCCCCGTAGGGTAGGTAGAATATCAACAGCTTTCACTATAAAAAATGAGGGCAATTCCATCACCCGAATTACAACATACCATGAGAATTGAAGCAGCTGTCACATTCTATTTTTTTATGGCTTCCAGTCCAAGAAGTATTGTCCTATTTCCGTATTTTGCTAAAAACAGTGGCATAACCTAACTTACCTTTAGCAGATTGTAGTATTCATATAGTAACTATTATAAGGTACAATTTTGGGGAGGCCCATGTCCAGCAATGGACTGTTGTGGCTGATTATGATGATGATGATGAAAAGGACCAAATGTTCGCTTATCATCAGATGATGCAGCAACTCGTTATAAGACCTTATGTATATAATGTTTAAATAAGCTAAATATACATGCAGCATGTTTTTTTTTTGTTTTAACGAAGCTTTGCGATACTAAGACCTAAGCCGGTTTTGTGCGGAGAAAGGCACCGGTATGACACAAAACTGGACCGGCTTTTTGAACGCGCAATCTTTTTTGTGACATTACATTTAGTTATGTTATGCATGTGCAATTTTATTTTTGGGTTTTAGAAGAGTGTTCTTCTTCCATGGTGGCCTGGGAGCGAGAGAAAAACATAAAATGTGTCAGCTGCATTTCCTCTGGGCGTGCTGTAAAAACCAGGTAAGGGATCCGAGGGCTTCATTATATTGTAATTTAGGCGATGGGCTGACAACCTGTTACTACAGCAATATACCACAAATCTATCTTAAAAAACCCTCAAGTCAGACTTTGTCTAGGTCGTTTACGCTCTGCGTGGGGTTAGGGATAAAGGCGTGATTATATGTATGTATGTAGAAGAGTGTTCTGCAGGACTCAACATTACATACCTACTTACGAGTATTGTAATATAATATGTTTTGCACTTGGATTCAATTTCTTTTACATCGAGTTAAATGCTAGAAATGTGACGTGTATTAATCATGCTACAATATGTTTTTATTGTCTCTAGAATAAATTCAATTTAGTTTAATATTTTGTGAGTTTATTTGGTAGTTTGCTATTGAAAATTTAAATTTAAATATAGTCATACTGATAAATCAACGACTATTCCCTTGTATGTTTAACGGAGGTTAATAAATAAATCAACCTCTACGTTTCGACTCTTTACGAAAGTCTTCTTCATGGAGAGGGAAAATCACTCATCACCACCCGCCGTGTGTCATCAGTATGAATAACACTTGTTCGTCATTTAGTGATAAAATCAAATATACCAGGCAAGGGCAAGCCATTTTGCATGGAGGGTTGGATTTTATTTCGTATCCCTGCGGTTAGTGATATTATCTCCAGCAGCCGGGTAAAAAGATAACATTTTTAATATGAATATGGTGTCCTAAGCGGGCCGCCAGCCACAGATTTAGAGTAGGCTAGATACTGCAGCGGCATAATATGTGAAAACCGAGTGTGTTTTTTCCTTGAGCGCAGTCAGCGTGTAAAGTTTTGGCAGTGCGGTGTTTTTTTATTATTCTTCTCAGTCGTATTATTCATATCCTCAAGACGCGTAAGTGTACCAATCACTTGCCACGACAACTTTTTAGGCTATATGTTGAGCCATGTGTTTAACAATTTTTAGTATCTCTACATTCTTTTTGTTTGTTGTTATATCATTTGCGGTATCTTCCCTACTCTAAATCTGCGGTGCCAGCCAATCTGCCGGAGTCCAGAACCTTTGATCGTTTTTCCGGAACACTAATGATTCTCGCGCTCCAATTCACCACCGCTCCTGAACTGAACGAACCAGGCATTTACCTTTCACCTATGTAATATAGACCGCTATTTAGGTACATAAGCGTTTAAATAAACCTCAATATTTGGTTATTTCGTAAATTTTCAATAACAGTCTCGAGAAAATACCGGAGTACAAAAAAGCTTACTTCCATGCTGGGCTGGGAGCGAGAGAGAAACATAGAATGTGCTAGCTGCATTTCCTCCCGGGCATGCTGTAAAACTAAGCTAAGGGACCCGAGGGTTTCAGTATATTGCAATTTAGGCGATGGGCTGACAACCTGTCACTACAGCAATATACCTACAAATCTATCATAACCCTCATATCTTTGTCAGACGTGGCGGAGCTGCCTTTGTTTGGGTCGTTTACGCTCTGCCTACCCCATTAGGGATAGAGGCGTGATTGTATGTATGTATGTACAAAAAAGCTTCTATAAAAAGTAGGCATAAGGGAATAGGTAGTATAACTACTAAAAAGGTACGAGTACATAGGTCCTCTCGAAACGGATGAAGTTACCCTAAAAATACGTTATGTATTTTCATGCAGGTTAGCAATAACACAAGTATATCGAATGTCATGAATTCTATAAATTAATTTCAGATAAAACTTCAACCGTTTCCAGCGGTTTTGTGTACCTTATTTCTTAGCTGTGTATACGAGTAGATTTGATATAGCAGTCAGAAAGAGAGATAAACGCAGTAGGACTTGCATCCTGGATCAAAGTTCTTGACCATTATCGGGATCCGAGGATTTCTGGGTATATTGCAATTTAGGTGACGGGTTGACGACCTGTCACTACAACAATATACCTAAAAATATATCTTAAATAACCCTCAAAACTTTGTCAGACGTGGCGGAACTACCTCTGTTTAGGTCGTTTACACTCTGCCTACCCCATTAGGGATAAAGGCGTGATTATATGTACGTCTCGATAAAATACCGGACTACAGAAAAGCTTCTATGAAATGGAGGTGTAAGCGAAGACTTTTATATACATAAATATAATCACGCCTTTATCCCTAATGGGGTAGGCAGAGCGTAATCGATCCAAACAAAGGTCGTTCCGCCACGTTTGACAAAGTTTAAAGACTTTTATATCGCATTCAGTAAGGGAGACAAATGCAGTGGGACTTGTACCTTTCGTCAAAGTTCTTTTTCATAGACATTATTTTTACTATTCAAATTGAAACTTACATTGTTTTAATAAATATGTTGTAACATTTTTTTAGTTTCTTCCATGCTGGACTGGGAGCGAGAGAAAAACATGGAATGTGCCAAGTGCATTTTCTCCCAGGCATGCTGTAAAAACCAGCTAAGGCATCCGAGGGTTTCAGTATATTGCAATTTAGGCGATGGGCTGATAACCTGTCACTATAGCAATATACCTATCAATATATACAAATCTATCTTAAATAACCCTCAAAATTATGCCATACGTGGCGGAATGACCTTTCTTTATGTCGTTTAAGCTCTGCCTATCCCATTACGGATAAAGGCGTGATTATATGTATGTATGCATGTATGTAACTTTTGCCAGCTAGTCAACTGTTGAGTATATTTCAAAGTAAGTGTTATTCTCTTACTTGATAATAAAATCTCTGAGCGCAATCTGTTTTCCAAAACTAAGCTAAGGCACTTCTTAAGGAAACCTTGCAAAGGCTGACCTTTATCAGATGAGTTCTTTATTGGACATAAAAAAACATGGATAACTTCTTTTCCGAAGTAATCAAGCCAAAGATTGTTTGAAACCTGTTTGTTTAAATTAAACATTAAAAGTTTCTGGAGTCTGCGACCAACTAATTGTCGAACTTTTTTATGAACAAGGAAATTAAGGTAAATTAGAAGTAAAATAAAATTCGTCTCATATTGGACGACTGAGAGAATACTAGTTTTTTTTGCTGGTTTGGGGAAATATTAATAATTAATTATAATATTTGTATATACATATAATCACGCCTTTATCCCTGATGGGGTAGGCTAGACATAGCATAAATTACCTAAACAAAGGCCGTTCCGCCACGTCTGACAAAGTTTTGAGAATGAATAGAATGTGCCAGCTGCTTTTCCTCCCTCGCATGCTGTAAAAACCAGCTAAGGGATCCGAGGGTTTCAGTATATTGTAATTTAGGCGATGGGCTGACAACCTGTCACTACAGCAATATACCTACAAATATATCTTAAATAACCCTCAAAACTTTGTCAGACGTGGCGGAACGACCTTTGATTAGGTCGTTTACGCTCTGCCTACCCCATTAGGGATAAAGGCGTGATTATATGAATGTATGTATGTATGTATGTATTTAAGATAGATTTGTAGGTATATTGCTGTAGTGACAGGTTGTCAGCCCATCGCCTAAATTACAATATACTGAACCCTCGGATCCCTTAGCTGGTTTTTACAGCATGCCCGGGAGGAAATGCAGCTAGCACATTCTATGTTTTTCTCTCGCTCCCAGTCCAGCATGGAAGAGATAATTAATTATAATATTTGTATATAAATATCCTTAAAAATTTTGTTTACTTGGTTAGGTAGGTGCCTTAATTCAGGTTAGGCTCATGGTCCTCGGTGGAGGCTGAGATAAGATGAGCTGATGATGATGATGATAATGGTTAGGTAATCGTAACAGATAAAATCTTTATTTTATACACATAATCACGCCGTTATCTCTAATGGGGTAGGCAAAGCGTAAACGACCTGAGCAAAGGTCGTTCCACAACGTCTGACTAAATTTTGAGGGTTATTTATGATAGATTTGTAGGTATATTGCTGTTGTGACAAGTTGTCAGCCCATCGCCTAAATTGCAGTATACTGAAACCCTCGGAACCCTTAGCTGGTTTTTACAGCATTACCGGGAGGATATGCAGCTCGCATATTCTTTAATTTTCTCTCGCTCCCGGCCCAGCATGGAATAAAAATCTTTTTCACTTCTCATGCTCTGATAGTGTTATTTTAAGATGACTGTAGATTGTGCACAAGGGCAAAAACATATATACTTGTCGAAGATGGACGTTGGTGCCAACCACCGAATGATGGGCCATGCTACACCAAACATCATTTTGACAGCTAAATTTGTTATTCTTGGTAGTGCCATAATCACCGTCAGATGGCACTACAGGTCAACCCGACTTTATCGTACATTGCTTGTTTAATTCCATAGACAATAATTGTTATTTTTCTTTTAAAACATGTTGGATTGTCGGGTGCTAAAGACTAAGTTTGTCGGGTCGTGCATAGACAAAGAAACGCAAGCGCATAGAGTTTCCCGCGCTTGGACATGGCCTTTTGGAGGGAAGTAACGTCCGCTTGAAAAATCAATTTGAATTTCTCAGTACAGTTATTCTTGATCAGTCGAACGGTGCGGTCGTGGATCGGTTACTTTCGGGGACTTGTCTGTTTCTTTGTCGAGTGCATGTGCACCGAATATATTGAGCTAAGAACGTTCCAATTGTGACTAGAATAAGATCGAAACGAATTAAAACTGTGCGATCAATTACTAAGAGTCTTTTTGTGCTTTGGGGAACCCGGGGATGATAGAGAACGCAGTGAAAGGCGATAATAATCGCTCAATGGATTTACGCCCACAAATCCAGCTGGAAATGTCCCACCAGCTGAGGCCTATGCACACCATGATGCGACATCAGAAGTGGGGATAACCCAAGCACAAACTGCTGGAAGATTCGATGAGAATTTGATACACGTGCTTTTGGAGACACAGACTTGAAACATGCTGTCGATTATTGACGCAATTCGACCAATCGTGAGTACCCCTAAGATTTCTTTCAACCTATGCTTATTGGAGAAAAGCCTGGAAGGCAGTGCACTGATTATGGCATTGAGCAAAGCTTTAAGAGGCAATGCATCCCGTTGGTTGTCTCAAGTTTCGTATGCCAGTATAACCTGGCCACAATTCAAGATGTTGTTTACTGCGCGCTTTGATTGCACCGAGACGCCTGCAGCTACTTTGATTAATCTGCAAAACAGCAAAGGATAACGAGTGCATGGCTGCTTACGCTGCTAGATTGATGACAACATTGATGGCTAGATGGAAGGATTTATCAGTGGACTAGATTACCATGGCTATGGTGCTGTCACATGTTTCACAATTCGATGGAAGGATCCAACGTATGGCTTTTACGACAGAAATCACCACCCGTGATAGGATGCAGCGCGAGCTACAGTCGTTTTCCTTCCTGAAGAGGAAATCAAACATGGAGCAGACTTCCAATACTGAAGGGCCAACTGAACATAAGCAACACAAGCCTGCCGTCTCGTCTGCTTCGAGGTGCTATTCCTGTGGAAAACTGGGGCACCGCTCCATCGACTGCCGATCAAGGAAGGATTTTAAAAGGTCGTTCAATTCCTTTAATTTGTCAAATTCTTCGGCGCCTACAGTGATCTACCGCAGATGTTGTTAGTTGTTTCAGATATGGAGGATTTGGCCACTACGCAAACAAATGTCCTCGCAGCGGTGGCAACGGAGGTTCCAGGGCAGGTGGCAGCGCTCCAGTACGCAACAGAAGCAGCTCCAACGGTACGGGACCTGCAACAGCTACAAGCCACGCTCCTCACTACCGAGTCAACCTGTTCTGCGTGAAGAAGCCTTCTGGAAAACTTAATACCACATGTGAGTCGTATATTTTTCACTACGATTCCGGTGCCGAATTCTCTCTCAGGAAAGAATGTATTGCTGTGAAATTTCCGGGCAAACGACTCAACGATATAGTTGCTTTAGTTGGTTGAGCAAACACTCCTATGTACAGTTCTCAGGAAATTCTGTCACAAGTAACGATTGATAGTTGTACAGTTCTCAGGAAATTCTGTCACAAGTAACGATTGATAGTTTACATTTAGCGATTTTATTTCACTTTGTGCCAGCGTTCTAGAACGTCTGATAGCAAGCGACATCTTGATAGGCTGTGAAACTTTAGGCTTAGGTTTGAAGGTGACGATGACCACTGACAGTGTGGAGTTTACTCGGCGTATTTCTGAAGTTAATGTAGGCCTGTAATGCTGAGGGTAGGCAAGATACTGAGGCGAATTTTGACAATATCGTCACCAATATACCAGATGCGAGCCGCCAGCAGCTGATGGATGTTTTGAATGAGTTTTCCGAATCTTTTTTTTACTGGTGTAGCAAAGTCTCGTGTGATGCTGACGACCGAACAGCTTGAAATTCGTCTGCTAGATCCCAATCGTATTGTCCAGCGTCGTCCCTACAGATAAGGTGCAGAAGAACGGGAAATTTTTCGGGGAAAAAGGTCAATGAGATGCTAGGTTTATTAGGTCAAATTGTTCCCCATTTTCTAGTCCAGTGCTTTTAACCAAAAATAAGGATCGGTCCGCTCATAAATGATCAGATAGCTAGACTAGGTGGCGGTAAATGGTTTACAGCTTTGAATGTGCTGAGTGGTTACCATCAGATCCCTGTCTCAGGTGAATCCATTGAATTCTGATGCAGCAGGTTGAGTACTTAAGGTTTCTGGTTGAAAATGGTAAAATTCAGCCCAATCATGGCAAGATCGAAGCTTTGACCAGACTTCCTCCACCAACCACTATTACCCAACTTCGCCAATTTATTGGCATGGCCTCTTTCCGCCAGTTTGTTCTTACTTGTTGTTTGTTTTTGGAAAGATGCATTAGAAGACGTTTAGCTAGCATTGAATTCCACAGTTAATCGTGTGACCAAAGAAAGCCCGTTGGAGTTGATGGTTGGTAAAGTTGCCAGACCCCCTAATTTAATGACTGTTGTAGAAAGTAACGAAGTTATTGGTTTAGATTCTTTGAGAGAGCAGGCGACACGGAACATGGGTGAAGCAGCCCAATATGACAAAGAAAGATTTGATAGTAACAAAGGTAAATTGACTAAATTTGATGTAGGAGATTTTGTCTTGATAGAAAATCAGGAAAGGAATCAAACCAAAGTAGACCCAAAATTTAAGGGCCCCTTATAAAATTATTGAGGTAATAGATGGGGACAGGTAGTTGCTAAAAGCGCTAACTTCAAACATACGTTACAAGTACGCTCACGACCGTGTACAATAGGTGCCAAATCAGCAGGTTCCAGTTAAAATAGAGAGTGGTGACTCTGAGAGTAACTAAAGTGATTACGTTTGATTTCATTTGAATTTAGTCTCACTGACGAGTTTAGCGGTTAGCTAAACTGATTAACTTGGTGGGTAGCTAAGTTGTGTATTGATTTGGTGAATAACCGAATAAGAAAGAGACTCGGTGGTTAGCCAGTATGTAGTATTTCGGTGGGTAGCCGAAAGATTTGACCTGGTGGTTAGCCAGTATTTAGAATTTCGGTGGGTAGCCGAATGATTTGATCTGGTGGTTAGCCAGTATGTAGTATTTCGGTGGGTAGCCGAATTGACCTGGTGGTTAGCCAGTATTTAGAATTTCGGTGGGTAGCCGAAAGATTTGATCTGGTGGTTAGCCAGTATGTAGTATTTCGGTGGGTAGCCGAAAGATTTGATCTGGTGGTTAGCCAGTATGTAGTATTTCGGTGGTTAGCCGAAAGATTTGATCTGGTGGTTAGCCAGTATGTAGTATTTCGGTGGTTAGCCGAAAGATTTGATCTGGTGGTTAGCCAGGATGTAGTATTTCAGTGGTTAGCCGAAGGTTTTAATTTGGTGGTTAGCCAGTGTATGCTTTGGTGGATAGCCAAAGTTCTCTCGTTACGCTTGGTAGTTAGCGAACGTAACACCAGAAGTTTCGCAGGAGCGGGAATACGTAATGGGTATCATCATATAGCTGTTACGTGCCTCGCTATGATTGGAAGCTCTGTTGAGATTGTTAACCGTACTCTTCGTGAGTGCGTCATGTTCTAAGAAGGGCATGTAGACCGATGAGACTGGTCAGTGTGATGGTAGATTTGTCAGTGAGCCTAAAATTTGATGAGTCTAAAATGTGATGAGCCTAAAATGTGATTTATCTAAAATAAGATTTTTTTACAAAGTGCTTTACTTATTTTTTTTTAAAGTTTGGCCGAACCTGTTGATTTTGAACCTTACTTGTTGTATCGACTGATGTAAACCAATGTTTATTTTATGACCTAAGGTCAGGATCGCCGAACTGGTTACTGTTCGTAAAATTTTTTTTCTCAGGTAATCCACCCGAGGACGGGTGATTGTCATGATGGCCGTGTCGAAGATGGACGTTGGTGCCAACCACCGAATGATGGGCCATGCTACACCAAACATCATTTTGACAGCTAAATTTGTTATTCTTGGTAGTGCCATAATCACCGTCAGATGGCACTACAGGTCAACCCGACTTTATCGTACATTGCTTGTTTAATTCCATAGACAATAATTGTTATTTTTCTTTTAAAACATGTTGGATTGTCGGGTGCTAAAGACTAAGTTTGTCGGGTCGTGCATAGACAAAGAAACGCAAGCGCATAGAGTTTCCCGCGCTTGGACATGGCCTTTTGGAGGGAAGTAACGTCCGCTTGAAAAATCAATTTGAATTTCTCAGTACAGTTATTCTTGATCAGTCGAACGGTGCGGTCGTGGATCGGTTACTTTCGGGGACTTGTCTGTTTCTTTGTCGAGTGCATGTGCACCGAATATATTGAGCTAAGAACGTTCCAATTGTGACTAGAATAAGATCGAAACGAATTAAAACTGTGCGATCAATTACTAAGAGTCTTTTTGTGCTTTGGGGAACCCGGGGATGATAGAGAACGCAGTGAAAGGCGATAATAATCGCTCAATGGATTTACGCCCACAAATCCAGCTGGAAATGTCCCACCAGCTGAGGCCTATGCACACCATGATGCGACATACTCATAAATGCTTCTCTTCTTACGCAAAGATTTTCATAGATAGAACTTGTTATTTTACAATATTTACTTCAAATTATTTGGCTTTTGAGTTTGCATGACATAAAATGATACTAAATTTACGTTCAAGTACGACAGTTTATTTAATTTATTATTACAAAATTAATTTAATCGTAGGGTGTATAGGTCTCAGCCCAAGGCTAATACTTTACGTCGAAAAAAATAAAAAGTTAAACGTCGGGAATGAATTGTTAAGTATATTTACATTATTTTTGTGGAATTTCCTCAATTTTCCTCACAATTGAAGTGCAAAGCAGAGTTTGAAACACGTGCACAAACCATTTTTGTCCTCTATTTAATATCAGCCCTCGCCCTACGGGCTTGGGCAGCTAAAAATTCCCGGCAAAAATGATTTGGACTTGTCATAAAATCTACTATATTTTATACCACGGATTAAATTCCTTCGCAGTTGATATCGTAGCGTAGTCCAGAAGGCTGCCAAACCTACCTAATATAAAAAGTACTCATAATCACTACATAGTATAAAACAAAGTCGCTTTCTCTGTCCCTATATCCCTATGTATGCTTAGATCTTTAAAACTACGCAACGGATTTTGATGCGGTTCCTTTTAATGGAGAGAGTGATTCAAGAGGAAGGTTTATATGTATAATACATGCATATTATAGTAGAGAAACACTGATAATTTCCGTGCGAAGCCGGGGCGGGTCGCTAGTGTAAGATATTTTAAATTATACTTAAGATCAGACAATCTAATATATGATACTATATGATACTCATCGGAGAAACTTCACCCGTATGGAATCGAAACGAGCCGGAAATTGCTTCGACTCGCGAAATGAGTCTTCAATGTATGCGATAGCACATTGATGCTGAACCTTTCCGGGGCGTCGGTTCGAATTCCGACTTCGAACGCCTTTGATTGAACGGAAAATAAAACTGATCAATATCGTGTGTCCTCTGCATAAATGTGGAAAGCAGACCGTTTTACTGGTGCAACTAAAAAAAAATACATGAAAGGCAAAGGCCAAGCTGCAACATAACTCCTAATCTTCACATTTCTATTGTCTCTATAAGTTTAAACAAATATATGCACATACTGAGGCACCTTACACGTCGTAACGATAACGTGGAAGTAAAAAGTTTACACCGCAAGAAAAATAATAATCATGTAAATTTTCATATACCCTTGTGGCCTCTTTTTTCTTTCTATCTTTCTTTCTATCTTTCTTTCTATCTTTCTTTCTATCTTTCTTTCTATCTTTCTTTCTATCTTTCTTTCTATCTTTCTTTCTATCTTTCTTTCTATCTTTCTTTCTATCTTTCTTTCTATCTTTCTTTCTATCTTTCTTTCTATCTTTCTTTCTATCTTTCTTTCTATCTTTCTTTCTATCTTTCTTTCTATCTTTCTTTCTATCTTTCTTTCTATCTTTCTTTCTATCTTTCTTTCTATCTTTCTTTCTATCTTTCTTTCTATCTTTCTTTCTATCTTTCTTTCTATCTTTCTTTCTATCTTTCTTTCTATCTTTCTTTCTATCTTTCTTTCTATCTTTCTTTCTATCTTTCTTTCTATCTTTCTTTCTATCTTTCTTTCTATCTTTCTTTCTATCTTTCTTTCTATCTTTCTTTCTATCTTTCTTTCTATCTTTCTTTCTATCTTTCTTTCTATCTTTCTTTCTATCTTTCTTTCTATCTTTCTTTCTATATTTCTTTCTTTCTTTCTTTCTTTCTTTCTTTCTTTCTTTCTTTCTTTCTTTCTTTCTTTCTTTCTTTCTTTCTTTCTTTCTTTCTTTCTTTCTTTCTTTCTTTCTTTCTTTCTTTCTTTCTTTCTTTCTTTCTTTCTTTCTTTCTTTCTTTCTTTCTTTCTTTCTTTCTTTCTTTCTTCCTTTCTTTCTTTCTTTCTTTCTATCTCTCTACCTTGCTTTCTATCTTTCTTTCTGTCTTTCTTAATTTCTGTTTACTTTCTTTCTTCTTCCTTTCCTTTTTAGGCACAAAAATGAATTATGCAAATTTATTATTTTTCCTAGTGAAGATACCAGTGTAGTGATTATATATGGAGCCGATGGCGCCTCCGAAACCCGAGCGAACTTTGCACATACTTGGCTGGCTTTGAAGTCTTTAAACTATTCCAACGGCTTGATCGAGAGATAGGGAAGATAGCTACGTTATCAACTTGATAGAATACTTCGCGAATAAAGTTTAGAAGTTCAAGTGGAAGTAATGCAAAAATGCGTAATGATTAGACGCGGATTGATAAAGGAGAGATATAAAGAAAACTTTAAAATAATATTTTTCAGGAACTCAATATTCCCACAATTTTGTTCTGTATCTGTATTTTTTACAGACCTAAAATAACTTACTCGTACCTATCGTATCGGTATTTGAGTAAATTTTCCGCCATTGTCCGGTATTGCCCTACTATTTTCTGTTTGAAATCTTGAATGGTATTGTGTTCTCAACATTATTACGCTCATTATACATGTTGTGCAATATACTACTCGTACTGGCTATTAGGCACAATGTCTGGGCAAAGTGTAAATGCCAGTAAAGAAAGCCGAAGCGATTGGATACTATCGCTACAACTAGAACGCTCTATCTGAAATACCTTCTTTCTGCAGGTATCTGGCATAACCACGACAACACTGTGGCGCTGAGCAACTCGCGGGGGCGATAGTACCGCGGGGGGGGCCACGCCCCGCGCCCCGCCGCCGCCATGGTCCGCGACAAGAAGCTGCCTGGCAAGCAAGACTCGCAAAAATGTAAGTAGCTAGCATAAGAAAGCTCGCTCTACTATACCAGGCATAACAGTCCACTGGTAGAATACCGACTTACGTGGCCGAGAGTACCGCGTGAAAGTGGGAGGGGGGGAGGGGATCACGCCTCGCGCTCCGCCGCCGCCACGGTCCGCGTCAAGAAGATGCCTGGCAAGCAAGACTCGCAAAAATGTAGGTACCTAGGTAAGATAAGCTTGAATATACCCCAGGTAAAACACTCCACTGGTACGATAGTGACTTACACGCCCGATAGTACCACGTGAAAGTGGGAGGGGGGGGGATCACGCCCAGCACCCCGTCGCCACCATGGTCCGCGTCAAGAAGATGCCTGGCAAGCAAGAATCGCAAAAATGTAAGTAGCTAGCATACTATAACTGTATTATACCAGGCACCAACAACAGTCCACTGCAGGACATAGGCCTTCTACCGATGCGGGAATTCGTCATACTCGCCAGCCACCGGTTAGAAGCAGAAATAGTAACGCGGAAACCGTACCCTGCGCCAACTAACATCTTATTCAATCTTCCATTGAGTCTATGGCAAGACAAGACCTTTTTCCCTAGTCTAGTTAGACCTAATGAACTGCGTTTTCAGTGGATTGCATTAGCTGCTCCCACATGCAATGGCTTAATAGGTAGAGCATTATAGGTTGGGCATGTAAACATGGGGTAGTCAAGGGTGTCTTCGCATTTGCACCGATGGAAGTTCACATCAGTGAACTTGAACTGTAATAAACCTCCTAGACAATTTTCACAGCAACTATTTCGTTTATTTTTCACAACATGTCCACTCTGGATCAATTCCTGAAAAGGTATAAACTTACCAAGATGGTTTCCAAATACGTAGGCTGGTATTTATGAAGCGACCTCAAAATTCCAACTCGCTGTCACTCATAAGAGCTGATTTTAAATACGGCCCATAGAGTCATTTAGTTTTAGAAGTAAATAATAATATATATATATTTCTTCCATGCTGGCCTGGGAGCGAGAGAAAAACACAGAATGTGCCAGCTGCATTTCCTCCCGGGTATGCTGTAAAAACCAGCTAAGGGATCCGAGGGTTTCAGTATATTGTAATTTAGGCGATAGGCTGACAACCTGTCACTACAGCAATATACCTACCAATCTATCTTAAACAACCCTAAAAACTTTGTCAGACGTGGCGGAACGACCTTTATTTAGATCGCTACGCTCCGTCTATCCCATTAGGAATAAAGGCTTGATTAAATGTATTTATGTACTGTATATACTTCCGTGCTGGACTGGGAGCGAGAGAAAAACATAGAATGTGCCAGCTGTATTTCCTTCCAGGTATGCTGTAAACACCAGCTAAGGGATCCGAGAGTTTCTGTATATTGCAATTTAGGCGATAGGCTGACAACCTGTCACTACAGTAATATCCTACAAATCTATTTTACACAACCCTCAAAACTTTGTCAGACGTGGCGGAACGACCTTTGTTTGGGTCGTTTACGCTCTGCTTACCCCATTAGGGAGAAAGGCGTGATTATATGTATGTATGTATAATAATATATTATACCTCTGAATAGTTAATATTTGGTGCTGGCAGCTAAATTACCACTTATAACATTTAATTTGACTTGAGCCCCCGACCAAAAGCCAACTACATAACAAGTTTATGAAAATGAGTCTGAATTGGCACTATAAAGGGGTCTTTGGGGAGTAAAAGGGGTATAAAGAAGTACTTAGGTACGCCTAGGTAGGTATTTGGTACCTTACTTGGTACCTCGGTAGTTTGGTATAGTACGAATGTTTATTTCAATATCTAATTCAAATTACTTTTGTACATACATACATACATAAAATCACGCCTTTATCCCTTACGGGGTAGGCAGAGCGTAAAACGCCTCCTAAAAGGCGCTTTCGCCACGTCTGATATAAATTGGGGGCAATTTTAGATTGTAATGTGTATTGCTGTAGTGACAGGTTGTCAGCCCATCGCCAAAATTACAATACACTGTAACCCTCGAATCCCTTTTGCTGACTTATATAGCATGCCCGGGAGGAAGGGCAACTGGAACATTCTATGTTTTTCTTTCTCTCCCAGTCCAGTATGGAAGTTACTAAGTTACTTTTGTACGAGGCTTAAATGTAGGTATAATGGATTTTATTGCCTGAAAATAATGGCAATTTGGTTGGGTATCTACCTACTACCTACCTATACTCTACGGGGTGCAAGGGGTTTACGAAACTGCATTTTCTTCCCCATACAAATTATCTATTCTGTATGAGGAAGTCAAAATTTATAATCGTTTGTTGAATAAATAATTTTATTACTAAACCATAAACAAGTGTTATTCATTATGAAAACTAAAATTCTTACTTGTTTTTTGTACACCGGAGGGTTAGCCCTCGACGTTTCGATCCTAGACACTTACACACACACACACACACATACATACACACACACACACACACATATTTTGGCACTACTTAGTATTTATTAATTGGAAACTTGAAAGTAGTCCTATTTTAATTTTAATATTTTAATATACTCAAAATAATGAATTGATATCTGTGTAAAAGGTTTTTATTTTTAGTTTTAATTTAATATGTATTTTAATTTTAGTTTTCCAAAATTAATTCTTTACTTAACATTGGAAGAGCGGTGCCTTCTAACACAGGACCTTAAGCTTACCAGAAGGCACCGCCGACCCTTAGATAAGTTTTATCTGTAATAGCTACCAATATATATATTTTATTATTATACGAGGATCTTCATCAGGAGAGAAGAAAGTCACACTCCACCGCCCGCCAAGTGCGATTTTCGACTCCGGTCCACAAAAACAAGTAAGCCGTTCGGTTTTCATTTTGAATTAATTTCTCTGTGAAAGTTGTCCTAAGCAACCTTTTTGGTTTTTTGACACCGTTCCATACACCCGGTGTAGGTATGGTTAGTTAGGTTAACCACAGAATAGATAATACTACAAGCTTACCAAACGCGTGTAGTCTCGAAAAGGGCAACCCTTGTATCAAGGGCGCCATCTTATTTGTACCACGCCTTATCTCTTCCCGCCAGCCGGCCATAAAGGCAGACTCCCTCGTTTGTCACGATTAGTACTCAATTTCGTGCAAAATGCTATTTACAGGGCCAATATGGGCACACAAAGTCCGCATGTAGTACATTATCATCATCATCATTTTCAGCCGCTAGCGATCCTACCCTGGAAAATCGCTATTAATCCCGTATTGTAGCCAAATTCTATAAACAGCTTCGATGTTAAAAGTGTATAGAGGTAGTTAATTTTGAACCCGGCTACGAAATGGTAATAAAACTATCCTATTTTCAATGTGGCTTCTAATAATTTCGTAGCCGGTTTCGTAGTTGATAGCACGAAATAAATAATCGGAATACCTAGCTAGCCTAATAAGTCCGATCGCATAATTCCACTTGATTATAGGCTCCTCAACAAGGGCAAGTTTTTGCACAAAGCGCTACGTATCAACATTCTTAATGATGCGAACGGCTAAAGAGTGGAACTCCCTGCCTGCGCATCTGTTTCCGGAACGCTATAACCTGGCCCTCTTCAAGGCGTGAGTGAACAGGCATTATCTAGGCAATCATGCTCCATCGCGCATCGTAGCCTACATCATCACTTCCCATTAGGTGAGATGGTGGACAAATGATTGCCTATCACTACATAGTATAAAACAAAGTCGCTTTCTCTGTCCCTGTATCTCTATGTATGCATAAATCTTTAAATCTACGCAATGGATTTTGATGCGGTTTCTTTAAATAGATAAAGTGTTTCAAGAGGAAGATTTATATATATATAATACTTGCACAATATTGTGGAGAAACACTGATAGATAATTTCCATGCGAAGCCAGGGCGGGTCGCTAGTCTACTATAAAAACCTCCCGCCCTTTAGATTTAGGAGACTAGTAGCTTGCCATGTTTCGCCAGTCTGTAATAATACTTTGTGCAAATATACATACCTGTTTTTAAGACAGTATGTTCTTAAAAACATACGCGGTCATGTTATCAGCAGCAGCGGATTTTGACATATACTACAGTATATGCTATGCTTTACTACTAAAATATACGCGCTATTTGATGAACACTGCTGTGATCAGAGCTGATGGCCAACATTCATAAAGGAGAGGCATTATAAAAATAAGAATATGTACGAAGCTTAGGTCAAAATCCGCTTTCGCTAGTACTGTGACCTCACCTTCGAGAATATTTTCCCTGTAGGTAGTTAGATAACTTAATTTAACAAACTGAAAGTGATATAGGAGTAAGACGTGGGTCGGACATATCATTCCCCTGGAGATTAAAGTCACCGACGACATGTCTACGTATCTTCTTTCATCATAAATTGGGTACCTATGTAGTTACTTTCATTTATTAATTTCAAATTAGGGGTTCCCCTGAGCAAAGTGGCGCATCATCATCAGTAAAAAATCATAATTCACTTAAAACACAGTCAATCGAAAATCCGGTAGATCAGATTGAGGTTAAAGCATTGAAAGTAATTTAGAACTTCATAAAATTGCAACTTACAGTTCGTTGTAGTGACAGATAGAAAATTTATGAAAAACTACCACTTTGAGCACTTTTGTTATCTGTAACTGCAGTGAACACTGAATTATTCATTTATAAAGCTTAAAATAAGCTTCAGCACCTAAACTTTAATTTGATTGACCGGATTTTCGATTAAATTTCGCACTCTGCGAATGATTTATTACGCATTAGTGGATTCCTCGCTTAGTTACGGCTTAAGCTGTTATGGAAGAACTTTCGACACATATCTCCACGACATTAAAAATCTCCAAACTAGATTTTTAAAACATGTAGTTAGTCGTAAAACCAAAAATACCTGCAAAGGAGATTATGATCAATTGTATCCCATAACCAAAATTCTACCGGTAAAAACAAAACTAGATTATTTATTGGTTATAGAAAATTACTATAAAGAAGTTATTATTCATAATAGATATAATACAAGAAGAATAAGAGAAAAGAAGCATATTTGTACAAAAGCTAAAAATTATTATGGCCAAAGAACAAATAAATTCATTATACCACAAATATTTAATAAATTAGACTTTTTAAGACAATAAAATAAAGTCGAAGATAACCCTAAAGAAAAAACTTAAAACTGTTCTTCAAAATAATATTATGTAAATGTGTCACATTAATGATTCTCCATATTTCATAGTTTTAAACTCTTTTTATAATGTTTTTTTTTTATATAAGATACTAGAATATAGGTATTTGTTAGCCATTAAGTAACGGGTGCTACCTTGCCAACAAACTGCTTTCGCAGTTTGGTGAGAATGTAACATGTAATTCTGTAAATACCTTTTTTGTGAAATAAAATAAATTGCGTTTTCAGTGAGTAATGATTTTTTTTACTAATGAGGGTGCTGACTTGCCCCTTAATGTAATAAAAGTAAGGCTATAATACCTAAATATTTTAAAATTAACCTGTCACTTTATGAAATTAGGAGTAGAAAAGAGAAGAAAATAATTTGCTAATCATACGCCTATCAATCAAAGCAACATAAGATAAGATGCATCAAATCAAATAAAGTTTAGACATCCGTGGCGGCTCTCTGATGTAGAGCCATCATAATACGGGGTGTAAGGGACAGCGTCCCGCAAACTGATAGGGGTTGCTCAACCAATGAAACTGAAAAACTATCAGCAGGCATTTCTTTCGGAAATAAAATAAAATTTCGGCTTTCCCATACAAATTGTCTGATCGAGGTGATCATTTTGTATGACAAACTAATTTTTTATTTTCATTTCCTGGTGGAAGTTGTTCAGTTTCGTTGCCTGAGCAACCTCTATCAGTTTGCGGGACGTTGTCCCTTACACCTGGTATAGTAAACTACATTTTTCACATTTATTTAAAGCTCAAGTTGTAGGATTTATATTACTATACTGATATATGTTTACTATGGGGCTGACAGCTGTCAAATGTGGCCTATTACATATGTGTACAATGGTTTGATAGCTATACATGAAGACCGTGTCGCTTATAAATGCATATTTTCTATCTTTCATGCTGGACTGAAAGCGAAAAAAACATAGAATGTGCTAGCTGCATTTCCTCCCGGGCATGCTGTAAAAACCAGCTAAGGGATCCGAGGTTGTCAGTATATTGCAATTTAGGCGATGGGCTGACAACCTGTCACTATAGCAATATACCTACAAATCTATCTTAAATAACCCTCAAAAATTTGACAGACGTGGCGGAACGACCTTTGTTTAGGTCGCTTACGCTCTGCCTACCCTATTAGGAATAAAGGCGTGTTTTTTTTAATGAATTTTATTCAAAATAAAAATAACATATTTTACATAGTTAAAGATGAGTCGTCCCTCAGAAAACCCCTACAGGTTTATGCGAGGCACGAATGAGTTGCATAATATATAATACTCTTGTAAATTATTTATGATTTTAAACAATAATTAAATTAAATAGTGCCGGGTCCCCAATCAGGTACCCAAATGATATTTTTTGAGTAGAAGTTTACAAGCTTCTACGTCGGTTATCGACGTAACGTCACTATGAAGAAATGTGTGTATTTTCTATCTCATGTCATAATTTAAAAAGCGACTGAAATTTATCATTCGTTTAGAAATCTGCCAGTCACCAACTGATTTCCACTGCGAAAATGCAAAAAACGGAGTGAAAGCAAGAGCCTATAAGTACTAGTTATGCCTAAAAGGAAGGCTTATCTAAGAAGTTCATAACATTTCACTGCGATCATTCAGGGCCGTGAGTGAGGATAGCGTTATCCCTTTCTACACTGAGCCGAAGGTCGATGACCTTTGTCGCCTATAGGTTTTCTTATCTATTGAAATTTCCCTTATTATGTAATATAGTGTGGCACTTTACGAAGGGCGCCTAAAGCCAAGTACATTAAAGATAAGTCAAGGCAGTTTGAAAAATATCTCCTTTGATATTGGTATGAAGTTTTTTTTACCTATGAACCTACTTCTAAGTCAAAGTTAAAGTCAAATCATTTATATCCAAATAGATTCCTAAGAACACTTTTAGAAAGTCACAAGTGAGTCTATTACAAATAAAATTATATCTGTGTCGCAAAATAAAATAAAACTATTTAACAATAAAGAAGAAGCATGAGAAACTCGCACTTTGCGCCCCTCCCTTCGTTTCATCCTTCTTTTTGTTCAAAATAGGGTTTGTGACCGCAATGTGTGCCAATTGCTTAGGCTTCACTGAAATAACAGAGCTCCATTAGTATAGTCATCTAACTTATAATAGGCTTTCCGACATAATGTGTTTTTAATAGTATCTTTAAATTGATTTTCTGACAAATGTAAAATATGGTCAGGTATTTTGTTATAGTATTGTATACTTTGACCTAAAAATATTTTTTTAACTTTAACTAACCTAAACTGCTAACAGTTAACCTAACTTCTAGCATACATTTATTATTTCTATCTAAGTACGTGTGTTTTTTTTTTCTCATTTTTAAACCTTCCTCTACTGAAACTATTTTCAGAACAGCTGTAGAAAAGAGAAAGATAAATGGTTTAATTACGAGTTGACGGTGCGACTCGATTCGTTTTCGTTTCCTATCATTTTTTAATCGATAAGTTCAGACAGAAGTGGACAGAATTCCGGGATTTTTAAAGTAGAGCCACCATCGTACGTAACGTAAAAGTGTTTATATTCCTATGGGGTTTATATCTCTTCTTCTTAGCGAGTGGATTTTTAATCGAACGACCCTATGAACCCTGGTATCAGAGTTTTCAAACCGCCTAGTAGCACAGCTATTAGGCCTCTCACGTGGTTTGAGTAACGACCACTATCAGACAGCGACCGGGACCGACGGCTTATCGTGCCCTCCGAAGCACGGAAACCTTTTTTTTTCAGACTATCAGGTGATTATGCCTGCAATGTCGTAACCAAACTGGGAAAAACCTCACAAAGTGATAAATTGACAAATATCAACTTTGTATTCCCCCTGGGAATCGAACCCAGGACCTCCGGATCGTAAACCCATAGCTCTGACCACTAGACCACGGAGGCAGTTATTTCTAAGATGATACATACATACATATAATCACGCCTTTATCCCTACTAGGGTAGGCAGAGCGTAAACGACCTACATAAAGGTCACTCCACCTGCCAAAGTTTTGGGGTTATTTAAGATAGATTTGGTATATTACTGTAGTGACAGGTTGTCAGCCAATCGCCTAAATTGCAATTTACTAAAACCATCGGATCCCTTAGCTGGTTTTTACAGCATGCGAGGGAGGAGAAGCAGCTGGCACACCCTATGTTTTTCTCTCGCTCCCAGTCCAGCATGAAAGCAATAGATATCCTATGATGCAATAAAATACAAAATTCTTTATTGCACAAAGAAACACATACAACAGAAATAAAAAGGAACAAACGTGACAGTCCAATATAGGCGGCCTTATTGCTAAAGCAGCAATTTCTACCAGGCAACCTTTGGGTATAGAAATTGTACAAGCAGAAAGCGGGATAGTGCATATTAACATATAATACTTATGATGATAGATAAGAAATCGATATCCTATGTTGAGAATTGTCAAATCAATTCAAATGTGAACGATGGGTCTACTATTGGTATGAGAGTTAGGTCCGTATTTTTAAAACGATCTCAAGATTGAGAACAGTATTAAGTATGGATTTGACAGGTCATAATGTACTGAAATGACATTTCTGATACGAATTCAAACTCGCTGTCAGTCTCAAGTGCTGATTATAAATACGGGGAATTTGATATTATTTTAATGAAAAATCATCCAGTCCTCAATTTTCATTTTGCATGGAAAAATATTCCAGACTCATTTAAATTTTAAGCGATCCCATTTGAGCCAATTTTTATTGCATTACCTTTTAATAAAATGAAAAAAAAAGCTTTTAGGCCCTTTCTGATTCCGAATCATTAGACAAAATCTGTTTCCTGCCTACTTAAAATTCCTCTGCAAATATTTGGGGATGCCAATTTCATTTTTGGTAAAAGCAAATTCATTCGTTATTCTAACTTATTTTAAGCTTATGCCCTCATATAATACTGCCCTACGGTTTCACTTGCGGCTTAGCTTGGGTTTTCTCGTAGGAATCAGTTATTACGCAGGAAATTCCATGCCCTATCATTTTTTCTTCCATGCTGGCCTGGAAGCGAGAGAAAAACATAGAATGTGCCAGCTGCATTTTCTCCCGGGTATGCTGTAAAAACTAGCTAAGGGATCCGAGGGTTTCAGTATATTGTAATTTAGGCGATGGGCTGACAACCTGTCACTACAGCAACATACTTACAAATTTATCTTAAATAACCCTCAAAACTTTGTCAGACGTGGCGGAACAACCTTTGTTTGGGTCGTTTACGCTCTGCCTACCCCATTAGGGATAAAGGCGTGATTATATGGATGGATAATTTTATCAAATTTGAAACAATATTGTAAAGAGTTTTGTATTGACAAGATTATAATAAGTCCGTCTTCCGTTATCTTGGTTTGCTCAAGACAGAAAATGACATGTAGGTATGGACTTATTTTAGTTAAGTCGTGTTTACTACAGAATCGGGGTCACTGGTAGCAATTAGTAGTTGCAAATATCACGACTTAACTAATATAAGTTTATACCTGTCTTTTTATATGATGAGAGGACAGAAAGGAACAGCAACAATTTAAGTAAGATTAAGTTAAGTTGTGCCCTTAAGGAACCATTGCGTAGATTGACCCTAGTTCATTTCATTTCATTTCATTTATTGCAAAGCCACAGGTTAAATACATACATACATACATATAATCACGCCTTTATCCCTAATGGGGTAGGCAGAGCGTAAACGACCCAAACAAAGGTCGTTCCGCCACGTCTGACAAAGTTTTGAGGGTTATTTAAGATAGATTTGTAAGTATATTATTTACAGGTTAAATAGTTGTTACAAATTAAGAAGAAGTACAAGTGACGCCCTGTAAGGGCACAGCAAACATCAGAGAGGCCACTAGTTGCCTTACTTAAATAATAATATTATTTAAATATTACAATTTTATACTATAAAAATGAATGAATGTCAGTATTGATTAGTAGACGTCAAGTTTTATTTTATGTTAGTGAAAACAATTATGATAATATAAAGTTATGGTCAGTATTATTGCATTATTATAGTATGTATATTTAATTCAGCATAGGTAATACATATTTAAGAAAAATAATTTAGTTATTTATTTAACATGATTATATTGTATATCATTATATAGAAATAGATTAGTCATTGATTTTGTCATTAAAAAAATCTGAAATATTGTAATAACATTTGTCTATAAGGAACTTTTTTAGTTCATTAATAAATAAGGTAGGCTTTCCAATGTTTTTCAGACTATTAGGTAAATGGTTAAATATTTTTAGTTGATACTTGCATGGACCCCGATCACTCCTGTATGGTACCACATCTGTTACACTGAGAAAGGCCGATTTGTTTGCGGATGTCATGGCAACTGGACGTCTCTGGAGGGCAATCTGTGACGCAGTTGGAGAACAAACCATGAATCGTGCCGTAGAATTCTTAACTACATACATATAATCACGCGTTTATCCCTAATGGGGTAGGCAGAGGTAAACGACCTAAACAAAGGCCGGTTCGCCACGTCTGACAAAGTCTTGAGGGCCATTCAAGAAAGATTTGTACGTATATTGCTGTAGTGACAGGTTCTCAACCCATCGCCTAAATTACAATATACTGAAACCCTCAGATCCCTTAGCTGGTTTTTACAGCATGCTCGGGAGGAAATGCAGCTGGCACATTCTATGTTTTTCTCTCACTCCCAGTCCAGCATGGAAGATTTTTAACTATCTATTTATTATTATTATCAATATACCTTCAAATCTATCTTAAATAACCCTCAATGCTTTGTCAGACGTGGCGAAACGACCTTTGTTTAGGTCGTTTACGCTCTGCCTACCCCATTAGGGATAAAGGCGTGACTATATGTATGTATGTATGTATTTATTATTTAGTTAACTAGTCATCGGGTCGATTGACTCGATACCCACACGACAGAAGAAGAAGAATTATTTAGTTCGATATTTATTATTATTACCTATATAACTTTGAACTACATGCAGATCTGGATAGTGCAACAATTTAAATATAATTCAAGTTTAAATCGGGAGTTTTTCTGGGGTCGATTCTGGTATGATAGCATAGCGTGCTTTAGCTCTGAAGTGTTTCCTGTATTATGAATGAAATATAACGTTAAGGTTTTGAAGTGCAATGTTCGTACATCTTGAGCTATAGTTGCTTATTTTGGAATACGTTGTCGCTTTATTGCATGGAAATTATTTTATCAAGCTGAGCCAAAAAGCTTAGTTTCAGTTATGGATACCAAATTTACCACTCCCTAGAGAGCTATTGCTGTCAAAATAGGTAACTAGTAACTTCCTAATCAGCAAAATTAATTTCAAATTAATTATAGAGCAATTATAACATGATAAAATGAAAAATATTCATATTCATATATTTATTTCACCATACTAAAAATATAAATTAAATAATGTCAATTGATATAATAATATTAAATCTAGAAATTTTAATACTTATGTCAACTAGTACACAGATTAAAATAATAATAATTAAAACAATCAGCATTAAAATAAATAAGTTTAATAAATTTCAATTAAAATTACAATACAATACAATTAATGTTTAACAAAAATTCTCCTACTGTATAGAAATATTTTTCCAAAAGAAGAGTTTTTAACTTTGTTGTAAATATATAGGATATGGATCTTACACTTTTAAGTTCTACAGGCAGCTTATTAAACAATATTACAGTTTTTTTTCGAATAGACGTTTTGACCAATTTAAGCTTGGGATCTATAATTCCGTTTAAGTCCTTTCGTCTTGTCTTCTCTCGCTCTATCATCTGGTCATCATATTTCAATAGGATATATTTAGTCACGCGGCACGAGGTGAAGTTGAACAAGTTTAATTTCATTTATTGGCAGTTCCTGTGACAATTTCTCTGGGAGTAATTATTTCAAAGGTGGTCGTATTTACGTCACCACGGCACAGGGTTCCAAGCCTAATCAAGTTACCTCGGTAGAACCTACGTTCTGAAACAAGTTTATTAAATTCACTGCTGCTTGGGGCTTGGGGGTCTCAAGAGCAGAATTAGATCACGATACTATAACGTCATCATTTGGACAGTATGTTAATTTTACTGAGAGAGAAGCAGTTTTCCTACTTCATTTGTTTTTATGAAAGCACTCACTTCTTGCGCCGCAGTTTCACCCGCGGCTTAACGAGATTTCCCGTAAGGATCAGAAATATTCCTGCGGGAAAAATAAGCCTATATTTCTCAAAGTGAACGTAGCTTTCTAATTAGTGAGAGAATTTTTAAAATCGGTCCAGTAGTTTTGAGTTTATTCGTTACAAATATACACACACATAAAAATATAAATCTTTTTTTTTTATAATATGAGTATTTTATTTATTTAAAAGTTTATTGTACACATATATTGTTCATATACACAAATCAATTACATAAAGAATTAAGACACAACAGGCACTGCTTATTTCTTCAAAGAAATTTCTTACAGCAGACCTAATAAAAGTGAGATAGCATAAAACGTAATGCAGATAAGACGTGCAAAATTTAAATATTTTAGCAACACAAATATATATCTATTTTCACTAAACATATACTAACCTACAACAATAACAAGAATACAAATATATACTTATTAGTATAAATTAATAAGTATAAATAAGGGGCGTGCTTTAAAGTCTAGATTATAATATAAACTAGCAACCCGCCCCGGCTTCTCACGGAAATCATCAGTGTTTCTCTACTATACTGTGCATGTATTATACATATAAACCTTCCACTTGAATCACTCTATCCATTAAAAGAAACCGCATTAAAATCAGTTGCGTAGTTTTAAAGATTTATGCATACATAGGGACATAGGGACAGAAAAAGCGACTTTGTTTTATACTATGTAGTGATAATTAAATATTTACACACGACATATGAATCACATCACATTCATCGGTGACATTTTTAACAGTGCTTCACTGCCAACAAATTGATCTCGCTCGAGAATTCTCGAGTCTATAAATAATCTGACAACCAATAGAATCGAAATTGTTCGCTATGGTTTCAGTTTTATTTGCTGATCATTTCTTTCTGATTAACTGCCTCCGTGGTCTAGTGGCTAGTGCCATGGACTCCCGATCTGGAGGTCCTGGGTTCGATTCCCAGGGGGGAAACACAAAGTTGATATTTCAGAATTTATCACTTTGTGAATTTTTTCCCAGGTTGGTCAGGACATTGCAGGCTGATTCACCTGATTGTCCGAAAAGAAAAAGATTTCGTGCTTCGGAGGGCACTTTAAACTGTCGGTCCCGGTCGCTGTCTTTGATAGTGGTCGTTACTTAAAAAACCATGTCAGAGGCCTGATAGTTGTGCTACTAGGCGCTGTAAAAACTCTAACACCTGGGTTCATCGGGTCGATAGACTCGATACCCACTCGACAGAAGAAGCTGTAGGCTATTGGTATCTGAGGCCTATATTTATAAACAGTACTTGAGAGTGACAGAAAGTTTGAGTTCACATCAGAAATGTAATTTCAGTACAAAATAAACTGTCCATACTTAATTTTGCTCTCAATATTGAGATCGCTTTATAAATACGAGGCTTACTTTACTCAGGCATAACTTACTACCGTGTTATTGTGAATATAAAAAAATAAATGGAATGGGGAACTAGTCTTTCTTTCCAAAGTATTTTTATGTTGTCTATCAAAATCACAATCACAGCTAAGACACAATAGAGAGACACCTTCAATTAAAGCAAGTCGGTTGTATATCACTCCGCTGATGAAGTCTCGGAATTTTAAACAGATCTCGGTGTACAGCTGGATTGTTTAAATACCAAGCTTTTCAGTATATTGTAATTTAGGCGATAGGCTGACAACCTGTCACTACAGCAACATACATACAAATATATCTTAAATAACCCTCAAAACTTTGACAGACGTGGCGGAACGACCTCTGTTTTAGGTCGTTTACGCTCTGCCTACCCTATTAGGGATAAAGGCGTGATTATATGTATGTATGTAGAAGAGTGTTCTGCAGGACTATACATTACATACCTACTTACGTGTACAGATAATAAAATTGTATAGCATGTTTCGCACTTGGATCAAATTTATTTTTCATCGGATTAAAATGCTAGAAATATGACGTATAAATCTTGCTACTACATATTTTTACTACTATATATTTATCTATAAAAAAATCATTATATAGAGCCCGATGGTGTAGTGGATAGGGCCGCTGCCTCCTGAGCAGGAGGTCGTGGTTCGAATCCCATTACGTACCAATGTGTTTTTCGGTTTTCATATTTCATAAATCCGTTTATTCGGCGCTTTTTCCGTGCTTCGGTAGGCACCTTAAGCTTGAATACCGTAGATATTATTCGATTAGCCATGTCAGAGTCCAGTGCCATGCATTGGCGGCTTAAAAACTCTGGCTTAATCTAGGATTGGGTCTGGTTTCCCTTCTGGGTTGTGGACGGTATATGGCAGTCGCTCTGTGTAAAAACCAGTACCGTCGTTCAATCGTCTAGATTCAAATTCAAAGTAAAAATATCTTTATTATTACCACACACTCAAAACAGAACAGCATTAAATAACAATAGTACGGTTTGAGAGTAAAAGGTGAGGTTCTTAGTATTTTGCTACCATGTTACTCAAAGCAACTGTGGTAGCACTGATTTTCAGTCCTTACCCTTTTCATACACCATTTTATAACATCAGATTAGGTTACCGCGACGTAAGATACGGGATAAGGCTAGAGAGATAATGAGTAAGTAATGCTCAGGGAAGCCCAAACCCGTCTGTAGTTGTCTTCATAGGTACAACATAATCATATACCGGTCACGGCTATTTCCTTTTACGGGAAAGGTAGTTCGGCAAGGTGTAAAATATCTTCGCCCTACAATGTTCTTCGGGTTGTTCTTTGACTCGAGAATTCACTCGCTAAGAAGAAGCCTTATAATAATTAAAAACTATCGGCAATATTTATAATATTGGTCGCATTTATAGCAAACAGATACTTCAGCTTAATCAAGGAAACTGAACTACATTCAAACGAAAATTCTTTCCAAAAAATTTACTTTGACGTCATGACCTTATACCGACGTCAAGTTGGTTCGTTCTGCAAAAAGGTTCCACAAGCAAACATTATTATTTATGTTGTTCTAGTGGGCAGGGTGTTGCCAGCCCCGATATTAGCAAATAAATCAACAGCTTTGTCAACGTATGCCGAACCGTTCAAAAAGTGTTGCAAACTCATCAAGTAAAATTGTTTTTTCTGACAAAGGCTTAACTAATTTTTCATCCAGATTGTAGAACTTGTTTTCGGTAACGATTATTACATACATACATACATATAATCACGCCATTATCCTTAATGGGGTAGACTGAGCGTAAACGACCTAAATTAAGATCGTTCCGCCACGTCTGACAAAGTTTTGAGGGTTATTTAAGATATATTTGTAGGCATATTGCTGTAGTGACAGGTTGCCAGCCCATCGCCTAAATTACAATATACTGAAACCCTCGGATCCCTTAGCTCGTTTTTACTTTACTTTACTTACTTTTGGCCTGGGAGCAAGGGAAAAACATAGAATGTGTCAGCTGCTTTACCTCCCGGGCAAGCTGTAAAAACCAGCTAAGGGATCGGAGGGTTTCAGTATATTGTAATTTAGGCGATGGGCTGACAACCTGTCACTACAGCAATATACCTACAAATCTATCCTAAATAACCCTCAAAACTTTGTCAGACATGGCGGAACGACCTTTGTTTAGGTCGTTTACGCTCTGCCTACCCCATTAGGGATAAAGGCGTGAATATATGTATGTATGTATGTTTTTATTACAGATAAAGGGTTGTAATTTATTGTCAAAACTTATTAAATTAAAGAATCAAATGCTTTTTTCTTATATTTTATCTCCCAAAGTTAATTTTATGCATAAAATGTTGACCACTTTTCTGACATAAAAACTCTTTGCTAAGTTGTTTTTTTTTATAAGTGCCTTTCGTTTTAGACGGAGCCTTAATAAATCGTGTGATTTACTTTATAAAAAAAAACTCGTGCGTTTTACATTACAATAATAATAAATTAATGTACAACTGCGTAATGAGATACAATACGATATTGAAATTTGTGCAATAAGAGACCCTTTACAAGCATGTATTAAAAAAAAGAACATTCCGTACTATAAGTTTTTTTTTTTTTTTATGTAAATAGGCGAGCATTTGTCCGCCATCTCACCTGGTGGAAAGTGACGATGCGGACTATGTTGAAGCATACTCACCTATGTAGTGCCTATTCACTCTCGCCTTGAAAAGGCCTAGGTTATATTGTTCCGGAAACAGATCCGCCGGCAGGGAGTTCCACTCCTTAGCCGTTCGCGTTAAGTTTTAACACGTTAGTTAAATGTTCAAATAACAAAAAAGTTACTTCGTTAAATTGTATTTGTTTTGATTTGGAATTATACTAGTTAAAAATTTTAGGTCCTCAAAAATGAACTAAGTTAGGAACACAATAACTAACACACATTGTGGCTTCAACTAGATGGGACCTGCCTAATTAACACCTACTGCACAGAATCTTTTCTTCCATGCTGGACTGGGAGAGATAGAAAAACATAGAATGTACCAGCTGCCCTTCCTCCCAGGCATGCTGTTGAAGTCAGCAAAAGGGACTCGAGGGTTACAGTGTATTGTAATTTAGGCGATGGGCTGACAACCTGTCACTAAAGCAATACATATTAAAATCTAAAATTGCCCTCAATTTTTGTCAGACGTGGCGAAAGCGCCTTTCACGAGGCGTTAAACGCTCTGCCTACCCCGTAAGGGATAAAGGCGTGATTTATGTATGTATGTATGTACTGCACAGAATATATAATAGTACTAGGGTACTGGGAGAATTATTTAGTTTTAATTAGTAATTCGTAGAGCGCACAACTTTACTAAATCTTCACTAAAATGATTGCCGTCTTTCTGTTTACTCATGATAGAAAATGACAGGACTGAATAACTTCCATGCTGGACTGGAAGTGAGAGACAAACATAAAATGTGCCAGCTGCGTTTCCTCCCGGGCATGCTGTAAAATCCAGCTAAGGGACCCGAGGGTTTCAGTATATTGTAATTTAGGCGATAGGCTGACCACCTGTCACTACAGCAATATACCTACAAATCTATCTTAAACAACTCTCAAAACTTTGTCAGACGTGCCGGAACGACCTTGTTTAGGTCGTTTACGCTCTGCCTACCCCATTAGGGATAAAGGCGTGATTATATGTATGTAGAAAATTACAGGTATAGACTTATATTAGTAAAGTCGTGATTTTTGCAACTACGAATTGCTACCATTATTCCTTGGTTACAACATATTTCAACAACTGAATATGACAATTTTCTGAAACTTTCTGAATATACCAGTCGCAAATCATTCGGCAAACTATTAATTCATTCATACCCTAAAGTTTTCATTCATTTACAGAAGAATTTTATAGATAATTTTATATATGCGGAACCTGTATCAAATAAGGGCATTTCAGCCTAAAATAGACAACATTGATAATACCTATGTACGTCTTATAAAGTAGGCACCTAATGATTAGATTGAATTTACAGAGTACATTTTTGTGAAATTTTTGAGTTTAAATTAATGCGTTATAATACATAAATACATTTATTAATGGGGTAGGAAGAGCGGAAGCGACCTAAACAAAGGTCGTTCCGCCACGTCTGATAAAGTTTTGAGGGTTGTTTAGGATAGATTTGTAGGTATATTGCTGTAGTGACAGGTTATCAGCCTGTCGCCTAAATTGCAATATACAGAAATTCTTGGATCACTTAGCTAGTTTTTACAGCATGCCTGGGGGGAAATGCAGCTGGCACATTATATGTTTTTCTCTCGCTCCCAGTCCAGCATAGAAGTAATATGCGATATAAAAGTTTATTTAAACTGAGTGTGCCTCTTGGGAGCAGATTTTAAAAGATATAAATTTTAGCAGATCTCCGTCTTGTCTTATCCTTTTAATTAGCCTGCTGTTTTAGATAAAGTAACAATTTCGACGAAGACTAATTATTTTTCTTGTGTATTGAGCAATATATTCGTATTTGATTTTCTTCGAGATTTGACGGGCACTTCAGCATTGCAAAATTATACGACTTAACTAATATAAGTAAATACTTGTCTTTTTAGTATCATGAATGACAGAACAGAAAGGGATAGCACTTATTTTAGTTAAAATTTGGTTAAGGTGATTCCTAGCGGCAAATGGTTGTTTTTAAGAGGAAGTATGTATGTATTTCTCCTAAACGAATCATTGGAAAATTCTACAAAAATATAGATCTAATCAATTAGTTCATGGCCTGCAATCGCAACCCTTAAAAAAATATTATAGTTCACAAACAAGTATGCTAAAAATAAACTGGAAGTAAAGCTGCTTTTATCAATAAATTTATATTCCTTCTAAACTACTTAGAGCGCTTTCACGGTTCTTTTGGGTAAATATCCGTGTTATGATTATCTAAAATCGCAACATAGCTTTCTTAAATCTGAGTCGTAGTTTTTAAATAATTAGCTTTTTAGTGCGTTTTTCGCTCATTTTTGACGCGGCCATGGACGTAACCACCACGCCGTAGCACGCGCTGATTTGAACGATATTTTAATGCATTACGGGCGATGGTTGCATATCTTGAAATCTACCTGCTCATCTGCCGGCAGGATACACCTTATGTCTTGTTCTTTTTTTGCCCTCCATATTTATTACTGTTTGTTGATCTAATTTATTGACAGGGTATCTATCGGAAAAATTATGGCGTCTGCGAAATCATTTTATATCACGTAATAGCTATTCAGTTTGTACCTTGACAGACATAACTAAAAAAAAAATATAATTACATTTATTCTCATTAAAAGTTAAAATCAGCTGAAACTTTTACTATGAACATCAAATCAGAACCAACAATATTATATAACATTGTAGTTTGTAGCAGTTACAAAACTAATTTGTATTCAAAATAACAAGCCCTCGGTCCTAAACAACTGTTGTAAACTCACTCTAATCAATATTTTAGTTAAATGTTAATATTTACGTCCAGAATTGCGGACTTCCTTTACCTATAATAAGTATAACTAGATGTAAAGAAGACTCAATAAATATGATGTCATGTTACCCATTATTATTTTATGTAGCGCAGTGTAAGAAAATTATCAAAGTGCTTGATGGCTGCGAATTTTGGCAAGGACTGCCGAAAGATCCTACACAAATTGTGGTTAGGCGCTATTCATCTTAGCTCAGCAGTTATTTGTTGAACTCGTCGATGAAAGACAGTCGTGTCTGTCTGTGGTAGATTTTTTTTACAAATAGATTTGCTCTCGACTCTAGACACTAGGTCAGGGATGACCGTGGCAAAGTCGACGATGGAGCGAGCTCACCTAGAAGATGTCTGTTATGGCACTGACAATCTCACGCACCGACGGAACGCAGCATGCTGTTTGGCGCCGGACTCCGGTGAGAGGGCTTGCGGAGCCTAACTCCGCTTTGTTGGGATCGTTCAGCCAGACTTATTGAAAAGCAAGCCTTTGTTGCCGTTGCCCGGGGTGGACCACCGGAGGAGGAGGTCGGTCCCATCCGACCCCAAATGTCAGTACATTGCTACAATTTGTAGGTAGGTGGTCCTTAGATTGTACAACATGTACCATCGTTTACATACAGTTACATCGTTCTCTTTCGTGGGTACGTAAATCAGCTATTTACATGCAGAGTGCATGCAGTCAACGATTCTAAAATTCATAGTCCTCCTCTCAAACAATTTCGGTAGAGCACTGTAAGCCATTTTCATATTGTTTTACTAGCGAATGCTTATATGGCTTGCAAACGAAACATAGTAGCAATTATTGTGAACACAATATGCATGTTGACTGGGTGTCTAAAAAAATTCAATACGATTATACTTAAAAGTAATGGTTTTAAATACTGTGAATCTCATTCATCACAAAAGTAAAATTTACATTTAGATTTAATAATCGAGTTAAAAATATTTGTTAGTTATTGTTTTGAGTAGTCAATAATTACTGGCGAGTGACGTCGTAACCCACAATTTTCATACAAAACAGCGTTTATGACATTTCATAAAAAAATGCTGATTTCACTAGTAGGCAAATAGCGTATTACCGATTACCGCTATATTCTAGGAATAACTAAGGAAGACTGAAGGACGACTCTAGCAATAATAACCAACCATATCTGACTCTATTTTTGATCCAACCTACGTGCTAGAAAAGTTTAATAAAATGTCTTAACACAAACCGTTCACCGAAAGCGGCAAATTTTGCTCAAAACTTTTCTCTTTTATAACAAAAAGCAATTTTTATAAATACTTCCAATATTTTTACCGTCCCGAATTCCAGATGTTGTTTTTGTTGAGGAACGGTACGATAATGCTGATAGTCTTTATAAAAAGTCTCGAGCCTTGGAAGATCCTTAAAAAAATACATTTCATAACAGAATGTTGATCGGATCGAAACGTTAATTTCTACAAAAAATTCGCCCCGGGTTCTGATTAATTTGACGAAAAATGTCGCAGAAATATTAAAACTGAAATCTGAGGGAAATATCTCAGACGTCAAATAAAAAGCGAAAAAAGTAATTTTCATTCGTAGAAAAGAGGGTAATTTTAGGTCCAATATATATTAGGAGATTTGTCTGGAGCTTGTAAGTTATAAAAAGTTGGAATTAATTTGCTTCTTCTTCTTAGCGTGTGGGTTTTACAAGTCAATGTACGACCCGACGCACCGTAGTGTCAAGATTTTTAAACCACTAGTTTTGTTTTGTACACATTACTGAGTAACTAGGTTTTTTTCTATAGACTGACATAAATATTTGCATTATGTGTAAGAATAGTGCAGGTACAATGTTCTCTTGATTATGAGTACTTGAAGTAAGCTTACCTATATAAGGTAATTTTAAATCAAGTGCAAATATTAAAACGTGTAAATCTATCCATGAAACTGAACAACTTTCCCTAAGGAACATAGGTCGAAAAACGAATACAAAAAATGGACCTTTCTTACGAAATGCACCAACTGATAGCGCACTTAGTATGGGAAGTACATTTTTGTTTTTCGTATTTCCACCATGTTCCTTAGGGAAATATGTTCAGTTTCATGGGTAGATTCACACGTTTCAATATTTGCACTTGATTTAAAATTTCCTTATATAAAGACACCTTTGCAAAAGTTAGCAGTTGGTCTTCTCTTTAAATTATCTCTTTCAACCGCAAGGAGTTTATATTTCGCTCTGCCCAGGGAGTCCACAATACAAGGCAATGACGTCACAGCCACAAGAAATGCCCAAAGATGGCCGGAGCGGGTCTTAACGACTCCGCAGAGAGCGATGCTGTAAAACTGTTGCCTTTACGATGCTGAGAAGAAATGTATGTTTTTATTCTGGTACGTCTTTAACTTTACGTGTACTGTTCATAGGAACAGTCTTATATACAATATCACCACACAAAACAAAGTCTTATATACAATAGGCCCGTTTTTATAATCCGCTCTTGAGACTGACAGCAAGTTTGAGTTTGTATCAGATGTGTAATTTCAGCACAAAGTGAACTGCCAAATTCACACTTAAGATTGCTCTCAATCTTGATATCGCTTTATAAATTCAACCCTAAGATAAACTAACGAATGAACAATATAAACGGGTTGTAATACTAAAAATAATAATAATTAATTTATTGACAGATATTCATCCATAGATTGTTAGTAAAACACAAACACATTTAAAATTGTTAGTAAAGCATATAAAAAAATAAAATAAATAATCAATCACACGTAATAAGATAAATCTGTTGCGTTGAGAATTATTTTACGGCCAGGAAGAAATGTTGTACCTAAATTTTTTTTGTCGTTGAGAATTCTCGAAAGTGTTCTGGAAAGCTAGTTAGATAAATAAATAAGCAAAACATATATAAAGTTTTCTTCTCATATATGTATATTACGACACTTCTTTACTTTATCGTCTATCATTTTCAAATAAGAGATCTTTTCTGTGGGCTCATTCCGGCTTCAAGTCTCACTTGACCACTATTTACTTGCATAGAGACTATGATTGAAGCAAGATTCGAGTGCGAATCCATCTACAAATAACAAAACAAAGGAAATAAACTTTTTATACACCCAAATTTTAGCACAAAAAGCGTGCGAATAGTCTACTGAATACGTAAAAAGGTTGATTTAAGATATACGGTTATTATCTCGACCTGTTGCTTGTCTATCTGTAGTCAGAGCCAAAGCTTTGCCTGGCTTCGGGCCAAAAGGTTCCTATTATACCCCATTTCGTTCTGCACAATTTCTGCTGCGATAGCGATTCGGAAACACTTGTTAACTCGACAGGCTGGACTTTTGTTTTGCAGCGGATTACACCTTTTAAAAGAATGAACGATAAAAGGCGTGAATGAGTTTTTGCAACGGTTAGGTCATTGTATACTGTATAGGTACTTTATAGGTGATGCCTCATGATATTGGAGGTGTGTACAATACGGGGTGTAAGGGACAGCGTCCCGCAAACAGATAGTGGTTGCTCAGTCAACGAAACTGAACAACTATCCGCAGGATATTTTTTTCAGGAAGTTAAAAAGAAAATATGGTTTTCCAAACAAATTGTCATGTTGTATGGGAGGGTCAATTTTATTTGTCATCTAATGAATGAATTTACTGGTGAAAGTTGTTCAGTTTCGTTGATTGAGCAATCCCCTATCAGTTTGCGGGACGCTATCCCTTACACCCGGTATGTGGATCGATGACTTAAGGAAAAAAAAGAAATATTTGAAAAGTTTTACTAGGATAAAATAATGAGTATCAAATATTACAAAATGTTCTAGTTTATCAGTTAATTTTCTTTTCTGCGTCACATCACTATTGAACAGCACACGTAGGTTTTAGTACGCACTTAGCACAACACTACCAATTTTGAGTCCTCCAGTTTTCAATTTCAAGTTGGCGACTAGCTCGTTACACTGTTGAACTGTTCATAAAAGGCCCGCGCGGCGTTTAAAGCGTCTATCACAAAGTTGTCTTCACAGGGATTTACGTCGAAGAAAAATGCACCGCACTTGAGTGTCTCTGAGCAGTGTCCGTTCATCACCTTGTCTCGACAGCATCCTAAGATGGCCCGAGCACATGGTGACAGCCGTCGGGGCTTAGGCTGCTCGCCGCTCCGAACTTTCAGGATGTATAGGAGTTCGTCGTAAGAGATGTTTGCTGGGGTGGCGAACGTGGAAGATTTGACCTCGGGACGGCTGAATGCTTGCGTCAGAAGCGCGCTGATGATGAAAACTGTCGTGTGAGTCTTCATGACTGGAATTAAAAGGCAACTTTAAAAAATGTCTCATGGATTTGATGTCACCTACCGCGCTTTTGAAATAACTGACCTGTTTTTTCTAGCGTTTCTAATAGAAACACATTAGAATTATACAGTAATTATTTGCAATTAGTAGCCCGGATACTACAGTCTTTAAAACTACACGGAGCCATGCCAGTTCCTTTTTCATTAACAAAGCAAAACATAAAATTATTGTTTTCCGTGTTAAAATATATATCGTAGAATAGATCTATATATAAGTTTTTTTGAATGAGTTTTAAATTTAAAGCATAATTACCTAACCCGAAATCTAAATTAATAAACTAATTTAACAGCCCATTATGGATTTAATGGTTAATATTTATTCATAAAAAGTAACTGCGCACAAAATTAAAGTACCGAAAGAATTAGGTATGTAAAGCCTTTTATGATAACGTCTTTTCCACAGGACATTGCAAATATTGCAATTTTGAACCTGCTTGCGATCGACGCACTTGGGTTTCCCCACATCTTGATCACAATGCACACGTCTGCAACCATACAAAATGTACGTATGAGCGTAAAAAAACGCCAAGGTTAATAGCCGTTTCAAAAACATATTACTGTGGTCAAAGTTGAAGTTTAGTATAAAACATGTTTTTGCGAAACTATGACCCTAATTGTTACAAAATGAGCGGTGGTTTGTTCTGATATAACTTTTGTTCTCTATTAACTAGGGAATAATTTGTGAGATAATATGAATGGACTAAGGCCCCGGGTGGCATTAAATTAAAATATATAAGAAAAACTATGCGTACAAACCTATATTTTTTTTTATTTAATATCACGCACATGGCTCATTTCCACATCATACAAAAACCATGGTAAAATGAATTAAATGACCATTGTTAATATTTAAAGGTTTGACATACTCATAATATCCCTATAATTCTATATTCAAATATGACCATTGTAATGGTACAATCTATGGACATCATTCAATAATTATGGACGACATTGTCGAGCCGGAAGACCTTGCAAGTTCATTCACTTGACACTTACTTGAACATCACTTATTCTCCTATCAACAAAAAAAGATTTGAAAATTATATACTACTATTGTACTATCTCTAAAATTCACACACATACCTGTACTTGTTATGTGTACACAGTTCACTGGGACGATATATATTTTTTATCCCTTGTTGTTTTCCTGTTTTTTTTTATTTTATTTTACGGCGATTTAAAATAGTATAAAGACAGACGTCTGCGCAGACTCGGCAGACCGAGCCCTCTGACTATAAAGTTGATGATACGAGAATATTTACTTAGTACTAACCTCGTGGCCGGTTCGGTAATATTTATTTATATTTCCTTGAAACTTGTTTTGTTTTTTGATGGGGAAAATGGCTTTTTTATTCCTTGTGATGGATTGGTCTTGTCTCTCGTTTAGGATGGTACCATAGTAGATAGAGTCGATGATCCTTCAGCGTGTTCTGCTTAGTGGCAATGGTGTTCCCATGAGATACAGCAAGCTGCTTGACACTTAAGTCCTGTAAGAGGTTGGTCGCAAGTCATGTGGAACCGACCACCGCTCACATGAGGCTGTTCGGCCAGATTTATTTACAGTAAAGTTTGTGATGATTCCACCTCCAAATAGGATAGCAGAAGGTCATTTCAGAATTTCTCTTCTGTCGCAAAGTAGGAGATTTCATAATCGTAAAATTCATTCAAAACGATTTACAACTATGGGTCGTATTAATAAAGCGATTTTGAGATGGACAGCTACTTTGAGATTGTATCAGAAATGTAATTTCAACACAAATGGCCTGTCAAATTCATACTTAATATTGCTCTTCATCTTAAGATTGCTTTTTAAATACTTCGTAAATAAAAAATATCGATATTGGTTCCCATAGGAAAGTTGTGATCACGAAAATGAATCCATACCACCTTGACAAAAAGGAGAGTAAGGAAAGCATGCCACTAGATTCCTTGAGATACCAATGTCTTTTTTCTAAGAACAGACTCAATGATTTTGTTGCATGCAAATCCCCGTGTGGTTCTAAGTAAGTCCGGACTATGTCATGAATAAATCAGTGACGCGGCCAGATCAAGTCCAAAGCAACGTCCAAAGTATTATTACATCGTGGCGTTTAATAAGCCATCGATAACTGGATTCCGCTGTCGACGTCATTTGATGAGATGGAGATTTGAATGGCGCAAATCTCAGGTATTTTTGCTACAGGAACAGGAGTTAGATTTTGTTGTGCCTTTGCTATCAAATTTCTGATATAACTATGTAATCGTTGCACTTGTTTACAAAATATTTTAGAAATATGACAAGTATTTTCCAGGAAAAGCTCATCACATCATCAATTTATATGTCCTGCAATAAATATGACAACATAACTGTATCTTATCTTTGCTAACACACAATCCTTAATCTTTTGATTTAGTTTAACCATGTGATTGATAGCACAGATTCTCCTAGGTACGCTAACTAATAGCTAAGCACACTCAACAGAGCTTTCCTAATAGCTAGCAGCGTGATCTAGGACACCTAGCAGGAAACTGGAAAGCTAAGACCTAGCTAGGCTCCGGCTTAGTGTGGCTTAGGACCTGCTTAGTTATTTATAATTACAGCATGCTAGCGCCTTTGTTGCTTGGAGCTGATATTTAAGCTGTGTTTCTCTTTTGTTATTTGGGAACTATTTATTAGTTATTACCTTATTCGTTCGTGTGGGTACAAAGCAGGCAGTATTTTTAATGATGTAAAACGTACCATGTACATGGATTTGATTATTTTAAGGGATAGTTAATGTCAAGAACTTAATTTACAACTTTGCACCTTTAATATGAATAGATACGAGGGGCGTTAATGTATTCTCGGTATGGGTATGTTAGAAAAAAGATAAAACATTGAAAAAAAAATATTTTACAAAATAGTCTCCGATGATATCTATTCATTTATTTGATCGAGAAAAAAGTTTTTCTATTCCCTTAAAAAAATAATTTTCTTCTTGGACCGAGAAATACTCATTTACAGCGGACTTGAGCTCTTTATCGTCGGCAAATCGCTTTCCCAGAAGGTCTTTTTGTCATGTCATTTTCGTCGTCTTTAACTGGAGGTCGCAAACAAACTAATGAAGTTATCAACATTAAATTTTATATGAATTCCCTCAGATAATGTTGTTAGCTAATGATATATTTTCATTACCCACAATAATGTAAAATCACCCCGATACCGAGAATACATTGAACACCCCTCGTAGATATAGTTACAAATATGACTTCATATGCAATAAGGAAAGAAAGTACCTATACTAAAAAGAATTTAATTGCTATTTCTCAGATAGTATCGTGGTTTTTAAACTTTTCGTTGATGAACGATGAATTGTTTTTACGTTACACAAACAAAGTAAATATATTGAAGCAGTTTATTGGATAGAAAATGCACGACACAGAATATAAGTTAACCGTGATTGTTTATAAAAATAAACAATCACGGTTTAACTGAATGGATATTCTAGACATAGGTACTTTTGTGTAGTTAAACATAAAACTAGGTATTAGCTATTAGGTTAACTTTGTACATATTCTCTTCTTTATTAATAAAGGATCTTTAATCCCTTTCTTAGATTCTTATACTATTGCAAAAAAATACTGCGGATAATATTTTAGAAAAAGTAATACTAATACTGCACAAAAAATCGATAGATTGACTATCATACCTACTATACCTACCTATAATATATCTCTAAATATTTAAGACTAAACAATGAATGGCAAGCGTACAAAATGTCACATTCATTAAGCTTGTGATTCATCTTAATAATGCATACTCGTGAGTGATACAACTGTGTTTGCGAGATCGAGCCAGCATTAACTTTATTGAACTTTACATACATACATACATATAATCACACCTTTATCCCTAATGGGGTAGGCAGAGCGTAAAAGACCTAAACAAAGATAGATTTTTATATTGTTGTGGTGACAGGGTGCCAGGCCATTGCCTAAATTTCAATATACTGAAACCCTCGGATTCCTTAGCTGGTTTTACAGCATGCCCGGGAGGAAATGCAGCTAGCACTTTCTATGTTTTTCTCTCTTTATTGAACTTTAAACCTAGCAATTTCTAAAGAATAATACAACCATTCACACGACACGATACGCACAAGCTTTACATAATCGGAAATCACGCCGGATGACCTCACCCTGTCCTCTGACCGTAAAACCTCGAAAACCTGTTAATAACTTGCAAAATTATTTGGGAATCGCAAGGGTTTCCATACGATGTCGGGTCCGGGCACCCATTGGCGACAAAACAGTCGTACGTCACTTGGGCTTGATGACAGCAGCTGAGTACAGCTGCGTCGCAAGCTGTGGGTCGAGCTGGAACATTCGCTGAAGCTGGAGGAGGTGCAGCAGGTGCAGCTTGCGGAGACATTGTAGTCGTGGTCGTCATCTGAGTACCACCCTCTTGGTTACTTCCATGATCGACGGCCGGAGGTGGCCTAGTCATTGTCCTGTTCGGTCGAATCGGTTGGAAAGAAATTGGCCGAACGAAGTCCTCATCTTGTCCGTCGTCTGCTTCCGTCTCGTTTTGGTTGACAACGATTCCCCAGTTCTGATTTGTGTCTTCCATGTCCGGGAAACGGTTTTCTATATCAAAATCTGTGTCGTTTTTGTTGGGTTTCGGGGTAGGCTGCTGGTTTGGAGTGCATCCACAGCCGATTTGCGGTACAAATACTACTGGGAAGAGAATTGGGAATGGTGGAGGAGGCGGTTGACTGTAGTTGGGTTGAGTCCTGATCACACCAGCTATGTCTTGAAGTCGTCTGTAAATATGCTGTAGTGGATCCTCGCCATAGTTAGGTTGATAGGCATTATTACTGTTTGGATAACTTGGGTAAACAGGAGGACCAATCGGTGAATAGCCGAAACCATAGTTGTAGAATCGTTTCTGTCTCTGCCCTTGCGCATCATTCTTATCATTATTTGCGGCTTCTTCGAGAGTGACAGGTGCATCGAGTTTGAGATCAGCCGTTTCCACTTTAGCTATTTCCTCTAATTTGGTGACGTCACTCTGACTCGGTGCAGCGTTGACAGATGTATAGATGAGAAGAACGGCCAGTGGCAAGAGATAGAACTGCTTCATCTGTAACAGAAAAGAAAACTTTGTTTTAGAATCATCTAGAATGGCATTTAACCTAGGATTATTCAGATGCTAAGTATCAATACAAGTATTTTCGTTTTATCTTGATTTATATTACGTTCTGTCTCGAAAAGTGGGTAGAGAAGCGAGGGTGGGGTCATAATATAGGCGACCTTTGATCGGGTCAGTGAAGTCGGTTCCATTTTCCTCGACCGACCGGCACTGGCTGGGTGGCTCGCCTTAAGTAGCCAATAAGTAATTGTAACAGCTCTTGCGTTTCTTTCATAGATATTGGGCTCGATTCTAGATTTTCCGGCTAAAACTATAAAAAATTATATATATTTGTCTCTTATTAGACATAAAACATTGGAAAAGGACAGGAGATCTATTCTCTCCGGCTTTTGATTTATAGTTGGTGGTTTTATGCGTTATCTGTTATGCGTTATATGGCCGATAAAATTGACAGAAAAACTGGGAAAAGTGCAAAAGCGCGTCAAAATCTAGCGGATAAAGTGTAAAACCGTAAAGTATGAATCACCTGTCCCTTTTCAATTTTATTATTTAAAAGTGACATATAGCGGACCCCAGAATCAGGCCGGGAAAACGCAGGGCAGAAGAAGAAGAATTTGACAGATAGATTTTAACTTTAGTTTTAATCAGTGGAATCTAGAAACGAGCCCATTCATCTCCCTAGCCTTATCCCGTATGTCACGAGGTCGGCTACCTAATCTAGGGGATTGAACGAGGGTACTGGTTTTTACACAGAGCGACTGCCATCTGACCTCCGCAACCCAGAAGGGAAAGCAGACCCAATCCTAGATTAGGTCAGAGTTTTCAAGCCGCCAATGCTTAGCACTGGCCTCTGACATGGCTTAACGACTTATATCTACGGTATTAAACGATATTAACCGGGACCAACGGCTTGACGTGCCTTCCGAAGCACGGAAAAAGCGCCGAATAAACGTACATATGACATTCGTAAATCGAAAAACACATTGGTACGTGGTGGGATTTGAACCACGACCTCCCGCTCAGGAGGCAGCGGCCCTATCCACTGCACCATCGGGCTCTCTTCGAGCCCATTATATTTCCTTATTCTTAATTTTTGAAGAAAAAAATCAGAATAACGATTGTGACTGTTTATTTTTATTGCACTGTTTTACATAGAACATCCTGTAGAAGTCCAGGAGTAAACATTTTTTCCTCTTATTCGCTTCACTAGTGTCTAGCAGACAATCGTGTGGAATTCTTGGACACTGCTTTTTGTTACGGAATTACTGTAATCTTTCAATCCTACTACTATTTTGGTGTGAGCGACCTTAAGTAGTCACTTAATTCATTAGATTTTAGTGACAATTTGCAGAAATTACATTATTTTTTAAATAAACCACTTTATCGCTCCATATCAACGCAACAAACTTCAAACTCATCATTTAAAATATTTATTATGGAGGTATTTTTAGCTGGCAATCAAACAGTTAATATGACAGGTTAAACTACAGATTATCTAATGCCTTCTTCTTCTTAGCGAGTGGCTTCTCAAGTCGAACAACAACCCGATGAATTCTGGTGCCAGAGTTTTCAACCCGCCTAGTAGCACAGCTATTAGGCCTCTGACATGGTTTGAGTAATGACCACTATCAAAGACAGCGACCGGGACCGACGGCTTAACGTGTCCTCCGAAGCACGGAATCATTTCACTTTTCGGATAATCAGGTGATTCAGTCTGCAATGTCCTAACTAAACCGGGGAAAAACTCACAAAGTGATGAACGACAAATATCAACTTTGTGTTCCCCCTTGGAAATCAAACCCAGGACCACCGGATCAGGAGCCCGTGGCTCAGACCATTAGACCACGGAGGCAGTTAGGAGGCCTACTAGTTAGACCTAACAGTCTGTTTACGCACGAGGCAGGGATTCAAATTCAAATTACGAACCAAATCCGAGACAGCTGTAAATATTTGATGAGCAGATTGAGGTGTTGCTGAACACTATTCTCCTCAGCTAATCCTTACTGGTAGAGACTAAAGACAATGACATCATGTTCCTTACCTATAAGTGTAAGGGACAGCTTCACGGCAACTGAAAGGGGTAGATTAGTCAACGAAATTAAAAAACTTTGACGAAGACATTTAAGAAATTAAAAAATAATTGGTTTGCCCATACTATTTTTAATGTCGTATCAAGGTATTATTTTCTACAGTAAAGTAAATTATCTTTTTCATTTCCCGAAATAATTTACATGTGTATTCAGTTTTGTTGACTGTATAGCCCCTGTCAGAAGCTATCCCAGACCTGCAGTGTGATTGATCTTTCCAGCTCTATTTGTCATTAGCAATTTACATCCATAATGTCCAAGAATTTCGATTTGTGAAAAATTTCCGCTGCTTTTTAATTTACGATCTATGTAGATTTTAAGAGCCAATAAAAGTAATTTAATTTATAGAACGATTAAGCAATGATTTCGGATTCGAATTTACAGAGCAATAAAATAGTGTTAAAATCGCCATCAAATAGCGTCAAAGGACATCTTTGTAGGTTAGCTAAACAACTAATTTAGTCCCAGCAAAATGATTAAGAAAAATATTATTTACTGACATCATACTCAAAAACATTATGCTATTGTCCCAGCACTACCTCTGTTTCTACGTTATCACATGTTTCTGTATTGTCCCTTTGTATTTGCAAGGAACAAAGGCCACCAAACAATTCTGTAACCTTATAACGCCTGTTGATAAATTAATAGCAACGCTCTTAGCAGTAATTGAGTGAACCGCAGCGCCGATTGCTTTACTTATTCATCAGGCGTTTGGTTTCGTATTCACTGTTGATGGTTGGGGTTCTTTTGATATAAACATTTAAAGTGGAATTGAAAATGGGCAGTAATCTCTCGGTATATTATTCATAATTTTACACATTAAACATGATAATCGTTTTTTCATGACTATAATAACATTTATTATCGACAACAACTACAAATGGTAAACATGATAATTATGTACAAACCATTCGTTTTAAAACGATAGATAAAAAAGCAAATCAGGCCTCCGTCATAGAAGACCTCTTTTGCGTAGGTAATTAGGGACATACAAACGAACCTAACCATATAAGGCATAACATAATGTCAAACACGACACCTAGGCACATTTTGGTAACGATGAACCCGCACGTGTTACGATTAAATCATGGAAATGTCTGGGTTTTTGGTAAAAATTTCCTCTATTACAGACGAAAAAATATGAGTTGGAGAGGAAATAATCAATGACTTATTCGATTCCAGCGTAGATTAGGGACATTATGAACCAAATGCAATAGCTTTTTAGCTTAGGTACTTTTTATAATACTTGACAAAGTCTACGTACTTGATAGCAAAAAGCCGTTACATAATATATTTTTTTACATACATACATATAATCATGCCTTTACCCCTTTAGCCCATCGCCTAAATTGCAATATACTGAAACCCTCGGATTCCTTAGCTGGTTTTTACAGTATGTCCAGGAGGAAAGGCAGCTAGCACATTCTTTGTTCTTCTCTCGCTCCCAGTCCAGCATGGAAGATTTTATTTTCTTCTGGATCAAAATGTCGAATTAATCTTAAAAGACTAAGCATTTTATCTAAACGGGGTTTTAAATTTACAAAACGTACACATTTACTAATTTAACAAATTACGTTGTGGTTAGCTGTTGCATTGATGGCCAGGAAAGCACTGAGAAGAAAGTAAGGCTCGTATTTATAAAGCGATCTCAAGATTGAGAGCAATATTAAGTTTTGACAGGCTGTTATGTACTGAAATGACATTTCTGATACAAACTCGAACCCGCTGTTACTCTTGAGAGTTGATTATAATTACGGGCCTTAGATAGCCTGACACTGGCTGAAGTAAGCGATAGTGGGTTTTCCCAGGCGTGTGAAAGCAACTTTCTATATTTTTACGTCTTAAAATTTAAAGTATTTTTCTTTAGTTGGAGAAACATTTTGTGTTTCATAAGAACTTGTATTGCATTTATTGTATCCTTCCATGCTGGACTGGGAGCGAGAGAAAAGCATAGAATGAGCTAGCTGCATTTCCTCCCGGGCATGCTGTAAAAACCAGCTAAGGGATCCGAGATTTTCAGTATATTGTAATTTAGGCAATGGGCTGACAACCTGTTACTACAGCAATATACCTATAAATCTATCTTAAATCCACCTCAAAACTTTGACAGACGTGGCGGAACCGGACCTTTGTTTGGGTCGTTTACGCTCTGCCTACCCCATTAGGGATAAAGGCGTGATTATATGTATGTATGTCATGTCCCATTTTACGTGCATACATGCATATATCTAATTTCACGCCTCTATACAAATAAGAAAGCGCGATAATTTCTCATTTCACACAGCTGGCACTCGAAACCCGTTTAGTCTGACCCTTTGCGAATGCACACATATATACAAACATTTATACACATTTTATATATTACGGCTGCACTCAGTAACGAGGCACTAATGGAAGCCTGATGAGGTCTTCAAAGCTTCTATTCTGATAGAGGAAACCAGGATTTAGTTTAAGGTTAAATATTTGTATTAACTTTCTAAAACAATGTTATTACCCGCAATGTTATTAAAATTACTTACTTAATTAATTACTTCCATGCTGGCCTTGGAGCGAGAGAAAAACATAGAATGTGCCAGCTGCATCTCCTCCCGGGCATGCTGTAAAAACCAGCTAAGGGATCCGAGGGTTTCAGTATATTGTAATTTAGGCGATGGGCTGACAACCTGTCACTACAGCAATATACCTACCAATCTATCTTAAATAAGCCTCCAAATTTGTCTGACGCCCCATTAGGGATACAGGCGTAATTATATGTATGTATATATGTTATTCAAATAAAAAACAAAAAACGTTATAAACAAAGTACATTGACACCTGGAAAATATACTGTAATATGTTTATACTGTATTATTCCATGCTGGACTGGGAGCGAAAGAAAAACATAGAATGCGTAAGCTGTATTTCCTCCCGGGCTTGCTGTAAAAACCAGCTAAGGGATCCAAGGGTTTCAGTAGGTATATTGCAATGTACGCGATGGAATGACAACCTGCCACTACAGCAATATATAGTTACCTACAAATCTATCCTAAATAACCCTCAAAACTTTGTCAGACATGGCGGAACTACCTTTGTGTAGGTCCTTTACGCTCTAACTACCCCATTAGAGATAAAGGCGTGATTTTATGTACGTATGGAAATGATTATTTAAACTATTTCGCGACCCTACCACCTCAGTTTATAACACAAAGCTCATATTTTTCAAAACACCTACAGCTTTTGAGTTGGAGCAGAATTGGTTCCTTTAAGGTGGCAATACTTCCCAAGTGGCGCCCCCATTAGAAAAAAAACATTATTCACTAAAACGTAGTGAATCGAAAAACAGTCCAACAGAATCAAGTTATAGCTATTAAGAAAATTTAGAACCTTATAAATTAGCGATTCATAGCTCGTTGTAGTAACAGGAAGAAAAATTGCCGTAGGTGAATCGCTAATTTATAAGGATCTAAAAAATCTTATTTACTATAACTTGATTCTGATGGACTGGTTTTTCGATTCACTGCGTTTTTAATGAATTATGTTTATTTTATTTTTTTTCTTCCATGCTGGACTGGGAGAGATAGAAAAACATAGAATGTTCCAGCTGCCCTTCCTCCCGGGCATGCTGTAGAAGACAGCAAAAGGGACTCGAGGGTTACAGTGTATTGTAATTTAGGCGATGGGCTGACAACATGTCACTACACATTAGTAATACACATTACAATCTAAAATTGCCCTCAATTTTTGTCAGACGCGGCGAAAGCGCCTTTTACGAGGCGTTTAACGCTCTGCCTATCCCGTAAGGGATAAAGGCGTGATTTTATGTATGTATGTATGTATGTTTATTTTACTATAAGGGGGACCCATGGCTAGTATTGTCACTTTAAGTTCAAGACGTACAATCAAAATGTTTGACGTAAACGTGCATGAAATCTGTCAGATTCTGACTTAAATGCTCTCTACATAAATCATAATGTAAGAGTTCAATATTGCCTCTGCGCAAGAGTTCAATATTGCTTTGCGAAAGTCAAGGCTATACCGACCTAATAGTTAACAAACGTTTGTAGTAAATATAGATTAGATGGTATAAATCAGAATAAATGGGGAGTAAAAATAAATTGCTGACCATATTTTAGGGTGTGATTCTCCCCATGTAACTGAACAACTTTCCCCAAGGAACATAAGTCGAAAAATCTGATCTCCCATACAAATTGACTCGAGCCGCTGACACCCTTTGTATGGGAGGGCCAACACTGTAAAATATAGTCAGCTATATTTTTTATTCACTGTACATAAAGTATCGCACATGAAAATATGACTATGTTTCATTTTTCAAAGTTACAGTCAGATTCAAGCACTGTGACTCACTCACTTTGTGGGTCCACCGCATTTTCAGTGTGTATTTTTTAAGTGTGTTTCTTTCATAAAAAACATAGAATGTGCCAGCTGCATTTCCTACTAGGCATGCTGTAAAAAACAGCTAAGGGATCCGAGGGTTTCTGTGTATTGCAATTTAGGCGATAGACTGAAATTATGTCACTACAGCAATATAACTACAAATCGATCTTAAATAACCCTCAAAACTTTGTTAGGTTGTTTACGCTGCCTACCCCATGTATGTATGTATCTATATTCTGTGTAATGTTTAGGACCTGACGAGTCACTTTCTGATCTAATATGAATACTCGACATCAAAATAGTTTGATATTTGAGATGATATTTAAATTTGATTGGAGTCCAATTCGATTAACATTTTACTCCCACTTTTAAGTCAGTTCAGTGTTTTAAAACTTAGTCATAGTTTTGTAATATATTTTACTTATAATGATTTTCTATAAATCTATTACTGACTTAGAAGACGGTGAAAATGCTCAAATTAATGCTCTAAATATGTACATTTCAGTTCAGTAAGAGTTCGTCGCACTCTGAGAAAACCTCACTTTGAACCGAATTGTGCCCCCACTTTACTGAAAGGGTTTCCTAAGAAAAACCAAAAAAGTTTTTCAAGAAAAACCTTTTTACTTGATCAAAAGGAAAAAAGGAAAGGGGGTTAAAATGTGTATTGGTACAATATCAAATTTAGTTAGGTACTTACCCACACTATTTTAATTACTAGTTTAGGAATAATTAAAACGTCAAGTTAAATCATACATACATATAATCACGCCTTTATCCGTAATGGGGTAGGCAGAGCGTAAACGATCTACACAAAGTTTTGAGAGTTATTTAAGATAGATTTGTAGGTATATTGTTGTAGTGACAGGTTGTCAGCCCATCGCCTAATTTGTAATATTCTATAATAGAAACCGTCGGATCCCTTAGCTGGTTTCCACCTATGTTTTTTTTTCGCTCCCAGTCCAGCATGGAAGTATCCGGAAACACGGGTCATGTAATACATATGTATATATGTTTTCGGATATTAATCACAATTTTCCGTTAAGTTTTAAAACGTATACATAACATACAATATACAATACTATACAAAATTCTCTATTGCACAAAAAAACTCATACTTCTCTATTGCACAAAGAAACTCATACAACATAAATAAAAAGGAACAAACGTGACAGTACAATATAGACAGTATTATTGCTAAAGCAGCAATTTCTACCAGGCAACCTTTAACATACACAGTAGGATTTTTTGCAATCTATACGTAGATACTTAAGTGGTTTGTGATATTTTTAATCATGTGCACGTTAATCGTGCATTGGTTATTAGTTGGATATAAACCTTGGACGAAGATTGAAACCTAGCAGGTTTAAAGTTAAACGTATTATGTGAATTCTACTGATACTGACTGTTTATTACTAGAACACTCAAGACAATCGGCTAAACTAGATTCGCAAAAGCATCTGTAAAACGAGTTAAAATTGTATTGTATTATCTGAATAATGTTTTTTTTATGTTCTGAAATTCCTATTTTGCAAGATGAATTACTTAGAGAATATAACTTTTTATAGCAAAAAATAGTATTTTAAACATATGTGTGTTACTTCAACATTTTTATGCTTTTATTACTGCTAAATGAGTTCCAAAATGTAATTACAATTATTAGATAAAAATAGTAAGAATAAATAGTACGGTTAGTGCTCAAAAGTCAAAATCAGTTCTTTGAAGATAAGAGTAGCTGTGATAGGCGGTTTGAAAACTCTGACACCAAGGTTCTTCCGGACGTTGTTCGACCCGAGAATCCACTCGCTAAGAAGAAGTTCTTTGGAAGAATACTCGTAAATGTGAAATCGTTTACGAAACCTAACAAACTAAACTGACAGCAATGGATGTTCAAATCCCTTTTCACGTTAATGTCTGATGCCTTGCCATTTAAATACCATAATAGAAAGAGATTTTGTGTGATATTTTACTTCAGCGATCAATTTTTTTGTTCCGACAAACTATTGGTCATATTCCCATTTGATTTGTCTTTTGCCTAGCAGTAATAAATTCCATCGACTTTTGCATATTTTACACCAAAAATATGTGTATGTAAGACGTAACTTTTGAAAAAAGTTTATTTAACTTCACTCTATTTTGAATGCCAGAATGTTGTGGTAATTTTCGAACCATAATAGTTTGTAAATAAAAAATAGATCTTACAGCAGATAACAGCACAGTAACTACAGACTACTAATGTGCTATTTGTCTAGCATTAGCAATTAGTCTGGCCTTCGCAGTGAGGAAACCTTTTACATTGTGTACATGCCGTGTTTCCGTTTTTTTCTTCCCATTATCGCCTATGGCTGAGCCTGCCAATTGGTGTAATTCTGCGATTTTCCGTGCTTATAATTTGTTATGTTCGTATCTATCTGTATCTGACGCAAGTATGAAATAATCTAATTTTAAAATTCTGATTAATTGCGTACTGTGCCTACAAGTGGCACAACAATTTTTAATTTTATTACTTTGTTGAAATAGTCATAAAAAAATCAGAAAATTGCATCAATTACGTAATTTTTTTTTCCTTATTTAAATTATCTTAACAGGTAATGGATTCTTTTAAAATAACGTACTTTTAACACTACTTTTTACATAGTGTACAGCCCGTGCTTCCGTTTTTTTCTTCCCATTATCGCCTATGCTTGAGCCTGCCGATTGGTGTAATTCTGCGATTTTCCGCGCTTATTATTTGTTACGTTGGTATGATCTGAGTTTCAGACGCGCTTAGATACAAAAAAAGGAACGAGTTTTTCAGTTTTAATTACTAGGATACCCAATAATTTAGTACTAGTGGCCAGGGGTATACAATTAAGTTTCTCTCTTAATTTAGCGAAAATAAATTACAGAAAATAACAATAAACGCTTAACTGTTTTGTTTTTTCAGAATTCTCACACAAACTTTAGATCCTTTTACATATACTTTAACTTATAATTATAACACTACTACGCACGCACGTAACTTGTGTATGTCGGTATTTAATGTAACTTATATTGACAATGTTTACAAACACTCGATTTCTCACCTTGGAATATTTCTGAAAGCACATCCACAAAACCAAAACTGGCACAAAGCAATAACACTGGCCGAAAACCAACACAGATTCTTAATTCAAATTTTTATCGACTCGAATTCATCGTGTTACTTTCGACATCGCGTGAGTTTGAATGTTTAAATTTCGAATGTTTCCGTGTGCGGCGCGCGCGCAAGCAACGGCTTCTGCTTTGCGATTGAGAGACGCAGCTCTAAACACGGACTATCGAGCTACAGGCATTGGTACAGGTAGTGAGCGGTCTAAAAACGGGCCCATCTGCTTTTAGAAGGACGAAGTTTGGGTTCAATTAAAAGTTTATCTGAAAGGGGAGTCACGGTGGCCTCGTTAGACTCAGTCTGCTTGCTCGCTCAGGACAGCTTACTTAATCGCTCTAGGTTTTTGTCTCCCTTAGAAATATATCATTTTTCTTTTAAATTTTAATGTTTTTATTGTGACTTCTAATGTATAGTTTTGTGAGAAGCACACTGTAAGTGGAGTGACTCATCGGACCAATAAAATATAAAATAAACCCGTTATCGTTGTAAAATTAACTTAAGACTTATCAAATCATACTTATGCGTGGCCGTGCGTAGGAAAGGGGGTTAGTGATAAAGAAAGCTTGGTCACAGTATAAAACCTATAGGTGGTGAAGAACTTTAGGCGTAGATCCTACTCAAGTAAATCTCTTATAGTGTGAAGGAGAGCTAAACTCGCCAATCATTGGTTTCTTACCGCAAATCAATTGTCAATGAATCTCCGGTTATTTTTTTCTTTGCCACATATCACATTAACAACTCGCGTATAGCTAAGATGAGAGTGTAGATCACAGCTATCACAAGAATGCTGCTTGCTTCACCGGCGTCGCTCAGCGTCAGACATACGGTAGCCGAACACCGTTATCTTGCCAGTAGTAAAGTTGACATTCGACTCATCCTCAAGGCCCAGTTCCACCTACTATGATGAATTAACTTACATATAAGTATAGCTAAGATGAGAGTGTAGATCACAGGTATAACAAGAATGCTGCACGCTTCACCGGCGTCTCCGCGTTAGACACACAGTAGCCGAACTCCGTTATCTTGCCAGTAGTAAAGTTGACAGTCGACTCATCTTCAAGGCCCAGTTCCACCTACTATGATGAAATAACTGTCATATATACTTAGGTATAGCTAAGATGAGAGTATAGATCACAAGTATAACAAGAATGCTGCACGCTTCACCGGCGTCTCCGCGTTAGACACACAGTAGCCGAACTCCGTTATCTTGCCAGTAGTAAAGTTGACAGTCGACTCATCTTCAAGACCCAGTTCCACCTACTCTGATGAAATAAATAACTTTAATATATACTTAGGTATAGCTAAGATGAGAGTGTAGATCACAGCTATCACAATAATGCTGCACGCTTCACCGACGTCTCCGCGTGTGACACACAGTTGCCGAACTCCGTTATCTTGCCAGCAGTAAAGTTGACAGTCGACAGTCAACTCATCTCCACGGCCCAGTTCCACCCACTATGATGGAATAACACGTGGCATTAAAAATTCAATAATATATGTATATATTAAATTCGTATCCAATTAGTTTCAGGAAAAAAGCCATGTGAAACGTATCTAAGTATACGAAAGGCCAAACCAGATACGAATTTGATACGAATCTAATATGGACGAGTGTACAAACACCCTATGTCAATATCCCTTCAAAATTTTGTTCAATCTATCGCGACTTTCGTGCATAATGACTTGCAAATCGATGATGTGCAAAATAATCACAATGCCTATGACTGAGCAAACCCAAACCCAATATTACTGTTACATACTATTGCAATGTTTATTATGTAAGACAATACGATATTACGTGAACAACGGGGTCAGGTCAAAGATCACCAAAACAGATGAAGAAGCGATACAGTTTCAATTAAAGTATCACAGTGACTTTCGCGAGGCATTGGTACCGATTCCTTGAGGGCACGAATTCACAAAAAAAATACTGAAATTGTTGCCGTACCTTTCGGTTCTCTCAAGATTTTGTTATTTTGTGCCCGATACGAATTGCCCCTATTTATGTGTTAATTTTACAAGGTAGCAATGTCAATAATTTCCAGTGGAAACTAACCTTCAAGCAAGTCAACTCATTTACTCCTCACCTCTAGCTCTATGTACTCACGATGGCACAATACATAACGGGGACAGTACGGAATCAGGGCATCAAGATACCTTGAATATTACATTCATTATGATCTATAGAGATACTGTTTGATATAAGTATATAATTGATACATAATGTTTCCATACAAAAAACAATAACGGATCCTATATCGAAACATAGTCCGATTCCTAAATTTATTTTTTTAAATTGACTTAGAAACCATAAGTTTGTACGTTTATATTTTTAAGAAATAGTACTTGCAATAAAAAATATTGGCATCTTCTTCTTACTTCCATGCTGAACTGGGAGCGAGAGAAAAACATAGAATGTGCCAGCTGCATTTCTTCCCGGGCATGCTGTAAAAATCAGCTAATGGATCCGAGGGTTTTTCTTTATTGCAATTTAGGCGATAGGCTGACAACCTGTCACCATAGCAATATACCTACAAATTTATCTTAAATAACCCTCAAAACTTTGACGGACGTGGCGGAGTGACCTTTGTTTAGGTCGTTTACGCTCTGCCTAACCCATTAGGGATAAAGGCGTGATTATGTATATGTATATCTTCTTCTTAGCTAAGAAAAAGATTTGCATCTGAAATTTGTAATGCGAATGCGAATATCAGTTAGAGCTGGAGGATACAAACTTTTAAACAAGTCAACTCATTCAGTTCTCACCTCCATCGACATAACGGGGACGGCACGGAATCAGGGCATCAAGGTACCTTGAAGATGACATACATAATGATATAGATACGGTAACAAATTAACAGTAGTTAATCTAGCGGCAAATATTGGTTCACTGGATACGCAATTTGTAGGGATATCCAAATTGTAATTTGAAATTGTTCAACATTGAATTACACACACCAATAATTTAACAGAATAGGCAAACAATGAATTTCGGTTCTGATTAACACATTTCAATAATTCTAATATAGTCAGAACTTTTTTTTACCTATTTCATTCTATGATATTTGATGATATTTAAGAACTTTTTCTGAAATATCATCAATCATCATAGAATATCCTGTCAAAGTTCTCTTCAAGTTAAATGATTAGGTACAAAAGATTTCACAAGTAATTCTGGCACACTGAAGTTTTCTTTCTTTGACGGCCTCCCGTGTCCACTTTCACTATACTTATTTAAATGGTCGAGAATCAAGTTTGCAAAACTTTCTTAGGAAATGACTCAAAGACACAACGGGACGTAGCCATAAAAAAACCTGAAGGAATTGTAATTGCAATGAGGTTAACCACTAAATTCAATAAAATTACTGAATCATATAAAATGTATGTTTTATGAATACTTAAAAAGGTAGTAACTATCGCACTAGTAGGTCACTATCACATTTATAATTTTCCTGCTCAACAAATCATCATCATCTCCCTAGCCTTATCCCGTATCTCACGGGGTCGGCTACCTAATCTAGGGGATTGAACGAGGCTACTGGTTTTTACACAGAGCGACTGCCATCTGACCTCCGCAACCCAGAAGGGAAACCAGACCCAATCCTAGATTAGGTCAGAGTTTTCAAGTCGCCAATGCTTAGCATTGGCCTCTGTCATGGCTTAACGACTAATATCTATGGTATTAAACGATATTAACCGGGACCAACGGCTTAACGTGCCTTTCGAAGCACGGAAGGCACGGAAGGCTTCCTGCTCAACAAAATTATCTAAAAAAATCAAAACAACAACCTACGAATATACATCTAAAATCCAAAATCTCTTCAAAGTAAGAGCAAGCTCGATTTACACTTTGCGGACCTATTTTTGTTATTTCTGATCTCAATGAGAATCAAGATTAACCCATATCATAGGTAATGAATAAACTGCCAAATGACAAAATCCTTTTATTCACCTAATAGTAGGTATTTGTATTTATTATATGTATGTATTATTATTTATTATAGATGTTTGTTAATTTGATTTAAGTAACATATATGTATGTTTATGTAGGTTCTAGGTTATATGTATATGTAAAAGTCTACAGCGTGTACAGTCTTGTCCCCGTATATATTGTTATCTCATATTCAGTTTTACAGGTTGGCTGGAAGAGATCTCTTTATAGAGATAAGCTCACCTTTGTGAACTAAATTTAAATTTGTTTATTTATTGTAAATTTTTTGTACGCAATAAAGAATATAATAATATTAAGATGTAAACATGCCGCATTTTTTGTTAACAGTATTATGCTATGTAAATCTACTGGTTACGAAAATACCTAACATTTTATAAGTTTCTTAACAAAATGACTTCATCTTTCCATACAAAAGAGTCGTATGAAATTATCATAATGATTGACTACTATTACAAAATGTGTCAATTTCAAAAGGCAACCGCGATGTGATCTGTGATTGGTAGCTTTTGATATTTTTATTATATGTCAAATTTCTTTGATATACTAATTTTCTATGTGTATTCGATGTTGGACTGCTTAGGTTAGGTTAGGTCTAGTGGTCTGAGCCATGTGCTCCTGATCCAGAGGTCGTACGCTCGATTCCCACCAGGGCTCACTTTATCACTTTGTAAGATTTTCTGAATTTTGGTTAGAACATTGCAGGCTGAATCACCTGATTGTCCGAAAAGAAAAAAGAGTCCGTGCGTGCTTCAAAGGGCACATTCAGCCCTCAGTCACTGTCAGAAGCTGGCTGTGCTGCGAGGTGGTTATAAAACTCTGACCGTTGTTCAACTCGAAAACCCACTCGATAAGAGATATGTTGGGCTAAAACGGTAAAAAATAATGGTGTTAACCATTTCACTTATTGCACCTACCAAGGTAATTCTCATCCTGGGCAAACTATTAGCTAAGGAGTAGCGGTATCCTAGAATTTCAGTCAATTATTAGAGTAATTATATTATAACAAACTTAAACCCTTGGATGTCTCTATACTGTATTGTCAGCCTATCGATTTAAATTTGAATTTCATATTGCTGACAAAACAGATACAATCTATCTAAAATGTCTTTTCAAATTATTTGTCAGGCGTGGTCAAAATGGCTTTAGCGTCCCCGGTGCACGCCAGCGCCCTCATCAGTTAAAATATCAGTACTCACTGAAACCGCAATGAATCAAAAATTGGGTAGATCAGATTGAAATATAGGTACTTAAGTTTGTTTTAAGCATTATAAATTAATAATTCAGTGTTCACTGCAGTTACAGATAGCAAAAGTGCTAAAAGAGGCCGCTTTTCCAAAAAAAATATCTGTACCTACAACGAACTTTAAGTTGCAACGTTATGAGGTTCTAAGGCTCGTATTTTTAAAGCGATCTCAAACTTGAGAGCAATATTAAGTATAAATGTGTCAGGCCAGTTTGTACTAAACGACATTTCTGATACGAACTCAAACTTGCTGTCACTTTTTAAAGCTGATTACAAATACGGCCCCAAATGATCTTCATTGCTTTAACCTTAATCTGATCTACCGGATTTTCGATTGATTGTGTTTTCAGAGAATTATGTTTTTTTGACTGATGAGGGCGCCAGGGGAGCCCTTTAAGACGATAACGTTTTGTCGGTCGTCGGTCTGCCTAACACGCTTTGCTATTGGTTTTGAGTACCATTAACACACTATTGGTATCGAATATTGTAATTTCTCCAGCAATAACAAGTGTGACACATCTCTTGTCCTGCCCCAAAAGTCCCAGTTCATGCACGCTCTAGGATCTACAGGAGGCAAACGACAAAGCAATCGCCGTTGCTAAATACTGGGCCAAACTGTAATAACATGTTACCAATCGACTCGAAGAAGTATCGAACTATCAAATGTCTAATGATGTACATTTTTTAGGCTAAGCACACAAAAAATAAAAAACTACTTTTTCTTTTTACTTTTTTCTTTTTTCTAGTTCTTTAAGATCTATTTTGCAAAACAGTCGAATATGTATATTGCAAAGGGCCAAGTGGCACAAATCTTTTATTTATAGGAGGTCTTCGGTTCAAGATCGAAGGTCAAAGAAACTAAAAAGGTCACTGACATCTAAACATGATTGATATATTACTCAAACACGAATTCTACGTGTACATACATAATAATCACGGCTTTTGCCCCATTGGGGTAGGCACAGCGTAAACGACCTAAACAAAGGTCGTTCTGCCTCGTGTAACATAGTTTTAAGGGTAATTTACGATAGATTTGTAGGTATATTGCTGTAGTGTCAGGTTGTCAGCTTATCGCCTAAATTGCAATATACAGAAACCCTCAGATCCCTTAGCTGGTTTTTACAGCATGTCCGGGAAGAAATGTAGCAGGCACGTTGTATGTTTTTCTCTCGCTCCCAGTCCAGCATAGAGGAAACAATTTATGTAAATTGGCAACAACATAAAAACTCTTTGCTATGAAAATTGTAACTTTCCAATTTTATTGATAGTGTTCTGTTTTTTCTCTGTCAGAATTAGTGCTCGTTGACCAGCAGCCATGCCCATTGTTTATTTTCTCCATATAAGCGAAATAAAAAGAAGAAAAGATCCGCGAGACTGAAGTGGGATTGGGCCGGATATGTCGTTTGCTTGGATCCTGAAAAATGGACGAAAGCTGTCACCGAGTGGATCCCGGAGGATGGTCGCCGACGACGGGGGAGACCCCGTAGAAGATGGCGAGACGACCTTGATGCTTTCTGCGCACAATAGCTGACAGAGGCAGCAAACAGAGAGATAAAGGGGTGGCCTTTGCCTAGCGCAGTGGGACGATTTATAGGGTACAAAAAAAAGTGATATGAAATCCTAAATGCTTGTAAAAGTGATGCCAAAACAATATACAATATACAGTACTATATTTTAGAGTGTCACAGACTCCACCCGTGAAACGGACTAACTTTCCCCAAGAAACATAGGTCGAAATACGAAAAAGAAATTTGGCCCTCTCATACAAAGGGTGCCAGCGGCTCAAGTTGTATGGGAGGTCCAACAATTTTTTTTCAATTTTTCGACCTTTGCGGAAAATTGTTTAGTTTCATAGGTCCTAAAATATGGTTAGCAGTTTTTTTTACTCCCTATAGTTTGTGTTGTGTGAACATTAGGACGTATCATCACTACATAGTATAAAACAAAGTCGCTTTCTCTGTCCCTATATCCCTATGTATGTATAAATCTTTAAAACTTCGCAACGGATTTTGATGCGGTTTCTTTTAATGGATAGAGTGTTTCAAGAGGAAGGTTTATATATATAATACTTGCATAATATTGTGGAGAAACACTGATAATTTCCGTGCGAAGCCAGGGCGGGTCGCTAGTTATTTATAAGGCACCCTGTCACTCCTAAGCCACCTCAAACTACAGTCTACTCAATACCATTGAAAGAGGACTAGGCCATCTCCCGTATCTCCCACCTAAGTACTTCCGTGTATATTTTATGGATAATAAAGAACATTTCATTCTTGTTTCAGGTAAGCCAGAATCAACTGTTAAAATACTGGTAAATCGTAAAAGTAGTTTTAGATCATCGTTTTAACTAAGTGTATTCGACTGACCAATCCAGAGTTCTGCTATTTAAGGTGACTATAAAAGCTAAGTGGCGCCCCCGATTTTTCAACTAAAATCGAACTATGAATCGCTCATTTATAAGAATCTCGAATATTTTTATAACTATTACTTGAGTCTGTAGGACCGGTTTTTCGATTTTGTTTGTGGTGAGTAATGTTTTTTTTCTGATGGGGGCGCCACTTAGGTCAGCAGGAATTTTAAATAATATTACTTGAATATATTTTTGTACATGTAGAATGTGTAAAAAACACAAAACGCTTTTAATTATCTTACAATCATACTTCAAGAATATTTTGCTACCTAGTTCTACATTCTTCCCTTATCTACTTCATATTGCATAATGTATGTTTTTAATAGTTGTATTGCACTTGAATATACATAATAATTAAATAACGAGGTTAATTGTTGATACACAGGTAAATATTACCTTCTATAGTAATATTATTTGTAAACAATAATGTAATATACTTACTTTTCTCATAGTAGGTATTTTGTGTCTGTCAAAATTATGACACAAAATATGTTTTATCCAAGATTGCGCATTTTAGAATTTAAAACAGTCTAATAGTGAGATGTATGTGTCAAATGTGTTTCTAAGTATTTAGGTGTATTGTATTTAAAACAAAATGTAACTAGACACGGTATATTATCTTCAACAACAGTGACTATAGGAAGTTTATTAGCTAATATTATATTTACTTCACAATACAACGACAGAAGAAGACTTCACAATAAACGTCATAAAACTAGCATAATTGGAGCGAGGAGAGGATAGTTTATTTCCTTCTGTAAATAAAAGAGCACATACACCCAACGTTCAATGGAGATGCATGCATGTGAACTCGCCACTTGAAAATGCTGTAAATAAAAACGTAGCACCAACTTCTTTCTGCTTTATGAACTCAACTGAGCATTTTCAATATTTGGCTTTCTACTGCGTAAGTGGATATTAACCTGTTTAGTCCGTTCCTTGAAATATAAAATCCACCGTAGCATTTTTCACTTCACAACAAGTATATACTTATTATACTAAACTAGTATTATTGGAGCAAGGAAAGGAGAGTTTATTTCATTCTGTAAATAAAAGAGCACGTACTCGCACCGTTCAATGGAGATGCATGCATGCGAACTCGCCACTTGAAAATGCTCTAAATAAAATTGTAGTACCAACTACTATCTGCTCAATGAATTCAACTGAGCATTTTCAATATTTGGCTTTCTACTGCGTAAATGGAAATTAATCTGTTTAGTCCGTTCCTTGAAATATAAAATCCACCGTAGCATTTTTCACTTCACAACAAGTATATACGTATTATACTAAACTAGTATTATTGGAGCGAGGAGAGCAGAGTTTAATACCTTCTGTAAACAAAAGAGCACGTACTCTCACCGTTCAATGGAGATGCATGCATGCGAACTCGCCACTTGAAAATGCTCTAAATAAAATTGTAGTACCAACTACTTTCTGCTCAATTAATTGAACTGAGCATTTTCAATATTTGGCGTTCTACTTTGTAAATAAACATACATACATACATATAATCACGCCTTTATCCCTTATGGGGTAGGCAGAGCGTAAACGACCTAAACAAAGGTCGTTCCGCCACGTCTGACAAAGTTTTGAGGGTTATTCAAGATGGATTTGTATTTTGTACGTATATTGCTGTAGTGACAGGTTGTTCAAAATAAGTATATTTATTATTTGTAAATAAAAATGTATCAAATTAAATTTCCAGCTCTGTATAAGAAAGGTCAAAAACCTTTTTATTTGTTTTATGTTGTCACGGCCTGCTGTTTTAAATATATTAGTCTCACTATGTATGACTTAGTATTTGAAATGAAAGGTGGGACCAGTTATTTCGATCCACGTGAGGTTTTTTATTTGTTGAACACTATGACCACCTAAGCCAGGGAACTACCTCTTTGAAAATTTCTAGGATCTTATGCAGTGTCACTCAATCGTAGAGAGTAAGCCGAATAAACGGTTGGATTGCTATATGAGTAATTTCGAATTCCTAAAAGCTGCACCTGTAAAATCAACTTCAAAAGAATCGTGTTTATTTCAAATACGTACGCGATTTTCCTAAACCTCAAAATAGGTTCAACGTAAACACGCTCAATCTTAGAAAAAAGGAAAATAGCTTCGTGTGCAAAATACCTGAGCCGTTATACAAACATCGTGCACAGCTGATTACACCTAGTTGCATCTGTTCAATGTTCGGTTCCCAGCCTTGATACGGTTTATCTTAGCGGATACATCGTTTGCCAGAATGGCTATTCGGAGGCGGCTGGGTGCTTTGTTTCATCAATCTTAAGCAGGCCATACTCTTCCTTTGGACTAGATTATCTTGGATCGACCTCTAGACTTAATAGGAACTTGTTTCTGTGTTAGTAAATGAAAGGTCTGCCCAGTTTCCTCTAGTATTTATCTTGATTTTGCATGAGGTACAGTCAAGCACTGATTCCAGAATGACCTACAAAGTTATGGAGTGCTCAATGAGATTTTACCTAAAAATTCAACTGTAAATCAGTTGAATTTTCAAATCCGTCTTTAATAAATTCTTTATTAAATGAGGATCAATTAATCTGAATGTCATGTACATCATCTTATAATTATAATAATCATCATGTGGTTGACCTTATTTGTTTATTTCTTTGTTAAAAATTCCCATCATGCAAGTTTGTATTCAACTTTGATATATGTTCACTTTTAGTGCATTTCAGTTTTCTCAACCTTCAGTTTCGTCAATCATTCGGAATGACCTTATGTATTTGCAAATCTGAAGCTTTTGCAACAACAATAAGAATTGTATCCACCCATAAGATCTTCACACGGAGGTAATAAACATTATGATTATGACCAATTGTTTCAGAAATGTTATAATTTATTTGACACATTTTTGTGGAAGAAATTGATGCACTGAAGCAAACGGTTGTACATTATATTATAAAAAAAAATGTCTTAAAGACAGATAAATAGGTAATCATATAGAAAAATAAAACTTTACATAAATAAAAATAATAAATAATGATTTACGATTTTCTGTTCTCGCATCACATTGCAATGTAGTATAAATATATTAAAGCGTAAAATATCATTATCTACTACCTCGTTTGCATAGTAAATGTAAACATTGTTGTAATTAATAGCGTTACCTGTTTTAAGATATTTTGTATACTGTTCTATGATTATGTTGTGTTTTGTACTGTGAACCGGAGAATAAAGTGTTTTCTATTCTATTCTAAATGCGCGGCAGCTTAGCTGCGGCGACGATAAGCACTACTCCTGTGTTGCACCCTTTCTAACGACTTCAAGAACACGATTCACGTACATTTCTGCATTATTAGGAGACGACCTAAAGAGCTCGGTGCATTCCCTGCAATGTGGCGAGAAAATTGAGAAAATTCTCACCATTAGTCAATGGGTTTAGAGAGCAAAGAAACACGTAAGTTTTAAAGAACTGTTATCAGGTATATGTATTATTATATGTATTTTGACTGAGCAACCCCTATCAGTTAGCGGGACCCCTTACACCCGGTATATACGTATATGTACAAGTCTATTGTGTGTATAGTCTTGTCCACGTATTTATTTGCATTTCATATTTAGTTTTACAGGTTGGCTGGAATAAATCTCTTTAAGGTGAGCTTAATTTTTTTTATTATTATGAACGTTTTGTACGCAAAAAAGAATATCTTCTTATCTTATCTTATTTAGCCTACATCTTATATTAAAGAATATATATTAAACTTTGTCAGACGTGGCGGAACGACCTTTGTTTGGGTCGTTTGCGCTCTGCCTACCCCATCAGAGATAAAGGCGTGATTATATGTATGTATGTATTAAAATATTTTTTCAAAGTTTTATCCCATACTTTAGTATCCAGGTAAATAACAATAAACTACGGGTTTTCTTCACAATAACAATTAAGTAGCAACGCATGAAGGTTGTTAAAGACATAATGCGATTTTACGGTACTAAAATAAATACCGTGAAACTGTTTCCAGAAACAACGGTTATTAAGCGAACAAGAATATAATATTTAGGTATGATCTCATTTTGTCACGTTCTCTGAAGGACTAAAGGCCATGAAATTATATTGTACTGTACAGGTAACAATTTAAATATGCAACAAATGACTTTGATTATTATCATATTTTCCGTTCAAGTGTGACGTTTTTCTGCGGCTAATGTTGTTAAAATACTTTTGTTGTTAACAATACACGATAACAAAATCTTTAAGAATCATTAGTTATGGAATCAGTTTGTTGTAAGTTTTATTATACAATATTATTATAACAAAATTGTGATTACTTAATCACATCATTATAATTAACTAGCGACCCGCCCCGGTTTCGCACGGAAATCATCAGTGTTTCTCTACTATATTATGCATGTTTTATACATATAAACCTTTCTCTTGAATCACTCTATCCATTAAAAGAAACTGCATTAAAATCCGTTGCGTAGTTTTAAAGATCTAAGCATACATATACAGGGACATCGGGGCAGAGAAAGCGACTTTGTTTTATACTATGTAGTGAAGCTTCTATTGTAGATAAATGTAAGGAAGTTGCGTTTGCTAATTCCTATAAGTAATTAAATTTACTTTTTATCATTTTGCTATCAAATTAACATAATAAAGCTCTTGTTTATTGCAAAATATGTGTATTACATGTTTCTACCTAATGCAACCTTAGCACGGATTGAATATTCCTTCAGTCTTGATTTTTTTGTATCAATAACTCAAAACTACATACATACATACATATAATCACGCCTTTATTTGTAATTCGCAGAGCGTAAACGACCTAAACAAAGGTCGTTCCGCCACGACTGACAAAGTTTTGAGGGTTATTTTAGATAGATTTTTAGGTATATTGCTGTAGTGACAGGTTATCAGCCCATCGCCTTAATTACTACATACTGAAACCCTCGGATTCCTTAGCTGGTTGCAACAGGCCCAGGAGGAAATGCAGCTGGCACTTCCTATGTTTTTCTCTCGCTCCCAGTCCAGCATGGAGAAAAAACCTCGGAAGCAACAGGTAAGAAATAATTTGACAATTTCACAAGAGAATCGTGCTAATCAGGCGTTTATTGTAAAAATTCTTGCATGTTACACGTCACTGATAGTTCTAAGAAAAACTATACTTAATTGGTTAATGATTGCTTGACAAACACACAAAACCTAAGTTATTCAACAATGGATGTCACGGGATCCTAATTATTTCTAAAAAACCTACAATCATTCAATCTTCTTCTTAGCAAGTGGATTCTTGAGTCGAACAACGACTCGACAAATCTGGTGTCAGAGTCTTCAAACCGCCTAAAAGCACAGCTATTAGGCGTCGGACATGATTTAAGTAACGACCACTATCAAAGACAGCGACCGGGACCGACCGCTTAACGTGTCCTCCGAAGCTAGGAATCCTTTTACTTTTCGAACAATCAGATAATTCAGCCTGCAATGTCCTAACCAAAGTGGGGAAAACCTCACAAAGTGATAAATTGACAAAATCAACATTGTGTTCCCCTGGGGAATCGAACCCATGACCTCCGGATCGTAAGCCCATGGCTCTGACCACTAGACCACGGAGGCAGTTATAGTTAATCATTCAGTAAAAAAAAGTGGATGTTACCAATTACATTTTGTCCTCAAGCATTCTTTTTTCTTTCTTTTTTTTTTACTTGAAATGGGTTTGCTCTTGACACTGGACACTAAGGTCAGGGAAGACCGTAACTGAGTCGCCGATGGTGCGAGCTTACCAGAAGAAACCTGTTATAGCACTGGCAGTATCACGCAGCGACGGAACACAGCAAGCTGTTTGGCGCCCGACTCCGGTGACAGGGTGGTCGCGAGCCAGGTGGCCCCTTGCGGAGCCTATCACCGCTTTGTTGGGATCGTTCAGCCGGACTTATTCACAGGCATATCTGTGTTGCCGTTGCCCGGGGTGGACCACTAGGAGGTAAATCCCATCCCACCCCATCCCATCTTACTAACTATTCATGAAAGTGAAAACGAACTAGCTTCTTTTGGATGTGCTAGTCCCAAATCCATTTCTAATATTTACATATAAACGTTGTAATCACGCCATTATCCCTAATGGGGTAGGCAGAGCTTAATCGACCTTAAAAAACTTTGTTTCACCACTTCTGACAAAATTTTCAGGGTTATTTAAGATATACTTGTAGGTATATTGCTGTAATGACAGGTTGTCAGCCCATCGCCTAAATTGCAGTATACTGAAACCCTCGGAGGAAATGCAGCTGCCACATTCTATGATTTCTCTAGCTCCCAGTACAGCATGGAAGAAAATAATCGTTAACAAATAATTAATATTAATATTTAGAAATACATATTACGTTTACGTTCAATATCACTATAAGACCTCCTTTACTTGCGGCTTGTGGCATACCTTTAGCATTCTGTACTAAATATTGTTCTAAATTCTTTGAGCGACTTATTGACACCTATTGACACACATCATTTATTGCATATTTAAACATATTTATGTCAAGGATTGACAACAGGCCATGTAAAATATGATGTATAACGACAAGTGTATAACAAAGTCCTTACTAGGGATGTGAAGCAGTAAAATTACCCAGGTAAAAAACGAAATATACCGTAATATTATTATATTTTACCGTAAATTGGGTAAAAAAACGTACTACACTACTTAAAGAAAAATTCGGCAGCAGCAGTGTGTTTTCAGACAACCATACATACCAAGCCACGCCTTCATCCCGAATAGGGTAGGCAGAGCGTAAAACGCATTGTTAAAGACGTTTTTAACGAATCTTGAAAAATATTGAGGGAAATAGATTGAAATGTATATATTACTATAGTGACCGGTTGTCAGTCCATATCCTCAATTTCAATATACTGTAGCTCGCGAATTTTTTTGAGTTTCACTTCATAAAAGTTTCTGTTTAAACATCGTAAGTCACCGGTAATTTTATCATAATTTATATAAATGACCGTAAAATACGCATTTACCAGCGTGTTCGGTAAAATTAAGTAATTTTGCATCCCTAGTCAATACTTACTCATCTATTAGAACGACCCTAGACTAATCAACTTTAATATGGTTTATGCATCTAGCTTCGAGCATCTTGTATTGATATAAATGTGTAGGTACTACATCAAACTTGTTATTTAGGACATAACGAAGTCAATTAAATATGACATCATCACCGACTTCCCATGATTGGATAGTAGACCACTTATCACAGTTTTAATTGCTCCAATTTACATCTACCTATGGATTTTTTATTGGAGATCATGGAACGGCTAAGGAGTGGAACTCCCTGCCGGCGGATCTATTTCCGGAACAATATAACCTGGGCCTTTTCAAGGCGAGAGTGAATAGGCACTACATAGGTGAGTATGTTTCAACATAGTCCGCATCGTCACTTTCCACCAGGTGAGATGGCGGACAAATGCTCGCCTATATATATAAAAAAAATAAAAAAATAAAAAAAATTAACTAGGACAAGGAAATTTTTATTTCATATTTACTGTTTCTGTGGAAATACTATTTGGCTAGTGATCTCCGGTTAAGAAAATAAATTACTATATGAAAAATCATTAAACCACGGTCTGGAAAGCTATGAACTTTATAATATAACTTACATACATATAATCACGCCTTTGTCCCTAATGGGGTAGGCAGAGCGGAACGTTTGACGAAGTTTTGTGGGTTATTTAGGATAGATTTGTAAGTATGTTGCTGAAGTGACAGGGTGTCAGCCCATCGCCTAAATTATAATATACTGAAACCCCCGGATCCCTTAACTGGTTTTTACAGCATGCCCGACAGGAAATGCAGCTGGCACACTCTATGTTTTTCTTTCGCTCCCAGTCCAGCATGGAAGAATTTTCTTTTTATAATATAAAGTGATAATTATTGAATGATCTAATAAACAATGACCTTACTTGCCATGATTTACGCCAAGTATAAAAGGCCAAGGACCTGCAGGATACAATACAAACAAACAGATAAACATTTAGTCATTACTCACACTACGTTATCATGTGCATACTGATCGTACCTACCGATCTGAAGATGACGCATCGTCACAGAATATACGTATATTAGGTAGTTAGTACTAACGTATGGTGACGCAATCTGCTATGTGAATGACACCACAAGGCCTTTTGAGTTTTGCTCCAAAAACATTGTAATAACTGTAGTAAAGTATAAGATTAAATGAGGCAGATAAGATTAAAATGGGCTTGGAAGAATTTACCTAAGTACTTTTATTTAAAAAAATAAGTTATCGTCTTGTGGTATCTATGTAGGTTTAGATATGTATCACACATACTTCCATGCTGGACTGAGAGCGAGAGATAAACATAGAATGTTCCAGCTGCATTTCCTCCCGGGCATGTTGTAAAAACCAGCAAAGGGATCCGAGGGTTTCTGTGCATAGCAATATATCTACAAATCTATCTTAAATAACCCTCAAAATTTTGTCTGACGTGGCGGAACGATCTATGTTCCGGTTGTTTACGCTCTGCCTACCCCATTAGAATACAGGCGTGATTTATGTGTATGTATGTATTACCATCCTTTAAATAAGTATTGATGAGCATGATGCATCAGTAGGTAGTATAATACGTTTTCAATTAATGATATTATGATGAGATGTTTGACCTGCTACATGAGTCACATACTTATTTTGAACGTAAAAACACAATAGATTTTATAACGTACTATATACGTGGGACACTCAGAAAGTTTTGCGACACTAAAAAAAATTGTTCTACAGGTACATATATTTTTATTAAATCTTTTCAAAGTACTCTCCACCAGCCTCTATACAAAGACTCATGCGTCTGAACCAGTTTTCAAAACACTTTTTCCAGTCCGCCGTAGACACCTCGTTTACAGCCTGCTCGAACGCAGCCAGCACATCTTCCGGCGACGAAAATTGTATCCCCTTGAGCTGATTTTTTATTTTTGGAAATAAAAGGAAGTCACACGGTGCTAGATCAGGGCTGTAAGGAGGGTGACCCAGGAGTTTGACTGGTGTGCTGTCCAGGAAGTCCCTCGTTTTGAGCGCGGTGTGTGCAGGCGCATTGTCGTGGTGGAGCAGTTGTCCGCGTATCCCTGTGTTTGGTCGCTTGTTGCTCACAACAGAAAAAACTTCTGGTAAACATTTGGTAGTATATCATTCGGCGTTAATGCTTCTTTGATCTCGTAAGGGAATTGAGGCCAAGTGGCCAGTCAAATTAAAAAAGCTGGCGATCAAAATCTTCCCCCCGCTTCGAGATCGCTTCACTTTGGTAGGCGTTGGTTCATTTTGAAACACCCAAACTGTCGACTGGCGCTTGGTTTCTGGATCGTATTGATAAATCCAGGACTCATCACCTGTTACGATGTCGTAAACACGCCGAGACGAGCCTGCTTCAAATTTGTTCAGCATATCACTTCACCATTCCACCCGGGCCTGCTTCTGAGCATCGGTGAGGTAGTGCGGCACCCAGCGCGAAACTATCCTCCTCACGCGAAGATGCCCATGTAGAATCTCGTGAACGCTTCCCGATCCAATCTTTAATATGTGCTGAATCTCCTGATATGTAATTCGCCTATTATCTTGGATTAAATTTTTCACTGCTAGCACGTTTTCTTCCGTAATAGCCGTCAAAGGGCGACCGCTTCTTTCTTCATCCCCCAAGGTTGGTCGACCGCGCCTAAATTCGTTATACCAACGATACACGGTTGCCTTGGACGGGCTTTCATCCATAAATGCCATTTGAAGTTTATCGAACGATTCATCCGGTTTCAGGCGACACTTGAAATCGTAAAAAATCATAGCTCTAAAATGTTCCCGGCGCAGATCCATTTTTCAGTAAGACACGATACTTTGAATTGGCTCGCAAAAAATGTGGAGGGAAATTTTGAAAATGGAACACACATATTTTTACTTACAAGTAATCATATTTTCAAAAAAGATTCTAACCGGCCAGTCTGCCATATATAAAAACTATTTATCGCAATACTTTCTGAGTGGCCTGGTATGTACGTCCAATGTTTCAGACCATAAATTCTCAATTTTAGTATGGACTTTTAGGCAACGTGTTTTGTTTTATAAAAAGAAATCCCTTGTCAATGGCAGCCACAAAATATGACCAAAATGGGAAAATGGATTCATAGGATTACTAGCGGTGGTTGCGAATATTTTTCAGGTTGCAATATCTACTGCTCGGTACTATTAAACTGATATTTTTGATAGTGGTCGTTAATTAAATCATGTCAGAGGCCTAATAGCTGTGCTACTAGGTGGTTTGAAAACTCTGACACCAGGGTTCGTCGGGTCGTTGTTCGACTCGAGAATCCACTCGATAAGAAGAAGAACTAATATTTTTTTCTTCCCAAAATATATATTTTAATTCGAATACAAATAAAATGTTTATTATAAAAATATAATCTTAGAATCAAGTTGCAACAGTTTAACGAAATATGAATAGAATTAAAAGATAAACAACACAAATATTTATAATATAAATAAAATAAATGTTTATGAAGGTTTTTTCAGGTTTAATTTATATAAAAATAAACCGGTTTAAGCCCTGATATAAAACTGAACACAGGTCAGGGCAAAATACGGTTAGTACAGCGCAGCGCTGTAATCATAAAATGCCTAGATAGTAGGCACGTTATGTACAATTCCCATGTGTATTGTTCGGCCTACAGGCTAGGTGGAAGGTGCAAGAACGGCTTTATTTAGCAGAAACCATCCTGGTGCCGCACGTATTTAATGTAGGTAAGAAGGCTCCTGTCTTCTAATCTAGTCAGTTCTTGCACTTCTATCAAATACGCATCCAACGCAACGCATCAAAATCAAACTTATCAAAATGATCGATCGGAAGACGGCATTATAGATATTATGAGGATTTTTATGATAAATTTGTCACTCCCACTATCGTTTCTGTAGCTCAGTTGGTAGTTCCAGAGGCGCAGGTTTGAGTCCTGCCAGAAACTAATTTATTATTTTCATTCTTTCATATTATATGGCAGTATAGATGTTAGCCTGTGGATGTAGTTCAGATGGTCGCCTGCATACAGTGGGTTAGAGCTGGCTAATTGGAATAAAAAAACATCTAATGAACTCTCAAATATAATAGGACAACCATACACGTAAAAAACCGCATCTTCATTTCAAACCGAAAAACTTCTTGTCCTTAATAAGTCCGTATTTTTTTCTATTTTGGAAGCTCCAGCTCCACTTGCTAATCACCTAGAACATTACCTCTGTCATTGTTTGTCAAATAACTGTTATCTTTCCAGGTCAATGGCGAACTAATAACCAGAGTAATAGGTTTTCCCGCGTATTTATATCGTGCATTGTGCTAAAGTTAATTAACTATTAAATTAAATTTATGCGTCACATAAATGTTATAAAATTTAAATGCAACTTTCCATACAAAAAGCGACCCTGTAATCATAGTTTGATTCCTATATTTTTCAGAAATGTTAGATGTATATACTTAAAAACTAAGTTTGTACTTCTTTATTTTTAAGAAATTTTGCTTACAAAAAAAATATTGGCATCTTCGCATTTACATTGCGAATTTATTTATAGTATTCGCTTTACCGCTGATTATTGTTTGTACTGGTACATAGTAATTTAATTATTATATATATATTAAAACCAAATAGCATTTCCGTCCGTACGAGCAATTGAAGCTCTAATTAATTTGAAATGAGTTCATCATTAAACATTTTCTACTTGGGTACGTACGAATCTGAAACAGATTTATCGGAAATCATAAATTGGACACGTTTATTTTACCAAATAAATGGATTAAGTAGAAACATTTACCACCATCGAAAGTTTAAAATAGGCTGCAAAAGTTAATTTTGTGAACACACAGAGCAATTTTGTTTACATGTATTGTATATCTGAAATGCCTCTTCTTTATTAAAATTTTTCAACTTTGATCTACTTATTTATTTTGCAAATCAATAAGGTTACAAAAAAAATGTTTTGGGTGTAAAGTTCCTGTAAGTACTGTATTCGTGTAAATATTTGTCATGTACTGTTCATTGACATAAACCTTGGATTTAGGAGGTTTAATTTTCCTATGGCGTCACTTTTATTATAACGGCGGCCCTAGCCAAGGCAGACACGTATGTATTAGGTTATAAAAACAAAATAACTTGTAGTTTTATAGTATTATTTTATTGGATTAGCTTAACCGAACATTATTATGCTATAGACTAGGAACTCATTGTAAGCTGCCATTCGAGTTTGAATCCTATAAATACTAATATACATAAGATATTATGTAAATAACATGTAAATGCTTTCTTATTCTTATTCTATACACAACACAACTAGTCGAACGAAAGGACAATAATAAATAAGATGTTATGGCTTGCAACAAGGAAACAGAAAATAAACAGTAAAATACTTATACACTATACGTAGAGAAACATTAAGTAAAGACAATAAAAGTTCAAATTAAGTCATGGCACAAAGTTTTAGAACCTATCTAACCAGAGAATCATAATTTAATAGTAAGATCCATAATTTTGTCAAGCATTATTATAAACAACAGATTTTTAACTTAATTTCTGAAGATTGAAGTAACGGATGATAATTCAATTAAAATTTTACACGGACATAAAGTTACTAAAATATACGTCCATATAAAATTTATCACAAGTTTAGTTAAAACATTCACGAATATTTTTTACCATTAGACATTTCTAATAAAGAATCCAAGAGTAAACTTACTGTTTCTAATAATATTAAGAATAAACTTACCGATGATGATTCTTTAACATCATCCAATATCATCTAGCATCATGGTGGTGTCGTGCTGGTGCTTTAGAAGGCACCAATTATACAGCGATACCTGTGATTGCAATAATTATAAAGAATTCTTTGCACGCGTCAATGGAATTCTACAAGTAATTCCGCAATCTGCATTAATCTTGAACCTTGTGCTATTTCTGCAGCATTTTAAAGCACCAAGTAAATAAGGTTTGATTTGATCAACGTATTTGAAGGAATAACACGCAAAGTAACGGTTAAAAATAACAGAACCAGAACGGTACATTTAACGAACAATGACAACTAAAGCCGACAAAAAAATACTGACGATTACAGTCCCATGAACGCCGGCCACTCAATTTGTAGGGGCGTATGCTTTGCTGTACTCGTCGATGATTTTGAGCAGGCGTTCTTGTTCACAAGCGTTGCCTTTGGCAAAGGTGTCGGCGCAACCAGCTTCGGTGAAGCAACGCTTCTGTTGAGAAGTATCACCATTGCAGCAGGACAGGGAGAAGACATCACACATGTCAGGAATGTGGGGACGAGCTGCTGCTGCGGCAGCTGGAGCACGCTGCAAAAAAATAAAAGTTAGGTTGGGGTTGTTCTGTTGTCGCTCCAAATGAGTTTCCGAGAAGGAAGGGTAATTTTCAGCGGCTGATTTGAAGAGCTACATCAGCTGACATTAGAGGCAAAGCAATGGCTTGCCATATTCGACATAAAATTTTATAGGAGTCATACTATGATAATATTTTAGAGTAATTCTTGTTGCAGTATTAAGTCAAGAATGTCGATGGAATGCGAACTATCAACATAAATCGAAGGATAACTGGGTACTTCATGCCAAAAACCTATTTGTTGAATCGTGCCATATTTGTCAAGTAAATTGTAAAACCAAAATTGATGAGACGGTGGGCAGTGCAAATAACCATTTACATATTCAACTACAAGGCTTAACTGTGTTTCCGGTATGAAGCTAAAAAAAACTTTATCTAAAGTAAACTCTGACCGAGGGGAGTATGTAGTGGGCTTGAAGGTGTAAAATACAAACCGCGTGTTGGGTTCCATGCTCCAAAGAAGGTGGTGGCCTGTTACTTTTCCGTTTGGGCTGTATAGGTATGAAAGAGAGAGGCCTTGAACCGTCGCCCTCGTCTTCAGTGGTACTATCGTCGATGAAGCCCCAGTTCTGATTGGTGTCCTCCATGTCAGGGAATCTGCTGGTGATTAATGGTTTATCCTTGTTAGGGGTATCCTTTGATCCACAGTTACACATAGGGTATGGTACGGGGTACGGGATGTAGATCGGCTGAGGCTGCGGCGGCGCAGGAGGACGTCTGATGTAGTTCGAAATCTCATCTAAAAGTCGGTATATCTCAGGGAGAAGAGATTCCTGATTCCTATTATCGTAGTCCCTTCTAGGAGGACCTGGAGGATAGTACAAAGGATTTGCTGGCGGCTGGTAGTCGTATCCATAACTCATGTGGTATCTTTTTCTTCTATGCCCTCGTCCTCCATTCGCCTTTGCTCTGTTGTTGTTGCTGGGTTCTGTGTCCGAACTTTCGACTGGATCCGTTTGCCTGGCTGATACTACTGCTAAGCACAGGAGTAGGCCCAATAGAACAATGTGTGTATTCATCTGAAACAAAAAAGACAAGTTATAAGACTGTGTCAAAACGAGTTGATGATACAATATTTCACCTTTAAAACTTGTTTAACAATATTTTGCTCAAATGTCTAGCTGATTACATTTTGATAAATGCATTTAAGATGGATTTTCAATGGGTCATTACAAAACAATTATGGAATCAAGTATAATGACTTATTTTTCAGTTATCTACTGATCTATTGAACGAACACAATAGTTTCTAATTGAAATTAGATGGAAGGTCATTTTAGAAGCCGGTTTTTTATTATTAGTCTCCCACACCAGGAAGACAAATGTCTAGTCATCAAGTATAATAAAAACGTTTGTTTCTATATAATGTATGGTAGCTAAATGAAAAAAAAAATATGATTGGTTCTTGTGTTACATTTTATATTTAGCAACACGTAATGAGACGTTACATTAGAATTGAACAAGTATTTTTGGCTAACCGAATCGTTAGTAAAGTTTGCTAAGGTCATATGTCAAAAAATCTTTTTGTTCGAAAAGTAATCTTCAGATTTTATACGCAAGTGGACTATAGAATTTAAAAGTTCAACGTTTATTTGAAAGTACCAAACTAAAAATAAAACACTGTTAAAATGATATAAGCTACTTTCCATCGGAAGTTTATAAACACGTCTAAGCTTTTGCTAATGCCAAAATTAACTTCACTCGACCCCTCCAAATAGGTCATCTGGTTTCCATCAGCTTTGCAACTTACCTTTAGGCACTAGTGTTCCAAATTTGAGTTCCGTAAATAAATTTTGCGAGTAGAAAGATTGTTCGAAGGTAGCAAAGTCACAAATACACGAACAGGTTTCACAGGAAAACCGGTGGTTGTGTTATCATTATCACTGATAGTGGAAAGCGTGGAATACGTCCACTCTGAGCGAAGTGTCGCGGTCGACTGGCGTCCACACACGCGGCCGTGGCATTGAATGCGCAGGCGCATCGCCACTGATATATATTTTTACGCTAAGGTGCGTCCTCATGATGCCAAACAATACAACACGCACGATACGGCATCACATCACAACTTACAATAGTAGGGAAAATGTTGTGGAAAATTCATCACTCATGGGACCATTCAGTCAACTTTGTTTCTACGAATTTGGCGATTTCATTAATTTTAGTAGGTAAAATATAGATTTTTCGTCATTACAGCCTTAACTGAAAAAAAAAGTTAATTCTTAATTATTTGTAATCTTTTCATACCTGGGATTATTTTGCCAGTACAAGTCTGACATGATGGTTAGTTAGATCGCTATCTAGCGTCCTCATTCACTAGTTAACACCTGCGTACCAGCAGTATGAACTAGCCTTTACTTAGTACCTAGACTGAGTCTGCTGCAGTCAACGTCCTCTGGACACCGCAGGCATGCGAAACTTTTCAATACGCACATTTTCTATGGGAAAAAGGATTTTCTATTCATTCTAAACTGTTCGACATGTTTAGCTGAAAAATGATGCCTCCATAAAACAATTTTATTTTTATCAGTAGATGCTATTTAGAAATTTCAGGACATTTTTATTTCTTTCAACAGCAAAAAATATGACTGTAATAAATTATTTATAATTTAAATTACTTATATGTCAAATTGATTTACTTAAGTACGTAAAAAATAATCTGTCATGCATGATTAATATGATCATGACATGGATTTTTGTTTGACGTAACATATCTTGGGCTAATATTACTTGGGTATTGGCTGACCACACCTACGGATACATCATAAAAGGAGGCAAAATCATTTAAAACGAGGAAAACTCCGGAAGTGATACATATTTATTTAGTCAATAGTGAATATTAATTGTTCACAGGAAATATAATTGAGAGTTTTCGATTATATCAGAGGAAATGAGGAAGTTAAATTAGTCACATGGGAAAACCCAAGCTGACGTCAGATGACGTCACAGCGGCTGCACGCGCACTCATTTTTATAGATGGTGTTTCGTTTTGATGCAGGTACTTTTACTTTGATATACTTTTTTTATATATACGTAGTTGAAAGGCAAGCATTTGTCCGCCATCTCACCTGATGGGAAGTGATGATGTAGACTATGATGGGGCATGATTGCCTAGATAATACCTGTTCACACTCGCCTCGAAAAGGCCCAGGTTATAGCGTTCCGGAAACAGATCCTTTCTACGAATGATATCTATATAGCGTAAAAAAGAGCATATTGTGCAACCGGGATGCGACAGAAACTGAACATATTTTCTCAAGGAACGTAGATCGAAATACGAAAAAAAACACATGCCGTCCTTTCATAAAAATCAGCTGATAAAATAGGGCTATTTTAATTACGACCCATGTTCCTTGAGAAAAGTTGATTAGTTTCATAGGCAGATTGAATAACCATAATTTTTGACAATTAGTTAAATAACATTACTAGTTTTAACATTGTAAAATAAGATTATTGATATTTTTTGCTTTAAAGATAAAGCAACTAAGAAGTTACCCTTAATTCAACCTGCAAATCAATACTAATATATCTCATATTAACACCGGGAACTAAGTAATATTTGTCATCTAAGTAAGGCATTATTGGACACAAGGTCCAACTTTAGTATTATTGGTTTTGTAATAACATCCTGTACATTCATGTTATGCAGGACGAATCATTACGTCAACATGAAATTATTTTTGAGACATACCAGGTCACTCAGAAAGTATTGCGATAAATAGTTTTTATATATGGCAGACTGGCCGGTTAGAATCTTTTTTGAAAATATGATTACTTGTAAGTAAAAATATGTATGTTCCATTTTCAAAATTTCCCTCCACATTTTTTGCGAGCCAATTCAAAGTATCGTGTCTTACTGAAAAATGGATCTGCGCCGGGAACATTTTAGAGCTATGATTTTTTACGATTTCAAGTGTCGCCTGAAACCGGATGAATCGTTCGATAGACTTCAAATGGCATTTATAGATGAAAGCCCCTCCAAGGCAACCGTGTATCGTTGGTATAACGAATTTAGACGTGGTCGACCAACCTTGGGGGATGAAGAAAGAAGCGGTCGCCCTTTGACGGCTATTACGGAAGAAAACGTGCTAGCAGTGAAAAATTTAATCCAAGATAATAGGCGAATTACATATCAGGAGATTCAGCACATATTAAAGATTGGATCGGGAAGCGTTCCCGAGATTCTACATGGGCATCTTCGCGTGAGAAGGATAGTATCGCGCTGGGTGCCGCACTACCTCACCGACGCTCAGAAGCAGGCCCGGGTTGAATGGTGCCCTGATATGCTGAACAAATTTGAAGCAGGCTCGTCTCGGCGTGTTTACGACATCGTAACAGGTGATGAGTCCTGGATTTATCAATACGATCCAGAAACCAAGCGCCAGTCGACAGTTTTGGTGTTTCAAAATGAACCAACGCCTACCCAAGTGAAGCGATCTCGAAGCGGGGGGAAGATTTTGATCGCCAGCTTTTTTAATTTGACTGGCCACTCGGCCTCAATTCCCTTACAAGATCAAAGAAGCATTAACGCCGAATGGTATACTACCAAATGTTTACCAGAAGTTTTTTCTGTTGTGAGCAACAAGCGACCAAACACAGGGCTCCGCGGACTACTACTCCACCACGACAATGCGCCTGCACACACCGCGCTCAAAACGAGGGACTTCCTGGACAGCACACCAGTCAAACTCCTGGGTCACCCTCCTTACAGCCCTGATCTAGCACCGTGTGACTTCTTTTTATTTCCAAAAATAAAAAATCAGCTCAAGGGGATACAATTTTCGTCGCCGGAAGATGCGCTGGCTGCGTTCGAGCAGGCTGTAAACGAGGTGTCTACGGCGGACTGGAAAAAGTGTTTTGAAAACTGGTTCAGACGCATGAATCTTTGTATAGAGGCTGGTGGAGAGTACTTTGAAAAGATTAATTAAAAATATATGTACCTGTAGAACAATTAGTTTTAGTGTCGCAAAACTTTCTGAGTGTCCCACGTAAAGTCTACCAAGTGAGCCTGACTGGCATGAATTAACTAAATTCCAGTTATTCATAATAAATATACGTGTATATTTACATGTTTTAAAAACCACCAGGAAATTGATTTATTGCTAAAGTCGTACGTAAATATGAATGGTGGGTTTTCTCTACCAACAACCATTCTAACCACCGGAGTGTGGTTCCAAACAGTAGCAATTCGGTAAGAAAACGACTTAGCTCAGTCGTCAAATGGAATGTAACCTTTTTGGCATAATGTGAATGGCGACCTTTATATTTTACAAAAATCTTTCGGCACACGAAAAGACCTAAGCCAACCTAAACTAACTAAACTATTCGATTCTACACGTAAATACAACATACTGATATATTTTCAGTTTACAAAAATATTATTCGACATTCCGATATCTTTGATTTAAAATATTACGGCAATCCAAAAATTACAAAAAGTCTTTTTAATTTCTATTTATCGAAAGATTTAGATTTGCCGCGATATTTTAAAAAACTAAGGGTCGTGTATTCACAGTATGCCAGGCTCCATACAAAAATGTTACATCCCCTTTTTCGTCTAGTTACCAAGATTATGTATGATACTTACCACCACCTCATTCATAGACATGCTTGACTATGGCGGCTTGTTCATTAAAAACTTTCATCAGGCCGTTAACTGTTAACTGCCTCCGTGGTATTGTGGTCAGAACCATGGGCTTACGATCCGGAGGGTTCAATTCTCAGGGGGGAACACAATGTTGATATTTGTCAATTTATCACTTTGTGAGGTTTTCCCCACTTTGGTTAGGACACTGCAGGTTGAATCACCTGATTGTCCGAAAAGAAAAATGATTCCGTACTTCGGAGGGCACGTTAAACTGTCGGTCCGGGTCGCTGTCTTTGATAGTGGTCGTTACTCAAACCACGTCAAAGGCGTAATAGCAGTGCTACTAGGTGGTTTAAAAACACTCTGACACCAGGGTTTATCGGGTCGTTCGACTCGAGAATCCACTCGCTAAGAAGAAGAAGATCAGGCCGTTGAAGCTCTACTCAACCGGCATGCTTTTAAGTATGATTCCTTTGCATTGCTATAATAATAATAGTCCTCCCACCGATTTTCGATGATGGCGGCCAATCTCGCGGAGATCAGCCAACTGCACAGGACTTGTTTTTACTGCCCAAGTGTTTGCGCTACACACAGGTGCACTCTCTATTCCTTTAATCTATTTTTCTGATGGGACAGATTGACTGACACGACCAGAGAGAAATCAGGCGCAGGACCGACTATTTACATGTCCATCCGACAGCATGGATCATCTTACTTTTCGGACAATCAGGTGATCAGCCTCTCTTAACCAAACTAGAAACAACAACACAAAGTCATTGTCCCCCGCCGGGAATCGAACTCGGGACCTGCGGGTCGAGAGCCAATGGCTCAGACCGCTAGACCACGGAGGCAGATTGCTATAGTTACAGTATTGTTCCTCTTCTGTTGATTAGAGACGATGTCTCACTCGGGGCACTGAGAGTGTTCCCTTGTACCCCACTTTTCAACACTTTGTTTTACATTTCCCGCCACAAAGGAGGACACATCTCTATTCGTGTGTGCACTTTTACTGTCTTTGTACATCTAACTTTTGCATTTCTATTTTATATTTGCATAGGTGTTTACTATAAACAAGTTTTGTCTAATGTGTATTTACATACATACATATAATCACGCATTTAAACCTAATTGGGTAGAGCGTAAACGACTTAAACAAAGGTCGTTCCGCCACGTCTGACAATATTTTGAGGGTTATTTAAAATAGATTTGTAGGTATATTGCTGTAGTGACAGATTGTCAGCCCATCTCCTAAATTGCAATATACTGAAACTTTCGGATCCCTTAGCTGGATTTTACAGCATACATTGTATGTTTTTCTCTCGCTCCCAGTCCAGCATGGAAGTTTTATGTGTACCTATTTAAAAAGTGGTAAATCCGCTGTCATGTTTGAATATCCCGATAAACTCTGTCAATTATATTTTTTTCACCTATGATATGAGACTGCTATGATTGAATAGAATTTGACGTTCTTAATTAAAGTGCAATACATTAAACAGTTTGACGTACACGAGACTTATATTACGATTTTATGTTTTATTGGACGATTAGATAAACCGCAAATTAAATAACATTTGGAAAGTTTTTGGAAACATCTAGTTTTATTAGTAGATACTAAATATATGTAATTTAAATTGAAAATACAATGTCACCCTTGGATCCCTTACCAGGTTTTGACAGCATGCCCGGGAGGAAATGCAGCTGGCATAGTCTATGTTTTCTCTCGCTCCCAGTCCAGCATGGAAGTAGTTTCTTAATCATACACTTACTCATAGTTCACACGCGGCAGGAAAAAGCACATTTCTACCTACCTACACCTATGGATATACACTAATGTAACTCCATGGGTTTTACCCAGTGGATATTAAAGCGTAGAGGAAGCGTAACTGGTAGGCAGGCACCATACAAACATAAATAAAGGCAACATAAGCACCTATGGGTAAACCAAGCTACTGTGTTACGTTGGTCCAGGTAGGTAAATAGTAGGTATCGGTCGACTAAATTGTATAGAACTGTGCCCACGGAAATTGTCTAAAACGTGTTTTAGTTGAATGACACTTTTTTGTCGTTAATATTTGAACATTTTAGGAAGGTGCGGTAAAGTTTTATTTTTATTAGTTATATACGAAATATGGGGAGGCCTTTGCCCAGCAGTGGGACAGTTTAGGCTGATATAATAATTAAATTAAAACATAACGACACACACCACACCTTGTCGCATTTAATGTATATGGATGATATAAAAATATATGCATCCAACAAAAACGACCTTTTCAAACTAGCAGATATAGTAGAAAGCTTTTCAAACGATATACTATGCAATTCGGAGTAGATAAATGCAAAATTCATTCAATTAATAGAGGTGTGCTACAGAATAACATATATACTTTAAGAACAGGACAACAAATCGAAACGATGAATGAAGAGGATACATACAAATACTTAGGTTTCCAGCAAGGAAATCAAATACTACAAAAAGAAACAAAAAAAGAGCTGACAAAAAAAAAATTATACCGTATTAACCAGATTTTAAGATCACACCTTAACTCACGCAACCTAATTAAAGCTATTAATACTTATGCTGTTCCCATTTTGACGTACTCAGTTGGAGTTATAAACTGGAATCAAACTGAATTAACATCATTACAACGCATTATTAATTGCAGTCTCACTAAATCTAGAAAACACCACCCGAAATCCTGCTACCAACGTCTTACACTACCCCGGAGTGTGGGAGGCAGGGGGATTATTGACCTAAAAAATCAACAAAATAGCCAAATAACAGCTCTCGGACGCTTTTTCCACACACGTTCAGATTCTTCAAAATTACACCAATATACAGTAGAAGCAGACAGCAAATTAACCCCACTTAATTTAAACAATAGAAACTGTCAACCTAGCGAAATAATAACCACCACTGAAGAAAAGATGACAAGCTGGTCCCAGAAGTCTTTACACGGGAGGCACCGAGCAGATCTGAGCCAACCTCATGTCGACAGAGATGCGTCGAACGCGTGGCTCAGACGGGGTGAACTGTTTCCCGAGACAGAAGGGTTTATGCTTGCCATTCAAGATCAAGTCATAGCAACCAGAAACTACCGAAAGCACATTACAAAAGATTTAAACCGCCCTAATGATCTTTGTAGACAATGCAATAGCGCACCAGATACCATACAGCACGTAACTGGAGCCTGTAAAAACCTAGTACAAACTGATTATAAACATCGCCATGACCAAATAGCCTCCATCATACACCAGCATCTTGCATTAGCTTCCGATTTTATTCAAAAGAAAACACCGTACTACAAATATAAACCGGACACAGTACTTGAAAATAATAAATACAAGCTCTATTGGGATAGGACCATACTCACAGATAAAACGATACACTGCAATAGACCAGACATTACCTTCCATGACAAAGACAATAAAACAGCATACCTAGTGGACATAGCTGTACCTAACACTCACAACATCCAATCAACAATAACAGAGAAACTTACAAAATATAGAGATCTAGCCATAGAAATCAGAACCCAATGGAGAGTGCAAACAGTGCATGTTGTACCAATAGTACTGTCGTCTACTGGAGTCATTCCTAAAACCCTAAAAAACAGCCTAACTACGTTAAAAATTCATCCCCTTGTTTCCCATACCCTGCAAAAAGCATCAATTTTAAACACATGCCGAATAGTTAGAAAATTTCTGACCACTTCGGTCACCTCGGACACTTACAACGACCCCTCCTCACTTGGCTAAGGCCCGTAAGACAGAGATAAATACCTTCGAAAGAAGAGAAAAATAAAGAATACATATAAATAGTAATAATAATATACGAAATAAAACCAACACTTTTTCGTAGGTACAGCACAACTTCTACTTTTATATCGCCAAAACACATTTATTTATTTACTTTCCTATAATATATCTCGTATACCTACCAATGCTTATGCACGGTTCTAGATCTTGTAAAATGTTAATTTAGCATTGAGCGTTCAAGTTGTACTCAAAAACATAAGGTACCGCAATGACTACAAATCATATGCCAAGTATGATAAAATATTAGTTTGGCCAAGAAGCAAATACGAGTCTAACAGGTACACAGCACACAATATGACATGTTTATTTACCTGAACACTACGTACCAGAGCTTTGTTTAAGGTTGGGCCGTGTAATACGGACGCGGCCTTGGATTATAGACGATTTGTGACGACTACACGTGAAATAGTGGTCAATATTTCTTAGGAAGTTTTTCAGAAACCTTGAAATAATTTGTTTAAGGTTGGACCGTGTTTTACCGCCTAGGATTATAGGCGATTTGTGACGATACTAGCCAAGTACCAAGTACATAATTCACTCAAAACTCTCTGAATCCAAAAACCGGTCCAACAGAATCAAGTTATAGTAATCAAAACCTTTTCAATTAGCGAGTTTTCAAACCGCCTAGTAGCACGGGTATTAGGCCTCTAAGATGAGAAAACACAAGTAAACCCTTATACCTTAACGATTAAGAAAAGTTAGGGTATATATTATTTTCGAAATGCTCAATGTACTTATTTACTTTAGGCTTATTAGTTAGGTATCTAAATTAAGTAACTAAATACCTAACAGATACAAAATTAAACAATGCGTTTGTAACATCATAGTCGTAGATTACTATAAAATAAATAATTTAATAAATTTTATTGTGCTATAAACTTTAACTGAAGGTGTGGCCAATAAAATAAAAGGCGTTTATCGTTTGTCTTGTGGTAACGATTCAATTTGCCTTGATAATAAAATAATGAACCTCGAATAAATAACATTATAATATATTAATGGTCATTAGCAGATAATCCTACGTTTTCCTTGGACAGCTATGAGAACCAATGTCTATATATATTCTTTCTTCTTTTTCTTTAAATTTAAGAGCAGGGCTCTTTATTGCATTAAAATCCAAGAAATGAAGTTTACAGAAAGGTATGCAAGGGCGAACTTATCTCTATGAAGAGATCTCTTCCAGCTAACCCACTAGCAGTTGAGAGAATGAGAAACATTTTAAGAGCAAGACAAATACAATGCAATGTAAACTAAAAATAACTCTAAATTACATGAAGTAGAACTATAAAACGTAAAAATAATAAATATAATAATAAGATTAAGTCAAACAATACATACATGTTTAACATGCATAATAGATACATAAACTACAATACATAAACACATACATTAAACTTGTTCGGATAAGAAGACTGTTTTAATCTCTTTTTAAAACGTAAATAGACGGACTTTCTTGAATACATTAAGAAGTTAGTTAATAATTAGGAAGTTTATTCCATAGCGTACAGAAAAAGAGTTAGAAAGAAATTTAGTTTTCGCACTAGGGCACTCTAGCACTTTAGTGATACAGACGCGCCTAGAGCGAGGATCTGGAGGAAGTCGATGGAAACGGGAGCGGAGATAGTCAGGAGTAGCAGGATTTTGAAGGATGTTGTAAAGAGTGGTCAGGATGTGCACATCACGTCGCAGTCGGATTGGAAGCCACTTAAGCTGAGCACGAAATTCAGATACATAATCAAACTTACGAAGTCCAAATATAAATCGAATCGCCAGATTTTGTAGGCGCTCAAGCTTGTTCAGTAATTCTTCCGTTGCATCCAAATAACAAACATCAGCGTAGTCGAGAATAGGGAGAAGAAGAGCTTGTGCAAAAATGAATTTGGTTTTAAATGGAAGGAAGTTCTGGAGTCGCTTAAGAGAGTGGAAAGAATAGTGCGTGCGCCTGCTCACCTCATCCTTTCTCCATCTTCGAAGAGCTGAAGGTCATCAAGCGCCTGCTAACTACGTGGCAGGAAAGGATCCGGAGTTTCTTTGGGCACATAATGCGATCCTCATTGCACAACCTGGAGAAACTCATCATTCTCGGCCAAATTTAGCGCCAGCTAGATGGGTGGACCAACTCAAGGAGGTGACTGGAAGCCAGATACAGGGAGCGGTACATCTGGCACAGAACCGGACCCAGTGGAGAATATTGGCATAGCCACGATCCTGAGCATCGAGGGAACGACCAGAAAGAAATAGATAATTAAATGTATAAAATGCATTAAAAAATTAAATAAATCTCAGAATTCATTTGTTCTTTTACATGTAATTTGAGATATATTTTCTGTAAGATGTTAAAACTTACACTTTATGTTAATAATTTTGTGAAACATATATCATATCGGAAACTATAGGTCTACAATTTAAAATATGCTTGTTAAAACTATATTTAAGGGACTGTTTCTTTCGAATTCAATAAATAAATAAATTAATTAAATGTATGGCTGTTTTCGTTGTACACGAAAATCCTAGTACCACTCTACTCTCAAAAATATTCGCTTTGAAAATGCTTGCAAATAATAGAACTAACTACGTGTTTTAGTTATAATATTTTAAAATAAATATGGGTAGTGCATGTTAATCAAAATAGTTTTTATACAAAGTGAAATACTGAGTAAAATAAACGAAAAATTCATTTTCATTTTAAATGAACTTATATCAGTTTAAAGTGTGCTAAAAGAGCTGCTCTAATAAATAACAATCATTTAAAAATAGTTATTATTTATATTTCAGTCTGAAATAAATTACCCTAGTCTGAATCCACTCTACTTTGACGCTCGTTTCAGCAAATATTAAAATATTTCCAGCTGCATTCTCGTATTTCATAATTAAACACGCACTTTACAGTTCCACATCACGTCGCAGGCTGTACCACGAAATATACAGGCTGTTAAAAATATACAGGGTATTCATTTTATTGCGTACATCACTACATAGTATAAAACAAAGTCGCTTTTTCTGTCCCTCTATCACTATGTATGCATACATCTTTAAAACTACGCAACGGATTTTGATGCGGTTTCCTTTAATGGATAGAGTGATTCAAGAGAAAGGTTTATATGTATAATACATGCATAATATAGTAGAGAATTACTGATGATTTCCGTGCAAAGCCGGGGCGGGTCGCTAGTTAACGATAAAGGAAAAGCTAACTTAAAAATATTTCAAATAATCCAGATTTAATAAATTGGTTCACCATACAAACTTATCATCAAAGTGTTTGTTAAAGAGGAAACCGGTATTTTTTGTTTTAATATGATATTTTTCCATATGTATTTATGTGCTCCTTTATTTTTGTCAACACATTATTGTATTTAGCCAGTTGTTTTGTTTTTGTAACACCCCTTGCCTGAGCTATTGCACGCAATTAGCACCCTGTATAATATTCCTGGCAGTACCAAAGCCGGGTGGAATCCTTTGCATGGTCCTCATGAAATTCCTTACATTCGGGATGTCCAACATATTTGCTTTGAGCAGATACTTTGTTGTGTAGTTCATGAAACAGTTCATAGTAATGAAAAGTCCGCGGCGGAGTACATTATTTCATTTGGTATACTCGTACATTCGTAGCCACTGAAAATTTAATTCTTAGTAATTTTATTCTGTCTTGAAATTATTTATTATTTACTAGCGTCCCACCCCGGATTCGCACGGAAATTATCAGTGTTTCTCTGCTATATTATGCATGTATTATACATATAAACCTTCCTCTTGAATCACTTTATCCTTTAAAGGAAACCGCATCAAAATCCGTTGCGTAGTTTTAAAGATTTATGCATACATAGGGATATAGGGACAGAAAAAGCGACTTTGTTTTATACTATGTAGTGATAGTGATTCAACTGTGCAGTTGGAAAATGTGATTTTCAGCCAGATCTGTGTAAGGCATCCAGTTCTACCGAACTTAAGGAATCAGGGTGCTGCAAAGTTTACAATATTTGCTGTTTTCAACTGCCTCCGTGGTTGAGCGGTCTGAGCTATAGGTTCTCGACCCTGAGGTTCCAGGTTCGATTCCCGGCGGAGGACAATGACTTTGTAGTGTTATTTCTAGTTTGGTAAGATCACCTGATTGTCCGATAATTAAGATGATCCATGCTGTCTGGTAGGCATGTAAATAGTCGGTCCTCCGCCTGATTTCTCTCTGGTTGTGTCAGTCAAACTGTCCCATCGGAATAAGAGATTGAGGAATAGAGAGTGCACCTGTGTGTAGCGCAAACACTTGGACACTAAAAACGAGTCCTGCGCAGTTGGCCGATATCTGGGAGATTGGCCGCCATCACCGAATATCGATAGGAAGACTATTATTGTCTGTTTTACCCAATGTAGTAGAACTGCTTAATTTTACCCCAATTATTGATTGATTCCTTCCATGCTGGACTGGGAGTGAGAGAAAAACATAGAATGTGCCTGCTGCATTTCCTCGCGGGCATGCTGTAAAAACCAGGTAAGGGATCCGATGGTGTCAGTATATTGCAATTTAGGCGTTGGGCTGACAACCTGTCACTACAGCAATATACCTACAAATCTATCTTAAATAAACCTCAAAACGTGGCGGAACGAACTTTGTTTAGGTCGTTTACGCTCTGCCTACCCCATTAGGGATAAAGGCGTGATTATTATGTATGTATGTTATACGTTGTACGTTCAGTTTGTGATAATTCTGTCTGCGATACCTAAAATATCTTGAACAAATAAAAGCAATTAGCATTATTTATATAATATTATAATTATATTTTATATGCAACATTAATGTGTTGTTATGTATGTATGTTTTATATTTAAAGCGATTCCTAACGGCAAATGGTTGTTTATAAGAGCTTTTTTCCCCTAATGAATTATTGGAAAATTCCAAAATAATATTTATCTAAGAAATTAGTTCATAGCCTGAAATTGTAACATTTTAAAATATTCTAGTTCATAAATGAGTATGCTAAAAAAGATCTGGAAGTCAAGCATGATATTCCTTCTAAACTATTAGGACCGCTTTCACGGTTCCTTCGGGAAAATATTCGTATTTTGATTATCTAAAATCGCAACATAGCCTTTTATAGAATTTGCTTTTTTGTGCGTTTTTCGCTCATTTTTGACGCGGCCACGGATGTAACTGCCACGCGCGCTGATTTGAACCATATTCTAAGGCATTACGGGCGATGGTTGCATATCTTGAAATATACCTGCTGGGATACACCTTAACGGCAACTGTAATATGCTGATATCTTTACTTATCTATTGAATAGATATTGTATTGTTCTGCACATATTATGTTAATGGTGATTTAATTATATTATTGATTGAGTTACAGCAATTAGTTAGGTTGGAATTTAATTAATAAACATTAACAATGATCTAGTTTGCTTTAATATTGTTTCACATTATACACGTATCTTATCTACGTATATATTATTGATAATCAATACAATTTAGTACGAGATTCTACTAGATAAATGTGTAAACCGATGAGGTGAGAATGTTTGAAATATAAAAAACGTGACTACTTGTATAGTATTAGGTTGTCATTAAAAATCCCTTTCTCTTTAGTACATAATTAAGAAAAAAACATAAATAAAGTTAAAATATTACAAATAATGCCAAAAAGCAAAATAATGCCAAGGAGCCCGATGGTGTAGTGGATAGGGCCGCTGTCTCCTGAGCTGGTGGTCGTGGTTCGAATCCCACCACGTACCAATGTGTTTTTCGATTTTCAAGTTTCATATGTACGTTTATTCGGCGTTTTTTCCGTGCTTCGGAAGGCACGTTAAGCCGTTGGTCCCGGTTAATATCGTTAAGTATATGTTAATCATTGGCGGCTTGAAGACTCTGACCTAATCTAGGATTGGGTCTGGTTTCCCTTCTGGGTTGCGGAGGTCATATGACAGTCGCTCTGTGTAAAACCCAGTACCCTCGTTCAATCCTCTAGATAAGGTACCCGACCCCGTGAGATACGGGATAGGGCTAGGAAGATGATGAATGCCAAAAAGCCCGCCCCCAATGGTTTCTGATGCAAATGTGCCCATAACACTGGCCGCGTTTCCGCGCTGTATTGCCAGTGATATACGCTGCACCATACGGGCGCCGTCCCAACTGCCTCACAAACTCCTTCGCTTGCTCATACCAGGGGCCGCTTACTTCTCTTGCAAAAGGCACAAACTTTTCATCCATTAGGTAATAAGTACTTAACTTTTTTCTACTGATAAATGTTTAGGTATTTTTCTGGAGCATTACCTACGTCACTGGAAAAAACTTTTTTTTTTAGTAATGTTTTTGCTCGAACTCTTGACACTAGGTCAGGAATGATCTTGTCCTTATTACTATTTAAGACTTCAAATTAGTCTTTTTCAAAGAGTAGGTCAAAGTTTCAAGCAGAACGCCTATTACGTCACCTATCAGCTTGCATCTATTCCCGCTCTATATTAATATAGATTATCTATGAGCTAATTCTTCAGTATCACTATATTGATGACTTCATCATTGAGGTTGTTCATTTCTATAAAATAGTGAGCCTATCGTGACTAGCTAATTATACCGAGAAGCACACATTACAAGATATCACAACTCTGTCATTGTATGGAAATGTGTATTAAGGTGTGGTGGGTAATAAGGTTAAACCTACAGGATTAGATCATGCGTTGTTAAACTATGATTAACTTTTATATCGCAGTGGTGACACTTTGTTGATTATGACAATGTAACTCTCAGTCGCGTATTCGCTAGAAGCACAAGGCTTAGATCTTATGATACCTAGATTACCTAGTCCTAGTCATAATAATATTAGATTAGGAGTCGTAAACTTTTAATGAAGTGATAAATCTAGGCAATGGGCATCAAACTTCATTTTGAATACATCGACGGTCGAAACTTGTAGTGTTAAGAGTGTGTGAAAACGGCAAGTTGGTTATAGAAACCCTTTTTTGTGGAGGAAACCAAAATGGTTACATAATTTCCCTTAAACTTTTAAGACATCTTTAAGGAAATATAAATAAATATAGATATATACGTAGATAAACCTATATCTGTCTATATTTGAGGGAAATAAGTGTGCTTATATTTATCAGATTTGATCCCGAAATTTTCAGGACTAGAAATCGACACAGATACCTTACCTTATCTGGATCTTATAGCGTAAGCGAATGTTTATAAGAATATAGTACAAAAAGTTCACATGCAATATGTATAGGCATATACTAATACATCATGATGATGATGATGAAACCTACAGATATACCTACAGCGTTGTCGGACGAATGGATGAACTATATCCACTGGAGTTTTAATTGAAATCGGTGGCGCGCGAAACTTAACAAACAAACAAAAAGCATTTTACTAACAATGTGAAAATCAAGGGGCTTACCATATGCAAACGGTGAAAGCAAAAAAGGTAGCTTTTTATGTCGACATTCGATTCCTGGTAATGACTTTCATTCACCTTCTTCAATTGGGGTTCGTTGGAATCGGTAAATCAGCTCTCCAGCTGTTCCCAGGTTTTAATTGTGTTTTTTTTTTCTCAGGAAATATTGATGTCAGAAGAGAAATTAGTTTGGCGAATTAATTTTCTTTAACAGTTCATTTCACTAACCAGGATAAGAGATTTAAGAACTCTGAAACTACGTAGTGTTCATTGATCCGTTCAAACGAAACAAATCATACACGGGGTGTAAGGGACAACGTCCCGCAAACTGAAAGGGGTTGCTCAGAGAATGATACTGAACAGCTTTCACCAAGAAATTCTATCAGGAAGTGAAAAAAAAGGCTTTTCCATACAAAATGTCCACCTTGATCACACAATTTACATGGAAAAGCCATTTTTTTTTCACTTACTGAAAGAATTTCCTGGTGTTGTTCAGTATCGTTCTCTGAGCAACCTCTATCAGTTTGCGGGACGCTGTTCCTTACACACGGTAGATATAGTAGCTCAATGTACGTCAAAGATACATTATATTAAGCTGAATATAAGCCTCTTGTTCCCCAAAAACTATAATATGAAGTCAAATAACTGATTATGCACGGATAAAAGATCTTTCAATCAAATGTCAGCAATAGGTATAGAATTAATAGCATGAAGATGACTTTGATTCCAAGAAATGTTCTAATGATGCCAAATAGAAATAGGATTAATATCATTAATATTAAATTGATTTTTAAACTTTCTGGAAACTCAAAATATTGTACGACGTTAAAAAGCATGTTGGTCGTCCTAGTCATAAAAGTCTAAAATAAACTAATATGTCATCAAACTCATGCTAAGGCGTCTATATTTTAAAAACGTTAGGCAGGTTGCCTATTTGTTAGGTATTTGTCAACTTGATTTATTAAACTACAGGGGAGTTAGTTAGTACGGCTATACATTATTAGTTCAATCAGGCGCCTAAGAATATCAATGTAGGAAAAATACAATATTTTTTTTTATGCAATTCAAATTTTTATGGTAAAAAACTAAATTCACTCAAATACCACTTTCCAGGAATATCTTCATGCTCCAAGAAAAACACAAAAAAAGGCGCAATAGGTATTGAAAAGCTACATAAATGTGGTTAAACGGGAAATAATTTATTTTCAGAAATGAGGATTACGACGTCAGGTGCTAAAAAAAACTAGAACATTTCCGCAATTTGAACAAAGAAAAGAGTGAAATAAAATAAACCGAAATGGCCAAAATATTTACTACGTGTTTTTGTCCGTGTTCGAACAAGTTTATTTCTTGGAATCGGGTGGTAACAGAAATGCCACGAAAAATCCACCTGAAATAAAAAATACTGTTTGTAAAATTTTTAAAAAGTCGGACTCGTGCTGTATTTAAATATTTGTCATTAATCGTCTTTTATTCGTCCCCTAAATTGTAAGGATATTCCAACAAACTTCTCAAGTACTCACTTATGACTAGTCCAAGGTATGCCATGAACAGCGGAGTGCAGTGGTCGGCCAAGAACGTTGCGATCAACTGCACGCTGACGAATCCAAACCCTCGCGCCACCACCACTGACAAACATGTCGCCATTCCTCTGGAAATAATCAGATATCAACATGTAAAAAAAACGGAAATCGTTTTAAAAGTAAAAAAGAAAATATATTTGAACGGAATGACCAAAAGGCGATGAGATTGAAACCAATGCCACGGTGTTCTATTTTTAAATTCATTATGAAATATGTACTGATAATAAACAAGACAAACCTCAAAATTGTAGGATTCAACATTAAAAAAAACAGTAATCGTTAATAAAGCAAAAAAGTAAATATATTTTAACGGAATGATTAAAAGACGATGAGATTGAAACCGATGTCACGGTGTCTTAGTTTTAAATTCATGAGTGGAAATCTGAAGAAGTATGTACTGATAATAAACAAGACAAACCTTAAATGTGTAGGATTCAAATCCACTAGGTAAGTATTGGCATTCCCCAAAATGACGACGACGTATAGGAATAAATAGAACATCGCAATGCTAAGAAGAGGAATTTGAACGAAGAGTAACACAATGCCACAGGTAATGCAGAAAGCGAAGGTAACTAGTATGGTTCCTTTCTTGCCAAGAGGTTTGACAATGAACAAGAGAAATACATTCAGAAATCCAGCTCCTCCAGAGTAGACCATTACAGCGTACAGAGTGAAGGAGGATATCGCATTATCACAGTCCACTTGAGTCTGAAAAATAAACGCAAATGCTATATTCCCAACAAAAAAATATGAGTTCCATTCCAGTTAAGTGTAAATTCTGTGTTTGCATAGTAGATAATCAAGCAACAGCATTGCTACTTTTCCTCTTTATTTTAAATTCTGTGATGAGGAAGTGGAAAAAGACGATTTAAAATGAAGAAATTATTTACTTACATTATTTTTAGGAATGGCAGCAGAACTAGCTACTTCACAGAAATATTTTCCTGTTTGATCTTCGCCATTGAAATAGGCATTTGTCATAGTTGGGATCCAAATTGTGTATCCAGTAGCTCTGGAAATTTAATAAACTCGAACACTTATTGTACGTATATCAAAAAGCAATAACTCAAATCCATACAAGTAATGAAATCACTTACGGCATAAAAGCACATAACAACAGGTAGTAAATTATACACGAGTTCTTCAGAAGAGGAGGTTTGAACAGTGGAACAGTTTGATTCCACATTCTGCATATGAAGGACACTTTAGGTGCATCCTTCAATTCAGTAGAAGATACGCAATCGTCTAGATAGATGCTCAGCACCTGAAAATATATATAAAAAAAAACTAAGAATAAGGAGATTAATAAACATTTCAGTATCTTTATGTATGACGAAAATACTTACGTCGAAATTAATCTCTTTGACGGACCGACCATTATTTAAATAATGAATTCGTCTCAAGGTATTCAAAGCTTCGTCTTCTCTGTTCTTACTCAACAGAAACTTAGGACTCTCATTCAAAAGTGCAACGCCTATAGTGCCGATCAATCCTGGTAAGCTTGTGAGAAGTATCAGAAGCCGCCAAGGTCTGTACTCTATTCCTGGAAGGTTTGCTCGAAAACTAAGGCTTAGAACTGGAAGACCGATAGCTGCAAAATTATAACAAATTAATTGTAACTGAAGATAATTTTATCATTAAGACTTTTATCCTGTGCTGTTGCTGTCATTTCCTTCGTCTAGTTCTGATTGTAGTTTGCATTATCCTATCTTCCATTAGTTTATGTATTAGTTTATTTTACAATATCTATGTAGTAGCTTGTACCTAGTTTATGTATTATATGTAATGTAATGTATTTAGGATACATATTGTTATCTGTTGTGTTGTATGATTTGTATTCTTACGTGCAATAAAGTATTTTTATGTTTATGTTATGTAATGATAAGTATACCAAAAAGTAATCTTAGTATCAAAAGGATGGTGAACTTACCACACGTGATAAGTTGACTGCTCATGGTAGCACTTGCCATAATGAACATGCACCTGCTTCGGTAGTGCCGGGAGACACTCTCTCCCATCAACACGAATGCCGCTGCATTTGCTGATGACGTGCTGAACGTAGGATAAGAAAATGTAAAGACACATAGTGAAGATTTAATTTTGATCACTCCATTTGAAAACAATGTCATAATTATCAAAAGTCATCAAATATTTAAGATGTTAAAGAACTAAAATCAAGACATGATCCAAATTCCAAAAAGTACACAATCTACATGGTGTAAAATTTTCTACTTACAAACAAGCCGATAAAAACTTAAAGACAGCCAAAGAGACGAATGAAGGGGCAAAGCTTGTGATAACATTGAAGAAGGTGCCAATAGGCATGGCCATCAGCAATGTCTTCCGTCGTCCTAATGTATCAGCGCAGAGACCCCAAGCGTATGAAGATAACATGACACCTTGAACAAAACAATAAAATTAAATAAGATGCCTGCACAATTTTAAAACATTTTAAGGCATGGACGAATCGTTTTATAAAATTAATAATTTTACTGTTTAACTTTGTAACTAATCTTCAGAAGGAATAATTATTATGAATGAAAGTAACGCTCACCATGACTGCCGCTTCAATTTATAATTCTTCAGCGTTAACTACGCAGAACATCTGCAGAACGTTGTATGTAAAAAAAATACCATGTTAAAAATACAATTGATCTAAGTATGAACTTACCAATCAAAGGCGTTGCAGATAGTAGACCCTGTTGACTTGTAGTGAGGTTCATATCACAAGCTGCAGCTGGCAGAGGAACCGAAAAACCGAACATATCCAGATAAATGCCCAACATAGTAAAACAACATGATATGAGCATTGCTACACTGTATTTTCCAAATCCTGCAAAAAAATCAAAGTTTGTTGACAGTCGGGTATTTTTTTTAAAGGGTAAGCTTAATTCTATGTTCATTTTACCCAGTTTTAAAATTACCTTTTAAGACACAGTAAAGAAAATAATAACATAGATACACACAAAGATATTTAGAATTATTCGTGATGTTGAGGACAGTGAAATTTTACAACGCGAACTGAATGTTTTTGAGTCGTTTTGCATCAATAATAACTTATTTTTGAACTCAGACAAGTGTTTTGTGATAAGTTTTAGTCGAAAATTAATAAATATTAACTATAATTATAGACTTTGTGATAAGATTTTAAATAGAGTGAATAAAATCCGCGATTTAGGTATTAAAATGGATTCAAAACTAACATTTGTTCCTCATATAGACGATATTATAAACAAATCATTTAGGCAGTTGGGTTTTATTCTGCGTGTAAGTAAACCTTTTAGGCAGTTATGTACGTACAGAACGCTGTATAATAGTTATGTTCGTAGCCGACTAGAATTTGCTTGTTCTATTTGGCATCCATTTTATAATTTACATATTTGCAGGATTGAAAAGGTACAGAAAAAGTTTATAAAAACTCTTGCCTATCGTACTGGTTATATTTATACTGATTATCAAATTTAATTGGAGAGACATAACATTACGCCTCTGAGTTGTCGTCGTGATTACATTGACGCCACAATCTTGTACAAAATCATTAACGATTTTATAGATGCGCCTGCATTGCTGCATGATATGTCTCTTAGAGTGCCCCGAAGATGTGACAGAGCTTGCCGTGATAAGCCCCTATTTTTCGTACCTAGAACTAATATTTGCTATGCTGATAACAGTTTTATAAGACGTGCCTGTAGGTTGTATAATGATAAATTAGGTGATGTTGACATTTTTAAGGGTTTAAAGGTTTACCCTTACATTACTTTAAGTCGGCAACCCTAAGTTACTTTTCTGTATTTTATGTTCATTATAGTAATCAATCAGATTTATAGGTAATCAGTAAGATATATTTTCTGTAAGATGTTTAAACTTACACTTTATGTTAATATTTTTGTAAAACATATCGGCACCTATATGTCTACAATTTAAATCATGCTTGTTAAAACTATATTTAAGTAACTGTTTGTTTTGAATTCAATAAATAAAATAATTAAAATAATGAAAACTGATCGGCTTACTTGTTTGTATAGAAAGGAAAGTTAGACCTCGACGTTTCGGTCCTATACGAGGAACTTCATCAATTCCGATCAGTTTTCATTATGAATAACACTTGTTTGTTGTTCAAATAATAACATGACCATCAATAAGGCCATTGATCATTTCAAATTCAATAGTATTGTTTAGCTTAAAAGTTATTAGTCCTACTTTTATCGATTGGTCTCCCAATCCATTAGTTCGTTGAATAAACTGTACGTAATAAAATTCTTACCTGTCAGATCTAAAGCCTCCTCCAGCCCATATCGATTTTGCAATTCATCTTTTGGTTTATCCATTGTAGTTTTATTTTAATTTAATTAACAGAGGTTATCACTTTTATGTCAACGTTTCCGCATATCACATCTTTGTGGCTCTCGTACTTCTGGTTTTGCTATCAAACCGTTTGTTCGCAGTGAAATGTAACAGAAATATGGTAATGTAATTATTTGATTAAATGTGTAAATAATTTGGCTAAACAAACATTTAATATAGCAGATATGCTGATAAAGGAACTAAAATATTATTGGGCTTTATTTTAATTACTATCACAATATGTTACGGAAATAGCGCAATTTCTCGTATATAGTCACTATGCCTTTTTATGCTTTAACAGTTTTACACTGAAACATGTCACCTTACAATATAAAATTCTAAATAGACCACGTTGAAGGCCAACACACTTTGTGTCCCTGAGCCGTACTAGTAAGTATGTCAAATTCCAAGAGTGTATCCGACGTAACGGGTAACTTTTAGACGAAACATATTTTTATAAATAAATTTCCTGTTATAGAAATACATACATACATATAATCACGCCTTTATCCCAAATGGGGTAGGCAGAGCGTAAACGACCTAAACGAAGGTAGTTCCGTCACGTCTGACAAAATATTAAGGGTTATTTAAGATAAATTGTTGTCAGCCGATCGCCTAAATTGCATATACTGAAACCCTCGGATCTCTTTGCTGGTTTTTACAGCATGCCCGGGAGGATATGCAGCTGGCACATTCAATCTGATATTCGCAGTCGCCAGCAATTTCTCCAAACGACAACAATAAAATTAACGATCGTTTACGTTTAGATGTTTTTAGTTCACATTATAGTTTTGTTTTTATTTTAAGGCTGAATATTTAAAATTTACAAAATGGATCTAATTCATTAAGAGGATACATCCAAAATTATCCGATTCGTAATGGGCGGAGCCAGTCTCGTTTGCGGGGCGCCCCCCTCTATGCGTTTACGTAGCGTAAACGCGCGCGAAATTTAAATTATGCACGGCAGTCAAGGTTGTTCTTTTACTTATAAAATAGATACAACCAATGCTACAACTGTCAGTTACAGCTAAATAAAGGTAAGTAGTACTTACTAAGTATTCGTAAGTGAGTAAAATAATAGTGACATAACAAACATTTTTTTTAATTATAAAAATAAGATAAGAAAGAAAACTGAATTCGTGGTCTGAGTTGAAAAGATTTTTACCATAAAGCACTGTATAAAAAACTACTTCCTTAAATAAGGGTGTAAATGACATTATTTTATTAATAATAACTGCCTGCGTACTTTAAATATGTTAACCTGTAGTTTTATGGTACAGGAGCCAAGCGTTGGTAATCGCTTTGGTATAATTACTCACCAATGTCGATCTTATACATATTTCTTGGTATCTAATCTACTCAGAATCATGGTCTAATTTACCACCCCCAAGTATTCGTTACGATGACATTTACACCCGACATAGTCCGAGAGTAAGGCGGTCAGTGAAATTGTTTCATCGAGTGAGACAGTGACAGAGAGACGGTGAGGGGCGACGGCGAAGAGCGACAGCGAGGGGCGACAGCGAGGGGCGACGGCGAGGGGCGACGGCGAAGGGCGACGGCGAGGGCGACGGCGAGGGGCGACGGCGAGGGGCGACGGCGAGAGGCGACGGCGAAGGTTGACAGCGAGAGGCGACGGCGAAGGGCGACAGCGACTGGCGACGGCGAAAGGCGACGGCGAGGGGCAACGGCGAAGGGCGACGGCGAGAAGCGACAGCGAAGGGCGACGGCGAAGGACGACAGCGAGAGGCGACGGCGAAGGGTGACGGCGAGGGGCAACGGCGAAGGGCGACGGCGAAGGGCGACGGCGAAGGGCGACGGCGAGAAGCGACAGCGAAGGGCGACGGCGAAGGGCGACAGCGAGAGGCGACGACGAAGGGTGACGGCGAGGGGCGACGTCAAGGGGCGACGTCGAGGGGCGACGGTGAGGGGCGACGGCGAAGGGCGACGGCGAGAAGCGACGGCGAAGGGCGACAGCGAGAGGCGACGGCGAAGGGTGACGGCGAGGGGCGACGTCGAGGGGCGACGGTGAGGGGCGACGGCGAAGGGTGACGGCAAGAGGCGACGGCGAGAGGCGACAGCGAAGGGCGACGGCGAGAGGCGACGGCAAAGGGCGACAGCGAAGGACGACGGTGAGGGGTGACGGCTAAGCGCGACGGAGAAGGGCAGCTAGATAGGGCAGTAGCTGAATGAAACTATTTTTGACTTCTAAATATTTTTATTATTAGTAGTGACTGCTTGTTTAGTAAGAAATATAGGTGTATGTTATCTGAAATAAATGCTTTTTTATTTTCATTTATTTTTATCATAATTATCATTAATCAAAGTACTTTCTTTTCAGATTAACTAGATACATACTAGACAAAGCATCTATAATTTGTTTAAAAAAATAGTAACAAAATAATGAATAGATATAAATTAAAATTTTGAAAATGTAACTACAGTTTCAACATTTTCAGACATATTATGATGATTTGAGTCTCCTTGGTCTTGATTTTCTTTACCTTCACCTGCTTTCTGAATTTTGACATAAACAGGATCCCGGATCTTCAAATTTCTTGGGTGACGGGGATCAACAAGCTCCGGTAAAAGACAATCAAAATAAAAAGAAAGCAATTTTGGCTCCATTTTCTCATTCCAAAACTGATCATTCTTTTCTAAGACTTCAATTTTTAGCTTATTCTCGCCGTACCATACAGCTAATAAACATTTGGAATATTTGCATATGTGCATTTGGCCCTGTGCTTGCATGAACCAATCTGAGTTTTGGTTAACATGAATTGCACCTGTTTTTTTATCTTTTTTCCAGAAATGCATTTTGCCCTCGGAAATAGCTGTGTCTATTCCTGTTTTGTATGGTGCAATAGGGCACTTTACTTCAACAAGCATGTCATCGGCAATTCCGTCAGGGGTTGCCCCTAAAAATAGATAATTTTCATCGATAAATAAACCACATGGCTGGATATTTTTATTGATGAGGATAGATAACTCTTCCAGCGCCTGTTTCTCATGCTTCTTCCCATGACTTATAGAGGCAACGTGATCAATGTTTGGTTTGTACAACATGTTTTTCACCATATTAACACACGAGTTCGTGGTTTTTCGCTTAATTACTTTGCCAAAATTAGAAGCCGTTAACAAATTTCGGCGCAATTCCAGCCATTCCCCGCTTTCGCTTTGGAGAATGGTTCGCTGTTCAATGGCACGACGTTCTTCATCTGTTTTTTTTAAAGATTGCAAAAATGACATTCTTGCAAGCTCATAGCTCTCCGCATCTAAATCAGGTCTTTGAGCATTCTCTCCGTAATCAAAATCGATTTTTTTATGGCATAGCTGGCGATTCTTTTTTCTGCTTTGTGTTTGGTTATATTCTCTTCTTTTTTTGACTTGCTCTTCAAACTTTTTTATTTGTTTTGAAGGACTTTTATTGTGAATAGTTTTATGCACAGTATTTAATAATTTACCAGAGTTAAACGAAACAACTGCGCCAGCACATCTTGCTTGGTACGAACGTTTGAGTGCGTAATTGATTCGTTTTCCTCCAATAAATTTGGCTATAACGCCATTTAGCCTTTCCACGACATTACTGTCAACGTCTTCTATTAAGCTTCTTGCCTGAGAAGCGGTGTGCCCCACAAAGTAACGAATTCGTTGAAAAAGTTGTGTATTAAATTGGTTTTTAATATCTGCTGCTGACTCTGTTTGCTCGGAGCAGATCGATTTATTGCATTCATCATGGTAACCATATGCATGAAGCATTGAATTAGCAATATCTTGGTGTAAAAATTTAATACTCTCTGATTTAGTGTTTCCAGAGGATTTATGCCATTTTATTGAATTGCAAATATATTTGCGCCCGCTCAAAACTTTGCCAGTGGTAAGAATCTTTCGTTCTGTTTTTAAATATTTAGTGTCGGATTGTAATTGCTGCAATTTTGTACACAGATTTCTCAGTATGTGATTACTGCAGCCAATTTTTTCTACTGTGGTAGAAGAATATGGTCGAGATTCCAATAGCTTTGCATAAGTGCTACTGTCTCCATCGGCAATAAACCTGGCATAAATTACACCATGCATTTCGATGGAGAGTTTGAAGCCTTCGCATATAATTGTACTTTCCATAGCTGTGGAAGATCCAGTAAAATTTCGGAAGCATTCATGTTGCTTAGCGACTTCATTCTTCTTTTCGGCTCTGGCACAAATGCAGCAATACTTATTTTTTACTGCTAAAAATAAGACCTGACCAAATCGTCTTCCAATAATAGCAGCAGTGCCTGATAATGCGGAATAATTGGTTCTGTAGGATCTTTTACACCAAGAACCATCTAAAACGACATCAATTATGGGAAAACCATCTTTGTCAACATTTCCTTCTTCGAGTGCAGCTTTCCGTTCACGATCGCCGGCTTTTTTCATTTCTTCCCAAGATGTCACTTCCCACTCATCACAAACTTCATCTTGTGAAACTCTATATTTACGTTCTGACATGATTGGCATATCCAATGCAGCTGTTATTTGTTTTAACTGAGCGTGACCACATCCTGCTGCCATTACACCAGCCACGGCATTTTTATTTAAATTTTCATTCGAATTTTTGATTTTAAAATCTTGATTGCACATATTGCAATGTAGTGTAAATGTAGATGTTAAACCTTTTTGTACTTCTGCCTCAATTGACATCGAATGAAGTCCACAGTTAAATAAAGAATTATGCCCAGAAATATTCATAATTTCTTTAAAAAAATGATGAACATCTATTATTCTGTGACCATCGATCTCGTGTTTCTTGAGCGTTACAGTCTGAAACGAACAAAAAAAATTAATATAATGAAAATAAGTTTTGTGTAGTAGCAACTACAAAACAATATTTACATTATCAACTGCTATATTGAAAGGAATTGGTGAGGTTTTCTCGGTAGCGTCTGAATGTACATTAGCTTTCATGATTGTTCTGAAACAAAAAGATATATTTTAAAGATTACACACGGCAGATATCAATATCAATAGATCAATATTATTTTTTTAATGTAAAGGAAGAACTGAGTGCTTGCATAATATATTATATCAGAGCGTAAAAATCACGATGAAGCACTAAAACTTAATTATTTATTGGCTATCTGTTTGTAAGAATGATCGGCTACCAAGATGTCTTACCTTTCTTGGTCATCAAATAAAGAGCAAGACTGCATGTCAACATATTTTCTTGTGTCATTGGGGTTTCCTTTGTCATGACTGAAGTAATTTGTTTGTGACGACGACATTTCAGATCTGAAAAATAAAATTTACACGTAACACATGATAATACATGACCGATAGGTATGCAGGCAGTATTTATTTATTTATATTGGAAAAGCGCCCAAGTATTACTATATCATTTACACCCTGTATACGTATAAAATCGACATTGGTGAGTAATTATACCAAAGCCATTACCAACGCTTGGCTCCTGTACTATAAAAAAAACCACGATGGCCCAATAAAACTAAATTATTCATTTGCTATCTGTTTGTAAGAATTATCGGCTACTAAGATTTCTTACCTTTCTTGGCCATCAAATGAAGAGCAAGGTTGCATGTCTACATATTTTTCTGTGTCATTAGGGTTTCCTTCAATGTCATGACTGCAGTAATTTGTTTGTGATGACGACATTTTGGATCTGAAAAATAAAATTTACACCGTAGTACATGACTATATTGGAAAAGTGCCGAAGTATTCGTTACGATGTCATTTACACCCTGTATATGTATAAAATCGACATTGGTGCGAGTATTTATACCAAAGCGATTACCAACGCTTGGCCCCTGTACTATAAGAATGCATGTCAACATTTATAATTTATAATAATTATAATTATATTTGGTCGAGATTCCAATAGCTTTGCATAAGTGCTACTGTCTCCATCGGCAATAAACCTGGCATAAATTACACCATGCATTTCGATGGAGAGTTTGAAGCCTTCGCATATAATTGTACTTTCCATAGCTGTGGAAGATCCAGTAAAATTTCGGAAGCATTCATGTTGCTTAGCGACTTCATTCTTCTTTTCGGCTCTGGCACAAATGCAGCAATACTTATTTTTTACTGCTAAAAATAAGACCTGACCAAATCGTCTTCCAATAATAGCAGCAGTGCCTGATAATGCGGAATAATTGGTTCTGTAGGATCTTTTACACCAAGAACCATCTAAAACGACATCAATTATGGGAAAACCATCTTTGTCAACATTTCCTTCTTCGAGTGCAGCTTTCCGTTCACGATCGCCGGCTTTTTTCATTTCTTCCCAAGATGTCACTTCCCACTCATCACAAACTTCATCTTGTGAAACTCTATATTTACGTTCTGACATGATTGGCATATCCAATGCAGCTGTTATTTGTTTTAACTGAGCGTGACCACATCCTGCTGCCATTACACCAGCCACGGCATTTTTATTTAAATTTTCATTCGAATTTTTGATTTTAAAATCTTGATTGCACATATTGCAATGTAGTGTAAATGTAGATGTTAAACCTTTTTGTACTTCTGCCTCAATTGACATCGAATGAAGTCCACAGTTAAATAAAGAATTATGCCCAGAAATATTCATAATTTCTTTAAAAAAATGATGAACATCTATTATTCTGTGACCATCGATCTCGTGTTTCTTGAGCGTTACAGTCTGAAACGAACAAAAAAAATTAATATAATGAAAATAAGTTTTGTGTAGTAGCAACTACAAAACAATATTTACATTATCAACTGCTATATTGAAAGGAATTGGTGAGGTTTTCTCGGTAGCGTCTGAATGTACATTAGCTTTCATGATTGTTCTGAAACAAAAAGATATATTTTAAAGATTACACACGGCAGATATCAATATCAATAGATCAATATTATTTTTTTAATGTAAAGGAAGAACTGAGTGCTTGCATAATATATTATATCAGAGCGTAAAAATCACGATGAAGCACTAAAACTTAATTATTTATTGGCTATCTGTTTGTAAGAATGATCGGCTACCAAGATGTCTTACCTTTCTTGGTCATCAAATAAAGAGCAAGACTGCATGTCAACATATTTTCTTGTGTCATTGGGGTTTCCTTTGTCATGACTGAAGTAATTTGTTTGTGACGACGACATTTCAGATCTGAAAAATAAAATTTACACGTAACACATGATAATACATGACCGATAGGTATGCAGGCAGTATTTATTTATTTATATTGGAAAAGCGCCCAAGTATTACTATATCATTTACACCCTGTATACGTATAAAATCGACATTGGTGAGTAATTATACCAAAGCCATTACCAACGCTTGGCTCCTGTACTATAAAAAAAACCACGATGGCCCAATAAAACTAAATTATTCATTTGCTATCTGTTTGTAAGAATTATCGGCTACTAAGATTTCTTACCTTTCTTGGCCATCAAATGAAGAGCAAGGTTGCATGTCTACATATTTTTCTGTGTCATTAGGGTTTCCTTCAATGTCATGACTGCAGTAATTTGTTTGTGATGACGACATTTTGGATCTGAAAAATAAAATTTACACCGTAGTACATGACTATATTGGAAAAGTGCCGAAGTATTCGTTACGATGTCATTTACACCCTGTATATGTATAAAATCGACATTGGTGCGAGTATTTATACCAAAGCGATTACCAACGCTTGGCCCCTGTACTATAAGAATGCATGTCAACATTTATAATTTATAATAATTATAATTATATTTATACAAAAATATCATTTTTCAAGTACGCAGGCAGTATTTATTTATTTATATTGGAAAAGCGCCTAGGTATTCGTTACGATGTCATTTACACCCTGTATATGTATAAAATTGACCTTGGTGAGTAAATAATTATACCAAAGCGATTGCCAACGCTTGGCTCCTGTACTATAAAATTGCATGTCAATATATTTCAAGTACGCAGGCAGTATTTATTTATAAAATAATAATTTATAAAAGGTCTGTGTGGTGCCGGGTTAGAACAGCATCACCCCATATCTTCCTGAGGGTGTCGTAAGAGGCGACTAAAGGATAAATCCAGGGAATGGGCAGCAGCGTTCCCTACGAATTTATAACTCCTACTGCGCTCACCAACCCGCCTGCCAAGCGTGGTGAGTATGGTACATACCCCCAACTGTTGGGGAGGCCCATGTCCAGCAGTGGACTGTTGTGGCTGATGATGAATATAAAAGGAAAGTTGTCGTAGGTACTTACTTTTTACTTTTTGTTGCTGCTCTCATAGCACTTGCATGCTTGCGTTTTCTTTTTAGTATTTCGCGCTTTTTTCCTGGCGCGGGTTTATTTCTTTTATTTCCCATTGTGTCACGTTTCTGTATGTCCTTAACCTCATAAAAAACCAAATAGTTCTTTCTTTATGTACAGCAATACTAATTTAATTATTAACACAGCTATTAAAAATTCTGATACGAGTTGGAGATGCCGAAACAATGAAGCGCGCGTCTGCTCTCGGCAAAGGTCACGGACGACTGAAGTGAAAAGAAAGTGACAGCGCTTATCTATATTCTAGTGTCATGAAAGAGACGGATGCGCCCGGTACAAAGTAGATTGAACGATGCTTACGCCAAATAGATTTTAATTATTTATAAGAAAACTACTAAACTAATCCAAAAAAAACATTCTCAATCATTAGGTAATATTAGTATCTTGAATTAAATCTAGGTTTCACTTTATTATAAAATACTGTGTTGGAATAGTAATCGTTTTGGTTTTTTAAACAGACCATCTTTAGATTTTTATTCTATCGAGAAAATTTTATTCAATCGTGTTTTTGTCTTGGTGGTCGTTAGCTTATATCTTCGAGATAAACATACCTAAAAATAAAAATCCTAATCCCCATAGTTCTTGAGATCTTTTACTTTAAAGAACCCATATTTTTTGGATGTATCATCTTAATGAATGAATGAAATGGGCGCCTGTAAAAGGCGCCGTGCAAATTATAAATGTCAATATATTACGGAGGAATCGCAAGTTTGATGTTTGTTTATAATTATATTTTTATAGTTTCATCGCAAAATGAGAGAAAAGTACTATACTTCTTCAGTCGAAATAGCATCTCGTTTGCACTGCGTCTCGGCGTTCCAAATTTACTCGACCATAAATTACTTTTTTTTGGCCTTGGAGAAATGTACTATGAGTATGCCCAAATTGCCTAACCCACGACATTCACGACCCTTACGACTGTTTAAGTACGGACGGATTAGAGCAGTACTGATTGCACTATGGGAGAGGCAGTAGGAGAAATGGTGAAGAACTAATATTTGGCCAACACAACTATGGTAAAAGAACAAGGAACGGAGAAAAAGTCATCGAGCTTCCTCACGAACATCACCTAACCATTCTTAACACCAAATTAAAAAACCTAATAAAGAAAGGTGGACTTGGAAATCATCAGAGGATAGATGAAGAAACGAGATATATTACGTCCTCACTAACAAAAAAGAACTATTCTCAGATCCACAACCTAAACTTTAACAGAAACCATAGGATTCTCAGAGCACTCCAACAAATGATATCCAAACATTCTAGACCTTACAAATTTAAACAAAAACAAATTTATCTGGTGATATCTTAAGAAGAACTAAACCAAAAATTACATAATTTCAAAGAAACCACAGCTGATGATCTAAATACACAAGAAAAAAACAATAAATTAGAACAATTACTACAGACACAGAACTAGAACATAACAATCAAATCAAAAACCAATGGAAAGTTGTCTAATAAAAAAAACAATCTATTACAAGAAAGGAGATACTTAATCAGTTGTACCGACACCTCGAAAACTATTAGAAAAGAAATAGTCAAATATAATAGCTTAGCAAAGAGAGTAAACTAAATATAAGGATAGATCGCCGAACCTTAAGAATGAAGACTTTAGAAAAACACATAACCAGAGCAGGTGGAGTTAAAAAAGGCTATTAAAGAATTATCAGACAAGAAAGACTGGATACCATCTCCGAAAAACAAGAAAGGAATTACCAAATATTTTTGATATTATTTCCACAGCTACAAATTTCTACAAGGAGCTGTACTCAAAACAATCTGTCAACTGCACTCAAGATAATATTGAAGAACCGGCTGAAATTTTAAACTCAGAGGCGGTACCTAAAATATTATAAAGAGAAGTGGAAAGAGCCCTATTGTCGCAAAAGAAAGACCCTAGGGTCAGATAACATAACTAACGAATTTCTAATTCACGCCAAAGATATCATCATACACTGGAGATTTTTGAGGACTGCCTCACTTACCTTTTTAATGATGTAATGGAAACCAATTACATACCGAAACAATGGACCACCTCCACAATCATTCTATTACATAAAAAAGGAGATAAAACGACATTGAATATTACACACCTATAAGACTTATTCGTATTTACAAAATCTTTGCAAAAGTAATATTGAACCGCATAGCTCGTACCCTCGACAAGAACCAGCCAAGAGAACAGGCAGGGCTTAGAGCTGGTTATTCCACAATAGACCACATAAATGTTGTAAGGCAAATGTTTGAGAAGTATAAAGAATATCAGCGGACATTCTATTGCTGCTTTATAGACTACAGCAAGGCATTCGACTCCCTGAATCATGAGAAAATATGGCATGCCCTAAACGAACAAGGAGTAGAAGGCAAATACATACATATAATCCAAAACATTTACAAGCACAGTACTGCTCGGGTGAAACTAAAAAAAGAAGGAGAAGAAATTCAGATCCAAAGAGGTGTTCGTCAGGGTGACCCACTATCAACAAAACTCTTCTCGGCAGTCCTCGAGAATATTTTTAGAGAAATGGCATAGGAACATCAATGGAGAGGCTTGAACATCAATAGAGAGAACTTAACCTCCGATTCGCAGACGATCTGATTATTTTCGCGACAATTCCAGAAGACTTGCGAAAAAATGCTCAATGATCTCGATTTGGTAAGCCGAAATGTGGGATTATCAATGAATTCACAAAAGACATAAACTATGACCAATGCAGAGGAGGTACCTATTGTAGTCAATGGCAGTCCTATTGAGTATGTGAACGAGTATGTCTATCTTGGCCAATTAATATCCACCGACGAACTAATGACAAAAGAAATTGCTACTAAAATAGTTAAAGCCTGGAAACGTTACTGGTCCCTTAAAGAAATAATGAAAAACAGAGAAATGGCTATGCCCATGAGAGCAAAACTATTTAACTTATGTATATTGCCTGTTCTCACTTATGGCTGCAAACATGGGCGCTCACAAAATCAAACAGTCGAAAACAAGAATTATGTCAAGTCGCCATGGAAAGGAGCATGTTGGGCAAGTGGAGGAGATATAGGATAAGGAATAGGACAATTCGGAAGAGAACCAAACTAGAAGACATAACAGTTAAAGTGAAAAAATTTAAATGGCGATGGACAGTCACTCCATAAGAGGAAAGGACAAATGGAGCAAAACAATAACGGAATGGTGCCCATGGGATGGAATTCGCAAAAGAGGGAGACCTTGTAAAAGACGGGCGGACTAAATCAGGAAGGCAGTAAGTAGGGAACACCAACTTATGGACAAAAATAGCGAAGAACCGAACAAAGTGGAGAGAGCTCTAGCTAGTTCTCCTCTAGGAGGCCTTTGTCAAGAGGCAAACAGACAGCGAAAAAGAAGAAGAAGAATAACCCAACTTACACTAATAATTCAAATATGTAATTGTGATAATAATTTCTAATCTAATAGTTTGTTTGTAATGCTTAATATTAATGTAAATATTAATGTTATTGTTTAACAATTGTCTGCAATGTAATGTTGTCTGAATAAAAGGCTACTTTTTTTATTGCACTATAATAAGCCATACGTATCGTAAACATACGATCAGTGAAACAGTAATGTTCACAGGAATTTACATCTGCTTTCAAACATCTTTCTGAAATATCAGGTCGTCACTAAAAGCAGTAAACTAAATTGAACACATCTAGAACACATCAGGAGCACAAACTTTTGACGTCACTAATTGCAGCTGGGTTTCCCACCAACTACAAATTATTTTACAGAATACATAATAGTAGAACTAATAGGTACTGTTTGTTCATCTATCTCTACTATCATTTTATTTGCTATCGACAAATCTTGTTAAAATTGTGTGAGTAAAGAGTGTGAATACGAACTCATACCATATAGGGCTCGATTCTAGATTTACCGGCTAAAACTAAACTTAAAATCTATTTGTCACTTTCAGACTAAAAACATTGAAAAAGGACAGGAGATCTATTTCCAGTTTTGGATTTATAGTCGGTATATTGCGTTATCTGTCCGCCGTTTTTATCCGCCGTCATAAGTATGGTGTATAAAATTGACGAAAATACTGGGGAAACGTGCAAAAGCGCGTCAAAATCTAGCGGGCAAAGTGTAAAACCATAGAGTATAAATCGCCTGTCCTTTTTCTATTTTATTATTTTATCAGTGACAGATAGATTTTAATTTTAGTTTTAGCCGGTGGAATCTAGAACTGAGCCCATAGTATATTATGTAGAGACACCCGAAAGGTAATGAACTTAGATTTCATGTGAACCTGGCTGAGGTGTGGTTCACCGATTGTCAAGTAGCAATGAGATAATTTACCGCAATAATCAAATCACAATCATAATTCCACTGACCTGGGAGCGAGAGCAAAACAAAAAATGTGCCAGCTGCATTTGCTCGCGGGCATGCTGTAAAAACCAGCTAAGGGATCCGAGGGTTTTAGTATATTGTAATTTAGGCAATAGGCTAACAACCTGTCACTACAGCAATATACCTACAAATCTATCTTAAATAACACTCAAAACTTTGTCATACGTGGCGGAATTTGTCGTTTACGCTCTGCTTACCCCATTAGGGATAAAGGCGTGATTATATGTATGTATGATTGAAAAAAAAAAACACTTTAAATCTTTCACTAAAACATAAAAAAATATATCACTCATCATTAATCATCGTTAATATCTAATGGTTTCCAATTATCAGAACATTATTACGCCGTTTTGCAAATGGCATTCGAATAAATTTAATGCATCCCAGATTTAATACGTATTTATCTAACCACAAATTTGGACGCCATATTTGTTTTATCCTAAAACAAAGTGGTAACTAAATTAATTTCAGTTTTCGCTACGTTTATGCTACTAATGTGTTAGTATTTAATAATGAATATTTAATCTGTATGCGCAAAATGAATGAGTAAACAATCATAATTGAATTTATTGGGCCTTTGCAAATGACTGATAGAGATAAATACATATTCATTAATTTTAATAAAATTCTTGTATTCATGATAGACTGGAAGCGAAAGAAAACCATAGAATGTGCTAGCTGCATTTCCTTTCGGGCATGCTGTAAAACCCAGCTAAGGGATCGGAGGGTTTCTGTACATTGCAATTAAGGCGATGGGCTGACAACCTATCACTACAGCAATATACCTACAAATATATCCTAAATAATCTTCAAAACCTTGTCAGACGTGGCGGAACGACCTTTGTTTGGGTTGTTTCCCCCATTAGGGATAAAGATGTGATTATATGTATGTATGTATGTTTAATAAAACTATATAACGAAATATGTCGGTACTCTTTATATCCACATAAGGCACAAGAAAAGTTAAAGAAGCTCAGTCAGTATTTACTACTTACTATTTTGCTGGTTGCTGCAGTGCAATTCTGTAAAGCTAAATGTCAAAACTCAAATCTGAATCTAAAGTGAGTTTCCAAATCGGCATTCTATAAATTCCTTTAAGAATCGAAAGTTCACTAGCGACACCCCTGCGAGAGTGGCGGCGAGTTGAACTAAATCAGTTACGAGATTTGACGTTTAATGTATGAGATTAAATATGAATCGGTATTCAGACTCGATCTAGATCAAATCCATATTCAGTTCAAACAACAGAAAGAAAACGAAACTGCAGAATAAAACAAACCAGCGGAACTTAGTTATAAAATTATGTTTTGTAACTCATAAAATAAAATAAAGCCCCTACGTATTTTGCAGTTCTAAAATATAGCCGTGACCGAGCCCAGCGTAAAGCCATTTCATTTCTAAAATACGCGGACATTATGAGCCCATTAATTCTTATTAAATGTACACGGTTTCTGTGTAATTGTAGGACGGCTCTTCCCCACGTTATTAACAGTTTCATGCCCTTTTACTCTCACAACATACGCACACATATCATGTCACCATGTTTAGGAATGTTTAGGCTATTAAATTCCCGGTATTATTGACAAAACTACCGGAAACGGTTGTGTTTTTAGTAGACTAGGCTATATTTCGAAACAAATTATAGGTATAGCAACATACAAATTAAACTACAGGGTATAAGGGACAGCGTCCCGCAAACTGATAAGGGTTGTTTAATCAGTTTTATTTTTCAGGAAGCGACAGTAAAATTTTGATTTTCCATAGAAATTGTCAAATCAAGGTGGTCATTCTATGGGAAGGTCAAATATTTTTTTCATCTCCTGAAATAATTTTCCTATTAAAAAGTTGTTCAGTTTTGTTGACTGAGCAACCCCTAACAGTTTGCGGGACGCTGTGCCTTACACTCGGTAGTCGGTATAGTAAAGGTTGGTCTAGGTTAGATAGAATAGAATTCACTTTGTACATAGTTATACCTTCCATAGCAATTTTTTTAGGTCCGGACCTGGTTGAAAAAAGTTTCAAAAACTAGAATGTGGTTTAAGAGCCCGATGGTGTAGTGGATAGGGCCGCTGCCTCCTGAGCGGGAGGTCGTTGTTCGAATCCCACCACGTACCAATGTGTTTTTCAATTTTCGAATTTTATATGTTCGATTATTCGGCGCTTTTTTCGTGCTTCGGAAGGCACGTAAACCCGTTGGGCCCGGTTAATATTGTTTAACACCGTAGATATTAGTCGTTTACAGTACTAAGCATTGGCGGCTTGAAAACTCTGACCTAATCTAGGATTGGGTCTGGTTTCCCTTTTGGATTGCGGAGGTCAGATGGCAGTCACTCTGTGTAAAAACCAGTACCGAGATTCAATCACCTAGATTAGGTATCTGACCCCGTGAGATACGGGATAAGGATAGGGAGATGATAATGACATCTTTGATTCGTGACTAAATATCCACCTTCAAGATTCCCTTTTGATATTGTATTATTTATTAGGCCTAATTAATATAGCAATCGTGTTAATTCGAGATAAGGAAGTGTTTATTACTCATAAATAGACTGCCATTGTTTTTTGATGAACATGAATATAGTAACGTCTTTATACTAAAAGCTCCTCAAGGCAATCGAAGATAAGGACCTGTTGATCGTCAGATGAATAATTGGATCGAGAATAAAGCGCTTAATTTGACCCTCCTTCAGTAAATTGCATATTTTTAATTTAATCGTGTATTTTACTTTGTATTTAGGTAAATCAAATAAACATTACACCTATGTCTTCCAGTTATTGTACATTATGTATGTATAATACGTACGTAAATAAAAGGAAGTTGCGTTTACAAATTCATATATGTAATTCAATTTACTTTTTGATCAGTTTGCTATCAAATTGAAATAATAAAGCTCTTGTTTATTGCAAAATATGTACATAAGAATAAATAGAATGGAAACTTCTTTGACCGAGTCCCAAAAGCCGCCATTTATATACCTATTTCCCCCTTCGCCTCGCGACGACCTGCTGTCGTCCAGCCGTATTGCTAGGGTTGCTTACTGTTAAAATATTGTTTACGTCTAAAATATAAGTTTTTCTTTACTTTATAATCATAATTTTACTCAAATTATTGAGAGCTACAGTGTGCCTTTAACTTCTTCCGTGCCGAGTTGACGTCAAAGTTTACCATGAAAGTTAGGTATGGGAAATTATAGTATATTGGCCTATTAAATGTGCTGAACCAGGTAAGATTCTGAGCGAGGGTCACATCCACCGTCCCGCAGGCATTGTCTTAATTCTTTTGAAAGTTTTAGCCATCTCATACCACGTCCACCGTCTCTACACTCTTCAGCGAAAGACACGAACAAAATATTGTTGCCGCAAATCAGCATATTTTATTTTCTGTAGTCTTGACGCGCGTTCGGCCTGACTTCCATTAAAGTGAGAGGGATATGGAATCGTCGAAAGAGTACCTAAATAGGTGGTGTCCCTCAAAATTTAACAGCTTTTCTCCTTCGAGACCATTTTCAGGCCGTCTGGGCCTTAGCAGAATTGGTGTAAGTACCACAAGGCCCTGAGGATCTAGGATGCTTGGCAAGTTTGCTAACAACAACGTTCTACGAATTAGGTATTAAGTTAAAGGCGAGGCGTGATGTCTGTGATATTGATATCTCTTCAAGCATCCAGCATAGTTGGGTTTGTCGTCACCACTAGCGTCCACAGATATTCCACAAGGGTAACGAAGGGTCTCGCAAACTCAAGGAAATGCTCCTAAATTGGTGACCCCGACGTGATCGCACAAGAACGTGATGGAAGATCTGCAACCAAGGACCATGACCGCACCGACACCACTGGATATTACCGCCAACCTGCAACTTGGACTTCATCATGTCAGCGCATCCAGCCTCACCGTCTCAGCAACCATCTCCAGTTCCTGGCACCTTGCATGGCTCAGCATCGCACGGCTCACCAGCCACGACTGTCGACATACTCCAGCGTGCACGTCTGCTCACCTCTGCTCATGTTCGCCGCAATGCCCGAAAGCACATAGATGAAGCATCACGACATCAACGGCTGTACAAGCAACTACAGTATCTTCCACCTGTCCAGAAAGGGGGAGTACTGTAGTGCACATAGATGGCGCACATCAAGATACAACAGTCCTAAAACGCGGTATCGAAGTTTGCTCGGCGATCTGCATATATACAACTTCCGAACTAATCCAGTTGGACTCCGGTCACCTGGTCACAATACCCGACCAGGTGATTACCGTTTTCCCATCCGTCATCACACGGCCAACTGGCCCCTCAAGGAAATCCTAAACATGCACAAAAATAATGTCTAAGAATCAATAACATGTTTATAAAATAACATGTGCTAGTATGGGAATGTTTCGATGCAAGTCAGCTCGGGCTGCCTTGGTCCTAATTAGAAGGAAGGTCCTACATGAAACTTTATATACAATTGTTTCGACTTAATTCAAACAAAATAAGAGGGTATTCGTTTAAATAAATATACTTTAGTTTTTTTGGGACACCCTTATTGGAGTAGGTAGACCCAGGACCTAGAGTAGGACCTCAACAAAGGTCGTTCCGCTACGTCTGACAAGTTTTGAGGGTTATTTAACATAGATTTGTAGGCATATTGCTGTAGTGACAAGTTGACCCATCGCCTAAATGACGATATACTTAAACCCTCTCATCCCTTAGCTGGTTTTTACACATTCTACGTTTTTTTCTCGCTCCCAGGCCAGCACGGAAGTGATATAGGTAAATCTGCCTATGTTTAAGATCCCTTATTGGATCCTCTAGCTAGTGTTAGCGTATGTTTAGAAGAATCTAGTACAAAACGTGTACATGCAATACTGGGTGGCGCAAAAGTACTGGCACTAAAGAAAATATATTTTTTTTTTTTTATATGACATTTTCTGTCATTCTGTTGTTGAAAATTGTGTAGTGAACAAATGTAAAATACACTGAAAATAAACATGGACCGTTTTACTCTCCAAGAACGTGGAATAATTGTGTCAATGTTCTTACGGAATAATTCATCAGTGATAAGAACACAACGTGAATTTCGTCGACGATTTCCCCACCGTCCGGCACCGATTGGTCGCACAATTCGACGCTTTGCCACACGCCTTGAAGCAACTGGCTCAACATTGGATAGACCTAAGTCTGGGAGACCAAGAACAGGCCGTTCAGCTGAAAATATCGATGCTGTGCGCGAAAATGTGGAAGAGTGTCCAGAAACATCAACGAGGCGACGTGCCACGCAATTGGGCATTTCCAGACGGACCCTGCAGCGTATTTTGGTGAAAGACTTAAAGATGTTCCCGTATAAAACTCAAATGACTCATCAGCTGCTGCCTGCTGACCACCGAGCTCGTCTAGATTACTGCCAGCGCGTCATAAACCTCAACCTTGAAGAGGATAATTTTCCTTCAAAATTGGTTATGAGTGACGAAGCGCATTTCCATCTCTCAGGGCATGTCAATAAGCAGAATACTCGGTTCTGGGGCACTGATAATCCGCGCATTATTCAAGAAACACCTCTACACCCACTAAAAGTTACTGTATGGTGTGGCATCTGTGTTGACAGAGTGATCGGACCCTATTTTTTCGAAGACGCTGGAGGCAATGCGATAACTGTCACTGGAGAACGCTACAGAACCATGTTACGTGAGTTTTTGATACCCAGTTTGGACGAATTGGGGCTGGAGCACATCTGGTTTCAACAAGACGGCGCTACGGCACACACAGCGCGCGACACTATGGACTTAGTGAGGGACGCTTTTCCAGGCCGAGTTATCTCTCGTTTTGGCGATTTACCTTGGCCTGCAAGATCACCCGATCTGACCAGTCCAGACTTCTTTCTTTGGGGTTTTTTGAAATCTCGGGTGTATGTGAACAAGCCACAGACTCTCGCAGCTCTAAAAGAAAACATTCGTCAAGAAATAACGAACATATCGCAGGAAGTGTTACGGCAAGTTATGCAAAATGTCATAAATAGGGCTCAAATGTGTATCAACTCTGGAGGTCACCATTTAAAAGACATCATCTTTAAATCCTAATGGTACGAAATTTAATGGCACAAATATACATTTAAAAAAACCTAAATCTAGTTTTCTAATTTAGAAAAAATGTTATAGCTGAACCAAATAGGGTCTTTACTTTTGCGCCACCCAGTATATATTTATAGATAGGCATATACTATACCTACAGCGTTGTCGGACGAATGGATGAACTATATCCACTGGAGTTTTAATTGAAATCGGCGGCGCGCGAAACTTAACAAACAAACAAAAAGCATTTTACTAACAATGTAAAAATCAAGGGGCTTACCATATGCAAACGGTGAAAGCAAAAAAAGGAGGCTTTTTATGTCGACGACATTCGATTCCTGGTAATGACTTTCATTCACCTGCTTCATTTGGGGTTCGTTGGAATCGTTAAAACAGCTCTCTAGCTGCTCCTACGTTTTAATTGTTTTTTCCAGGAAAAGTCGATGTCAAAAGATAAATTAGTGTGGCGAATAGTTTCTTTAACAGTTCATTTCGCAAACCAGGTTAGAAGATTTACGAACTGTGACCCTCTTGTTCATTGGTCCGATCAAAAGAAAAAAATAACTTTCTTAATAACGTCGTTAGATATGTTTTCATAAACATGATTTCCTCTCTCATATAGGTTTAGATAGTAGCTTAATATACGTCAAAGATACATTTTATTGAGCAGAATTTAAGCCTCTTGTGACCCAAAAACCCGCGTAATCCAGCCCATTAACAATTCTAATGCGAGTCATGCATTTTCAAGTCTCTGTTTGTGCTTTTAGCAAGTCTCTTTTGCACGTTTAGCTCCTAGAACACATAATGGCACCGATTCTGTTTTACTGATCCTGGCTCTTTCTATAATTCCAATAATACAACAGCTGATTATAATCCTGTCAAAGTGACGTATATTGCTTTTAATAAAATATACATACATACATAAAATCACGCCTTTATCCCTTACGGGGTAGGCAGAGCGTAAAACGCCTCCTAAAAGGCGCTTTCGCCACGTCCGACATAAATTGAGGGCAATTTTAGATTGTAATGTAATGTGTATTGCTGTAGTGACAGGTTGTCAACCTATCGCCTAAATTACAATACACTGTAACCCTCGAATCCCTTTTGCTGACTTCTACAGCATGCCCGGGAGGAAGGGCAACTGGAACATTCTATGTTTTTCTTTCTCTTCCAGTCCAGTATGGAAGATATGACGACATCTATCATGCTGTCTTATTTTAAACGTTACACATCGCTTTAACAGGGTGATAATCAGCTGTTGTGTTGCTGTCTCTATTTTATTCAATTTATAGAAAGAGACAGGACCAAAATAAAATAAGTTAGGTTTTGTCTACAACAGAATTGCCATCATTATATTAGTCTCTATTACAAACCATACGCATCAACGCTTCCCACTAACAATCCTTGCGGGAGCGATTGCTTTATATGTGATACATAAACGATACACCCTGTAACTTTTGAATTTTGCCCAGATTGGATCAATAAATAGATTGTCCCTTAAGTAGCCTCTATAACTGAAGAACACAGTAACATATTAGTCTCCCTTTAACAAACCCTACGCGTCAGCGCTTACCACTAACAATCCTTACGGGAGCGATTGCTTTCACAAGTCTGTATCAGTAAGTCTCCACACAAGCGATGCTTTCGAACCACTGACAGAACACGCTTGCTTCACGCACTGGTGACCGACTATAATGGCCCCCGACTGTCGTATTGATGAGGTCTGGATGTACGTTCATTTTAAAAAAGGAAATACTTAAACAATGCACGCACCTTGTTGGCAATGTAATGTGTCACCTTTGATTTTGTGCAAATAGAAACAATCTTACAAAAAGTCTATAGAAGCGATAACGCTTTCGAACTAGTGGCAGACAAATACTGCTTCATGCACTAGTGAACTTTAATAATGGCCCCTAGTCTATCCAGCGAACCTATATATGAGGTCATTTAAAAAATCAAATCCCGATGGTGTAGTGGATAGGGCCGCTGCCTCCTGAGCGGGAGGTCGTGGTTCGAATCCCACCACGTAGCAATGTGTTTTTCGGTTTTCGAATTTCATATGTACGTTTATTCGGTGCTTTTTCCGTGCTTCGGAAGGCACGTAAACCCGTTGGTCCCGGTTAATATCGTTTAATACCATAGATATTAGTCGTTAAGCCATTACAGAGGCCAATGCTAAGCATTGGCGGCTTGAAAACTCTGACCTAATCTAGGATTGGGTCTGGTTTCCCTTCTGGGTTGCGGAGGTCAGATGGCAGTTGGTCTGTGTAAAAACCAGTACCCTCGTTCAATCCCCTAGATTAGGTATTCGACCCCGTGAAATACGGGATAAGCCTAGGGAGATGATGATTTAAAAAATCAAATCATCACGTAATGTTTGTTAAGTAAGTTCCTAACCACCAATCACGTTGTTTAGGTGCAGGTTTATTCAAATGAGAATAACTATGACCGGCATAACAGAAATCTATCTCAACCCTTATAGCACACACACAAACGCAGCGCCTGTACAACATGCCGCCTGTCGACGTACGACTAAAACGAAATAATTCTTACTGTCCAGGGTGTGACGATACACGCACCTTGATAGTAATGTGTCATCTTTGATTTTGCTCAAATAGGGACAATCTTACAAAAAATCGACATAGGAACGCTTTCCAACCACTGACAGACATAAATCGCTTCACGCACTGGCGACCAACAATAATGACCCACGGTATGGTGCCGGTGCCCCAACGGACCAATTACATATTGAAAAAGACTGGATGTGTCGTTTTTTTAAAGCGGCGAAACTGTTTGTCAAATGTGAAGTCAAATAACTAATTATGCACATATAAAAGATCTTTGAATCACATGTCAGCAATAGGTATGGATGGGCATGAAAATGACTTTGATTCCAAGAAATGTTCTAATGATGCTGAATAGAAATAGAATTGGATAATTTAATTTTTTTAATTATTGTATTTTGAACTCTGGAAACTCAAAATATTTTAAAATGTTAAAAAACATGTTAGTCGTCCAAGTTATTAAGTTGATTTAACAGCTCGATGGTGTAATTAATGGATAGGGCCGCTGCCTCCTGAGCGGGAGGTCGGGAGGTTCGAATCCCACCACGTACCAATGTGTTTTTCGGTTTTCGAATTTCATATGTTCGTTATTTCGGCGCTTTTTCCGTGCTTCGGAAGGCACGTTAAGCCGTTGGTCTCGGTTAATAGCGTTTAGTACCGTTGATATTAGTCGCTAAGCTATTTCAGAGGCCAGTGCTAAGCATTGGCGGCTTGAAAACTCTGACCTAATCTAGGATTGGGTCTGGTTTCCCTTCTGGGTTGCGGAGTTCGGATGGCAGTCGCTCTGTGTACAATCCAGTACCCTCTTTCAATCCCCTAGATCAGGTAGCCAACCCCGTAAGATACGGGATAAGGCTAGGGAGATGATTAGTCGCCATAGTTATAACAGTCTAAAATAAACTAATATGTCATCCAACTCATTATTTTAATTTTAATAATTATTAGTCCAGCTTTTTATCGATTGGTCTCACAATCCAATACTTGGTTGAATAAACTGTATTTCATAAAATTCTTACCTGTCAGATCTAAAGCCTCCTCCAGCCCATACCGAAGTTGCAATTCATCTTTTGGTTTATCCATTGTGATTTTATTTTCATTTAATTACTAGAGTTTCTCACTTTTATGTAAACGTTTCCACATGTCACATCTTTGTGGCTCTCGTATGATTACTTCTGGTTTTGCTATTAAACCGTTTGTTTCCAGTTATATCTATCTTGAATAACCCTCAAAACTTTGTCAGACGTGGCGGAATGACCTTAGTTTAGGTCGTTTGCGCTCTGCCTACCCCATTAGGGATAAAGGCGTGATTTTATGTATGTATGTATGTTTCCAGTTAAGTGTAACAGAAATATGGTAATTTCATTCATCATCATCATCATTCGCTTGCCCTTATCCCATTTACTTGGGGTCGGCGCAGTACGTTTTCTTCTTCCATTCATCCCTGTCAGCCGTCAATTCAACACTCACACCTGTTTTAGACATATCAATATGGTAATTTCATTATTTGAACAAATGTGTAAATAATTTGGCCATACAAACATTTAATATAGCAGAAATGCTGATATAGGAACGAAAATATATTGATATTGGGCTTTATTTTAATTACTACTACAATACATACATACATACATACAAATAACCACGCCTTTATCCCTAATGGGGTAGGCAGAGCGTAAACGACCTAAACAAAGGACGTCGACAAAGATTTGAGGGTTATTTAAGATAGATTTGTAGGTATATTGCTGTAGTGATAGGTTGTCAGCCCATCGCCTAAATTACAATATGCTGAAACCCTCAAATCCCTTCGCTGGTTTTTACAGCATGGTCGGGAGGAAATGTAGCTGGCACATTCTATGTCTTTCTCTTGCTCCTAGGCCAGCATGGAAGAACTACTACAATATGTTAGGGAAATAACGCAATTTCTCGTAAATAATCACCATTTTTGATTCTAATCAGACAATTTTTTACTGAAAACATGTCACCTTACAATATAAAATTCTAAATAGACCACGTTGAAGGCCAACTCACTTTGTGTCCCTGAGCCGCAGTAGTAAGTATATCAAATTCCGAGAGTGTATCCGACGTGACGGAAATCCAACTTTTAGACGAAACATTTTCTTATAAATAAATTTCGCACTTTCGTGTTATGGAAATCTCTTCTTCCATGCTGGACTGGGAGTGAGAGAAAAACATAGAATGTGCCAGCTGCATTTCCTCCCGAGCATGCTGTAAAAACCAGCTAAGGGATCCGAGGGTTTCTGTATATTGCAATTTAGGCGACAGGCTGACAACCTGTCACTACAGCAATATACCTACAAATCTATCTTAATCAATCCTCAAAACTTTGTCAGACGTGGCGGAACGACCTTTGTTTAGGTCGTTTCCGCTCTGCCTACCCCATTGGGGATACAGGCGTGATTATATGTATGTATTTCCATACATACATACATATAATCACGCCTTTAGATATGGGGATACAGGCGTGATTATATGTATGTATTTCCATACATACATATAATCACGCCTTTATCCCTAATGGGGTAGGCAGAGCGTAAACGATCTGATCTAAGGTCGTTCCGCCACGTCTGATAAAGTTTTGAGGATTATTTAATATAGATTTGTGGGTATATTGCTGTAGTGATAGGTTGTCAGTCGATCTCATTAATTGCAATATACTGACACCGTCGGATCCCTTAGCTGGTTTTTACAGTATGCCCGGGAGTAAATGCAGCTGGCACATTCTATGTTTTTGTCTCACTCCCAGTCCAACATGGAAGTAATACTTGGTATCCTTTAGTCGATAGTTATTTAGGCAAATTTCAAATTTCCTTCTATACACCTGCTTATAGCATGTCATTTAAATATTAACTTATTTTATCCTTGAACTTAAATGAAACCTAAATCTACGTACCTAAGTTGGAAAACGGCAAAATTCTCGTAAAAGAGGGAATATTTTGGAGGCGAAAAGCAGATTACATTTTCGTTTTACGCCTTGTTAGGCTTCCTTCATATACCAATTACCTTATTTTGAAAAGTAACATTTCATATTTGAACGAATAAATGAGACCCTCTGAAAATCTGATACAAATTTCTGAGTTATATTTAAAAATATGTCTGAATTATCCAAATTTTGTGTTTATGCAAGTATGACCTAGTACCAGACTAGCAAAAACATTTTGCTCCATTTTATAATGGATCATAATAAAAGCAATATCATGTTTTTTCCGACCTTTATGTCTATCAAATTTTAAATGTTTCTCGTCCCTAATAACATATACAAAGGCAAATGTCGTGGCTTTTACATTATGAATACTGGATACCCTTCTAGGAGATTAAAATAAATGTCTGTTAGCTGTCTACCCTGCAGCCTATCTCCTCGTCTCTTCAGACAAGTTATGAAACCTGTCAAAAAAATAACGTGTCAAATACATGTAAAATGTTATAAAATGCGCACCTGGTACTGATTTTGACGTTACAGTTATTTATTAATTGGGCTCGATTCTAGATTCCACCTGCTAAAACTAAAATTAAAATCGATCGGTCACTATCAAAATAATAAAATTGAAAAAGGACAGGCGATTATGGTTTTACACTCGGTCCGCTAGATTTTGACGCGTTTACACGTTTCCTTAGTATTTCTGTCAATTTTATCCGCCATATCATACGACCGATGAAAAAAAATACAGATAATGCATACAACAGCACGCATGCACAGATTTTAAATCAAAAACCGGAGAGAATAGATCTCCTATCCTTTTCCAATGTTTTAAGTCTGAAAGTGAGAAATAGATTTTAATTTTAGTTTTAGCCGGCAAATCTAGAATTAAGGTGAAATATAATAAAATGCGCTAATGGTAATGATTTTGACGTTACAGTTATTAATAAATTATTGTCTTAGCCAAATCTTGTTGTTATTAAAATTATTATTAATAAATAGTAATCGTGAAGAAAGGTAAAGTAATATTTTCTTTCGGTTTACACCACAGATTATACTTACCATAATTATTATATTTGCATGCATTAAATGTACAAAGAGACAGCTTCAAGGTTCTCTGAACAATTCACAATTGCATTATCAGGGTCATGATACGTTTTTGGCTATTAGATTTTTAAGAAGGCAGACAATTTATTTTATAATGAACCTCATAGGTAATTTGTGATTAACTAATAGTAATTTCAATCATTTAAAATTACTTCGGTAAAGTTCAGGTCAGTCTTGAAACCTGCTAGTAAGTATAGTAAAGTGATTTTTCTCAATTTTCTCGGAAAAAAACTTCATAATAAAAAAATCAAAATACCTACATTCACTCTTTTCGGTCCCCCGTACAGTAAAGGTGTGTTAGGTAGAATAGAATTCACATTGTTCATAGTTACACCTTCCGTAGAAACTAGAAAACTATTTAGGTCCATACCTGGTTGAAAAACGTGGTTTAGAAGTAGTTACCGGATAAACAGACAGACATTTAGGTTGAATTCCTTGTACATTATGTATTGATACATCATACAAAGCATTAATTCGTGAGTAAATATCCACCTTCAAGATTCCCTTTTTATATTGTATTATTTATTAGGCCTAATTAATATAGCAATCGTGTTAATTCAAGATAAGGAAGTGTTCATTACTCATTAATAGACTGCCATTGTTTTTTGATGAACATGAATATAGTAACGTCTTTATACTAAAAGCTCCTCAAGGTAATCGAAGATAAGGACCTGTTGATCGTCAGATGAATAATTGGATCGTGAATAAAGCGCTTATGTTGAATCTCCTTCAGTAATTTGCATATTTTTAGTATAATCGTGTATTTTACTTTGTATTTAAGTAAATCAAATAGACATTATACCTATGTCTTCCAATTATTGTACTTATATACGTTCATACATACATAAAATCACGCCTTTATCTCTAATGGGGTAGGCAGAGCGTAAACGACCTAAACAAAGGCCGTTCCGCCACGTCTGACAAAGTCTTGAGGGCCATTCAAGAAAGATTTGTACGTATATTGCTGTAGCGACAGGTTGTCATCCCATCGCCTAAATTACAATATACTGAAACCCTCAGATCCATTAGCTGGTTTTTACAGCATGCTCGGGAGGAAATGCAGCTGGCACATTCTATGTTTTTCTCTCACTCCGAGTCCAGCATGAAAGACACATATATACGTCTATAAGTAACTTATTCCGTACATGCATACATATAATCACGCCTTTATCCCTAATTGGGTGGGCAGAGCGTAAACGACCTAAATAAAGTTCGTTCCGCCACATCTGACAAAGTTTAGAGGGATATTAAGATAAATTTGTAGGTATGTTGCTGTAGTGACAGGTTGTCAGCCCATCGCCTAAATTGCAATATAATAAAACCTTTGGATCCTTTAGCTGGTTTTTACAGTATGCCCGGGAGTAAATGCAGCTGGCAAATTCTATGTTTTTCTCTTACTCCCAGTACATACATGTTTGTGATATGTTACTTATAAAGTCAAAACAATCGAAAAAGTTAAATGCAGTTGGTAAAGTTCAAGGACATGATAATAGTAACATTTAACAGCTTTCAATCCATAGTAAAAATATATCAGCATAGGAAAACCCTATTACTTGAATATTAAAAAAATGTCAAAAGAGACATTTTATCTTGGCTCTGCTAATCTAATCTAATGGAACTATTTATCCTATCTATTGTAAGTATATACCGCAGATGAAATAAGCATTTATTATAATACTTCCATGCTGGACTGAGAGCGAGAGAAAAATATAGCATGTGTCAGCTGCATTTGCTCCCGGGCATGCTGTAAAAAACAGGTAAGGGATCCGAGGGTTTCAGTATATTGCGATTTAGGCGATGGGCTGACAACCTGTCACTACAGCAATATACCTACAAATCTATCTTAAATTACCCTCAAAACTTTGTCAGACGTGGCGGAACGACCTTTGTTTAGGTTGTTTACTCTCTGCATACCCCATTAGTGATAAAGGCGTGATTATATGAAATATGTTTGAAATAAATGAGATCTGGGCCACTTTTTGTTTGTTTGTCCTATCCAAACAAGTCCGGGTGGCGACTAAAATGTCATTCAATCAGAAATATACAGGATGTTAAAACTGATTGATTGGAAATACAGCTGCTGACTGGTTGAATGTCGTTGACTAGCACTTTGAACCGACGTAAAGCATATTTTACGATTTACACTTTGTTTTACTTACAAATTTTATACTTTGCAGTCGTATTTTGTAGGTGTGAAAAACAATAAGAAAATCATCATAATCATCTATACTTCTATTGCTTTACTTTTGAAAATATTATATTAAGCATTTTAAACATTATTTGCCAAAAAATAACATGATTTCGTCAAACCTTGTTAGCAAAGTTTGGTAGATAAGATAAGCATACATACATATGATCACTCCTTTATCTCTAATGGAGTAGGCAGAGCTAGACGACCTAAACAGAGGTCGTTTCGCCACATCTGACAAAGTTTTGAGGGTTACTTTAGATATATTTATAGGTATATTGATGTAGTGACAGGTTGCCAGCCCATCGCATAAATTGCAATATACAGAAACCCTTTGATTCCTTAGCTGGTTTTAACAGCATGCCCGGGAGGAAAAGCAGCTGACACATTCTATGTTTTTCTCTCACTCCCTGGCCAGCATAGAACATAAGATAAAACAGGTAAATAAAATAAAACACTCCATTTAATCTATCTTTGGGTTTCTTTCAATGCTGAGACAAAATGTCACGTTCAAACATCCATCAAAATGTCATCGGAGATATTTTATTTGGATTGGAACAGAAATCAATTTAGTGCGATTCCTAGATTGTTTACGATCTATCTTTGTAAAGGTCAGCATAGTTACTTTGAACGCTCTTCGGTATGTCGTAAGTAATAACTTTTTTGCCATGTTAGTTTTTAGTTAGTTTTATAGGTTAGTGTCAAACAAAGTTAAAAAGTATTTCACATACAGAAAAATAATAATAATAAAAGGAACACAAATCAATTAATTGATTTTTAAGGTTATTCAATGCCTACAATACCTTTAAAATTGATGAGCCCCTACGCAAACTAAACCTAAAAATAAAAGAATAAGCAAGTTAACTACCTCGTGTGGGATACAGGCAAGGCTGACTGATTAGTAGGATATAGGTATCGTTAATAGATTACTCACGACCTTCCATGCTGGCCTGGTAGTCCGATAGCGCTGGTCTATTTTGACACCATAAGTTTCAAAAACTCTAAAGTTGCTTATTTCTTGCCTGTGGATACAGTCGTATTTATGAATCATATTTTTTGCATTTTGTGTCACATCTGGTACTTGCATTTTCAGTAAATCGATGATTTGTAGTTGTTTTTTTTTATTTAAATTAAAACTGGCAAAATTAATTTAAACTTTAAAATAACTATAATATCATATCTAGGATAGCCTGCGGAGTGTGCAAACCCGGTTTGTGCCATCTTCGTCCAGTGCAAACTGACATCTTAGGGTCACTATGTAAAAACAGTGCAAAAAAAAATACAATTGATGAAATAACTGTTTCCTTACTCAATTCACTTTCATATGCCTATTAAATAAATTTGTGCCAAATTAGGGTATGCACTTTTAAGATTATTAATTATTTTGTTTTTCCAAGCTTCCGTAGCTCCAGAAAAATATTACAATTATTAGAGTTTACTTATTCAATATCAAAAATGCATGAATAATCATCATTCTAAATTTGTGTCACTTTCATGCACTATATTTAAATGAATAAAACACAAAAACAATAGATGCGGTCGAAACAGGCGGACGCGGGCCGGCGGCAGGGGGCGGAGGGCATACGCACGCACACATTCATAGGGTACGGTTATCTCCGCTACGTAGGTACTATAAGGTCATTTTAAATCAAGTGCAAATATTGAAATGTGTGAATCTACACATGACACTGAACAATTTTCCCTAAGAAACATAGGTCGTATTACGAAAAATTAAAATTTACTTCCCATACTAAGTGCGCTAACAGCTGGAGCATTTTGTATGGAAGGTTAAATTTTTTTATTCGGTTTTCGACCTATGTTCCTTAGGGAAAGTTGTTTAGTTTCATGGGTTTAACACGATTAATATTTGCACTTGATTTAAAATGACCTTATACAGTTATATCTATCTATACATATAATAAATCTCTAGAAGGGTGGTGTCTGTACATTGAATATTGTCTATCCAAAAAAATAACTGCAGCAGACATTATTAACGATATAAAGACCAAATCGTTTTTTTTAGAATTTTTGTGAATGTTACCATATCACGCCAAAACTTCTTAACCGATTTCAATGGGACTTTTTTATTCAACTCAGTGTTACCCGGGTTGCAACTTAGAATACCTAAAATCACACCACCTCACTTAGAGGGTAGGCAGGAAATTCGAATTTGGCTGTTTTTAACCGATTTCGATCAAACTTTTTTTATTCGACTGATTGTTATCTAGGAAAAAACATAGGTTACAAATAATCACGCCACCTGAGTTAAGGGAGGGTAGGAAATTAAATTTGGCTGTTTTTAACCGATTTCGATCAAACTTTTTTTATTCGACTGATTGTTATCTAGGAAAAAACATAGGGTACAAATAATCACGCCACCTGAGTTGAGGGGTAGGTAGGAAATTAAATTTTGATTGTATCTTTTCCGATTTGATGTTTTTTTTATTCGGCTCAATGTTGACTCACGTAAATCTTTATAGATATACGTATAAAACCACGCCACCTAACTTAGGGAGTAGGCAGAAAATTTAATCTTGTTTTATTTCATAATCTCATTAGAATACGGTAAGTCGTATTACGCACACAAGTATAGTGTTGTAAATCTTTATAGATATACGTATAAAACCACGCCACCTGACTTAGGGAGTAGGCAGAAAATTTAATCTTGTTTTATTTCATAATCTCATTAGAATACGGTAAGTCGTATTACGCACACAAGTATAGTGTTATACACGTGTTAGGCTTATCTAATGCGATTCAAAATGACACAAATAAGTAAGAGTAAAGAAAATTTAAAACAAAAAAAATCATTGCTGTTTAAAATCATAACCACCACGCGTACGGTGTCGCGGGCACAGCTAGCATAGATATAAAAATAAAATAACGAAAGGACGTGCGAATTTTCTAAATGCATTTTTATAAAACGCACGCCTGCAATCTCAATACCCACGTATGTCAATGGTCAATGCTTAGACGGTCAATATGGTCAATATTATTTTACGATGCGACGATTAGAACCTGAATAATTATCGGCATACCTACCTACTTTAGCTTTTTCGTTTTATATAACGCTTCTCGATGTCCCGCGCCCCACTTCGAGTAGGTACGTAGTGTACAGTCAGTGAAACAAAATATACACGAATTAAGAAGAATTACTTAATATTTTTGTTATTATTTTTGTTTGTGTAGTGTGACAACTTTGAACAGTCTGACGGAGTAGTTTCTGATAGGTACCTATGTAGTCATCAGAGTACATAGGTGTGTGTACAAGTGATGTAACGAGAAGCGGTATGCCGATTAAAAATCCACTAGATTTTTACGGCCGGATAGCCTAGTTGGTAGTGACCCTGCCTTCCTGCCTACGAAGCTAGAGGTTGTAGGTTCGAGTTCCGCCGCACAGTGGGTCGAAACTGCTAAATGAGGGACATAGGGTTTTTTACGATTAAATTTCATAATTTTAAGATACCCATCAGTCGGTTTTTCATTCTGATGAATAATTGTGATAACAAGTTTTTGTCTAAAACAGATAGTTTGTCTGGAAAAAAACTTTTGATTTTTTGTTGTATGGAATAAGACAAAATGATCAAGGAGTGTGCCCTGCTGGCATTATACAATATTTTTTCTTTGTAAAACTGTTCATAATCTATGTAGGAAAAAATGATATTTATTATATTATAATATCCTACAGTAGTTTTTAAATAAAACGAAATAAATAGTTGGGCGTAGCCACTGCTCCATACAGTGGTGGTCATGCGTTGGCTTGTAACAGTAGTTATAGGAGATGTGCATTGCCAGCAACAATCTTATATGTCAGAACCTTATCTCTTGTCAGTGCAGTTGCAGAAGACGGCAATGTCCAGGGACCTCTTTTAAATTGCTTAACCCTCTCTACATTTGGCAGACAAATTGACGAGCATGGAGGTAGTAGAATATTCAGTCATAGATGATTTAGAGATCCTTTCCGTCTCTCAGTTACTCCCGCTTAAGTTCGTATTCTTAACTTAAGCATTTTAACGTTATTTGACTCTCACGCTCCGGTTAAGAAGGTTAAAATTAAGAGCGTTCCAACTCCTTGGCTCACTCAAGACATCAAGGACATGATGGGCAAACGTGATCGTGCTAAAAAGCGGTATAGGCGATGTACAACAGACCAAAACTTATAAATATTTAAGAAATCGTTGTAGTCGAATGTGTAGAGATGCCAGAAGACGCCACATACACAGCTCAATTGAGGCCTGTGTTCCCTTACAAGTTTGGAGATTCCTAAAAACACTAGGTATTGGCAATTCTTTAACTTCTTCCGAAGTTGGCCTTAACTTAAACGATTTGAATAAGCACTTCTCTCTTCCACCTGTTACTAGTGAGGACAGAATTAAATCTAACACTATTTTTAATCTTTCTTGCCAAACATTACCTTCATGCTGTTCTTTTAACTTTGGTCCCGTATCTGAAGGGAATGTTAAGAAACATATACTGGCCATCTCTTCAACTGCTGTGGGCGATGACAACCTATGTTCCCGTATGATATCCTTGATCCTTCCCGAACTCTTGCCTATTCTTACACATATTTTCAATTTCTCCATGGTGTCGAGTTCTTTCCCTTCTGCATGGAAACGTGCAAACATTATTCCTCTTCCAAAAACTTCCAATCCTTCATCCTTTTCCGATTTTAGACCTATATCCATTCTCCCTTTTCTATCCAAAGTCCTAGAACACATCGTCCACAAGCAGCTTGCTACTATATTTCGTCAAATAATCTACTATCACCTTTTCAGTCAGGTTTTCGGCCTGGTCATAGCACTGTAACGGCTTTGATAAAAGTCACTGATGATATCCGGTTTGCTATGGAAAATAAATCTTTGACCATCCTTACATTGCTTGATTTTAGTAGCGCTTTTAATTCCGTAGATTTTGACATTCTTCTTTCCGTTCTTCGTTCTCTTAACATCTCCTCTTCAGTTATAGCTTGGTTCGAATCTTACCTTCGTGGTCGCTCGCAGCGGGTCCGCTCTGATAAGGCTTTCTCTGATTGGTGTGATCTCGTTGCGCGAGTTCCACAGGGTGGCGTGCTTTCTCCTCTTCTTTTCTCAGTATTTATTAACACCGTCACTTCGGTTATTTCCTCTAGCTTCCATCTCTACGCTGACGACTTACAACTTTATCGACATTTCAAGGCTGCTGACATTGATAATGCAGCAGCTGACTTAAACTTAGATTTGGTTAAAATTAATACTTGGGCTACCTCTTTTGGTCTGTTGGTCAATCCTAAAAAATCACAGGTCTTGATCATGGGTAGCAGATATATGTGTCAGCAACTAGATAGTATTTTTTTTTATTTTTTTTGAATGGACCTGTTTGCAAAATACTACAAAGTGTATATAATGCGTCACCGGGCTAAGGCGGGGAGTTGCTACACGCAATCTACACCCTTAATGAAATGGCAACTGCCTAAGGGCGCCCACTAGGGCTCGAACCTCGGCTTATGGCGTTGCCTGGGGACTCCTTATCGGAGAGAATCTGCCCGGTACGTGCCGGTAAACCCCAAAGTGGGGAGCAAAGGAGGGACCTCCGCGCCCCCGCCGGCGGGGTGCGCGGTTGCTGGAAGAGCTTGTGCAGAGTGTGGCTCGACTAATATTGGCAGCATTAATCGCAAGGGTAATTTGGTCATCGCCGTCGGTAAGGACATGCCTAGGCCTTCGTTTGTAACGAGTCGCAGGTTGGGGAACGTAGTTAGAGGCGCTAACTACAAGAGGGTTAGGGTGGTGAGGGGCTTTGTCGAAGAAGCGTATGGCCGCTTGCTTCATGAACTCTTTGAGAGACGGAACATCGAGATCGATGTGAATGTCAGAATTGCGGAGGTACCAGGGGGCCCCGGTTGCCCTCCGCAAGAAGCTGTTTTGAACTACCTGGAGGGTGTTCAGATAAGTGGGGTAGGTGTGGCTGAAGGCCACACTGGCGTAGGTCATTATGGGTCGAACGCATGTAGTGTAAAGCCTCACCTTATTTCTAAGGGAGAGTTTACTGCGTTTGCGTATGATTGGGGTGAGCCGGCCCATGACAAATTTGGCGCGGTTTCGGACTCTCCTGATGTGCTTCGCAAAGTTAAGCTGGGAGTCAAGAGTAACCCCCAAGTACTTGGCGTCTTTGGACCATGGGATGGGTCGACCGTACAGCTTTACAGCTGGGAGGGTACGACGTAATCTGGCACGAGTAAAGTGCACGGCGGTGCTCTTCTCGGGATTGACTTCGAACCTCCATTTGCGGAACCAGCTCCCGACGGAGTCTAGGGCGCGCTGGAGGTATCTGCCAAGTAATTGGGGTCTGCGACAGGAGGCATAGATCGCAGTGTCGTCTGCGAACAGAGCGAGCTGCGTCTGGGGCGTACTGGGAAGGTCGCTGGTATAGAGGGTGAAGAGGAGAGGGGATAGCACAGAGCCCTGAGGGACTCCGGCTCTAATGGGGCGAGGGGTGGACAGGGCGCCTTCGATTCTGTAACGGAAGCTGCGGTTCGTCAAAAAGTCACGTACGATACGTACGAGACGATCCGGCACACCGAGCTGGTATAGCTTGTACACCAGACCGTTGTGCCAGACCTTGTCGAATGCCTTCGCTACATCAAGGAAGACGGCTCCTGTGGGTTTGGGTTTGCGTTCATGAAAATTGGACGTGATATGTTCCACCAGACGGTGGACCTGTCGAACACAACAATGTTGGGAACGGAAACCGAATTGCTCGGGGGGAATGAGGCTACTGTTTTCGGCGTAATCTCTAAGGCGGCGATAAATCAACCGCTCGTAGAGTTTGCCGAGGGGATTGAGAAGGCTGATGGGCCGGTAAGAGGAGGGCTGATCCCGAGGCTTTTTAGATTTGTGGATGCCTATGACTGTGGCTTCCTTCCATGATGATGGAAAGGTGCAGCTGGTCATCGCGGCATTGAGGATGAGGGTGATTACGGTAATGAGATGGTCAGGGAGGATTTTGAGGACACGGTTTGTAATACCGTCAGGTCCTGGAGCCTTCCTAGACTTGAGCGCCTTAAGGGCGGTGCGGACTTCCTGCTCCGTAATGGGAGGGAGCGGAGGGTCAGAGGGGGGTAGGGAGGAGAGACGATCGACCTCCGAGTCGACCGTTTGAAGGTGGTCAGGGTCGCAAGGAAGAGTGCTGGGCGAGCACTGAGCTTCGAGACTGTCAGCCAGACATTCAGACTTTTCGTCATCGTCAAAGGCTAGAGACCCGTCGGGTCTGATCAGAGGGGGCATGAGAGAGGTCTCGTCTGATTTGAGAGAGCGGGATAGCTTCCAGAAGGCAAGGTGGTCTGGTTCCAGTTCAGATAGTAACAGCCTCCCTACTGTTATCTACAACGGCACTCCCATTGCTTATACTAGTACGGCTAAGAATCTGGGGGTAATTTTCGATGCTAATTTGTCTTGGGTAACTCACGTTAACACAATCAGTAGAAAGCTCTATTTTTCCTTTCACTCCCTTAAACGTCTTCAAAGTTTCTTGCCCCTGAAAACTAAAATCTCTTTGGTACAATCTCTCCTCTTTCCTATTCTGGATTACGCTGATTCTTGTTACTTAGATGCCACAGAGGAGCTACTAAACAAGCTTGAGCGCCTTCAAAATCTTTGCATACGTTTCGTGTACGGTCTACGAAAGTACGATCATGTTTCCCAGTTTCGCAAACAGCTCAAGTGGCTCCCAATCCGCTTCCGCCGGAACACTCACATTCTCTGTTTACTCTATAACATTCTGTCAAACCCTTGCTCTCCCAATTATCTTCGTGAACGTTTCAATTTCTCGCGTTTCCAGGACAAACCATGTCGCCCTATTGTTAAATCACTTTTTTTTTTTTTTTTTTTTTTTTTTGAATGGACCTGTTTGCAAAATACAACAAAGTGTATATAATGCGTCACCGGGCTAAGGCGGGGAGTTGCTACACGCAATCTACACCCTTAATGAAATGGCAACTGCCTAAGGGCGCCCACTAGGGCTCGAACCTCGGCTTATGGCGTTGCCTGGGGACTCCTTATCGGAGAGAATCTGCCCGGTACGTGCCGGTAAACCCCAAAGTGGGGAGCAAAGGAGGGACCTCCGCGACCCCGCCGGCGGGGTGCGCGGTTGCTGGAAGAGCTTGTGCAGAGTGTGGCTCGACTAATATTGGCAGCATTAATCGCAAGGGTAATTTGGTCATCGCCGTCGGTAAGGACATGCCTAGGCCTTCGTTTGTAACGAGTCGCAGGTTGGGGAACGTAGTTAGAGGCGCTAACTACAAGAGGGTTAGGGTGGTGAGGGGCTTTGTCGAAGAAGCGTATGGCCGCTTGCTTCATGAACTCTTTGAGAGACGGAACATCGAGATCGATGTGAATGTCAGAATTGCGGAGGTACCAGGGGGCCCCGGTTGCCCTCCGCAAGAAGCTGTTTTGAACTACCTGGAGGGTGTTCAGATAAGTGGGGTAGGTGTGGCTGAAGGCCACACTGGCGTAGGTCATTATGGGTCGAACGCATGTAGTGTAAAGCCTCACCTTATTTCTAAGGGAGAGTTTACTGCGTTTGCGTATGATTGGGGTGAGCCGGCCCATGACAAATTTGGCGCGGTTTCGGACTCTCCTGATGTGCTTCGCAAAGTTAAGCTGGGAGTCAAGAGTAACCCCCAAGTACTTGGCGTCTTTGGACCATGGGATGGGTCGACCGTACAGCTTTACAGCTGGGAGGGTACGACGTAATCTGGCACGAGTAAAGTGCACGGCGGTGCTCTTCTCGGGATTGACTTCGAACCTCCATTTGCGGAACCAGCTCCCGACGGAGTCTAGGGCGCGCTGGAGGTATCTGCCAAGTAATTGGGGTCTGCGACAGGAGGCATAGATCGCAGTGTCGTCTGCGAACAGAGCGAGCTGCGTCTGGGGCGTACTGGGAAGGTCGCTGGTATAGAGGGTGAAGAGGAGAGGGGATAGCACAGAGCCCTGAGGGACTCCGGCTCTAATGGGGCGAGGGGTGGACAGGGCGCCTTCGATTCTGTAACGGAAGCTGCGGTTCGTCAAAAAGTCACGTACGATACGTACGAGACGATCCGGCACACCGAGCTGGTATAGCTTGTACACCAGACCGTTGTGCCAGACCTTGTCGAATGCCTTCACTACATCAAGGAAGATGGCTCCTGTGGGTTTGGGTTTGCGTTCATGAAAATTGGACGTGATATGTTCCACCAGACGGTGGACCTGTCGAACACAACAATGTTGGGAACGGAAACCGAATTGCTCGGGGGGAATGAGGCTACTGTTTTCGGCGTAATCTCTAAGGCGGCGATAAATCAACCGCTCGTAGAGTTTGCCGAGGGGATTGAGAAGGCTGATGGGCCGATAAGAGGAGGGCTGATCCCGAGGCTTTTTAGATTTGTGGATGCCTATGACTGTGGCTTCCTTCCATGATGATGGAAAGGTGCAGCTGGTCATCGCGGCATTGAGGATGAGGGTGATTATGGTAATGAGATGGTCAGGGAGGATTTTGAGGACACGGTTTGTAATACCGTCAGGTCCTGGAGCCTTCCTAGACTTGAGCGCCTTAAGGGCGGTGCGGACTTCCTGCTCCGTAATGGGAGGGAGCGGAGGGTCAGAGGGGGGTAGTTAAATCACTACTGTCTATTCCTCACCACCACACAGATTTTTACTCTTTTTCTTTCACTGTCAATGCGGCCAGGTTATGGAATTCACTGCCGCACACGGTCCGTGATAGTTTTTCTGTCACTGTCTTTAGGAAGAGAGTAAACGAGCATTACCTTTCACTTTCCGTATAGTATTAGTTATATATATGTATTTATATATATTCATGTATATATAGTTATTATGATTTTAAGTATTTATATAATTAGTTATTTATGTAATTTATAATTTTCTGGTATTATTTTTATATAATGCTTTATTTGTGCACGCCTAATTTGCCTCTCATTTTAAGTCTCACTTCCGTAGGTCAGCTGGAAGAAATTTCTTAGTAGAAATAAGCTGTACCTGTTGTGTCGGTATTCCTTGTGTATTGTCTTTCTCATGTTACTTGTGTACAATAAACAGTGAATAAATAAATAAATACAGCAATATCCAGTTCTATCTTAAACAACCCTCAAAACTTGTCAGACGTCGCGGAACGACCTTTGTTTGGTTTGTTCACGCTCTGTCTACCTTATTACGGATACAGGCGTGATAGTATGTATGTTTGTATGTAACCCCAAAAATTGGGTGATAATGTATTAAAACCGGGTGATTTGGGTTATTACCCGGTTTAAGCCCGGGTAGATTGAATGGGTTTTTACCCACTACTATAGATGTAAAGCCGGTTCAACCAAGCGGTTTCAAACGTCGAAATCGGCTAAAAACCATTTTGGGCGAATGTAGCCGGGGAGAAACGGTTGTTTATAAATAGCTATATGTATATACTTTATTCCAAAAACTAAGATTATTTTATGGTTTGCATTAAATATAAGTTTTAACATTTAATAAAAACAGTTTCTATTACTTAATACCTAAGTATGAGATGAACGTGTATGTATGTAAGTATGAGATCAAAGTGGCAACTGAGTGCGCGCGATAGCGCCAAACCCGCTAAGCGTGCTTCCCGCCCCGCCCCTCACCTATACCCTCCCTCCCGCAGGCTCACCGAGTCATGCAGTGGAATGAAACATACCTACCTTACTTTGCAAACGAAAGATTATACGACAGTAAGTGAGAAGAAGAAGTGTATCAAACAAATACCTACCTATCTTTACCTTAATATCACTTGCACATACTAGTTTTGTTGCGATAGCGATAGTCTACTTATACTTTTTTTCAAGGTCAACTATCCATTGTGAAACTATCGTTATTGCAACAACACTGGTACATACCTACTTAGTCCTGATGTATTTTTTAATAATGAGTGACATATATTTTTTTCGGATTTGATTCAATAAGGTAAGGTAACCTATAAGAGATCTCAGTGTGGAATTACGAAAAAACAAACACAGGAGTAACAATTTAGTAAAAACAGGCGTGATCTACAGTAAAAATCGATTAAAAATCTCATTATTCTTCGTTGGTCCGGTCGAGTAATAACTCAGTTTCGATTTCCATTTAAGTCTATCACAGTTTCATAACTAACTTTTACTAATTGCTTGTCGCAACTTGCACCAAGAAGACTGAATGTAAACAAAATACACGCGTCCGCGCTTTTGGCTGGCCGGCGCCCCCCGCCACCCGCACCCGCGCGTGATGTTCCGCGCGCTCGATGGTCCCTGCGCTCGCCATTCTTATATAGGTAGGTACGTACCTAATATTAGAAGTTCGTGGATAAAAACAACACAAATTATGAATAGTATTTTGTTACACCATAATAACAAAGAACACGTAAACTCTAATAACTTGCCATTTCTTTTGTGGATTTTACAGGCTGTAGTAATGAAAAAAAATAATATCTATAAACGTCGTGGATGAATTCGACACAAAATATTTTAAACAACAGATATCAGTATTCTGAAACGCGTAACACCTATTTTACCTATTGTAATATTATTTTAGAGCTAGTTGGTGCCGTATTAGGTACTGGTTAAATATTAGAATTCTCGTGGACATATATAGCACAAAATGCCTATGTACATCAATAACTATCTCGTTATTACCATGAAAGTAATATTTGCATCTCTTATTATCTTTTCGTCCAATACTGATCGAAAAGACAAATACCTAAATTTCTACCTATGCAAGTACCTAGGATGACACAAAATAATATATTAGGTTGGGCAAATGGTCCGGAAACTATATGCAAAAAACAAAAAACTTTAAGAACTTTGAAAGTTCAAAACCCAGCGCTATCGGACTATGGGAGCGAGAGAAAAACAGATGTGGCCGGGTGCATTTCCTCCCGGGCATGCTGTAAAAATCAGCTAAGGGATCCGAGGGTTTCAGTATATTGTAATTTAGGCGATGGGCTGACCACCTGTCACTAAGCGATATACGTACAAATCTATCTTAAATAACCCTCGAAGTTTGTCAGACGTGGCGGAACGACCTTTGTTTAGGTCATTTACGCTCTGCCTACCCCATTAGGGATAAAGGCTTGATTATATGTATGTATGTAATAGATTACTATTTTTCAAAAAACAATTCAAATTTAAAACCATCAGGTATTTTTTATTGTAACAGAATTTTCTTTAATGTTCTGTACAAAAAAAAACATGGCCCATGCGGTGCGTGTTTCTCAAGAAAGGTTCTCACTTTTCTTCGGAAAATCTATTTTACTCATTTTTGTACGGTGGCGATGAGTCTCATGAATTTTTCATTGGCTTTACCGTCTGCCATTACCATATTGCCAAAAACCGAAATAAGTTGCATGGCACAACTTCGTGGGTTTTAACATATATTTTTTTAACATGTGAATATAGAAACCATGTAAGTAAGGACCTTTTTTTGGTACGTTATAAGTAAAATACGAGCATTTTATGCATTTTATCATATTGTAAACATCTCCATAGAGCGTTATCCCATATCTCACAGGGTTGGCTACCTAATCTAGGTGATTTAACGAGGGTACTTCTTCTTTCGAGTGGGTATCGAGTCTATTGACCCGATGAACCCTGGTGTCAGAGTTTTTAAACCGCCTAGTAACACAACTATCAGGCCTCTTACATGGTTTTTTAAGTAACGACCACTATCAAAGACAGCGACCGGGACCGACGGCTTAACTGCTTGCCCTCCGAAGCACGAAATCTTTTTCATTTCGGAAAATCAGGTGATTCAGCCTGCAATGTCCTAACCAAACTGGGGAAAAATTCACAAAGTGATAAATTCTCAAATATCAACTTTGTGTTTCCCGCCTGGGAATTGAACCCAGGACCTCCGGATCGGGAGGCCATAGCACTAGCCACTAGACCACAGAGGCAGTTACGAGGGTATTAGGTTTTACACAGCTCGACTGCTATCTGACCTCAGCAACCCAGAAGGGAAACCAGACCCAATCCTAGATTAGGTCAGAGTTTTCAAGCCGCCAATACTTAGCACTGGCCTCTGACATGGCTTAACGACGAATATCTACGGTATTATTCGTTAAGCCATGCCATGTCATTAACGGCTTACCGTGCCTACCGAAGCACGGAAAAAGCACCGAATAAACGTACATATGTAATTCGAAAACCGAAAAACACATTGGTACGTGGTCGGATTCGAACCACGACCCTATTTTATTTACTACACTATTTTATGGTATTGTTAACACCTCTTTTAATTTCTTTTCAATTTGACAGTACCAACCAATGACTTGCAAGAGCATTATTAACATACATACATACATATAGTCACGCCTTTATCCCTAATGGGGTAGGCAGAGCGTAAACGACCTAAACAAAAGTCGTTTGGCCACGTCTGACAAAGCTTTGAGGGTTATTTCAGTGACAGGTTGTCAGCCTATCGCCGAAATTACAATATACTGAAACCCTCGGATCCCTTAGCTGGTTTTTACAGCATGCCCAGGGGGAAATGCAGCTGGCACATTCTATGTTTTTCTCTCGATCCCAGGAGAGCATGGTAGAATTATTAAGTTGCCAAAAATAGAACGAATGATACCTACATGCATCCTGATATGACAACATACATACATACATAAAATCACGCCTTTATCCCTTACGGGGTAGGCAGAGCGTAAAACGCCTCCTAAAAGGCGCTTTCGCCACGTCTGACATAAATTGGGGGCAATTTTAGATTGTAAATTTGTGATATGACAAAAGACATAATATTATACCGGGTGTAAGGGACACCGTCCCGCAAACTGATAGAAGTTGCTTATTCGACTAAACTGAATAACGTTCACCCGGAAATTCTTTCAGATTATGAAAAAAAATGACATTCCCATATAAAATGACCACCTCAATCAGACAGTTTGTATGAAAAAGGAAAATTTCATTTTTACTTCCTGAAAGAAATTCCTATTGGAAGTCGTTCAGTGTCGTTGCCTGAGCAACCCCTATCAGTATGCGGGACGCTGTCCCTTACACCCGGTATAATACAAACTGTAAGTTCATATCATGTAAAATAATAGCACAGAAAGATAGTGAGAAAGACTACTGATCACTACATAGTATAAAACAAAGTCGCTTTCTCTGTCCCTATATCCCTATGTATGCATAAATCATTTAAACTACGCAACGGATTTTTATGCAATTTCTTTTAATGGATAGATTGATTCAAGAGGAAGGTTTATATGTATAATGCATGCATAATATAGTAGAGAAACACTGATAATTTCCGTGCGAAGCAGGGGCGGGTCGCTAGTAAATTATAAAGCAAAGACTATTGAATAATCGGTCCGACAGGTCCTTTCGCTGAGCAAAACTCCGAGCCACCCCGACGGTTGATCCGAAAAACTTACAGCTGAGACCAAATGGGTAAAAGGCGATAAATATAAGCTGTGTAGTGTAGTAACGAATATGTTCTTAAGTAACTCCGAACTATCATATTAGATTTTATGAATCGAGAATACGTTTTTTGTGAGCGAGTAATATGCCAAAAGACACTGATAAAAATCGAGGAAAAGAAAATCCTCTTATCCTTCAATCAAACGCCAAAATCCTCCCAAGGAGATTATGCAGATCAATAACTAAAATATTGCTGGAAGGTAGCGAGGATGTCTCCACAAGGGAGCATTCTCCCTCTCAAGAATTCAATAATATTGTCCAATAGAGACCTTCTTTTTCCCCCAAACCGATTCCTCTTTAACACCCCCGCAAAAGGTTCAATTTCCCACGAAATGTCGCATAAAAATCCTTTTTGTTACATCGGCTGAAGATAAGTCGCACAAAGGCTTTGAAACATTTACAAAATTCCTGGCAGCAGCGATTTTTGCATGAAATTAAATGTTGCAAACGCTACAGATAGTACTTGTACATGCCCTACATCCTACATAACAATATGTGTCGTCAGCAGGTTGTTTCGTACGTTGCTGTTGTTAAAACGTCCTAAAATAATTAAAGACAAAGTTATCAGTTAATTGTTCAACGAAACACTGAAATGAAGTCGACATTTTGTAAAAGTTTTTTTTAGATAGGCAAACTTAGGCTCGTATTTATGAAGCGATATTAAACTTGAGAGCAATATTAAGTATGGATTTGACAGGCCAGTTTGTACTGAAATTACATTTCTGATACGAACTCAAACTCTCTGCCATTCCTGAGAGCTGATTATAAATACGGCCCTTAATTACACAAGAATATTCTTTTTACAGGTAACAAACAAAAACAAAATTTTAACGAAATTCTAGATTTTGTAAGTTGTAGTTAAAAGTTCCCCGTTACAATTACTCGAAATTGGTATGCAAACTGGTGAAGTAAAATTTTGGTAACACGAATTACCATTGCCGAGCTATTGTACTGAACGTGTAGTGTAATTAACCGAGTTCACATCACTGCAATTTATACAACAGGTCTCGTTATCATTCCGCCATATCGCAACGTCATCCAAACACGGCTGAATAATTCGGGAATTTGGTATTTGCTACTCCCATTTCTACACATTTATGTAGGTTAATTGTACATACGACTATTTGCTTTATGATTATCATTAAAATACCTCTACAGCAGTTTCCTATATCGGTCCGTCATATCGCATCGTCATCCAAACACAGCTCAATAATCCGGGAATTTTGTATTTGCTTTCTTCAATTTCTGGACATTTATGTAAATTGTACATACGCATCATCATCTCCCTAGCCTTATCCCGTATATCACGGGGACGGCTACCTAATCTAGGGGATTGAACGAGGGTACTGGTTTTTACACAAAGCGACTGCCATCTGACCTCCGCAACCCAAAAGGGAAACCAGACCCAATCCTAGATTAGGTCAGAATTTTCAAGCCGCCAATGCTTAGCACTGGCCTCTGACATGGTTTAACGACTAATATCTTATTAAAAATACTAACCGGGAACAACGGCTTAACGTGCCTTCCGAAGCACAGAAAAAGCGCCGAATAAACGTACATATGAAATTCGAAAACCAAAAAATACATTGGTACGTGGTGGGGTTCGAACCACGACCTCCCCGCTCAGGAGGCAGCAGGCCTATCCACTACACCATCGGGCTCAAATTGTACTTACGCCTGTTTACTTTATGATTATCACGAACTGTATTGAGGTAGGGCGTAGAAGCCCTTTTTGCAAAGTCAGTAAAATTTTTCTACTATAAGCGATAAAATCATCAAAAAGGTACCGTCTGATTCCCTTTACAAACGCGTTGTACCCTTATAAATAGTAAAAATATTTTGTAAGGTGGTCGGTCGAGGTCAAAATTACACCCATTCTCGCAAATATGCCTATTTCGTATTCACATCTTATTCTTGTCCGTCGACCAAGATAGGAACAATACAATTAACCTCTAAAGCAACAAGTATTGTTGTCTATGGTTATGTAACTAGGTCTCGAGAAACAGACGTCTGAACATAGTAAGATGGGCGCTTTCTATGGGATATTGCGTTTTGTTATGCAACCTGTCAGGATTTGAGACTGATTTTTTGCATGTATGCAAGGTGCTAAAAGTTGTATCAAGGACAAAGCTGTTCAGCTCAGCGTAGAGTGCTTTCAGAAGCACCTGAATTATCTCCATTTATGTTCTGCCATGGAGTTATAAGTTCTCTACAAAAGCCCAGTAATAACTATTTCTTAAGACAACTAAATATCTTCGTAAGACAACTATTTCTTGCAATTAAGGTTATTCTTGCCTTCTCTTGAATTTAGGCACGTATTTATAAGGCGATCTCAATATTAAGAGGAATATTAACTATTGTTCATACTGTATGAATTTGACAAGCTGCTTTGTGCGTAATGTCATTTCTGATACAAACTCAAAATAGCTGTCAGTCTCAAGTGCGGCAGTTGCCTCCGTGGTCTATTTATTATTTATTTATTTATTATTCATAACATACAGACAGAATATAAACTTATACAGCTTAGCACCATTAAACCAAGTATCGGTTTGTCTTGGTGCTGCACAATCCTCTATTAACTAATATCTTAAAAACTTAAACAAACTAATTTATCTAACATATTTAAAAATGTCTAATAAATATGTTAACACAAAGTTGATATTTGTCACATTGTGAGGTTTTCCCCAGTTTGGTTAGGACATTGCAGGCTGAATCACCTGATTGTCCAAAAGAAAGAGGATTTCGTGCTTCGGAGGACACGTTAAGCCGTCGATCCCGGTCGCTGTCTTTGATAGTGGTCGTTATTCAAACCATTTACTCGCTAAGAAGAGGTACCTACCTCTTCGACTGGCAGGTATATAGGTACCTACCTATATACCTGCGAGTCGAGTGACTTCAATGTCTGTGCTATGCGGGCATTGTTGGATAACGTCACAGACACATTAAGTGTCATACAATATTATCATGAACATTCGTATCGTAACATACGGGGTGTAAGGGACAGCGGATTGCTCACTTAACGGAACTGAACAACTATCAGCAGGATTTTCTTTTTTTAGGAAGTGAAATAAAAAGCCGTACAAATTTTCTGATCGAGGTAGTCATTTTGTATGGGAAGTTATTATTTTTTTTCATCTCCTGAACGAATTTCGTGGTGAGAATTGTTCAGTTTCGTAGACTGTGCAACCGCTATCAGTTTGCGGGACGCTGTCCCTTATACCCGGTATTTTACAAAGCGAAGAGTTTAATCAAATACATAAACTATGCTCGCCGAGTTTCAGCAATCAATCCAATTTAAAATACTGCCAAACGAAATAACGTGATTCGATATTTGAATGAAACGTTGAATTTTTTATTCGGTCCGATTGGCCCGTTCATTCATACTTCAAAATGTTGAACTGAAACACTCGCAAAATCAAATGTAGTTGAAAATATAACTGGTAAAAACTAGAAAAGAATAACAAGAACGTTTTTTTTTTTTGTAAGGCTCGTATTTATAAAGTTATCTCAAAATTGAGAGCAATAGTATAGATTTGAGAGGCCACATTGTACTGAAATGACGTTTCTGATACGAACACAAACCACCTGTCAGTCTCAAGTGCTGTTTATCATTACGGGCCTAAATTATTTTGTGAGTCTAAAAAAATCGAAGAACAAAACGTAGTCGGCATTTGACATCCACAGGATAATATCCTGACCTAAGACTACATGGGATATTTAATTCCTTAAAACCTCGTATAAGGTGCACACAGAGCAGTAAAGGAGCGAGAAATAGTGCCAGCACGTCTCCGTTCTGCCATTATTGGATTTTCCTTCAAATTGGACTATAAACTTTGATTTCCCGTACCTGAGCTCTTTATTGAAAAATTAAACCTTCGTGAACCGGTCAGGTGTTTCTATGAAGGTCTATCTGGAGATTGTGGATTCTATTCCTGCGGGACAGACTCTGAGGGGGACAAAAACTTGATATTATCAATTTATTACTTTTATCAATTTATTTCACTGGTCATACAGCGCGGAAACGCGGCCAGTATCATGGGCACATTTCGATTTGCATCGGGTACCATTTGAGGCGGGCTTTTTGCCTAAAATTGTATATAGCTTAATTTTTATTATGTTTTAGTTAAGATGATTTTTTAATTTAAAATGGTTATTTATTCATTTTGCATATCTTTCTCATATGCTATTCTGCTGTCATAGTGGAGAACATAGACTATGGACCACCCGTGTGATTTATTAAGTTAATTTATGTAGGATGAGGGGCCGGCACGGAGGCAAGGTAACACTCTTTAGCTTGAAATATACTTCTTTATTCTTGTTCTTCACATAACCTTACCATCCGTCGCCATGACCAGCTCAATCCAGACTCTTTTTTCATACTCATGCGCTCACTCTTTCACACCCTTACAACGTAACTCTATCATCATCTCTTTCACACATCTTCGTCTAAAAACTATTATACTTCATCGTTCGGAAATAGATCATTCACCATAGACATTCAATCCCACATTTATACGGTCAGAACATGTCCGACGTGGCTATTTCCCCTAGAAGTAGATGAAGTGCTTAAAAACACACTCAAAGAAGTTCTTAATATTAGATTGAATGAACGAGAGTGGCAACAAGCTTGTTTACCGGTCCGTCATGGTGGTCTGTGTGTAAAGAGAGTACAGGATACTGGTCCGTCTGCGTTTTTGGCTTCTGCGAATGGGGTTCTGAAACTTGTCACTCTTATTTTGTCAATTCAAGGTGACGGTTTTGTTATCCCTTTTCAGGCTGAGGCTCTAGCAGCTTGGACTGCAGTTTGCCCTCCTCCAGACAGACCGGAAGTACAGAGATTGTGGGAGGACTTATGTACGAAATCTGCACTCGAAATTTTGGTTGAGTTTTCCTCTGGTGCAGATCTGGCTCGCCTTAAAGCAGTTTCTTATTATGAGTCTGGTGCATGGCTTCATGTATTGCCTTCACCGCACCTTGAGACGTTGTTAGATGACAACTCTTTACGGATCGCGGCGGCCCTTAGACTTGGGTGTGGTCTATGCGAGCCACATGTGTGCAGATGCGGGGTACAGGTGGATGCTAGTGGTTACCATGGGCTTAGTTGTAGACTTAATGCAGGCAGACATCCAAGGCATCACGCTCTTAATGACCTGATTCGGCGGGCTTTGAGTCCTCGAACCGCCGGGATTGTCGCGGACTGACGGCAGAAGCCAGATGGCCTTACGCTCGTCCCGTAGAGAAAGGGAAGATTTATTTTGTGGGATGCGACGTGTGCATGTACTTATAATGCTTCGCACCTGCCCAGAACGACTAGCTCAGCTGGTTCGGCAGCAGAGTGGTTTGCAAGTCAGAAACGTACTAAGTACTGCGATCTCGTGCAAAACTACGATTTTGTGCCTTTTGCGGTTGAGACTTCAGGGGTTTGGTGTGCGGAGGCAAGGAAATTTGTGTTTGAAGTTGGGAGTCGCTTACGGGATCGAAGTGGTGACCCCCGAGCCGGCTCGTACGTGGTCCAACAAATTTCGTTGGCAATTCAACGTGGCAATGCAGCCAGCGCGATGGGCACGTTTGGACTTGGTACGGCTCGGGACGGGTTGTTTAATATAGTTAGTTAAGATTAGGGTAGTTTAAGTAAAATGATTATAATGTAATGTACCAATGTTTAAATATGAATATATTTTTTTCTTGCCTACCCAATGGGGTATTCCTAATGAAGAAAATTAAATTTATTACTTTGTAACTGCCTCCGTGGTCTAGTGGTCAGAGCCATGGGCTTACGATCCGGAGGCCCTGGGTTCAATTCCTGATTCCTAAACACAAAGTTGATATTTGTAAATTTATCACCTTGTGAGGTTTTCCCCAGTTTGGTTAGGACATTGCAGGGTGAATCACCTGTTTGTCCGAATAGAAAAAAGATTCCATGCTACGGAGGGCACGTTAAGCCATCGGTCCCGGTTTCTGTTTTTGGTAGTGGTCGTTACTCAAACCATGTCAGAGGCCTAATAGCTGTGCTACTAGGCGGTTTGAAATCTCCGACACCAGGGTTCATCGGGTCGTTCAACTCGAGAATCCACTCGCTAAGAAGAAGATTACTTTGTAAAATTGTCCCAATTCGAATTCGACGCTTCTGATTTTTGCAAGCTCGCGCCATTATTAATTGTCTCAATCGGACACGTCTAGCCCTAGCAAAGAATAATACATTTTAAATTCAAATTTCAAATTCAAAATATCTTTATTACTACACACTTAAAACAGAACACATTAAACAACAATCACAATAGTACGGTTTGAGAGTAAAAGGTAAAGGTCTCAGTATTTTGATACCATGTTACTCAAAGGAAAAGTGGCAGCACTGTTTTTCAGCCTTTATTTACCCTTTTTATAAACCATTTAAACACATCAGAGTATATTAGTAAATTTTAGCCACTGGTCTAGATTCATTTCTTCCATGCTGGACTGGGAGCGAGAAAAAAACATACAATGTGCCAGCTGCATTTCCTCCCAAGCATGCTGTAAAAACCTGCTAAGGGATCCGAGTATTTCTGTATATTGCAATTTAAGCAAAGGGCTGACAACCTGTCACTACTGTAGGTAGAAATTTATCTAAATACACCTTAAAACATCGTCAGACGTGGCGGAACGACCTTTGTTTAGGTCGTTTACGTATGGGATAAAGGCGTGATTATATGTATGTATGTCAAGATTCAAGATCGAACCCATCGCAGCAATATAATAGAGGTATATTTTTATTCTTCAAGCTAAGAAGGTCCAGTACAGCCCGGAGCCAGACAGACGATACAAAATCGATTAGTGTGAAGTAGGCCAGGAATAAAAACACTCTGTCACCGAAGACATGTTGTTATTGAATTTGTGCCGTCTCCAGCGTTGTTTGTGAAGAATTTCATGATTAAGAACAGTAGGTTAGAAAATACTATACCGGGTGTAAGGGACAGCGTCCCGCAAACTGATAGGTGTTGCTTAGCTAACGAAACTGTACAATTATCACTAGTAATTTATTTCAGGAGATGACTTCCCATACAAAATGAACACCTTGATCAGACAATTTGTATAAAAATTCATTTTTTTTCACTACCTGAAAAGAAATCCTGCTGAAAAGTGGTTTACTGAGCAACCCCTATCAGTTTGCGGGACGCTGTCCCTTACACTCCGTATACTATATATTAGTACCTATATATAATATTATAAATGGCCTGGCTGGCCTGGGAGCGAGTGAAAAACATAGAATGTGCATTTCCTCCCGGGCATGCTGTAAAAACCAGCTAAGGGATCCGACGGTTTCAGTAATATTGTAATTTAGGCGATAAGCTGACATTCTGTCAGTACAGAAATATACAAATCTATCCAAAATAACCCATCAAAAACTTTGTCAGACGTGGCGGAACGACCTTTGTTTAGGTTAGGTTTCTACCCCATTGGGGATAAAGTCGTGATTATATGTATGTATATTATAAATCAATTGATCAGAAAATTTGTATGGAAAACCATTTTTATTTTTCACTTCCTGAAAAAAACGGAACGACCTTTGTTTAGGTCGTTTACGCTCTGCCTACCCCATAAAGGCGTGATTATATAAATGCGAAAGTAACTCTGTCTGTTTGTTGCTCTTTCACGCCTAAACAGCTGAACAGATTTTGATGAAATTTGGCAGGACGATAGATGGTAGCCTGGAAACGGACGTAGGCTACTTTTTACCGCAGCAAAATATCTCATTCTCATGGGATATCTCATTAAGCCGCAGGTGAAACTGCGGGGCGGAAAGCTAGTCTACAATAAATATAAAGTCGTAAAAAGATGTAACTTTACAGACTGGCAATTTTTTTATTTGACTGATAGCAGCATAATTTTATGACCGCCAGAATATTTCAAATAAGTGCCAGTAATTCTATCGTAATTGGTCGCTGAAAGCGTCCGTCTAACCGTCTTCCCTTGTGGTCCAGCTGATACCAAGTGGAAAACTGTCATGGCCGCTGATTTATTACATGATCTTGCGAGGAGAAATTTTGCTTATTTTATAAGAAGTACCTAAGTAATAAAGTTATAACAATTCTGTTAGCTTTCGAAAATCAAATAACACATAATACGAGTAGTAATAAGATAGATTAAATATCTTATTCCCTCGAAGAAGATACTGCAGGTCAGCAGTGATACCGATTCCTTGAAGACATACTTAACTATGAACTAAATCGTGACAAAAATTGTTTACGTCCCTTTCTGTTCTCTCGTGATAGAAAATGACAGGTATCCGTTTTAGTCAAAATTTTGTGATTTCAAGCGCATACAAATAATAACGGTCATCGCACCGATTTTCGGTGATAGCGGCCAATCTCCCAGAGAGCGGCCAACTAGTTTTTAACATACATACATACAAACATATAATCACGCCTTTATCCCTAATGGGGTAGGTAAATAAAAGTCATTCCGCCACGTCTGACAAAGTGTTGAGGGTTAAGATAGATTTGTAGGTATATTGCTGTAATGACAGGTTGTCAGCCAATCGCCTAAGTTGCAATATACTGAAACCCTCCGAACCCTTAGCTAGTTTTTACAGCATGCACGGGAGGAAATGCAGCTGGCATATTCTATGTTTTTCACTCACTCCCAGTCCAGCATGGAAGATTAAGACTAGTTTTTAATGTCCGTGTTTAAGCGCTACATACACAGGTGTACTATCTTCTCTATTCCTTCAGTCTCTTATTCTGATGGGACAGATTGACTGACACGACCAGAGGGAAAGCAGGCGCAGGTTCGACTATTTACATGCCCAACCTACAACATGGATCATCTTACTTTTCGGACAATCAGGTGATCAGCCTGGAATGTGCTAACCAAACTAGAATCAACAACACAAAGTCATTGTCCCCCGCCGGGAATAGAACCCGGGACCTCCGGGTCGAGAGACCATGGCCCAAGCCGCTAGACCACGGCGACAGTTAGGGGAGGCGCATAAAAAATAACCCCCCGTGTGACACCTCAAGGTATAAAATATTCACCATACTCTAAAATTTTATTTCATTCTTACATTCTAAAGGGTTTCTGTTAATATTTGGGTATGTTTGTGTCCCAAACATGGAAATAAACAAGGCGAAAGCTTAACTCAAGCAGGATTTGATTAACCCACAAAACAAACGACAATCCACATCTGAAGGATGTTTGTAAATTTTCTCTTTCCCTGGTTTAATCAAATATTTATTTGATGCGGTATAACAACGTGGATTTATCTCCTATTTCTTCCATGCTGGACTGGGAGCGAAAGAAAACATAGAATGTGCTAGCTGCATTTCCTCCCGGGCATGCTGTAAAAACCAGCTAAGGGTTCGGAGGGTTTCAGTATATTGCAATTTAGGCGATGGCCTGACAACCTGTCACTACAGCAATATACCTACAAATCTATCCTAAATAACCCTCGAAACTATGTCAGACGTGGCGGAACGACCTTTGTTTAGGTCGTTTACGCTCTGCCTACCCCATTAGGGATAAAGGCGTGATTATATGTATGTATGTATGTAAGTATTTATCTCCTAGCGAATATTATCTAGGCACATCGAACTGGAAATATAAATTATCAGAAAAGCTCTGACATGGCTTAACGACTAATATCTACGGTATCGGTTAAACGTGCCTTCCGAAGCACGGAAAAAGCGCCGAATAAACGTACATATGGAAATCGAAAACCAAAAGACACATTAGTACGTGTGGTGGGATTCGAACCACTACCTATCCACTTTACCATCGGCTATCTAGACTCTAGACATGCAATGCAATTTATTGATATTCTGATAATTGGTTCTGGCGATCGCTTGTTATGCTCTGAAGTGTAATGGAAGTTCCATCAGCCATCGACCGTTTATCAAACTACTAATTGAACTAAAGTACAGAATTTGTACGTAAATTTTCAGGTATTAACTACTCGTCCTCTAGTTGTTTTCTATGCTGGAAATATATTGCGATTGATCTTCTGATAATTGGTTCTGTCAGGTCACTTGTCGTCGGCCACCGGTTTATCCGAACGTTTTATTACTGGACGTAAATTGGAACGCGTTGTGTGTGGCTTTGTACAATCAGCTGCTGTTATTGCTTTATTGATTGCATTTTGTTTTTATTTTAAACATACATACATACATACATAAATCACGCCTTTATCCCTTACGGGGTAGGCAGAGCGTTTAACGCCTCGTAAAAGGCGCTTTCGCCACGTCTGCCAAAAATTGAGGGCAATTTTAGATTGTAATATGGATTGCTATAGTGACAGGTTGTCAGCCCATCGCCTAAATTACAATACACTGTAACCCTCGAGTCCCTTTTGCTGACTTCAACAGCATGCCCGGGAGGAAGGGCAGCTGGAACATTCTATGTTTTTCTATCTCTCCCAGTCCAGCATGGAAGTATTTTAAACATGTCTCTCTTTTAAACAAAACTAGCTTGTTGTCTGTAATGATACTGCAGTTTGATCTTCTGATAATTGCTTGGTGGTCACCTTATCACACTGCAGGCTTTTTTTATCAAGTAATTTTATTGCTAAACGTAAATTGGAACGCGTTGTATGTGGCTCTGGTCCCATCAGCTGCTGTTATTTATTTATTTAACAGTTTATTGTACACAATAAAATACAAAGGTCATATACATATAAAACAAAGACACAACAGGCACAGCTTATTTCTAAAAATAAATCTCTTCCATGTGGTGCTTATTGCTTTATTGACCGCATTTTGATTTTGAGGCTGCAAAGCTCACATTATCTAGAAAGATAATGCAATTGATCTTGTAATAATTGGTTCTGGTGGTCACTTGTCACACCGAGGCTTATCTGTTCGTCGGCCACCAGTTTATCAAATCATTTTATTACAGAACGTAAATTGGAAAGCTTTGTGTATGGCTTTGGTCCCATCAGCTGCTGTTATAACGTTATTGATCGCATTTTGTTTTTGAACCAGTCAACTGTCGGTGACGGAATTAGATTTTATTTAAACGGAACGCTTCTGGTTTCTGCGATATTTTTTTATGAAATACCAATACGGAAAATTTTACTCCGTTTGAATATTTCATAAAATGATATCAAAATCAAATTTCTGATTATTTTCAAAAATAAAGGTACTTCATTTTCACGTTACAGTGTATATAACTTAACGTATTGTTAACGAAAAGTTGAAAAATAATTTGTACTTCCCTTACAAATGATTCTTTTATTTTTCAAGGCCAGAATCACCTCTATTTTCAAAACCTAATAAAAAAAGGAAATAATAAAAAAAAACTCACTTCATACCAGGTGTAACGGACAGCGTCCCGCAAACTGATAGGGGTTACTCAGTCAACGACACTGATCAACTATCAGCAGGATATTTTCTTCAGGAAGTTAAAATAATACTTTTCCATACAAAATGTTCGCCTCGATCAGACAATTTGTATGGAAAAACCTTTTTTTTTTACTTCCTGAAAAGAAAACCTGCTGATAGATGTTCTGTGTCGTTGACTGAGCAACCCCTTTCAGTTTGTGGGAAGCTGTCTCTTACACCTGGTATATCCTAAGTAAATAAGGTTTATGCAGTGTTAAGAAACAATAAAACAAGCAGAGGTGTCTCTTTTCATTACACTCCTACGACGAAGTTAGTCGCAGGCACAACATAGCTCAAGGCGATTTGAAAAAGTGCGCATTCGAAAGAGTAACTTTCGCATACGATTTTCATACAATTTTGACATGCGAATGTTAGTCTTTCGTATGCGAATTCGATTCGAGCAGTTTTAAAATACGGCTCCTGGTATAGGCAAAAGTTGATTTTAGTGGCATTAAATTGTGACATAAGCATTAATATATGTAGGCGAATAATAATAACTTTGCTACTTATTTGTGTCTTACTTAGCTTCGTCTAAACATTTTATGAACAATAATACAAGCAGAAGCGTCTCTTTTTATTACACTCTTACGACGAAGTTAGTCACAGGAACAACATGGCGGTTTGAATACAGGCTTAGGCAATAGTTGCTCTTAGTGGCATAAAACTGTAACATACGCATAAAATCGCTATATCTGTTGACGAATAGACCTACTTTGCTACTTATTTTTGTCTTATTTAGCTTCGTCTAAACATTTTATGAACAATAATACAAGCAGAAGCGTCTCTTTTCATTACACTCTTACGACGAAGTTAGTCACAGGAACATTGCGGTTTGAATACAGGCTTCGTCGACGCGCAAAAGTTGGCTTTAGTGGCATAAAACTGTATTATAAGCATAAAAGCGCTACTACCGTCATCTGTGGGAGAATAGACCCACATTTCGAGTTGTGTTTGGTTTAATTTTAACGATTTTTTGACGGAAAGCTAGTAAATGATGAACTTTAGCGTAGCATTTAATGGTTAAAGGTACTCGTCAGTATTAGGCTATATTTTATCTATAATTTTGAGTAGAATACAAAAAACACACCTATAACATTACCTTGAGTAGGCAAAGAGATAACATCTATTCATATTATTACTTCTATTGTTCCTTAGTCATTAATAAATCACGTCTGAAACCTTCAAATTCTGAAACTCCTAGCTCAGCATAGAAACAAATTTTATTTTAAGGATGATAAACTGTTTTTTACCTATTTAGTAATTGGATTAGTAAGTATACCGTGTATGGTAAGGCAAGGAAGACAAGGGCAAAATTATTATTTACAAAATTTATAATTCTATGAAAATTACCAAATTATTACGTCTAATCCGATTTGATACCATACTAATCTATTTATTAAGTTCCTCTGCAAAAATCTGTAGCAAAAAATTCTACTTTAATCAACTTAAAGGGAACGTACTGAAATACTTTCACTAATGCTCGTAATTTATAAACCGATGTCAAGATTGAGACTATCATTAAATAAGGATTTGACAGGTCATTTTCTACTTTTTCTTCTTTCGAGTGGGTATCGAGTATATTGACCCGATGAACCCTGGTGTCAGAGGTTTTAAACCGCCTAATAGTACAACTATCAGGCCTCAAACATGGTTTGAGTAACGACCACTATCAAAGACAGCGACCGGGACCGACGGCTTAACCTGCCCTCCGAAGCACGAAATCTTTTTTTTCTTTCCGGACAATCAGGTGATTCAGCTTGCAATGTCCTAACCAAACTGGGAAAAAAATCACAAAGTGATAAATTCTCAAATATCAACTTTGTGTTTTCCCCCTGGGAATCGAACCCAGGACCTCCGGATCGGGAGTCCATGGCACTAGCCACTACACCACGGAGGCAGTTAATTAAAGTTAATTTTCTACTAAAATGACGTTTCGGATACGAACTCAAACTAGCTGTCAGTCTCAAGTGCTGTTTATCAATACGGGCCTAAATCACGGTCCATAAATTGAGAGGTAATATACAAAGATTCTTTCAAGTATATAATATAGGCTCAAATCAGAAAGGTTGCTGAGGCAATAAACGTGTGTAACATACGTAACGTTAGTAAAAAGTTTGGCAGATAGGAAAATTCATTGCTCGTAAAAGAAATACCTTTTATGACCGACGCAGTATGCAAGTTTAATATAGGACCCTTTAAAAATATCTATCATCAACTGAACCGTAGTAGACATAAAACTGAACACATTTGCTTGCCAAGAAGTAAGATAAGATAAAAATATTTTATTACATACATACATACATATAATCACGCCATTATCCCTTACGGGGTAGGCAGAGCGTCAAACTCCTCGTAAAAGGCGCTTTCGCCACGTCTGACAAAAATTGAGGGCAATTTTAGATTGTAATGTGTATTGCTATAGTGACAGGTTGTCAGCCCATCGCCTAAATTACAATACACTGTAACCCTCGAGTCCCTTTTGCTGACTTCTACAGCATGCCCGGGAGGAAGGGCAGCTGGAACATTCTATGTTTTTCTATCTCTCCCAGTCCAGCATGGAAGAAATATTTTATTGCACATAAGATATATACATACAACACAACAGTTAACACAAAGACAAGTATAACATAGGCGGCCTTATTGCTAAGGTAGCCATTTCTTTCAGGTAACCTTTGGGTGAAGGAAAATACAACAGATGATAGTACAACCCTACTCAAATAAATAGTATATAATCGGATGATACAAATAACAGATATTATCTAAGTTGGATAAGGAGTTGAGTTTATATTTTTTTTACATACTTTCATACATATAATCACGCCTTTTTGCCTAATGATGGGGTAGGCAGAGCGTAAACGACCTAAACAAAGGTCGTTGAGCCACGTCTGACAAAAGTTTTGAGGGTTATTTAAGATAGCCTTGTAAGTACATTGCTGTAGTGACAGGTTGTCAGCCTATCGCCTAAATTACATTATACTGAAAGCCTCGGATCCCTTAGCTGGTTCAGCTGGCACATTCAATGTTTTTCTCTTGTTCCCAGGCCAGCATGGAATAATATATTAAATATTTTAATATATTATATGATATTAAATATTTTAATATATTATATTTATTCTGTTTGATTGTGGATAAATCCAACTGAGCAATGGTGGCTTTACGAGAGACCAACTGAGTTTTGCAACCATTAACCACCCTTTTACGGGCCAAAGAGCGTGTTGTATCCTTATATATATTCTTTATTACATTAAAACACAAGAAATGAAGTTTACAAAAAGGTATGCAAGGGCGAACTTATCACTATGAAGAGATCTCTTCCAGCTAACCCACTGGCAGTTGAGAGAATGAGAAAAATTTCAAGGGCAAGACAAATATAATGCAACGTAAACTATAAATAAACAGATATACATTATACATTACATCATTACATACATATATATTTATCCCTAATGGAGTAGGCAGAGCTAACCTAACCTAAACAAAGGTCGTTCGGCCATGTCTGACAAAGTTTTGAGGGTTATTTAAGATAGATTTTAGACAGTCACCTAGACATTATGGTTTCAACTCTATTTCGGCCATCACTGAACTAGATAGAGTCTACCAATCACAAATAAAAATATTGATCTATGTTTCATGTGTGCGTACACTGTTCCACATAGCTTCTCTATTTAGCAAAGACCCTATATAGATAGGTTTTATTCTGTACGTGACAAGCGAATCTGAAGAAACTCCTATCCAATATAAGTTCTTCGTTTGCATACAGACAGACGTACCCTCGGGAAGTTATATTACTGTGTCTGTTTTATATATTTCGTGTCTCATTCGGAATAGAATGGAACATCTATTTGCCCTAACGTGGTTTCCTGGCTTCGTGCCTTCCTCTTGATTTGAATTTATAGGTTCTTCTTGTACATACACAAGACACCTATGTGTCGTGATGGTTTTTATTTTTATTTGCACCTTAGCGGAACTATGATTGACCGACATACATATATGATCACGCCTTTATCCCTTATAGGGTAGGCAGAACGTAAACGACCTAACCAGAAACTTTAGACTTAAAGAATGTTTTTTTCTATTTTTGGGTTAAGTGCTTGTACCAGATTTACCATAGCTTCTCCTCTTATATTTCTTTTATAAAGTTATATGGGCCAACATTATATTAAATGGTATATAGTATCGTAATAGTCGTCCAGTGATAAGGAGTTGAAATGAACATATATACTCGTACATATAATCGCGCCTTTATCCCTACTGGGGTAGGCACAGCGTTAAAGACCTAAATAAAGGTTGTTCCGCCACGTCTGACAAAGTTTTGAGGGTTATTTAGGATTGTAGGTATATTGCTGTAGTGACAGATTGTCAGCACATCGCCTTAATTGCAATATACTGAAACCCTCGGATCCCTTAGCCGGTTTTTACAGCATGCTCAGGAAGAAATGTAGGTAGCACATTTTATGATTTACTGTCGCTCCCAGGCCAGCATGGAAGTATGATTTACGTGGGCACATAATTTTAAAAGATGTTTCAATATTTTGTTTTCACGGACAACGTAATATCCTGTTCTTTTTCATTTTTACTATTCTCAAAGTGAACGATTTTATTTATGCTTCAGCAGGCCTGATTTAGAATCGAGCCCATTGTCCATTTGTTGTTTGCCTAAATTCGCAAATTGTAATGTTTATTTTAGTTGCTTGTTGTATTGGCTAGGCTGTAAGGGCATGCAATTGTATATAAATAAATGTGTTTATTTAGAGTAAAAAAGAAAGTGAAGTGACGTCATACAAATGCTGCTATTCTTTTTTTCTAATTGGAACATTCTAGTACTTTAGTTAATGCGATTAAACCGAGCATACAATTTTCTCGTCTTACAACTAGACGTGAATCACTATTGTGGCTTTAGATACAGCCAGATCCAGATACACGTAATTACACGTTTTTGTAGTACAATCAATGTAGAGATCACGACCGGGGGTCGAGCTTTGAAATACACAGATAACTTGTGGATGAGGAAACAAATTATTCAGTGGTATCTTCTAAGCGAGTGGATTCTCGAGTCGAATGACCCGATGAGCCCTGGTGTCAGAGTTTTCAAACCGCCTAGTAGCACAGCTAATAGGCCTCTGACATGGTTTGAGTAACGACCAGCAACCGGGATCGACGGCTTATGGTATCGTAATAGTCGTCCAGTGATAAGGAGTTGAAATGAACATACATAATCGAAAACTCTCAATGATATTACCTATGAACATTAATATTCACTATTGACTAAATAAATATGTTTCACTTCCGGAGTTTTCCTCGTTTTAAATGACTTTGCCTCCTTTTATGATGTATCCGTAGGTATGGTCGGCCAATACTCAAGGCAAAGAAAATATAATATTACATACATACATACATATAATCACGCCTTTATCACTATTGGGGTAGGTAGAGCGTAAACGACCTAAATAAAGGTCGTTCCACCACGTCTGACAAAGTTTTCCACGTCTTATAAGATAGATTTGTAGGTATATTGCTGTAGTGACAGGTTGTCAGCCAATCGCCTAAATTGTAATATACAAAAACCCTCAGAGCATGCGCAGGAGGAAATGCAGCTGGCACATTCTATGTTTTTCTCTCGCTCCCAGTCCAGCATGGAAGTTAAGTCATAGAGATTGAAGTGTAAAAAGGTAAAGGTAAATGATGAGTTAGAGGAAACACCATTGCAGCGATTTCGAACTTTAACATTTTGGACTTTGGTTTCGGACTATTTGGTGACAGTTATCGTGGCTTTGAAAACAAAAAAAAAAACCAGAAAAAAATCTCCTTAATTTAAGTAGTAGGTATCGAGTGTTTAAAATAGTTACCCCATAGCTCAATGAAACAAGACAGAATGATAGGAACGAATCGTGATCTATTAGAAACAAAGAACAAGATGCATTACCTAATCATTAGTACAGTATTGTTATAAAAAACGTTGAGAAACAAAACCTTTGGCTCTATTAGATGAACTGAAGCTTGCCCTTAGGGCCGTATTTGTAATCAGCTCTCAAGAGTGACAGCGAGTTTGAGTTTGTATCAGAAATGTAATTTCAGTACAAACTGGCCTGTCAAATCCATACTTAATATTGCTCACAAGTTTGATATCGCTTCATAAAGACAATTGTAAGTATATAATTGGAAGTATTTATTTATTTCTTGTTTATATTTATGCAAAATATTTACATTATATAAGTATTTTACAGTAGTATTATTTCATTGATAGGTATTAAATTTTGTGCACGTTTTATCCGCGTATGGTTAAAATTATCACTTCTGTAGGTCTGCTGTAAGAAATTTCTTTTTAAAAATAAGTGTCTGTTAAGTGCCTGTTGTGTCTTTGATTTTTATGTCCTGTGTTTTTGACGTTTTTTGTGTACAATAAATTGTTAAATAAATAAATACGAGCCTTAGAATGACCGCCAAAATAACTGAGGCAAGCTCAGCTCACCTAACTTAAGTTAGTAACTAATAAGAAATTAGCTTTTAAATTTGTCCGTAAATAATATTTCATATTGTAAACATTTTTGTTTTTGAAAAAAAATAAACTATATAGCCGATAACGAAAGTGTCTCGTTTTTGGCTATCTTTTAAGACCATTTTTGGCCACTTGATATTTTAGTTAAAATTGTAAAAAGTAAGTAGATTTTTTATAGAATTTATGAATTAGTACAGCCAATTGAATTTATAGTCTTAAAAAAATATTTGTAAACAAACGTTGATTTGCCATAAATAGTTTACAACAAGACACGTAGTTACTTTAGAAATCTTGCGGTTACAGAATTATTTATACAATAATTTGAAAACAAAGTAGCCAAAATAGGTACACTGGCTAGAAACTTGCTATAGATTTTCCGCACAAACGATGTAGGTGACTTTTCCCGTGAGTAGCTAATGGGCTCGATTCTAGATTTTCCGGCTAAAACTAAAATTAAAATCAATTTGTCACTTTCAGACTAAAAACATAAGAAGAGGACAGGAGATATATTCTCTTCGGTTTTTGATTAATAGCCGGTGGTTTTATGCGTTATCTGTCATTTTTATCTGCCGTCATATGATATGGCGGATAATATTGACAGAAATTCTGGGGAAACGAGCAAAAGCGCACCAAAATCTAGCGGACAAAGAGTAAAACCATAGATAATAAATCGCCTGTCCTTTTTCAATTTTGTTATTTCGAAAGTGATGGATAGATTTTAATTTGTTTTAGCCGGTGGTATCTAGAATCGGGCTCATTATTATATTTTCTTTGCCGTGAGTTTAAAACTAAAAAGCCCATGTTACTTCTGAATATTGCACCTTTTAACGAGAAAGGAATAATTTGTATCTGTCAGTGATTTTATAATATCTTACATTTTATTAAACAAAACTACTGTAGGGCCGTATTTATAATCAGCTCTCATGAGTGACAGCGAGTTTGAGTTCGTATCAGAAATGTAATTTTATTACAAACTGACCTGTCAAATCCAGACTTAATATTGGTCTCAGGTTTGAGATCGCTTTATTAATACGAGCCTTAAATACAACAATATAATTATTATGACGGTGCATTTTAATGCACCTGCCAATCTACTAAGTCTTTCTTATCTTAAGTGGTCCAAAGGTGTACAAATGTGAATACACTTGTCCAGTCACGATTCACATTAAATCAAAATAATCTAAATTGCATATTTAGGTTTTAGTTGTTATTTTTTTAAATAAATGTCACCGAGCATGTTTTATTGGCACTTAGGAAAAAAGGTTATACTAATAAATCAAAGAATCATAATGTTTGCATATTTAAACATAATATAATACCAATTTTCTGAATCAATTGAAACGAATTCTCAATATTATTATCACTTGAAAGATACCAGTTGTAAGGGACAGCGTCCCGCAAACTGATAGGGATTGCTCAGTTAACGAAATTGAACAACTTACACTAGGCAATTCTTTCAGGAGATAATAAATAAAATTGACCTTTGCATACAAAATGACAACCTCGACCAGACAATTTGTATCGAAAAGATTTTTTTTTTCACTTCCTGAAAAGATCTGCTGATATTTGTTCAGTTACGTTGACTGAGTAACCCCTATCAGTTTGCAGGACGCTGTCCGTTACACCCGGTACATTAAAATTCGGTACGTTCTATTGAAATGCAGTGTACAGAAATTAGTTGCGTCCAAATCGTATGCCTCTGACTTGCTTGTACATAGAAGCTTAATATATTCATAATTAATTTGTAGAAACGCTTCAGCAAACTTGGAGTCTGTATCGTGTACCAACCAACACTATAGATATGAGTATGAGACTCAAGTTAGTCTAAGTTAATTCCCTAGATCGGTAACTCGGCAAACACTTCAACTTGTCGTTGTCGCAACTTGCCATACACAAGCGAAGACAAATAGCAGTTTGACACACATACAGTATAGCAATCAAACTTCTCTTAGATAAGTTTCTTTGGCAAAGCCTGGACTTCGTTGAACAAGCAATATACGTGATGATTGTTATTTGTTAAAGACAGTCATTGCTTTACCGTTCGTTGTTTATTCATTTAATCAATTAGAATCATAAAAATTACATCTTAAAATTAAAACGAAATGTCAAAAATCCGTAAGTAGGTTAGGTATACTTCGTCAGTCGAACAACCCAAGCTTTGTGCCAGGAATGGTGGCGATGGACAATCTTTGCGCCAGGAATGATGGCGATGGACAATCTTTGCGCCAGGAATGATGGCGATGGACAATCTTTGCGCCAGAAATGATGGCGATGTACAATCTTTGCGCCAGGAATAATGGAGATGGATAATCTTTGCGCCAGGAATGATAGCGATGGACTGTCCAATCTTTGCGCCAGGAATGATGGCGATGGACAATCTTTGCGCCAGGAATGATGGCGATGGACAATCTTTGCGCCAGAAATGATGGCGATGTACAATCTTTGCGCCAGGAATAATGGAGATGGATAATCTTTGCGCCAGGAATGATAGCGATGGACTGTCCAATCTTTGCGCCAGGAATGATGGCGATGGATAATCTTTGCGCCAGGAATGATAGCGATGGACAGACAATCTTTGCGCCAGGAATAATGGCGATGGACAATGTTTGCGCCAGAAATGATGGCGATGGACAATCTTTGCGCCATAAATGATGGCGATGGACAATCTTTGCGCCAGGAATGATAGCGATGGACTGTCCAATCTTTGCGCCAGGAATGATGGCGATGGACAATCTTTGCGCCAGGAATGATGGCGATGGACAATCTTTGCGCCAGAAATGATGGCGATGTACAATCTTTGCGCCAGGAATAATGGAGATGGATAATCTTTGCGCCAGGAATGATAGCGATGGACTGTCCAATCTTTGCGCCAGGAATGATGGCGATGGATAATCTTTGCGCCAGGAATGATAGCGATGGACAGACAATCTTTGCGCCAGGAATAATGGCGATGGACAATGTTTGCGCCAGGAATGATGGCGATGGACAATCTTTGCGCCATAAATGATGGCGATGGACAATCTTTGCGCCAGGAATGATAGCGATGGACAGACAATCTTTGCGCCAGGAATAATGGCGATGGACAATCTTTGCGCCAGGAATGATGGCGATGGACAATCTTTGCGCCAGGAATGATGGCGATGGATAATCTTTGTGCCAGGAATGATGATGACGGACAATTTTGCGCCAGGAATGATGATCCGGCGCGGAAGTCAGTCATTGTGTATTCTATGTTTCTATTATAAGTCATTAATTATAAAAGGCTGCTACTGTGAGATTTCTGACTGTTGTTATCGAATAGTTCAAGTTCAAGATGATGACGGGACCTTTATACATTGACGTTGAAAGAACCAAATATTTCATGACACGCGAAAGCACAATTGATGGAAGCTACTCGTAAAGCATGAGTACAGAACTTTTAGTATTTATAATATTGAAGTAACTGCAATGTAATGCAAAATAAATAACTTATCATCATATATTATTATGGTCACAACGAAGGAAAGATTTCAACCTCCTTCAGCATGGATTCATACGTAGCTATCTCTATGACATATATCTCAATTTTCTTTTTCTATCGAGTGGATATCGAGTCTATCGACCCGATGAACCCTGGTGTCAGAGTTTTTAAACCGCCTAGTAGCACAACTATCAGGCCTCTGACATGGTTTGAGTAACGACCACTATCAAAGACAGCGAACGTGCCCTCCGAAGCACGAAATCTTTTTCTTTTTCGGACAATCAGGTGATTCAGCCTGCAATGTCCTAACCAAACTGGGGAAAAATTCACAAAGTGATAAATTCTCAAATATCAACTTTGTGATTCCCGCCTGGGAATCGAACCCAGGACCTCCGGATCAGGAGTCCATGGCACTGGCCACTAGACCACGGAGGCAGTTATCATATATCTCAATGGCATACATCTACTTCCGGTACTTCGTATATTAAGTCAGTCATGTAAAGTTTACCCAAACCAAATAGTTCTGTAATACCAATTATGATAATGTTTAACCTCAATCTCCTCAGATTCAACAAGAGCAGACAGTGAATATCGAATTCTAATGTGTTGTCTTGGTAACCCAGTTTTCAGTTGGGACTCGAACGGTGAACCCGACACGTGACGTGCTCACGGTTGGTTACTTCTTGTCGTCAGCTGTGATACCCCTGAAAGGAAAGGTCGCCCATGATTTAATTTTTACGCGAATTATTCTAAAAATGTCTTCCATGCTGGACTGGCAGCGAAAGAAGAACATACAATGTGCCACCTGCATTTCCTCCCGGGCATGCTGTAAAATCCTGCTAAGGTATCCGAGGGTTTCAGTATATTGCAAGTTAGGCGATGGGCTGACAGCCTGTCACTATAGCGATATAAAAATCTAATCTATATTAAATAACCCTCAACTTTGTCAGACGTGGTGGAACGACCTTTGTTTAGGTCGTTCAGGCTCTGCCTACCCCATTAGGGATAAAGGCGTGATTATATGTATGTATTCTAAGAATTGCCGTAAAAGTAATCAAAGTTAAAGACACAAACCCTATCGTTCTCTAAGATTTAATTTGATGTCAATTTGCAATGTCAATAGAATATAATACCAGTTTATTCATAGAAGAAATATATGACAGAAAATTGTACAATGATAAGTGTCTTTGCCGCTGCCGTAGTATGGGTTAAGATAGATTTTCTAATAGATTTTGGCACTCAAAGTGCTATTTTATTTCTAATATTTTAAGATAGATTTGTAGGTATATTGCTGCAGTGGCGAATTGTCAGCCCATCGCCTAAATTGCAATATACTGAAACTCTCGATTCTCACAAACTCCCTTAGCTGGTTTTAACAGCATGCCCGGGAGGAAATGCAGCTGACACATTCTATGTTTTTCTTTAGCTAAATCATCATCTGATTTTATCTAGACATTGTCCAGGCATTTCGGCGCGTATGGCAACCACACTTGCCACGTTGTTGCCCCTAATTGTCTACATTTGGGAGCAAGTGCGCGCGTGCGGAATTAGACGCAATGTACGGAGTGTAAGGGACAGCGTCCCGCAAACTGATAGGGGTTGCTCCGTCAACGGAACTGAACAACTATCAGCAGGATCTTTTTTCAAAAAGTAAAAAGTAAATGGAATTCCGTACAAATTGTCTGATCAAGGTGGTAATTTTGTATGGGAAGTAAATTTTTTTTGTTTCATTGAAATGCAAAATATATTTTTTTCATCTACTGAAAGGAATGAAAAAAAAAATATTTTCATTCCTTTCAGGAGATAGTTGTTCAATTTCGTTTACTAAGCAACCCATATCAGTTTGCGGGACTCTGTCCCTTACACGTTACACCCGATATGAACGTTCTCATTACAATGGAATGTTACTTATACGGGATAATTAGTACCGCCAACTTTTGTCATTACTTTCTGCTCATTTTGTGATATTTTTTTTTGGATTGCTTAAATTTTAGCAGTTATAAAAATATTTCAAGAAAAACTTACTGGTTTTCTTTGCTGTTTATTTCTATAGCATTCTTAATTACACAGAAACAACCACAAAGAACACCCAGACCCAGGAACAGACATTTAAACTCATCATTTAAATGTCTGCTCAGGCCGGGAATCGAAACCGGGACCCTCTGCGTAGCAGGCAGTTACACTTTCTACTAGGCTGCGCGGGTCGTCGAATTAATAACAATCGTGTTATCTATAATATATATACATATATAATATCATAATTTATTCGAAATACAAATATAATAAATAGTAAATTATGCTATGATGGAGTAAGTAGTGAGGGGTAACTAATATATACTATGATATTGCATACCTATGCATATACTCACGTGCCATCAATGCTACTTATAGTTTTAAACTTTAAGCATACCGTTTCATTAATACTACGAACTTGTACCTTAGGGTGTAAAATGTGCTCATAATAACAACTTTTGATCTTAAATCAATCAGCTGATCGCCGATTTCGAATAGGTAAAAGTAATTTTCCAATAATAACAAGAAAATCCCTGAGATGACAGATAGTGAAATTTAACTATAAGTACGTCTGTAACCACCCTTGATTCTTCGATGCTGGACTGGGAGCGAGAAAAACCATAGAATTTGCCAGCTACATTTCCTCCGGGGATTGCTGTAAAAAACAACTAAGGGATCCGAGGGATTCATTATATTGCAACTTAGGCGATGGGCTGACAACCTGTCTCTACTGCAATCTATCTTAAATAAGCCTCAAAACTTTCTAAGACGTGGTGGAACGACCTTTATTTAGGACGTTTACGCTCTGCTTACCCCATTAGGGATAAAGGCGTGATTATACGTATGTATGTAACCACCCTGTATATTAAATGTTTCTGAGCGCCGGGTGTCGCCTGTGTTATTTTATAATTATAACTGCTGTGTGGCGTTTAATTAATTACCAGCCTTGTTAATTGGAATCACTGTAATTTTGATTTATTGTGGTTTGGGTGAAGAGGGGTCTGATCTGATTGAAAAGTTACAAACTCTGCCCTTCAAAAAGATTATTATCTTTTTTGGGGTTACGTGTATGTATAAACTCAATATGATAAGTTACATTTACCTAGTTCTAAGACCTAGATATTGCATTATCATAAATGGTGGAATGGTCTGGAATTTCTTCCATGCTGGCCTGGGAGCGAGAGAAAAACATAGAATGTGCTAGCTGCATTTCCTCCCGAGCACGCTGTTAAAATCAGCTAAGGGATTCGAGGGTTTTAGTATATTGTAATTTAGTCGATGGGCTGACAACCTGTCACTGCAGCAATATACCTACTAATCTATCTTAAATAACCCTCAAAACTTTGTCAGACGTGGCGAATCGACCTTTGTTTAGGTCGTTAACGCTCTGCCTACCCCATTAGGGATAAAGGCGTGATTGTATGTATGTATGTGGAATGGTCATCTCTTCGTCTCTCTACGGTGTTGACCTCTGATCCAACATACTACCACCAAAGAGTACCAAAGAGCACAAAGTGAGCACAGTTGTGATAAATTGACAAATATCAACTTTTGTGAGGTTTTCCCTAGTTTGGTTAGGACATTGAAGGCTGAATTAACATTGCAGGCGGAAAAAAAAGGAGGCGCGTTGCTTTGGAGGGCACGTTAAGCTGTCGGTCCCGGTCGCTGACGTTGATAGTGGTCGTTACTTAAAAACCATGTCAAAGGCCTAATACCTGTACTACATACATACATACATACATACATATAATCACGCCTTTATCCCTAATGGGGTAGGCAGAGCGTAAATGACCTAAACAAAGGTCGTTCCGCCACGTCTGACAAAGTTTTGAGGGTTATTCAAGATGGATTTGTACGTATATTGCTGTAGTGACAGGTTGTCAGCCCATCGCCTAAATTGCAATATACTGAAACCCTCAGATCCCTTAGCTGGTTTTTACAGCATGCCCGGGAGGAAATGCAGCTGGCACATTCTACGTTTTTCTCTCGCTCCCAGACCAGCGTGGAAGAAAAATACCTGTACTAGGCGGTTTGAAAACTCTGGCACCGGGGTTCAACGGGTCATTATTGTTCACCTCGAGAATCCACTCGCTAAGAAGAAGAAGAAGAATTACAAAAGCTGCCAACACGTAGATCGAACAAAGTTTATTTAGGTGCCACTGACAGGGTGTTTAATCAATGGTCACTAGAGCCGGTAGATTAATGAAGTTAGGAGTAGGGCTAGTCCAAGCTACGAGGAAATTAACTCCGAAAAAATCCGTCATCGATGAAATGTTGTATATTTTCCCTGTAGGTAATCAACGTAGACTACGGATTCGATATTTTACGGTTTCTGATTATTTCATAAGTATAATCTGCGTATTTAGTATTATCTTCCATGCTGGACTGGGAGCGACATAAAACATAGAATGAGCCAGCTGCGTTTCCTCCCGGGCATGCTGTAAAAACCAGCTAAGTATTCTGTATATTGCATTTTAGGCTATGGGCTGACAACCTGTCACTACAGCAATATACCTTCAACAATATACCGTCAAATCTGTACGACCTTTGTTTAGATCTATATACGCTCTGCATATCCCATTAGGGATAAAGGCGTGATTATACGTATGTATTTAGATATATGAGCTAATCTATCATTAATAAAATAAAAATTACTTTGCAGTAGTTTATTTTGCCCTTGTAATGCCAGACTGTTAGTTGGATTACTAAAAATAAGCATACGTGATTATTCTTTTGTTAGAAAGGTTCAATTATATTAAATTTTTATTCAAAATCAGATAATGCCTCTACATTATGCAGTAGACTACAATAAAGAAATCAACCTCAAACTGACAGCACTTTAAATTGAAATATCTAATACATTTAAGGTGTATCTTGCCGGCAGATGAACAGGTAGATTTCAAGCTATGTAACCATCGCCCGTAACGCCTTAGAATATCGTTCAAATCAGCGCACGCCGCGTCAAAAATGTTTGCACATTCACGCTTTAAAATGCCAAGCTAATTACATAAAAACTACGAGTCAGATTAAAAAAATACTCATAATACGGATAATTACCCGAAGAAACCGAGGAAGCGCTTCTAGTAGTTAAGAAGGAATATCAAATTTACTGATAAAAACAGCTTCACTTCTAGATATTTTTTTTTGCATACTTATTCATAAACGTTGAAATTGCAGGCCATAAATAAATTTCGTAGGTGTATATTTTTGTTGAATTTTCCATTGATTTGTTTATGAGAAATAAGCTCTTAAAACAATCATTTGCCGGGAGAAATCACCTTTAAATTATGCATTAATTCCTATCAAATCCATAATGCACCATAATGGCTGCCATTCAAATGAAACTCGTGACTAATTTTAATACAGATATTATCAGGGACATTAATATCATGAAAAGCTTGGTGATTCAACAGAATATGCATTAAGTATTAAAGCTCACCTCTTTGAGGTTCAAACACGTCATGTATGTAAAGTAGATTGAATCAGATCTTAACAACCACTCTGATGATCTGTACTTGATGTCATGGGTTCTCGATTGTATGCTAAACCTGAGTTTTCCTAGAAGTATGAATGCAAGGTGGTGGTGATTTTGTATTTTCCAGGTCGTTCTTAGAAGTAAAGATAATAATGGTTCATTTTTAAATAAATTAGTCATCGTGAAGTGTTAGTTCATAAGGAATAAATATTATTAGATTTTAATATATTTTTGGGTTCCCCACTAAATTTTAGGCTCCTTTATAGTAAATTAGAAACCAAGCGGTAAATGAGGTGTTGGTTCTAAAAGAAATTTGACATGTCACTACTACTATACGAGGTGTAAGGGACAGACTGAGGAAACTGACTAAGCAACCACCCCTATCAGTTTGCGGGACGCTGTCCCTTACACCCGGTATATCAGAACTCAAATTACTCCAAGAGATGACGAAAGTAACTGAAAATGAATAAGGCCGTTGATTATTTGCCTACTTTATTACCCGACTGTTATGGAAGGGATGAGAGCCCGATGGTGTAGAGGATAGGGCCGCTGCCCCCTGAGCATTAGGTCTTGGTTCGAATCCCACCACGTACCAATGTGTTTTTCGGTTTTCGAATTTCATTTGTACATTTATTCGGTCCTTTTTCCGTGCTTCGGAAGGCACGTCAAACCGTTGGTTGTATCGGTTTATATCGTTAAATACCGTAGATATTAGTCGCTAAGCCATATCAGAGGCCAGTGCTAAGCATTGGCGGCTTGAAAACTCTGACCTAATCTATTGATTAGTCCATTGATTAGACCCAATCATTATTGGGTCTGGTTTCCCTTCTGGGTTGCGGAAGTCTGATGGCAGTCGCTCTGTGTAAAAACCAGTACCCTCGTTCAATCCCCTAGATTAGGAAGCCGACCCCGAGAGATACGGGATAAGGCTAGCCTATCTTAAGATAATGTCAAGGAAGGTAATGCTTAGTTGGATACAGACGAGATGTGCCCTTTTATTTATGTTTGTATATCCTAATGGCCACAACCTTGATCTTCATTCCCTTCAGCACCATACTCACGAAGATTCCAAGCAAATCCTTCGCCAAGAGTTTAATGTCAGTAAGATTATACCACAGAAATAAATTGGGGTAAACCACGCAATTCCTTCAAATTGTATACTATGAAGCAAACAGTAAGTACATTTTTTTACCTGCCTTAAAAGGAAATATCTCTGTTTTGTTGTACATGCTGTACTCAACCAAAAATATTTTATGTAAACATTTTTCCATTTTTCGAGGTCTTTTTGGCGTTAGAAGTAGAGCGGTCAAATATTGAGCCAAGATATTGATGATCTCAATATTCTCTATATTTTTAATTTAATGGCAATTAGTGCTCAATGCGTATTGAACTAGACGGGCTTTAGCAGAACTCAAGACTCCGATAATTCCAAGTTCTTCGTACAAGCAAGGTAGATCGACTTGCGGTATCTCCTCCAAATCTGTACTCACTAAGATTATGCTGAGCGCGAACCTAAACAAGAAGTTTACCGCTCATAAACTGACTTCCTTAATGAAAAATATAAAACATGGATCAGAAGGGATTTTAGTACAGAAAACAATAGGGTGTAATCTACCGGGTAAGACCCGCTGTTCCCTCCTATTCTCCAGTTTATTACGCCTCTAATGAAATTTTCCCTTGTCAAGTAGGCTCTTGTATTTGTGTTGGTTTGTTTTATTTACTTTTTGTACTTTCGAATGTACACTGATATAAAATAAGTGCGGGTAAGATCGACCAACGACTGAGCGATTCACGTACGATTCACGATTGACCGTCAGAACCTGACGGAACCTGTACCTAAGATCGAATCATTTTAAAGTGTATCTACTACCTAGCGGCTAGTCGTGGTTCGAATCCCACTACGTACCATTGTGGTTTGGGCTTTCAAATTCCATATACCTATACGTTTATTCGGCGCTTTTCCTTGCTTCGGAAGGCACGTTAAGCCTTTGGTCCCGGTTAATATTGTTTAACACCGTAGATATTAGATAGTCGTTAAACCATGTCAAAGGCCCTAGCATTGGCGGCTTGAAAACTCTGACCGAATCTAGGATTGGGTCTGATTTCCCTTCTGGGTTGCGCTGGTCAGATGGCAGTCGCTCTGTGTAAAAATCAGTACCCTCGTTCAATCCCCTAGATTAAGTAACCGGCCCCGTGAGATGCGGCATACCGCTATGGAGGAGATGAGATGCCTACAACCTTAGTTGACAGTAATGTTGACTGGTCAGAGCGTGGTGAAGCTGGAGGGTTTTTTTTTATCCTGGTTAATTTCCTTGTAGTAAGCATTTGAAATCCTTTGAAGAAGGTCTCTTTGAAATCTCATTTTCGCACCTTTAAATAACCTATTTTGCAGGTATTCAATTCATCATCATCATTCGCTTGCCCTTATCCCATTTACTTGGGGTCGGCGCAGTACGTTTTCTTCTTCCATTCATCCCTGTCAGCCGTCAGTTCAACACTCACACCTGTTTTAGACATATCATTTTTCACGCAGTCCATCCATCTTTTCTTTGGTCGTCCTCTCCCAACATATCCATCCACATTCAAATTCATTTTTGCCTATATGACTTTCAACCCTCCGCAAAACATGGCCATACCACGCAAGGCGATTTCCAAGATTTAAAAGCCTGTTTTTTCAGACTGCCTTTTGATGTTGTAGAAATATCAGAGGAAAATAGTGACGTCGTAGCCTTGCTCCCAATTTTTTTGTCACGCTCTCCACTCTAAAAAGAAAATTATTAGGGTCGATTAATCCAAAGCTAACATTTTTCTAACCAAAAAAATGGAGCTTCTGCCGTCAAAAGTTGAAGCTGAACAAATTGTAAACAATGACAAGTTAGGGTAGCTGGCAGAAACAGCGGCCGGTAATAAACATTAATACGAATTTGCGAGTGGACAAATTCGGCGAGCCCATTCCGCTGTAAGAACTTTAGTAATTTTCCGCCAGCGGTATATTGAACGCAATACTACAAAAGCTTGCTGAACGTAGCTACCTACATTGGAATTAAAATTAAGAACAAAGCAGTGCCCAGTTTTTTCCATATTGGACTGGGAGCGAGAAAAAAACATAGGATGTGCCAGCTGCATTTCTTCCCGGGTATGCTGTAAAAACCAGTTAAGGGATCCGAGGGTTTCAGTATATTGCAATTTAGGCGATGGGCTGACAACCTATCACTACAGCAATATACCCAAAATCTACCTTAAAACTTTGTCAGACGTGGCGAAACAAACTTTTTTTACTCTCTCTTTCTACCCCATTAGTGATAAAGGCGTGATTATATGTATGTATGTATAAAGCAGTAAGTAGCAGCAAACAAGACGCCCGGCATGCGATTACACATGAAGCTCGCTTGGTTACACCTGCTTTTATTTTATGTAGGACCCCTTTGGCCCGCAAGTTTAGAAAAAAAGAACCGCTTAGTGGGGTCCTACAACCTAGATAAGACTACCACCTAAGGGCATCCACTGGGGATCAGTCTTCGCGCTGTCGTCTTAGGAAAATGTTGTACGGTGTGTTTTTTTATGTACCATGGAGTATTGTTATTTTTGTAAAATCTGTAAACATTTACCACCATCACAGTTTACCTTGCAATCTCTAAAGATTTCGTTTGTACTAGTAATATGTCAGCAGGTCTAGACAGTACGAAATGATTGACAAAGCCGCAAGATCCAGTGGTTCTCCAAACGTAGAACCAATTAATTTCCCCCGGCACCGCCCGGCTCCGATTCGCCAAGAATTTGAGAAACGGTTAACGGGAACAAAACTTACAGGGCCGGAGTTAGTTATCCATACCAAACGGTGCCAAACCCTATTATTAAACCTCCATTGTCCGACGTCCGTCTGCCTTTTCTTAATGATTTTTATCAGTAGCATGTTTTACTTAGGTATTGTTTTTTTCTATTTAGGTACAAATTTATCCATGTAGAGTTGGCACAGTTAAAAATATGACAACATACATATTATAAAAGAAACTAATCCTGAACGACCTAAAATATAATATCGTCTGTGCCTGCTTTAAGCCAGCTTTGCGAATTTTATTTATATTTCATTCTAGCTAGCGTGTGTGCATTTTATAGCAGCCACAGGTTTCGAGTGCGACGAAGAGGAGAGTTGAAATACGCTTAAACTTTTTCAACGACTTTAACATAACATAATATAAAAAATACTTTATTGCACGTAAGAAAACAAGTTCTTCCATGCTGGCCTGGGAGCGAGAGAAAAACATAGAATGTGCCAGCTGCATTTCCTCCCGGGCATGCTGTAAAAACCAGCTACGGGATACGAGGGTTTCAGTATATTGTAATTTAGGCGATGGGCTGACAACCTGTCACTACAGCAATATACTTACAAATCTATCTTAAATAACCCTCAAAACTTTGTCAGACGTGGCGGAACGACCTTTGTTTGGGTCGTTTACGCTCTGCCTACCCCATTAGGGATAAAGGCGTGATTATATGTATGTATGTAAGAAAACAAATCATACAATCATAAAACAAATCATATACAATCATATTTTGCATCTATATCTACTTCGTTTTATTTGTTTTCGAACCTAATCTTCTTTTATTATTTTGTACGGTACTTATCAAAGAATAGTTTTGGAAATATTGTGGTTTGTAATTTAATTGTGATTGTCACATATTTTTGAGAATAATGTGACTTCTCTCAAATTAATAGTTATGGCCTATCTTAATGAATAATTTCGATCCAAAAATAACACGAATGTAACAGTTACTTATAGAAAATGAATGAATCCAATAAAAGCGGCTCATAGATATCGGATAACTGTTTAACAGGAGACAAAAATAACGTTCTCTTATCCACTTAAATTGTTTGTACTATTAAAGCACTTCAGTTCATAAGTTTTCAGCAGCTACACTAATAAAATGGTCGTTACACAAACCATGTAAGAGGCCTATTAGCTGTGCAATTAGGCGGTTTAAAAACTCTGACCCACACGACACGACGACGAGCTACATTAATTACAATACCTACTATTTCCAGGATTATATAAGAGAATTCCTGATTCCGTACCTGGATTGTATAATGAAAATTAATTACCTCCTTCCCGAATTTCTCTCGGATTTGATAAAGTTATTGCGCCCTTGATATTTCTTTGGGGTGCTGAACTGTTAAATTTGATATGCTTGTTAAACGTATCAATAGGTGTTTATGTGATAAACTATTTTTGGCTTCTAAGTATAAAATTGTTGAAGTTGTTGTTAAATTGTCGGTATTTTACAGGATACATTTCGGGGAGTGCGCGTTAGCACTTCATGACCTTATACCCCCCTCCCCTTTCCATCTCCGGAGCACGAGGCGTGGACAGGGGTTCCACCCTTATGTCGTGGATATACCACAAATTCGCACGAAGCGGTTCGCTTCCACATTCTTAATGCGAACGGCTAAGGAGTGGAACTCCCTGCCGGCGGATCTGTTTCCGGAACAATATAACCTGGGCCTTTTCAAGGCGAGAGTGAATAGGCACTACATAGGTGAGTATGCTTCAACATAGTCCGCATCGTCACTTTCCACCAGGTGAGATGGCGGACAAATGCTCGCCTATATATATTAAAAAAAAAAAAAAAAAAAAAAAACTAAATTACGTCTCATTCATGATGTAACAATTTTGTAATAAAATTTTATTTTCTCTCCCTTACAAGTAGACAAGATAAAATATATTATTATAATTAGTAGGTTGACAAGAGATAAACAGTGTAAATTCAGCATTTCTTTAATATTCGTCTATCGAATTTGGTTATGACTAAAATGAGGCAATCACTTTTCAATGTTTTGATGCAACAAATAATACTCCACTACTACTTCTTCTACCATGCTGGCCTGCGAGAGAGAAAAACATAAAAAGGGCCAGCAGCATTTACCGCAGGCAAGCGGAAATAGCTCCGAATGTGTATATAGAGCGTCGCGTGCGCCGCTCAAAGTGCTCGATAGCCTTTGAGCAAACAAGTGAGCTTTCAATAAGGGTACAGTTTAGAAGTATGAAATATTTGTTACAAAAGATTCAAAATTTCTAGAAGAATAGCTACAGTATTTGCTCGCTCGCAGCAGTCACTTAAGTAGCAAGCAAGCAGATATACCTCCGAATGTGTACATAGAGTGACGTGGGCGTCGCTCAAAGTGCTCGATAGCCTTTGAGCAAACAAGGCGTGAGCTTTCAATAAGGATGCAGCTTGGAAATATGAAATATTTGTTTAATATTAAATTCTATATTACCAAAGTTATCTAGTAAAATAGTTACCTACTTAAAATTATGCTTTAAAAGTAGTTGTAGGCAAATTTATTGTAAGGCGCAACTGGCTTAAAGGAGCAGTCATTTACAGCAGGCCAGCAGAAATAGATCAGAAATGGACGATAACAAAGTCACTAAGACCATCTTAAAAAACAAACTTAAATTATTATTACTATTAGAGATATAAACAGATAAATATTAAATAAATATTTGAAATACTTGTAAATTTTATGCGCGTGTGTGGTGTGTGCATGTGTGTGTGCGTGCGTGTGTGAGCGTGTGTGTGTGGTACTACCAGTCTGGTACTACTTAAAAATTGTTAATGATAGGTGCATGATTAGTAGTTAAGAGAGCGCTCTCCTCGCCAACAAACTGTTTCAGTTTGGCGAGATATTTGTGTATGTTTATGTATGTACCATTATGTTGAAATAAAAAAAAAGAAAAAAAAAACCGAAAGTGTACGTCGCGGGAGCATTTTGAATGAAGTTTCAATTTATGGAAAGGTCGAGAAAAGAGGTGGAGCACTTCAACATTACAGAATTTCGAGTTTCGTATCCTCGAACGTGAAGCATTTGACAGGCGGAAAACTTAGACAATAGGATTAGCAATCACAAAAGCTAAGTTCGGGAGCAGAAACTACGAGCAATGAAACTATTCGCTGGTTTCGGAAATGTTCCCTAATTGAATGAGCACCCGAGTTGCAAGGTCGAGACTGCGCTGGGTATGCGAGGGACACCTCTAGTACATACATACATACATAAATCACGCCTTTATCCCTTACGGGGTAGGCAGAGCGTTTAACGGCTCGTAAAAGGCGCTTTCGCCACGTCTGACAAAAATTAAGGGGACTATTTTAGATTGTAATATGTATTGCTTTAGTGACAGGTTGTCAGCCCATCGCCTAAATTACAATACAATGTAACCCTCGAGTCCCTTTTGCTGACTTTAACAGCATGCCCGGGAGGAAGGGCAGCTTGAACATTCTATGTTTTTCTATCTCTCCCAGTCCAGCATGGAAGAACCTCTAGTAACTGGTGACTTTGCTTTTGTTAATGTACAACCAAGAAGAGGTCAAGACAATATACTCTGGGGTAATTACACTATAGTTAGACTATCCTACGATTTCTTCCATGCTGGCCTGGGAGCAAGAGAAAATCATAGAATGGGCCAGCTGCATATCCTTTCGGGCATGCTGTAAAAACCAGCTAAGGGGTCCGAGGGTTTCAGTATACTGTAATTTAGGCGATGGGCTGACAACCTATCACTACAGCAATATACATACAAATATATCTTAAAATAACCCTCAAAACGTTTTCAGACGTGGCGGAACGACCTTTGTTTAGGTCGTTTACGCTCTGCCTACCCCATTAGGGATAAAGGCGTGATTATATGTATGTATGTATCCCACGCTTAACAGTGGTGCTGGTGGTAAGCCCTGCAATACACCTGTTTTCCGACTACCTTGCACTATGTAATACGGGGTGTAAGGGACAGCGTCCCGCAAACTGATAGCGGTTGCTCCGTCAACGAAACTAAACAACTACCAGCAGGATTTTTTTCTAGCAGTGAAAAAAGAAAATTGTTTTTTTGTCTGATCGAGTTGTTCATTTTGTACGGGAAGGTAAAATATTTCTTTTCATCTTCGGAAAAAAAAACCCGTTGAAGTTTGTTCAGTTTCGTTGACTGAGCAATCCCTATCAATTTGCGGGATGCTGTCCCTTACACTCGGTATAGTCTTTGCTATTATCAAGTCATCTTTCAATTGGAGACTTACGTAATAAGGAATTTAATTTCTCAAAGCAAAGCCGAAAAATATTGTACGAAATATCCATAAACTTCCCTTTATCAATTGCAGAAATAACAGTCGATCACATAGACAGCAAAAATCCCTGGTAGCAAACAAAATCCGCTTTTCAGCGATTTAAAGCAATAAACATGGAGTAAATTATTATTGCTTCGAATGCGAAACCCATTCGAGCACACTAAACCCATTTCTAATCAACTGGAATCGAAAAGGTTCAATAAAAGGTAAAAGGCACACACACACACCCCAACCCCAAGTGATTTTCACCATAAAAATCGCACTCTGTTTTACGTCCTCTTCTGTCGAGTGGGTATCGAGTCTATCGACCCGATGAACCCTGGTGTCAGAGTTTTTAAACCGCCTAGTAGCACAACAATCAGGCCTCTGACATGGTTTGAGTAACGACCGCTATCAAAGACAGCGACCGGGACCGACGGCTTAACGTGCCCTCCAAGCACGAAATCTTTTTCTTTTCGAAAAATCAGGTGATTTAGCCTGCAATGTCCTAACCAAACTGGGGAAAAATTCAAAAAATGATAAATTCTCAAATAGCAGCTTTGTGTTTCCCCCCTTGAGAATCGAACCCAGGACCTCCGGATCGGGAGTCCATGGCACTAGCCACTAGACCACGGAGGCAGTTTAACGTGTGCAGGTATATAAGAGTATTTTATTTCTAAACAAGTACGGGAACCGACTGTACACGAAATAATCAACTTTAAAGCTAAACATAACAAAAATTACATAACATAACATAAAAATACTTTACTGCACTTAAGAATACAAATCATACAACACAACAGATAACAAAAAAAAACAAGTACAACATAGGCGGCCTTATTGCTAAGGTAGCAAATGATTTCTGGAACAGTGTAATTATTTTTTAAGTGATGGGAGTTACAACGAAAGGTATACGTAGTTTATCTTAGCCTTACTCCATCATATTATACGTGTTTTCTCTTGGTCTTACTCCATCAGAACTAATAAGTATTATCCTAATCTCTTTGGAGATATAGCGAGATTGGTTACGATATTCTGTTGAGTCATGAATCAACACAAGAGGAAATGTAACCTGCTCCATTTCTCAAGTCAGTAAATAAGCAAGCGTTCTTACAACCAACAAGTGCCTGTCTTTATGTATCATGAACAGTAAATGTTCCCTTCTGTACACGTTTTATATTCGCTTTTAAAACAAAACTACTTTGCTCCACGTGAATCCTGATATTTACAGACAATAGGTACTATAGCTATACGTTTGTACGCTTTGAAGACCTTTTTACTTGCATTGATAGTTCTACTGTCTAGAGAATTCATTAAATGTTTCCTTAGTTTCTTAAACTTTTGTCAAGGAATACTCTTAATATCTTTTGCTAAACTCTCACTCTAAAGATAAAGAGACACAGTAGCTTAAAGTTTAACAGCTAGAGTAGAGCTACAGTAGCTACTTATCTCTACGCGTTAGAAGAGTAAGTTTCATGAGAGTTCCACTTCAATGCACATGGCACATATTCTCTTGGGACTATCCAGCTAGTGATGCAAAAGACTAAGGTTTTCAGGGCTAAGTTTATATTTAGACTATTTTAACTATAACTTGACTAGTCGTGTCGTTAGTCTCGAGTCATAGGACTAAAAAGGAAAGACTAATTTTAGTTGTATTTTCATATAGTCAACCTGACTATCTGAAACTAACTGAATTTTCAGTTGTAATTTCATAAAGTCAAACTGACTAATTGAAACTAACTGAAATTTAAGTTCTAGTTTCATAAATTCAAACTGACTAACTGAAACTATCTGAAATTTAAGTTGTAGTTTCATAAAGTCAAACGGACCATCATTTTTAACCTAATTTCTTCATAAAATTTGTTGAGTTTCGTTAACTGAGCAACCTCTTTTAGTGTTCGATGCATCGTCCTGTTCCTTACACCTGAAGTCTTTATTTTAAAGTCGAGGCCGTAAAGATAGAGACCGGATTTTTATTAAGACTTAGGTAAGGACTATCACATCACTAAATTCAGCAAAAACTTTGTGATTCGACACACGTCTCCAGTGAACTCTTCAGATTCTCAGTGCATCGGTGTTATAATGTTCTAGTTTGTTCTTTTGATTCTGTTCTACTTGTTTAGAGAGGTATGAAATGAAAGGAGTATAAAGCAAACTTTGAGATACGAATCGTAGATGTTTTATCAATTTGTGTGTTCAAAAATTGTATGCGATTAAAAATACAAATATTATTTATCAGGCCTCAGGCCTAAGACTGTGTTACCATGAAATGATACCTAGATGAACTACATTCCACAAAAAAAAACTTATTAATTCGACTGTGGAAAGCGAATCTGCTAAAACGCCACTTCGCCGGTATGTGTTCTTTTTTTGTATACTGTACATCAATTTGACATGTTTGACATGTGGCGTGTTAGCAGTTTTTTCTTTCCACTGTCGCATGTTTAAACAAAATATTACAAATACAACCCTAGTTAGATAACAATGTAAAAGTGGCCTTTAAAATTTAAAACTTATTCAACAACAAACCTGAAGCTTTTGCATTAAAACTTGATTCTAACCAAACAAGTCCGATTCAAACTCCGACCACCTACAATTTCCGGCGGCTCCTATTACTCGACGAGGGTGTATGTAGACTGGATAAGTGGTAAAGATAAACCACACTTAACATGCAGGGTTTATTTCAAACCGTTCTTATTTCAATGCTGGAACGGTAACGGTAAGAAACATCAAATGCATTTTCTCATAAATGGACCCGAAAGTTTCAGAGGATTTTGATTTAGGTTGCATGAATAATTTCTACGTTATGTATGTGCGCTTATTATCAAAACTCTAAAATACGATCAATTTTAACAATGAAGACACCATAAAAAACTATGTGGCGGAAACATTTTAGCTGGTTGCTTCAACTATGAAAACGTCTCCAAAACACTCATAATAAGAAGAGTAGCTTCCATTTTCCTTTTTTGCTCAGTTCGTAAAAATATACGCACTTGGGAGTTTTAAATTTGTACGTGACGTATCTCCCGTCTCCATTCAAACTCATCTGGGCTAACAAAGTTTTATTCGCTGGCTTTGCAGCCGCTTAATGCTGTTTTTTTTATTATTATTGTTCAAGAAAACTGACTCCATTGATGAAAATATTGCTTATATTAAAACTCACAACATAAAAACAGCACAATATTCATCACAATATTTTATGTTTTCAAACATTAAAATATATAGAATAACGAATAACTCTAACTCAAAATAAAATGCAAACTGGGTTCGAATTCCGCTCGTGTGGTTTTGTTGGTTTCTACATTTTCCTGTTTGAAAATGACTTACTACAGTTGTTTTATTCATTTTACTGTACGTATATATTGAGTTTTTGAAAACCCTCAGAAGTATATTGGGAACCATGCTTATTTATTCAATAAAAGCAGATTCAGTCCTTTTCATAAGTTGACATCTTCATTAAACCAAAATTCGAAATTAAATCAGTGGCAGCGGAGTGCCCTTATCATAATTCAGCCAATTATCTGAAGGGCCGCCAGACAGTTTTGAGCAAACTCTCGTGGCGATTGGCTCGTGCCAATTGCGACCGTGCTCCCGCTAATCAAGATTGGAATTTGCACAACAACTGTATCCTGAGTCTACGTACAACTTGCGTCCAATAAAAACAAGACTATAAATATTAGAAAAAATATAAAACTCATCATCTCCCTAGCCTTATCCCGTATCTCACGGGGTCGGCTTCCTAATCTAGGGGATTGAACGAGGGTACTGGTTTTTACACAGAGCGACTGCCATCTGACCTCCGCAGTCCTGAAGGAAAACCAGACCCAATCCAAGATTAGGTCACAGTTTTCAAGCCGCAAATGCTTAGCACTGGCCTCTGATATGGCCTAAAAAATATAAAACGAAATCATTGAATCTACTTTTGCCCTAGAGAAGTGACCAGTGAGCTTTTCAAAATCTTTCCCTGTCAGGTTGCAGGTCATTTTACAGACCTCGGCATTAGAAATAAAATAGAACCTTTATTTAATTTATCAAGCAGCAAAATCATTTAGCAATAATCCTTCAATAATTAATCTTCGGAATCTATACTTCAATCAAGCCACATTAATTCACTGTGATGAATGTTTCGCGTCAATCAACGCAGATTCGATATAACCATTGTATAGAATATGAGAGTGGGAATTCCTATTTGTATATCTGGGCTGCATTGGTTTTGGAACCAAGGGAAAACATAGAATCTTCTATATATACCAATATTGTTTATTTCATATTTTCGATCTTTTGTTTGAGAATCTAGTGTTGCCGAGTGCCGACGTTGAATGTTAAGTGTACGGATAAACCTAATTTTTAAGGTATTTGTGACACTTTTATATGAATGTTTTCTTGTATAGCCATTGTAAAAATTATTAATAAATAAATAAATAAAATAAAAAGTTTCATAATCTATCGTAATCCAAAATTCTTGAAAAAGTGCAAAAATAGACTGTAAATAGGACGGCTGCAAAACGACGTACTGAAGTTTTCATACACGAGTATTTATAAAAAAAACTTCAGCAAAGAAAGTTCAGACAACGAACGAATATAACCTGTCATTTCAAGATGTCCACTCGGAACAGAACTTCATTCTCATATTCTTCATTCTCAGATTGTATTGGGCTCGATTCTTCCATTTGCCGGCTAAAACTAAAATTAAAATCTATTTGTCACTTTCAACCTAAAAACATTGGGAAAAAACAGGTCCATTCTCTCCAGTTTTTGATTTATAGTCGGTGGTTTTATTCGTTATCTGACATTTGTATCCGCCGTCTTATGATATAGCGGATAAAATTGACAGAAATTCTGGAGAAACGTGCAAAGCGCGTCAACATAGCGGACAAAGTGTAAAACCATAAATCGCCTATCCTTTTTCAATTTTATTATTTTGAAAGTGACAGATTTAACGATCTACCACAATAGTAGGCACGTCTACAACTAGACGGGCGTAGTTCGATCAACATTCGTCCAATTCACAGGTAGGTACTATAGTCCAATTACACTCGGTGCAATACAGTTCTGTCTAACTAAATTGTGTCCAAAACAGACAACCCGTCTGGTAAACCTTTGTGCCTTTGACGGTAGTTCCGTGAATCGTGATCCAATTCTATGCACTGTTTTCTTAGCGTTCTAGGTCCAAAACTTGCTAAATGATTTTGGTGTTCTTTCTCTCCTTCCATTCTTCCCTGTTTATTGCCTCAAGGTGTCAATCTTTGAAAAATGTGTCTAGCTCATCGCGCCATCTGCGTCGGGGTCTTCCACGGCGTCCTCTTAGGGTAGGTCGCCCACATAAAAACAAATTAATATAAAGCGGTCCTCTAAATATTATGTACATTTACAGCATCAATTTTCTAATGTGATTGGTTGTGTGGTTGAAATCTTTTTGGTTTCGTAGTCGACTAGGAACCGTTATCATTTTGCCAAATCTGTCTGTCTTTCTGTATGTCTGTAGATATGATCCGGCTCAATATCTCTGTCAGTTTTGAACCTATTGACATTACTGATATTACGATTGTAAAACATCGATCAACAGAAAAGTAAAGTTTTAGGGTCCTAATTTTGCATAAATTCCTAATTAACCTAAACACTCTGCTGAAATTCTCATTACGATGACATACGTTATCATCGTACCTTTGATACTACGATTGGTTCCGAGTGCTGCAAACAACAATTGCATACCTACCTACAGTGTGTTTCGCATAGGACCCGACGTTAATCACTCAAAACAATGTCAAACGGCCGAACGGTAAATACTGGAACATGGTCGCATGGACCTGGCATGTACCTACCGGGCATGGCATGTACCGGGCGTAATAGACCTGGCGTGAACATTAAACACGGAATGCATTCCATGTCGGTAGTGGGCCTAATTGCATTCGCTCGATTTGTCAGATTATTACGAAATAACCGTTAGGTACAACGGCGTTAGGTTATGTGACTTAGTAACTAATATCTAGCAGATTATCTAGCTGGGATGTAATACAAATTACGGTAGCTCAAATTCAGCGATGGACATCCGAATAGTCGCCGATTAGTATTGCTACCTTACACAAATTAGTTTTAAATTGTTAATTGTTAATAAATTTTAGTATTGAAATGAACATTTCAGTTAATTTAGGCAATGAAAGTCCAGTTGTTAAGTATTTCCCTTTGGCGTAAAATAACTTAACTACCACCTACCACCTAAGGGGCACAAATATACACTTTAAAGTTAAATTTAATTAACTTTCCCGGCTTAAATAGCACCGTTGGAAATATTACAGTTAAGTTAAATGAAGGGTAAAGAGAATATTAATACCCCGAAAATAATAATACCGTACCTATTTATCCAATTCGGAACTTTTATAATTATTTCTATATTAATAAAATGTTTATTTCGTAGAGTAAAATATTACTTCTCCTCTTTTAATTACTCACAGTATTACAATGGCGAGTTTTGCTGAATACTGGATATGTGAAAAAGGAATATGTTTGATTAATTTCATTAATAAAAAGAGCTTACATGCTGGATTGGGAGGGAAATTTCTTATAGTTGAACAGGTTATTAAACTGTACAAGTAGGTAGCTTCCATGCTGGACTGGGAGCTATAGAATAACGTAGAATGTGACAACTGCATCTCCTCCCGGGCACGCTGAATAAACCAGCTAAGGGATCCGAGGGTTAATATAACCGTCATAACTTTGTCAGACGTGGCGTAACGAACTTTGTTTCGTTCGTTTACGTTCTGCCTGCCCCATTAGGGATTAATGCGTGACTATATATATGTATGCATAATTAATTATTATAAAATGCTCTACCATTCCCGTGGTTATATCAGTGAGTTAGATTCAAAGTGTTTTCATCGAAACATCTTCTTTACAGTTAGTGTAATCGATTAAGGTACCTATTTGAGTACACAACCGTATCATACATACATACATAAAATCACGCCTTTATCCCTTAGTAGGGTAGCAAAACGTAAAACGCCTCGTAACAGGCGCTTTCACCACGTCTGACAAAACCGTATCGGGGCATATAAGTCCGTCCCAAGTTACTTGCATTAACTTTATGTCCTGAAATTAAGCTGATGTCCTTCTTCAAATACTATTTATTTGATTTAAATAAATGATCCTAGTATACTTCAGGAAGAGCCCCATAGTGTAGTGGATAGGCCCGCTGCCTCCTGAGCAGGAGGTCGTGGTTCGAATCCCACCACGTACCAATGTATGTACGTTTATTCGGTGCTTTTTCCATGCTTCGGAAGGCATGTTAAGCCGTTGGTCCCGATTAATATCGTTCATTACCGTAGATATTAGCCGTTAAGTCATGTCAGAGGCCAGTGCTAAGCATTTTGGTGGCTTGAAAACTCTGACCTTATTTAGGATTGGGTCTGATTTTTCTTCTGTGTTGCGGAGGTCAGATGGCAGTCGCTCTGTGGAAAAACCAGTACCCTCATTCAATCCCCTATATAAGGTTTCCGACCCCGTGAGATACGGGACAAGGCTAGGGAGATGAAGTATACTTCAATTTTGATGACCTGTAATTGACAGGATCTAGTCAGGTTATATAAGTTATTATAAATTAAATTATAAATTTATAAAATAATTATAAAGTAAAACGGAAGCTTAATTCAGCACTTCATCCATACCTACTTCCTCTTTGCATCTCCATCATTTTATTTCATTATTTCATCAGTCGGCCATATTTGAGTGAACTTCTGTGTCGGGAATTGCAAACGATATCCCTCTAAATCTTAATAATATTTGAAATTGACCTAGTGTGTATTGATTTATTCCATACTGGACTGGGAGCGAGAGAGAAATCTAGAATGTGCCAGCTGCAGTTCCTCCCAGGCATGCTGTAAAAAACCGCTAAGGGATCCGAGAATTTCAGTATATTACAATTTAGGCGATGGGTTAACACCCTGTCACGACAGCAACCTACAAAACTATCTTCATCTATCTTTTTATCAAAATAACTAAGATTAAACTTTGTCCGACGTGGCGGAACGACCTTTGTTTACGTCGTTTACGTTTTACCTACCCCCTTAGGGATAAAAGCGTGATTATATATACATACATACATATATTCACGCCTTTATCCCTAACGGGGTAGGCAGAGCGTAAACGACCTAAACAAAGGTCGTTCCGCCACGTCTGACAAAATTTTGAGGGTTATTTAAGATAGATTTGTAAGTATATTGCTGTAGTGACAGGTTGTCAGCCCATCGCCTAAATTACAACATACTGAAACTCTCGGATCCCTTAGCTGGTTTTTACAGCATACCCGGGAGGAAATGCAGCTGGCACATTCTATGTTTTTCTCTCGCTCCCAGGCCAGCATGGAAGAAATGTGAATGTGATATATATGTATGTGTATTAGATGATATTTACGAGTATGCCTTGATCTGTGATTGCTATGATCTAGTCAAGTAGATTGAAGGCTTCACTGCATCCCAATACATCCTCTTTGCGGTTCCATCAGTCGCCTATTTGAGTGCACATCCGTGTCGGGTCGGGACTTGCGTGAGGCAACTTTGTGTCCCGAATCGGGACTGGTCCCGATGTCCCGAATGAGTGAGGGTTCTAGGGAACCAGACCTGGAAGCTTTAAGGCACTGCGTTTTTTGACTGGCCTTCAAATATAAAAAAGGATTTATAGAATTGTCTGATAAAAAAAATGGTTAGTTTATAATGGTTCAAAAAAAGGCCTCCTATTTTCAAATTTTGCGATTTGAATTTGTGTAAAAAGATATAAAGCAAGAAAGAAAAGGTCGAAATAAAGTGATAATAGTTGTATCGTATATTTGAGTCTTTCATTTACTTGATAAACTGAAATATAAACAAAATCCAATGATTGAATTTTCATTTTGTTTTTAATCCATCTCCGTTGGTTGACTGATTTCATCGCGTTGCATTTGGTTGACCACAAGCCACGTAGCGAACACCAAAATTTTAATTACAATTATAAATAATAGTCATGCTTTTATATTTTAAGTAGTAGAAAGAGCTTTGGAGTCATCATAATTATAAAATCAATTTTCTTGTCCATTTTCTTCCATGCTGGACTGGGAGCGAGAGAGAAACATAGAATGTGCCAGCTGCATTTCCTCCCGGGCATGCTGTAAAAACCAGCTAAGGGATCCGAGGGTTTCAGTATATTGCAATTTAGGCGATGGGCTGACAACCTATCACTACAGCAATATACCTACAAAATATATCTTAAATAACCCTAAAAACTTTCAGTCGTTAGCAACCTTTGTTTAAGTCGTTTACGCTCTGCCTACCCCATTACGCATAAAAGCGTGATTATATGTATGTTTATTAAAAAAAATATAAGTACTACAGACTGTACTGGCTGTCAGTCTATCATCGTCTTCTTACAGAAATAAAACATTATTCAACTAGTCCCACCTCACCTGTGGTTCTTACATACGCTCCAATACTTAACTCAGAGAATTTGTGAATGAAGTTATGAATCATGAATATCATAATGTACATAAAACCTTGTATTCAGTCGACCGACCGTGTACCTCTATACTGCACAACGCTGTAGCAAATATTCAAGGAAGCGGAAGGGATTCGAACCAGCTGAAACTCGGCTACGAACAGCTAGATATCTGTTTGTGCTGCAACTTGCTAATGAAATTGCCTCCAAAACAGCTCTTGATACTTTTCCAGCTGGATGGAGTTTCGGTGTTTGCATTAGCATTTGTGTCTACTTATTTTGCATGCAATCTTGGAAACAGAACGTGGTTTGAGCAGTACTTAGGTAATATGTAGAATTGTAGATGTAGAAGAACGAAATTTTTTCCGTATTTTACAAAGGCCTTGTGGTCTGAATGCAAGGCGACTGATAGAAAACAAGTTGTAGTTTGATATGCAAATGCTTTTTATATGAGTTGATACAAACTTGCAACAAAAATAAAATTGCATTTTATATTTATACTAGCAACCCGCCCAGGCTTCGCACGGAAATCATCAGTGTTTCTCTAACATATTATGCATGTATTATACATATAAACCTTCCTCTTGAATCACTTTATCTATTAAAAGAAACCGCATCAGAATCCGTTGCGTAGTCTTAAAGATTTATGCATACATAGGGATATAGGGACAGAGAAAGCAACTTTATTTTATTCTATGTAGTGAAGATGCATTCTACTCTATTCTGCTTTCTATCCAACCTTGAAGAAAATATTAGACAAACGAGATAATGCTACGGGATGTATACTAGAACAGGTTCAAGATTTCCCAAGAGGTTTTGATATTAGGACGAATATTATGTTTATTCAAATCACGATGTATAGCGCAAAACTTAGAAATATTTATGATGCAGACTAAGCAATCTTTTGTTAGTAAAATATATCACGATAAAAGAACTTGTATCAAATATTATGTATTTTCGACAAAACATGCCAAAACTGAACAGATACATTTATAAAACCTCGGTATACATATAAAATAAATAAATATAGATGAAATTTTATTCCTGTGTTCTCTTTGTTTCAGCGAGCACTAACCTAGTGGGGAAGTTTACCCAGAGCGTCCGGCGGATCGTCCAGGACGTCAAAGATGAGGGCACTTCCAGTAAGTATTTTTAATCTGTACTTGACGTTTCGTAGACGACATTAAGTAGTAGGTTAAAAATCTAACTTAACTTTACATGCCTAAAAGCTCTTTCTTTTTCTCCATCTACGTATATTGTATATTTGCCTACATTACCTAACAGCTAAGGGATCCGAGGGTTTCTGTATATTGCAATTTAGGCGATGGGCAACCTGTCACTACAGCAATATACCTACAAATCTATCTTATAACTTTGTCAAACGTGGCGGTACTACCTTTCTGTAGGTCGTTTTCGCTCTGCCTACCCCTATTCGGGATTAAGGCGTGATTATATGTATGTATATATGTATTACCTACCTACTCTTAAATCAATAGATACATCTGTTCATTATTTGTGTTAAGTCATGAATGAATCCTAACATCTATCTATACATATAATAAATTTCTAGAAGGGTCGTGTCTGTACATTGAATATTTTTACATTATTAACAATATAAAGAACAAAACGTTATTTTTTTTTTTGTCTACCTGTCTGTATGTATGAATGTTACCACATCACGCCAAAACTACTGAACCGATTTCGATGGGACTTTATTTATCCAACTGTGTTTTACCCGGGTTGCAACTTAAGATACCTTAAATCACACTACCTGACTTAGGGGGTAGGCAGGAAATTGATATTTGGCTGTTTTCTTAACCGATTTTTATGAAACTTTTTTTATTCGACTGAGCATTATATAAAATCAAAGTTACGATACAAATAATTACGCTTCAAGACTTAGGTGGTAGGCAGGAAATTTAATTTCAGTCGGTTTTAACCGATTTTGATGCAACTTTTTTGTTTGTCTGAGCATTACTTCAACTCAAATTTACGATTCAAATAATTACGCCACCTGACTTAGGGGGTAGGCAGGAAGTTAAACTCTGATCGTTTTTAACCGATCTTAAAGGGACGTTTTATTTGACTGAGTTTTTTTAAATACCTGGTGTCCAGCTTAGGTTAGAAATAATCACCCAAACCATTGTAATATTGAGTAAGTACCCCAGTTTGTATGGAAAACACGCAGGGTCAACCATACTGAAAACGCCTGGCGTACGAAGTCACGGGCACAGCTAGTTAATAATAATAACCATCATCAGTATTTTATGGGCATTATTCAAATCACTTAACTGACATAAGTCACAATTTTGGTTTTCAAAAATGCCGCTGCTTTTTAAAATAGCGTTTATTATTCCGTCCAGATTTAAATCAGATTCTGATTCTGGAAATTCTTCGGATGTCATCCAACAACGGTTTAACATAGAAATTGCATTTAACAATAAAAATGTTTCAATGTAGAATTTAAACCCAAATAAAAATAAAACAAAAATGTACGAACAGTAAAAGGAGAGTCATTCAAACTCCATCTATCCACATTGTATCCAGCAGATAGCTTCTTCTACACATAAACTAAAACGACCAAAGCTAAACTTGTATTGGTTGAAGGGCTATTTCCTCGGGAGCAAAGTGAAATGTATTTTCTTCTAGCTTTTAAAAGATCTGAGGTACCTACTACGTTAGTGTAAATGTTAACATAGGAAATTACTTTTCTTAGAAAACTTTATCAGCTTTTCTAGTAAGCTTGGTTTTTTTTTTTTAAGAAGCCATCCATCTGTTGTGCAAAACTTTTTCTTACACAAAAATACATCACAGATATCTGTTTTTTATTCCAACGTCTTGCACGTCTATTTTGGTACCCCAAATTTGGCACCTACCCATAAATCTCCGTTCCATGTCGGAGGTCGGTCTCCAGACTAATATCTGTCCACTTTATCAACCTCGCTGACCGGTGTCGGATGCCCAGAAATGCCCAGATGCCCACATCGACGGGAACCTAATGAATCACGTCCACTGAAGCGACTGAAGCCTACACAATCAATGGGCAAGGCTTGTCTTAGCATTCCGAGTGAACCTCACTTGAATATTAATAGTTTTGCTTCGTCTAGTCGGCGAGAGAGTTGAGCCGCCGGTCAACTTGTTGATTTGATTTGTGGTATTGGCCAAAGTTTAAGTTCAATTTAACTTAGCCTTTGAAGTAAGAATCTAGAGTTCAGAAAAGTTAGACAGGTAGGATCATGCATGTTTTTTTTCAAAAGGTCTAAATAATATAAATAAATAATGAAAAAAGCATAGTTATGGACCACGTATGGGCCTTTCATCCCTTACGAAAGAATCTTCAGCTAACAGTCTGGCAGGACGATTATTTCGAATTTCAACCTATGATAGAGAGAAATTAATTGTTTAAGAATAAAACCTAGTCTGAGCCGCAGCCTGCTACTAGAACAAACAAACTATGTCCAAGCTTGGATTTGACAAAATACTAGTTTTTTCTTACCAAAACCGGACTTTAAAAAAATACTGGAATATTCTCTGAATAACGACCAGTATTTTGACAAAGTCCGGGTTTTAATAGAAATAACCTAGATTTTTTAAATTAAAAACCCGATTTCATCATAATCCTGCGACAAACACTAGTAGTTTTCTTCGTCGAGACTAGTTAACTTGTTGATTTAATTTGCAGTTTTAAAATAAACGAGTTAATGCAAAGAAAACATGCGTGGAGTAATTTCATTAACCTTGGAGAAAAACGCAGATATTTATGGAAGATTTCTACTGTTTCTACACTTCTACTAGAAAACTGAACAAACGCCATTAAATATAATATAAAATTGTATGTAAAAATACATTTGGATCGCTCATGCAAAAGTTACTCTAATGCTTTTCGAATGGGAGAAGAGAACCTAAAAGAAATAAGAGAAAATAAAATACCCTCTTTTTCATATTACACCTCCTCCATACCTCCATCCGTTTATTAAGGTAAGTCGTTCAGTTTCTTGAATCGAAGCCAGCCTGTTACTGGAACAAAGAAACGATCCACACTAAGGACGACCAAGACTTGTCTCAGCGAGACTGCTCTTGAATACAAATACGAGTAGTTTTCTTCGTCGAGTCCCGCCAGTTGACTTGTTGATTTGATTTGCGGTATTTGCCAAAGTTTTCCAAACGCAAGACTCGTACGACGGCACTTAGTTAAGTTTTGTGGTCGGAGAAACTTCTCCAAGGTTAAAGAAATTACACACGCTATGTTTCCTTTGCGGTTTCTTGTTTATTTGGTTATTTTAAAAGGACTTTAGCTCTGTCTTGAAACATTAATGAAATAACGATACTTTAAAAATCTAAACGCAAAGTTGTGAAAAACTTGGTCCAGTAAGAATGATTAACATAACATAGAAATACTTTATTGCACGTAAGAAAACAAATCATACAACACAACAGATCACAACAAAAGACAAGTACAACACAGGCGGCCTTATTGCTGAGGTAGCAATTTCTCCTGTTAATTATGTTACAAAAAATAACCACTCTACCTACCTCTTTAAACACTCCGGAAACAGCAAATATATCTACTGATAAAAATTATGTTACCAGGCGGGCAGACGAAGGAAGAGGTGATAGAAACGAACGAGCGCCTTCGAGCGGTGCGCGTGCGTCTCGACGAGAATTACGACACGGCGAAGAAAGCGCTGGTCACGCTGATGACGCGGTACTGCGACTCCAAGGCGCAGAGGAACGTCTTCACCAGGTACCAGCTGCTCAAGGCCATGATCAAGGTAAGAAAAAGTAGGATTATGATACAAAATTACCAGAGGTATAGATTAAAAAAGACGAAAACGTACAATAAAGTGAAGAAGACGCTGGTCACGCTGATGACGCAATACTGCGACTCCAAGGCGCAGAGGAACGTCTTCATTAGATACCATTTGCTCAACTGTATCAAGGCAAGTGCAAGTAGGATTAGGATACTAAATTACCAGGGGTATAGACTAAAGAAGATGGAGAACTACAACAACGTGAAGAGAAGAAGGCGCTGGTGGCGCTGATGATGCGGTACTGTGACTCCAAGGCGCATAGGAACGTTCACAAAATACCAGCTACTCAAGGCTATGATCTAGGCGAGAGCAAGTAGGATTAGGATACAGAATTACCAGGTGTGGAGACTATTTAGAAGAGGTAACAAAAATGAAGTACTGCCAACGCTAAGCTATGTCTAAAAAATATTGTATATCTAAATGCGGAGGCATTTTGACAAACATTTTTATTATATACCTGATAGAACCATGGTAACGAAGCTCTTAAATAGTCATGATAATACATACATTACAGTATTTTCCGTGATGTGTATTCATTAAGCAATGCTTTATTAGTTTAAGCCGTAAAGGCCTCTCCATATTTTGATAGACTAATTGGAGAGCACACAACTGGATAATTTAGGCCAGTCCCTCTAGGGGTTGTGCCTTGATTACGATGCACTGAATTAAATTATGGTCTTACTAGCTTCCTGTCAGCAGTGTTAGCCGCTGCTAAATAAGTTTTACTTTCCCGCGGTAAAAAGTAATCTTTGTTTCTCAAGGTGAACTTTCTAGCGGTGAAAGAATTTTTAAAATCGGTCTAGTAGTTTTTGAGTTTATTCGTTACAACATACAAATCTTTCCTCTTTATAATATGAAGTTCTAGTACAACTCAATATCCAAGTTTGTCAAGGTTATCATACGTAAAACTTTCGTATTTAAAATTTGAATCAAGGAAAATTGACGCTTTTTTATCTTATGGGGTAGGCAGAGCGTAAAACATAAGGGAAAATGCGTTTTCGTCCCGTCTGATAAATATTGATATGAATTTTAGATTGTAATGTGTATCGCTATACGGGGTGTAAGGGACAGCGTCCCGAAAACTGATAAGGGTTGATCAGTCAAAGACACTGAACAACTTCCGAGAAATTCTTTTAGGAAGTGAAAATAAATATTGGCTTTTCCATACAAAATGTCCAATGTTACAAACCTCGATCAGACAATTTGTACGGAAAAGCAAAAATAATTTTTCACTTCCTGAAAAAAAATCCTGGTGGAAGTTGTTCAGTATCGGTTACTGAGCAACCCCAATGAGTTTATGGGACGCTGTCCCTTACACCCGGTAGGTACAGGTTGTCAGCCCTTCGTCTAAATCACGATAAACTATAACCCTCAAATCCCTTTTGCTGACTTCTATAGCATGCTCGGGAGGAAAGAAAGCTGGTACACTCTGTTTTTCTATTACTCCCAGTCCACCAAGACTTAAACATTTCCCTGAAATACAATAGGGGCAATTGGTATGCGCGCAAAATTACTAAATCTTGACTTAAATCGTTTTTGCACATAAAGGGAGGGCAACAATTTTAGTAAAAATTTATTTGGTGACGATACTAGCTAAGTGGCGCCTCCATTAGTAAAAAAAACATAATTCACTAAAAACCCAGTGAATCGAAAAACCGGTCCAGCAGATTCAAGTTGTAGTAATGAAGATAATTTAGAATCTTATAAATTAATGATTCATAGTTCGTTGTAGTAACACGAAAAAATTGCCGTTGGTGGCCGTTATTCGCAGTTTTTCTTCCTGTTACTACATCGAGCTGAGAAACGCTAATTTATAAGGTTCTAAATTATCTTAATTACTGTAACTTGATTCTGGATCGATTTTGTACTTCACTGCGTTTTTAGTGAATTATGATTTCTTACTAATGGGAGCGCCACTTGGCTAGTATTGTCACCTTAAGTCGTGTCCTCAAGGAATTGGTACCAGTATAGAAGTAATTATAGCATTGTATTTCTATCCCGGCGTCTTGCCTTATTTGCTATTAGTGCTGCCAAGTGCAGCGATTTATCGCCATTTAGGCTATCTCGGAGGGTGCTGTGGTGACCAAAAATTGCGACTTGCGACTGGTCTGATTTAGGCTATCTCGAAACAAATATTAGGCGATATTAGGCTACTTCAAAGAGCCCGACGGTGTAGTGGATAGGGTCGCTGCCTCCTGAGCGGGAGGTCGTGGTTCGAATCGCACCACGTACCAATGTGTTTTTTGGTTTTCGAATTTCATATGTACGTTTATTCGGCGCTTTTTCCGTGCTTCGGAAGGCACGTTAAGCCGTTGGTCCCGGTTAATATCGTTTAATACCATATATATTAGTCGTTAAGCCATGACAGAGGCCAATGCTAAGCATTGGCGGCTTGAAAAACTCTGACCTAATCTAGGATTATGTCTGGTTTCCCTTCTGGGTTGCGGAGGTCAGATGGCAGTCGCTCTATGTAAAAACCAGTACCCACGTTCAATCCCCTAGATTAGGTAGCCGACTCCGTGAGATACGGGATTAGGCTAGGGAGATGATGATTAGGCTACTTCAAAAATAATTAGGCGAAGTAGGCTATTTTCATAATAAAAGCTGAGAATACGAACAAAATGGGCCCAAACACAAGTGTTTTCTTAATAATCATTGGAAGTTTCTACCACCCATGATCCACCCTCTTTGACTCAAGATTTTGAGATCGAACCAAATTATTTAAATAGTATCCCTACTAAATAGAGTCTTCCGGGATATTTCTGAAGCATTTAAAATAGTAGCTAGACTATTCGTAAATTATTGGTTTTAGGCTACTTCACCTTGGGCGTCTTTTAGGCGACTTGAAATTGACTTTTCGGCGATTTCATACTAAAAAGACTTGGCAACACAGTTTGCTATAGCAGTACCTCAGTGGAGTAATTACTAAATGCAATTAAAGTGGAGTAGCGGCGAGCAAAGCGGGGTGGAATAACTAGTCTCTAGGAGCTATCGTGGCTGCTTTAATATGCGCGAGAGAAAATTAATAGCAGCTGCCTTCTGCAGCTCGCGTTCTAGGTTCAATTTCCGTTTTGACAGATATTTTAAGCGAAATTTTTAGGACATCGACGGATAGAGGAGGGCATACATAATACAAGGTGTAAAGAACAGTTTTCCAAAACGAAAACTAATGGTGGTTGGTAACTTAGCAAAACTGAACAACGTTCACAAAAAAATACATACATACATACATAGAATCACGCCTTTATCCCTTACGGGGTAGGCAGAGCGTAAAACGCCTCGTAAAAGGCGCTTTCGCCACGTCTGACAAAAATTGAGGGTAATTTTAGATTGTAATGTGTAGTGCCATAGTGACAGGTTGTCAGCCCATCGCCTAAATTACAATACACTGTAACCCTCGAGTCCCTTTTGCTGACTTCTACAGCAAGCCCGGGAGGAAGGGCAGCTGGAACATTCTATGTTTTTCTTTCTCTCCCAGTCCAGCGTGGAAGTAACAAAAAAATACAATACAATACAAGATACTTTATTGCACAATGAAACACAAATACATACAGCAGAAAAGTATGGAACAAAACAGTACAATATAGGCGGCTTTATTGCTAAAGCAGCAATTTTTACCAGGTAACCTTTGGGTATTAGGATAGTACTCAGCAGATAGCGGGATAGTGCATACTAAGTTCATCTTAATACTTAAACAATATAAATACTATTAAATAAATAAAATAAACTAATATGTATTTATAATAAACTTATACATATTATGCTAATGGGAGATAGTATAAATAACTAATTATTATTCTCTAAGAAGAACTTTCTTGTTCGCTCTTGAAAAATACTTTGAGGAATTAAAAAAATGTTTCGGTTTTTCATTCAGATTGCTTGCTCTAAATCGAAGTCGTATGATATTCGAGAAGTAGTAAGTATTCGTGAAAGTTTTTCTGTTTCATAGACTGAGCGGAGCAACCCCTATTAGTTTGAGATAAGTCGCTTGCTAAAGCCAAAAGAAAGAGGCAACTTACTAAAACTCTTTCAGAAAATTAGTCAAACAATATGTTTCATGACGGCTGAAGTGATGATTATGATTTTCTTCCATGCTGGACTGGGAGAGATAGAAAAACATAGAATGTTCCAGCTGTCCTTCCTCCCGGGCATGCTGTAGAAGACAGCAAAAGGGAGTCGAGGGTTACAGTGTATTGTAATTTAGGCGATGGGCTGACAACCTATCACTACACATTAGCAATACACATTACAATCTAAAATTGCCCTCAATTTTTGTCAGACGCGGCGAAAGCGCCTTTACGAGGCGTTTAACGCTCTGCCTACCCCGTAAGAGATAAAGGCGTGATTTTATGTATGTATGTATGAAGTGATGCAGATAACCGAAGCCCGATCAAAAGTTACACTGTTTCAGCTAAACACACAAACACAAATTCACATTCAAACGTTTATTGCAAGTCACAACACAAAAGATCTTAAACATATACCTTAAAGATAAAGATAAATAACAGTTTCAGTGTCATGTGACGCCCTGCAAGGGCACAGCAATTTAGGGAGAGAGCTAACAATTCAAATTAACTTAAAACATACTCGAACAAAACTATAAATCTAAATGAATCAGTTATATTTATATTTAAACTGCCTCCGTGGTCTAGTGGCTAGTGCCATGGACTCCTGATCCGGAGGTCCTAGGTTCGATTCCCAGGGGGGAAACACAAAGTTGATATTTGAGAATTTATCACTTTGTGAATTTTTCCCCAGTTTGGTTAGGACATTGCAGGCTGAATCACCTGATTGTCCAAAAAAGAAAAAGATTTCGTGCTTCGGAGGGCGCGTTAAGCCGTCGGTCCCGGTCGCTGTCTTTGATAGTGGTCGTTACTCAAACCATGTCAGAGGCCTGATAGTTGTGCTACTAGGCGGTTTAAAAACTCTGACACCAGGGTTCTTCGGGTTCGACTCGAGAATCCACTCGCTAAGAAGAATACATAAATATTTAGCAGTAATAATTGATGATTCTTCCATGCTGGACAAAGAATGTGCCAGCTGCCCTTCCTCCCGAGCATGCTATAAAAGTCAGCAAAAGGGATTCGAGGGTTCCAGGTTATTGTAATTTAGGCGACGGGCTGACAACCTGTCACTACAGCATACACATTACAATCTAAAATTGCCCTTAATATTTGTCAGACGTGGCGGAAGCGCTTTTTACGAGGCGTTCTACGCTCTGCCTACCCCGTAAGGAAAAAATGCGTAATTTTATGTTTGTATGTAATAATTGATCATAACCGCAGTCGCGCTACAAGTTTACTGCATGTACACTCGTTAAGCTCAGGCAATTAATTCTGATAATTTACTTCCATGCTGGCCTGGGAGTGAGAGAAAAACATAGAATGTGCCAGCTGCATTTCCTCCCGAGCATTGCTGTAAAAACCAGCTAAGGGATCAGAGGGTTTCAGTATATTGCAATTTAGGCGATGGGCTGACAACCTGTCACTACAGCAACATACGTACAAATCCATCTTAAATAACCCTTAAAACTTTTTCAGACGTGGGGGAACAACCTTTGTTTAGGTCGTTTACCCTTTGCCTACCCCATTAGGAATAAAGGCGTGATTATTTGTATGTATGTATGCTATAAATTCTGCTCATTATCGAGGTCGTAGGTCAGGCTTCGTGATCGATGTGACGTGCATCGTGATAAGCCTGATGTACCATATCCACATCTTGATGATCTTTTTTTCTTCTCTACCCTAATTTGTCCCACTGTTGGGTAAAGGCCTCCCCTTTTTCTTTCCACTTTTGCCGGTCCTGTGCCTCTTGTTAATGCTCTAACAAGTGAAACCAACGAATCTTCCAAACAACAGCATTGTCTTAAAAACCATGGGAATAAAAACCATATCAGTTACACAACTGATACGGTTTTTAAGATGATTAAAAAACAAAAGAAGATCGTCTATATAAAGCTGTGTAGCTTAGTTGGAACCTTAGATTAGAAGAATAACAAAACAATGGCAACGGAAGAAGAAAGCAACTAGAGCTGCACCATATATTTATACTTTTTAAACTAGAGTTGTGCGCGTCGGTAACATTCCCCTTCCTACCAGTTTCTGTCGAATGCATTAATTTGGTCCCGCCACCTCTTTCGGGGTCTTATGATACATATCCATCCCGGACTGGGAGCGATAGAGAAACAGAATGTTGCAGCTGCTTCTAATACCTACCTACGTTCGTTCTAAAATAACCGTTAAAATTGCAAGTTGCGGCGAAAACTCCCTTTTTGTGAGCTCGTTGGTTGTCTACGTTGGCGTGACTCTATATCTTGCCCTTAATCTTGCCAGATGTTGCAAAAACGGCCGTATTATATGAGGTGTTTGAGGGTCTACCTACTCCCTAAAGGGATACAAGCGTGACTTTATGTCCATCAATAAATCCTCCTCGTTATCGGGGTCGTAGGTCAGGAGCTTCGTGATCAATGCGTCGTGTCTCGTGACCTGCCACAAGCTTCACGTAGAGATCCAATAGATATTGATTTACATCACGCACACCAATTCCTAAGCGTTGACCTTCATATGATGAGTCTGTGAAACATGGGAATATAAATATTGCAAGTTATTATTCACCGCAGTGGACAACTGCAAGGATACAACTCCAACTCACCGTATGCATATGTATATTTTTCAAAATTCGTCTTGCTTTTCAAACGTGCAAACTCCGACCTAGCCTTCTATCTGTGGTGTGTATCAAGCCTTCTAAAATATCTGAGTCACTAAAAGCTACACTGTTTATTTCTTAGTTTCATTATTGTTGTAATAAATGCTGAATCATACCAGTCGTTAAAATCGCCATATAGAATATTAAATTCCTTTAAGGAAATATTGAAACATCATCTCGATGCTCGGAACTGCCTTATCTTAATGCACCATGCATCAGTATCGCAACTCGTTTACACGGAGTCTCGAGAGGAGATATTAACTTGACAAATGATAGGGCATCCCGTGCCCATTAATCTCCCTTCATGAAGCTGTGTATCGATATTATCCGGATTATATCTCAGTTTGTAATGGTACTCTAGCGGTGTTGATGGATTTCCATATATTTGAGTCGCTCAATGTGTCTATAACTACCGAGTTTCGTATGAAAGGGTATAGTGGTTTAAGTATAAATCGGTTATTTATAGTGTTATATATGAAAAGGTTGACCCTTCTAGTGACCCATCTCTAGCGATATGATCATAGAGTTACTTGTGAAAAAGTTCCATGGTAGCACGATAGATAAGTAAAGCCCCAATTGGCCACCCGCCTAGTCAGTGCATCCTAGGGCACGCTGGCTCTATGTGCAACGTTATCCTTCGCAAATAATAATTTCATAAATACTTTCATCTTTATAATCTTTTAAAATATCAACTTTTATGAGTCCAAAATGTTCACTGAACTAAGGTGGAACTAAGTACTTTAAAAAAAAACATGTAATACCAAAATAACATGTAAAAGACAAAAGAAAATGAGTCGTACTTTGTAAAACAAAGTCTCCGCGGTCTTCGATGTCATTTCTCAGAAGCCAGGCTTACCGGCGAAGCCTTTTATATTTTTTTATGAATATTGTCGGCCATGGACGGGAATTGAATCCGCGGTCACGTCTACTTATTGTCTCGTACAGAGGAACCTGACGAATTTACAAAGAAAAGTTGTATGTGCTCGTCATGAAAACAGAAGTTTTGCTTGTTTGTTGTGTGTGGCTAATTTTCTAAAGTAAATTTTAAATCACCGGAGGACCCTGTCGGGTAAATAAAATTAAGACGGAGTAGGTAGGTTATGTTTATTTATCTCGGGCTTTTACCAATGATATTATATATAGGTAGATACGTTACCAACGCGCGAAACTCGAGCTGCGAGCTGCGAAGTAAGAAAAAAAGTTAAATTATATTCAAGGCTGCACTGATTACAACATATTTTGTGTCGCACTCAGCGTTTGTTTAGATATGCAATGTTATTAAATATGTCTGTATATGTGTCGCGAAACAATTAAAATGTGCGTGCAGTATGAACGTAACGTATCTTTCTTAAAATATAATTGGCTTTTACACAGTTTGTTTAATGGATCGACGGCTTATTCTTTAATAATTTTTAGTCAGCACCCTTCGGCATACATTGTCCTAAAACGACCGGGAACAAATTACATAAAGTTGAACACTGTTTACATCATTACTTACATCAGGTGTATCCAGTGTGTCCACTTATCTGGTATAAAAATATTCCTAGACACAATCTTGGCTGGAATCCCAGATGTGCTGGTTCCATTTACATCCACAAATAGGATTTAACATGTTTTCTACAGTTTGTTCTCCTCAGGTACTAAAATTAGTTTTAGTCAGGTCTGAAGTTTACTAAATAATTTAATCGTGAAACCTAATAACCACTTTTTTATGGGTACAGCTTTCCAACTACAATAAAGTAATAGTACAAACAATAGTACCTTATACAGTCGTGCAATAAAAGGTAACTATTAAGTAAGTACCGTTTCGATCCTTTGAAAATGTGATTAAAGTTTAAAAAAAAGGTAAATATATATTTGTGTTGATAAAATATTTAAATTGTGCGTTTTATCTGCATTACGATTTATGCTATCACACTTTTATTAGGTCTGCTGTAAGAAATTTCTTTGTAGAAATATGCTGTTCCTGTTGTGTCTTAATTCCTTATGTAATTGTTCTGTGTATGTTTATGTGTACAATAATAAACTGTTAAATAAGGTTTGCGAATACCTACCCTGCTGAAACGAAGCGACAAGAATTTCACGGTCTGCTCGCCCTGCCAAACCGGCGACTAAATTGTTTCCATTTATACATTCCAAACGCACAAATATAATAGAAGCCCAGAAATTTACCAGTGTAGCCCTAACTGGAAGGGTGAGACGTGACCCGCTTGTAATAGGGACGGAGGGCGCGTTTCGGAGAGCACGTACACACCTCGAGATTGCCGAGTCGGAATGTTTTTACCCAATTACAAGCTGTCCGGCAACTAGTTGGGTTAAAAGAAGTTCCCGAGGACCGCATTCACCTGAAATATTAGGAGATATTGTAATCATAGCAGCTTATTGATTTTAACTGCCTCCATAGTCTAGTGGTTAGAGCTATGGGCATACGATCCGGAGATCCTGGGGTCGATTCCCGGGGAGGACCACAAAGTTGATATTTGTAGTTTTATCACTTTGTGAGGTTTTCCCCAGTTTGCTTAGGATATTGCAGGCTGAATCAGCTGATTGTCCGATAAGTAAAAGGATTCCGTGTTTCGGAGGCCTAACGTAAAGACGTCGGTCCCAGTCGCTGTCTGTCTTTGATAGTGGTCGTTACTCAAACCATGTCAGAGGCCTGCGCTACTAGGCGGTTTGAAAACTCTGACACCAGGGTTCTTCGGGTCGTTGTTCGATTCGAGAATCCACTCGCTAAGAAGAAGAAGCTAATTGATAGACCCTGACCTTTCCCTTGAAAACTTTCTTTTTTGCCATAAATGTACCTAGATAAAGGTTATGTTCGTTCATCTAAAAATACATACATACATACATATAATCACGCCTTTATCCTTAATGGGTAAGGAAGAGCGGTAACGACATAAACAAAGGTCGTTCCGCCACGTCTGATAAAGTTTTGAGGGTTATTTAAGATAGGTTGTAGGTAATTGCTGCTTTAGCAATAAGGCCGCCTATATTGTACTGTCACGTTTGTTCCTTTTTATTTCTGTTGTATGTGTTTCTTTGTGCAATAAAGAATTTTGTATTGTATTGTATATTGCTGTAGTGACAGGTTGTTAGCCCAGCGCCTAAATTATAAACTGAAACCCTTACCTGGCTTTTACCGCATGCCCGAGAGGAAATGCAGCTGGTATATTCTATGTTTTTCTCTCGCTCCCAGGCCAGCATAGAAGAAAAAAATTAAAAAATATGCACCATGATTCTCTTTCAGAATACTTAAGTTTTTAAATTTAACTGTTCCTTCATCGTTGCAATCTCGGAAAGAATGTCTTCCGATGTTCCGATGCTATAAAAGAACATACATACATACATATAATCACGCCTTTATCCCTAATGGAGTAGGCAGAGCGTAAACGACCTAAGGAGAGGTCGTTCCGCCACGTCTGACAAAGTTCTGAGGGTTATTCAAGATAAATTAATAGGTTTATTGCTGTAGTGACAGGTTGTCAGCCCATCGCCTAAATTACAATATACTGAAACCCTCGGATCCCTTAGCTGGTTTTTACAGCATGCCCGGGAGGAAATGCAGCTGGCACATTCTATGTTTTTCTCTCGCTCCCAGTCCAGCATGGAGCTATAAAAGAATTCTCATAAATATACAATTTCTTTGCTCATGGACAGTGACTTACTTGCCTTTTATTTCAAGTAGCGTTTTAATCAGTAAGTGCCGTATTTGTAATCAGCTCTCATGAGTGACAGCGAGTTTGAGTTCGTATCAGAAATGTCATGTCAGTACAAGCTGGCCTGTCTAATCCATACTTAATATTGCTCTCAAGTTTGATATCGCTTCATAAATACGAGCTTTAGTGTAACTAACTAGTTTCTCTGAAAAAAAAATCAATTGTATTCCAGCGTGTACGGTATACCGGGTGTAAGGGACAGCGTCCCGCAAACTTATAGGACGACACTGAACAACTTCCATGAAGTTTTTTTTTCAGGTAGCGAAAAAAGAATCGGCTTTCCATACTAAATGTCCACCTCGATCAGACAATTTGTATAGAAAAGTCATTATTGTTTCACTTCATGAAAAAAAAATCGTCGCTGAAGTTGATCAGTGTCGATGACTGAGCAACCCCTATCAGTTTGCAGGACGCTGTCCGTTACACCCCGTATAATTATTACGTATTTTTTTTATTTTTCATTTATTATGTATAATGATATAGATGATATGTCTGATGCTTGGCATATTTTATTTCTTTTCATACATACAGCATAACATGGCTTCACAAGCAGCGCCAATGGAAAATAATATTAATATATTTACAGCAAAAATATTAATGCATTCATAAATTCAAATTGCTTGAAACCTCATAAATTATCCTTGACATGAGGAAGCCCCATCAAAATCGCATATATATTTACAAACCAGCTAAGGGATCCGAGGGTTTCAGTATATTGCAATTTAGGCGATGGGCTGACAACCTGTCACTACAGCAATATACTTTCAAATCTATCTTAAATAATCCACAAAACTTTGTCAGACCTTTGTTCAGGTCGTTTAAGCTCTGCCGAACCCATTAGGGATAAAGGCGTGTTTATATGTATGTATGATATGAGGAAGCTCCATCAAAATGGCATATTAATTTACAAGCTCACGTACAGACGTGCCGATGTGTACCAATCACAATGAAATAAACGTAGGTACGTCGATTTGTCATTGATTTGTGGTGGATCCTAGAGAAATCTCGGCTGCGTGGCTGATCGTCACGAAATGCCTTTATGGGACCGATAAAACTAGTTATACATACACATAATCACGCTTTTACGCCTAATTGGGTAGGCAGAGCGTAATCAACCTAAACGAAGGACATTCCGCCATGTCTGACAAAGCTTTGAGGGTAATTAAGATAGATTTGTAGGTATATTACTGTAGTGACAGGTTGTCAGCCCATCGCCTAAATTGCAATATACTGGAACCCTCGGATCCCTTAGCTGGTTTAGGAAATTCAGCTAGCACATTCTATGTTTTTCTCTCGCTCCCAGTCCAGCAAGGAAGAAAACTAAAACTAGTTATACAGTAGCCAAAGAGCATTGAAACTGTTTATGCACTCTAGGCGGGTTCACACGGTACTTTCAGCCGCATATTCACTAACGGCTAAGAGAATTACGTTTCTACCAGCTTACAGGACCTTATCACTACATAGTATAACACAAAGTCGCTTTCTCTGTCCCTATATCCCTATGTATTCATAAATCTTTAAAACTACGCAACAGATTTTGATGCGGTTTCTGTTAATGGATAGAGTGATTCAAGAGGAAGGTTTATATGTATAATACATGCATAATATAGTAGAGAAACACTGATTATTTCCGTGCGAAGCCGGGGCGGATCGCTAGTTTAAAAAATATGTTAGTTTTACAGACGTGTGAAATGAAAAATAGCTTTTGAAGCTAGCTGCCTGGATGAATGTTGTAACCCAGGAGCCAAACACATAGATTGGGTTTTATTGCGCTTTACTTGCGGCAATATACTCTATTCTTCTTAGCGAGTAGATTCTCGAGTCGAACGACCCGATGAACCCTGGTGTCAGGTTTCAAACCGCCTAGTAGCACAGCTATTAGGCCTCTGATATTGTTTGAGTAACGACCACTTTCAAAGACAGCGACCGGGGCCGACGGCTTAACGTGCCCTCCGAAGCACGGAATCTATTTTCTTTTCGGACAATCAGGTGATTCAGCCTACAATGTCCTAACCAAACTGAGGAAAACCTCCCAAAGTGATAAATTGATAAATATTAACTTTGTGGGAATTGAACCCAGGACCTGTGGGTCGTAAGTACCATGGTTCTGACCTATATACTCCATGGGCTCTTGTCTTGTCTGGTAGATTATCTCCAATGAAACCCTTCTAAGAAGAACTTCGAGAAAAACGTTCTTGGTACTTGGAACAGTCCGTGTGGCGTAAAAAACAAAATGTCTTGAGAGACTTGCAATGATATGCGTTGCGTTCCGTTGCATAGTTTTCAGTAGTAAGTTCCTACTGAAAACCAGCGCTGCAGTCTTTGATTGAAGCACTATGCTGATTAGGATACCTTTTCAGTATCATATGTAACTCTTCTTCTTTGTCCGTCCCTGTTCCCATTATTTGGAATCGGGTCTTCTCACTCTTCTGCGCCAGGACAGTCTATCCTGGGTTGTTAGTTCTGGCAATTGGGCTTTCTTGAAGTCTCTCTCAATATTTGACCACCAGGTTGAAGGCGTGCGGTCTCTTCCTTTCTTTTGTTCTGGTATATTATGGGCTATTTTCTATTTCTATTTCTTTCTATTTCTATTTTTACCACATAGTCTTTGCTACGCCTTTTTACATGTCCATACAATCTAAGGCGGTATTCCGACATTCAATCCATTATTGGCACAACCTTAAAACTGCCTCTTATGTACTCGTTTTCATTTCATTAACATGGACCTTTAGCTCATGAGTTTTCTTTACTGTCCAAGTGTTCAGCACAGTTAGGCTATTTAAGCCCGTAATTATAAACAGCACTTGAGACTGACAGCTAGTTTGAGTCCGTATCAGAAATGTCATGTCAGTACAAAAGGCCCTGTGAAATCTATACTTAATATTACTCTCAATCTTGAGATAGTTAATTTATTTATAGTATGTTTATCTGTCGAGTGCGAGCGGCACATCAACAATGTCATAATTCATGAACAAGAGTTGAGACCGTAGTGTTTATTCACACTTGACTGTACTGCATTTCAGCAGGCAGCATTGTTTGTTTACCCCTGTGAGGGTGTTGGTAGTCGCCACACGTCCCGCCACGCTCACACCAATTAACACGGGAATTCCCCGGGAAAGCAAATTGTACTGGGTAACGTATTTTCTAGACGTAAACGCCGCCGTTTAGATTGGCGATGTCTGTAATTAATTTGTTACTGTTTTCAGTATTATAAATACATATTGATTACTGTTTAGATTGATGATATTAAATTTGTATGTATTAATTTGGTTTATATATTTTTTTGACGGGTACAAACCCGTGAAAAAAAGTAACTACAAACTCCCGACTGCAAAAGAGATATACAATTTGGCGTATAGTATTTCTCTATCCCTCAAAGATAGTATTTACAAAAACCTGTAATGAAAAATATGACTGTCAAATGTATTCATCGAACAGTAAAACAAGTAGAGTATATTTTAAATGATCAAAGTTCTTTGAGAGCAGAATATTTGCTAAAGATACAGTAAATATTACAAACATTTCTGTTACAGTAGACATAAGATATAAAACGTCCCGGTTTCCAGTGGAAACGCAACAAGCACATGAATGAAATTGGAACAAAAAGTAAAAAGATGAAACTCGACGGTTCCTATTTCCTCGAGCGCGTCCGAGTTAGTTCAAATAATTGTAGCTGTATTATTACAACTGAAAGAAAGTCGCAAACGGAACGTCACGAACAATGAAAACTTTAAAATGTTTTTCGAAATTACATTTCTTTGTCGCCTAAACAAAATAAGAATATTTCCTTCGTCTCCTAGGGCGTTGTTGTCAAAATGTCAACGTATCTTTTAAATGACAATATTACGCCTTAGATTTAATAGACGCCATTGGTACCGATTTCTTGAGGTGGCGTCTTCACTAAAACTTGACTTAAATTGTTACCCATTCTTATCTCTCATGAGTCATGATCAGAGGTCGGAAATTCAGGTGCAAAAAAAGTAAAAACCCACTGTTGGAGCTACTGAGAGTTGCTACAACCACCTTTTTCAAGATGTTTAGGGCCCCAGTTTATTTTTCTTTATTTAATTGTTTTAGTAATGCCAATGTGTTCTTTGCGTCAATATAAGTCGAAAGTGTTTGCATTTTTTTTTTATATTTGTTTAAATTTCAAAGATATAAGTAGAAATGTGTTTTCAATGTACTGAAAAATATTAAAAATCTAAAAATATCATTTGATTGTTTGATATTTTTATTGAATACCATTTAGAAATGATTTCTACGATGCTTTTATTACTTTTACACAAAAATTTGAATGGGGCCCTCGGGGGCCCAAAAGCGTTTTATTTCTTTAAAAAAAATTGCGGAGAAAATTAAAATTAAAATTCGTATTTGGCAAGGTTAAGACAAGATAAACGCTTTTTACTTTTGTCATTTTTTCTCTACGATTGATAGTTTGAGGGTAAATTGATGTTGAAGTTAGTAGGACACAATTGTTCAAGACCAAGCCAAGTAGTTGTTTTTATGGTGAAATCAGCTAGGTTAAGAAGAGATAAGCACTTCTCTTTCAAGAAAGATTTTTTTCTCTACGGTTGACAGTTTCACAGTGAATTGATGTTAAAATTCCCTGGACACAATTTTTGGGCCTGAAGGCCCCAAAGCATTTTACTGCTTAAACATTACTATACTTTTTTCTTTCGTTGTGAAACTATTAAGGTTCATTGTAAGCACCTAAATCCTTAAAATAAGACCAGTCAAGCACTCGCATATATATATAAAAAGAATTTTACCGGATTCGTCTTTATTTTATATTTTATAAATAAGTACATACATACATATAATCACGCCTTTATCTCTAATGGGGTAGGCAGAGCGTAAACGACTTAAACAAAGGTCGTTCCGCCACGTCTGACAAATTTTGAGGGTCATTCCAGGTGGATTTGTATATTGCTATAGTGACAGGTTGTCAGCCCATCGTTTAAAATACAATACTGAAACCCTCCCTGGGTTAGCCGGTTTCCAATAAGTATATCAGAGAAAATACTTGATACTAGGTTACATGTAATACACTTTTGATTTTGTGTACTTGCCATATTTTACAAACCAAAAATTAAGACAATACATCCTAAAAGCACTTAGACAGATACAGTCAATATGCTGACCTTGTCGCACATACTCAAAGAGAGAGGCCCAAAAATTGTCCTAACAACTTTAACATCAATTCACTGTGAAACTGTCAACCGTAGAGAAAAAATAACAAGAAAGAGAAGTGCCTTGCCTATCTCTTCTTAACCTAGACGATTTCACCATAAAAACCACTACTTTGCTTGGTTTTGAACGATTGTGTCCTGCTAACTCCAACATCAATTTATCCTGAAACTATCAACCGTATAGAAAAAATTACAAGAGTAAAAAGCGCTTATCTTGTCTTAACCTTGCCAAATACGAATTTTAATTTTAATTTTCTCCGCAATTTTTTTTAAAGAAATAAAACGCTTTTGGGCCCCCGAGGGCCCCATTAAAATTTTTGTGTAATAATAATAAAAGCATTGTAGAAATCATTTATAAAGGGTATTCAATAAAAATATCAAACAATCAAACGATATTTTTATATTTTTAATATTTTTCAGTACATTGAAAATTCATTTCTACTTTTATCTTTCAAATTAAAACAAATATTAAAAAAAATTGCAAACAGTTTCGACTTATATTGACGCAAAGAACACATTGACATTACTAAAACAATTTAATAAAGAAAAATAAACTGGGGCCCTAAAAATCTTGAAAAAGGTGGTTGTAGCAACTCTTAGTAGCTCCAACAGTGGGTTTTTACTTTTTTTGCACCCGAATTTCCGACCTCTGGTCATGATAGAGAATGACAGGTAACGATTTTAGCCAAATATTGATGACGAAGTAAATCATACGATCTCTAGGGTCATAGGATCTAGAGATAGATTTACTAGGTACTCTAAAACCATGAGTGTGCTTGAAATCAAGACCTTTTCTCTTGGATATTAGTGCTGTCAGTGAAAATTGCATAGACTACTCTTATTCGAGTACTAAGTAAGCCTAAATATAAATTATCATTAATTTTATCAAAGAAGTCACGCCAATAGCAACTTCTTTTTGAGTTAACTGAAAATTCTACGTAAATAATAAATATAGAAACCAAGAACTTAAATTTATGATGATGATGATGATGAGAACTTAGTTGGCTCTCGCCGTCCAGCAGGGCTAATACGCACTGTCGATTGGTCTACACACGTTGTATACTTCACTCTGATTAATGCCTATCATTTTCCGTTGTGAAGAGCGCAACGAATGAGATAGTGTGTAGACAAAACGAAGTCTACAGTGCGCATATAACCCGGCTGAAACATCTTATTTTCTCTATGTCGGTGCTCGCGCTATTTGCCTTAAAGTACTAAAACATTGTATCAGTGGTTTTATCTGGTAGTTGGCGAGTCTCCCGGAGGCGGAGAGTTATCTTAATGGCGAGTTTAGCCACAGTGGACTTGCCAGATAGGAAGTCCTGAAAAACTAATGAGGATTTAACCACTTCATTGTAGAAAAAGTGACCAAAGGCCAGAATTTGTTCCTGCCTGATATTTTAGTAAAGCTGTTTTGATGAATGATTTCACTTTTTTATAGAAAAATGAAGCATCACTCTTTATGAAAACACGTGGAAACTCAAATTATCATATCCCCTCTTCTATGGAAAGGAAGTTGAACTAATTATAAAATATCTACGAATTCAACCTGAAACATTCTTATATAAAAGCAATTGCAACTGACAGAACTTAGATGCAGCAGGACCCGTTCTCACCGACCTAGAACTACTTATTTATTCTGTGGCTATTTGCCTAAAAGTACTTAAACAACTTTACCGCTTTAATTATTTGTATCAGTGGTTCCATCTGGTAGTTGGCGAGTCTCCCGGCGGCGGAGAGTTATCTTAATGGCGAGTTTAGCCACCGGAGACTTGCCAGATAGGAAGTCCTGAAAAACTAATGAGGATTTAACCACTTCATTGTGGCAAAGTGACTAAACTAAAGTGAACAATTTGCGAAGGTTTTTTTTCGTAAGTGTACTTTATGTAATAGTAACTTATAAAAAAGCATTTATCTGCTATTATCTCACCTGCTAGTAGCATTCTGACTATGTTGGACAGAGATCTGCTATTTAATATACTAGGTGTAAGGGACAGCGTCCCGCAAATTTATATAACTACTCGTGTCAGCAGTAATTTTTCCATAAAAAATGTGTGATTTAGGTGAACATTTTGTATGGGATAGCAAATTATTTTTTCACTTCCTGAAAAAAAATCCTGCTGATAGTTGTTCAGTGTCGTTGACTGAGCAACCTCTATCAGTTTGTGGGACGCTGTCCCTTACACCTGGTATATGTATAGGTACTCTTGCCTTGGAGATACCAAGGTAGTTTGAATGCGATGTTAATTTAGGTAATTACATGTTGTTATCTATTGTGTCAGGTGGGGTAAGAGAAACTGTATTTTCTCAAGTGTCATGGTTTGCTCACTCTCACATACCAAAACTACATTTTATGGATATTATTACTGCTACTTCATACGGAGTGAAGTCACAAACTACCCTTCAAATTATCCTACAAATTACACTTCCTACAAAGTTATAGGGTTGCTCAATTAACGAAACTAAATAATTTTTACAGAGAAGTTATTTCAGAAATTGCCTGATCGAGGAAATCATCTATTTTTCCTGAAAGAATGTCTTTGTGAAAGTTGTTCAATTCATTTTTGTTAACTGAGAAATTTCTCAGTTTGCGGGAAGCTGTCCCTTACACCCGATATATATTACAAATACATCTAAGAAAGCATACATATGCTGTGCAGCTTTTAACGGTACAATAGCTTGAAAGCACTAACATTTTCTAATAGCACGCGACCGCGCCGTAACTTTAGACGTACATTAGAACCTCACTATAGAAGGAACATTACTCGTCCTTATTGCTAAAGCGTCCCTCACATAGGGGATTTGGGGGTCCATTAGGGGGGTAATTATTAGCACGTAGGTATTTAAACAACGTACATTTTCCACAAAAAAAAAATTCACTTGGGCTAGGCTTGCAAAATGAGATCTGCACATTAAAACAAAAAAAACTTAGATCTAAATATAAAAACAAAAGTAGCTATGAAAAGTCAAAATAATTTCAACACGTCATGTTTCGGAGTAAAATACGAGTACGTTCTTAAAATAACAATAACAGTCATATATTGATTCTTCGTAGCGGACTGGGAGGGAGAGAAAAACATAGAATGTACCAGCTCCATTTTCTCCCAAGCATGCTGCAAAAACCAGCTAAGGGATCCGAGGGTTGGGAATTGATTAGGGGATGACTATACTAATGACAAAGATGTCTGGAGCTCTGATATTTCAGTGAAGCCTAAGAAATTGGCACACATTGCGGTCACAAACCCTATTTTGAACAATAAGAAGGACAAAAGTAAGAATAAGATAAAACGAAGGGAGGGGGCGCAAAGTGCGAGTTTCTCATGCTTCTTCTTCATTGTGATATAGTTTTATTTTATTTAGTGACATAGATATAATTTAATTTTATTTGTAATAGACTCGCTTGTGACTTTCTAAAAGTGTTCTTAGGAATCTATTTGGAAATAAATTATTTGACTTTGACTTTGACTTTCAGTATACGTATATTGTAAATTAAACAACCGGTCACTACAGCAATATAAGTCCAAATCTATCTTAAATAACACTCAAAACTTTGTCAGACGTGGCGGATCGACCTTTGTTTAGGTCGTTTACGCTCTGCCTACCCCATTAGGGATAAAGGCGTGATTATATGTATGTATAAAATATTTACGTTAGGTATATTTCTTAGAGCCCGATGGTGTAGTGGATATGGCCGCTGCCTCCTGAGCGGGAGGTCGTGGTTCGAATCCCACCACGTACCAATGTGTTTTTCGGTTTACGAATTTCATGTGTACGTTTATTCGGCGCTTTTTCCGTGCTTCGGAAGGCACGTTAAGCCGTTGGTCCCGGTTAATATCGTTTAATACCATAGATTTTAGTCGTCAAGCCATGGCAGAGGCCAATGCTAACCATTGGCGACTTGAAAACTCTGACCTAATCTAGGATTAGGTCTGGTTTCCCTTCTTGGTTGCGGAGGTCAGATGGCAGTCGCTCTGTGTAAAAAACCAGTACCCTCGTTCAATATCCTAGATTAGGAAGCCGACCCCGTGAGATACGGGATAAGGCTAGGGAGATGAAGTATATTTCTTACAAAAATGACCTAACACAGCCCTTTCAGCCTTGTTTGTATTGTAACTAAAAACCGATAAATAATGGCTCTTCGCTACTGTAAACACCGCCCTATTACATTCTATACAGCACTTCATCTGTTCTATAACCTTTTCCAATAACGGCACAGCATCGTAACTTCAGAGCTTAAGAGTAACATAATACTTGTTACATAGAAAAGCTGTCGTCTTTGCTAACTTTGCGGCTAATTGCACACTAGCGACTTTTTCGCATACCCGACAGCGTCCCGCAAATTGATAGATGTTGCTCGGTCAATGAAACTGAACAACGTTCACCAGATAATTCATTCAGGAGACGAAAACAAATAGACCTACATACATACATACATATAATCACGCCTTTATCCCTAATGGGGTAGGCAGAACGTAAACAACCTAAACAAAGGTCGATCCGTCACGTCTGACAAAGTTATGAGGGTCATTTAAGATAGATCGTAGGTACATTGCTGTAGTGACAGGTTGTCAGCCCATTGCCTAAATTGCAATATACTGAAACCCTCGGATCCCTTAGCTGGTTTTTACAGCATGCCCGGGAGGAAATGGAGCTGGCACATTCTATGTTTTTCTGTCGCGCCCAGTCCAGCATGGAAGAAATAGACCTTCCCTTACAAAATGTCCACCTCGGTCTAACAATTTGTATGCGGAAGTTTTTTTTCACTTCCTGAAAAAAATCCTGCTAATAGTTGTTCGGTTTCGTTGACTGAGCAATCCCTATCAGTTTGCGGGACGCTGTCCCTTACACCCCGTAGGTATCTAGATTGTATTTTGGTGAGCAAGCTCCATATGCCATAGCACAATTCCAATTCCACTATACATCGGATCTGCTGACGCTCAACATATATACGTATTTGTGTTAAGATAAGATAAGAAATGAATATACTTTATTGCATAGAAAAGGCACAAGAGAAAATAAAATAAAATGTAACAAATAGTAGTACAAACAGGCGGCCTTATTGCTAAGCAGCAATTTCTTACAGACCATATGTTGTACCCACCTACGAGATACCTACTATAAGTTTGTTGCACTGATTATTCAACCGCATTTTGTGGTCGGTGCCTTTGAATTTCGATCAGGAGCCGTACTTTTGAATCACTCGAATCGAATTCGCATACGAAAGACTAACATTCGTATGGTAAATTGCATGAATATCAAAAGTTACTCTTTCGTATGCGCATTGGAGTTCGAGTGATTCTACAATACGGTTCCAAGAGGTCGTATTTTATAAGAGGGTTTTTTATTAATGATAGGCAAACCATTTGTCAGCCATCTCTGCAGACGATAATGGAGCATGTTTGCCTAGATAATGCCTACTCACACTTGCCTTAAAAAGGCCCAGGTTACAACGTTTTTGTGACTAAATATTTACTTTTTAGGAACTCCATTGAGAACAGATTGCAGCTTGGTTAGATCAATGTCTGTAGGTTGAATGACTATGTCCGATTCGACAAGTAAAAAGTTTTTTTTTTCATTTCATAAAAATAGGTGTGCTCTCGCCTTGTCAATAAATGTTTGTGGAATCTCTAGTGTGTAAAAGCCTTCTTGTTGTTCTTTACTTCTAGAAATCACTGTGACTTGTTATTTCTAGCATTCCCTTTGTTTCTCTTACATTGAATGTAAGCATTCAGTATTTTATTGCAATAGTTGTGAGTATACAGGGTGTAAGGCACAGCGTCCCGCAAACTCATAGAGGTTACTCAGAAAACGAAACTGTACAACTATCACCAGGAAAATATAAAAACATGCCTTTCCATACAAACTGTCTGATTGCGGTGGTTATTGTGTACGGGAAAGTCATTACTTTTTAATCTCATGAAAGAATTTCCTGTACATGTTGTTCAGTATACCTATTTGTGAGACTTCAATAAGTTCTACTATTATTTATTGCTCTGTGGTTCTACATCAATTTTATACGCCATTATATAAATGAGTAAAATATTTTCATGCTGGATTGGCAGCCAGAGAAAAACATAGAATGTGCCAGCTGCATTTCCTCCTGGACATGCTGTAAAAACCAGCTAAGGGGTCGGAGGGTTTTTGTATATTGCAATTTAGGCGATAGGCTGACAACCTGTCACTACAGCAATATACCAATGTTTAGGTTGTTTACGCTCTTACTACCCCATTGGGGGTAAAGGCGTGATTATATGTACGTTTGTATTATTTATTGTTCTGTGGTTCTACATCAGTTTTATACGCCATTATATAAACCTGAATTTATAATAATACTTATTATGATACATACATACATACATATAATCACGCCTTTATCCCTAATGGGGTAGGCAGAGCGTAAACGACCAAAACAAAGGTCGTTCCGCCACGTCTGACAAAGTTTTGAGGGCTATTTAAGATATATTTGTAGGTATATTGCTGTAGTAACAGGTTGTCAGCCCATCGCCTAAATTGCAATATACTGAATCCCTCGGATCCCTTAGCTGGTTTTTACAGCATACCCGGGAGGAAATGCAGCTGGCACATTCTATGTTTTTCTCTCGCTCCCAGGCCAGCATGGAAGTTATGATTATTATTATTATTATGATTCGGTGTATTATCTAGTTTAGTTATGGTCTAGGCTCTCATAGTAGTTTGTTTCTTGCTTGTTACAAAGGGGTTTGTTTCGTGGATTTCCAAACAAAACTCTAACTAGATAGTGAACAGGACAGGACAGGTGCAGTTAAACTTCTAACATGTTTATTTTACATTCGGGAGTTCCTGCTAACTTTATTGTGGTTAGAAAGACGGTTCTACCTGGTACAGGTTCTTATTTATTTTATTTAACAATTTATTGTACACAATAGCATTATAAACACAGGTCATAAAATACAAAGACACCAAAGGCACTGCTTATTTCAAAAAAGAAATTTCTTACAGCAGACCTCCAGAAGTGATAATTTATAATGATACGCCTAAAACGTGCTAAAAATTAAAAACCTACTAATAAAATAATTCTACTGTAAAATGCTTATATAAAGTAAACCTTTACATAAATATAAACAAGATACAAATAAATATCTCCAACTATATATATATATATATAATAAATTTAAAAAGTACATTTCAATATAAAATTGTCTTCATTATTTGTCAGATGTGGCGAAAACGCCTTTTTCTAGGCGCTTATTCCTCTGTACATACCGTAAAGGATAAATGCAAGGCTTTATGTAGGTATGTGTTTTGCACAGCTACTGACTATTTCTGGTCATCAAATTATGCACCTATGTAATGAAACAATTCACACATTTTAATTTTATTATAATAATCATTTATACTCTCTTGGATGTGATGCAAAAGCCATGGCGTCGCCATGTTTTATGCATCTATCTATAGGTATATATACAATATACATGTATATGCAGTTTCTCATTAAGATGGCGATATATTTCTTCCAAAATAATCATACAAGAAAGGTCACCTTGAATTTGAAATTTAGACAGATCGTTATATACAACTTTGCTTTTGTGAACTAGAGTCTTTGTTCTTGAATATAATCAGCGATATTTTACAGTTAATTGAAGTTTAATTCAGAAATCTAGATATCCCTATACCTACCAAACATTAGGGCACTAGATTCTTTCCAAAGCAATATTATAAGCGTGTAAAAATGTAGACATCACATAAGGTAGTTGGTACGTGTGGTGTGAGTGTGAAGTCTGCCGGCCAAGTGGTAGGGTAGTTCGCAACTCACTATCACGCTATCCCAGTTACGGGCTTTTACCGACTCCGGACTTTAAGCGGATTCCGAGAGGCGATAGCTTTTATTCCCTACTTTCGATACAGATAAGTTTGTTAAAACTTTTTTTTTTGCTGCAGTTTTTTTTTATTAATAATTAGAATGAAGGGTAATTTTTTTTTTTCTAGCCATTCTATCATCATCAACTAATCAAGAGTGATTTATCTTATCCATAGCAGTAATCGCCTGACGATTTATTTGATTCTCTATCTAATCCAGCTAAGGGATCCGAGGGTTTCAGTATATTGCAATTTAGGCGATGGGCTGACAACCTGTCACTACAGCAATGTACCTACAAATCTATCTTAAATTACCCTCCTAACTTTGTAAGACGTGACGGAACGACCTTTGTTAGGTTGTTTACGTTCTGCCTACCCCATTAGGGATAAAGGGGTGATTATATGTATGTATGTATGTAATCTAATAATCTTTTTAAGTACTTAAGTATAGTAGCATAAGTGGCGAGCGGGGATGTTTTTGACATCAAGACAAACCTTTTCGGGTTTATTACATACACATAATCACGCCTTTATTCCTAATGGGCTAGGCAGAGCGTAAAAGACCTAAACAAAGGTCGTTCCGCCACGTCTGGCAATGTTTTGAGGGTTATTTAAGATATATTTTAAGGTATATTGCTGTAGTGACAGGCTGTCAGCCCATCACCTAAATTGCAATATACTGAAACCCTCGGATCCCTTAGCTGGTTTTTACAGCATGTCCGGGAGGAAATGCAGCTGGCACATTCTGTTTTTCACTCGTTCTCAGTCCAGCTTAGTAATGTTGTTTATTGCTGTGTAATTATTTTTTGTAATAAAAAAAACAGCATTCGTACTTATAGGTACATAACCTTCGACGACACCTTATTTTTAAAATAGGTACGTATATAATATACCATCATCTCCCTAGCCTTTATCCCGTATCACACAGGGCTGGCTACCTAATCTAGGGGATTGAACGAGGGTACACAGAGCGACTGCCATCTGACCTCCGCAACCCAGAAGGGAAACCAGACCCAATCCTAGATTAGGTCAGAGTTTTCAAGCCGCCAATGCTTAGCACTGGCCTCTGACATGGCTTAACGACTAATATCTACGGTATTAAACGATATTAACCGGGACCAACGGCTTAACGTGCCTTCCGAAGCACGGAAAAAGCGCCGAATAAACGTACATATGAAATTCGTAAACCGGAAAACACATTGGTACATGGTGGGATTCGAAAAACGACCGCTCAGGAGGCAGCGGCCCTATCCACTACACCATCGAGCTCATTACGTATAAAATATATATACCAAGAACAAAAAATATAGGGCTCAATTCTAGATTTGCCAGCTAAAAATAAAGTTAAAATCTATTTGTCACTTTCAGACTAAAAACATTGGAAAAGGACAGGGGATCTATTCTCTCCGGTTTTTGATTTATAGCCGGTGGGTTTATGCGTTATCTGTCATTTTTATCCGCCGTCATATGATATGGCGGATAAAATTCACAAAAATACTGTGAAAACGTGCAAAAGCGCGTCAAAATCTAGCGGACAAAGGGTAAAACCACAGAAAATATATCGGCTGTCCTTTTTCCATTTGATTATTTTGAAAGTGACATAGCATAGGTACATTCGCGCACTGGTAATTATACCAGTGCGCATATTAATGCAAAATGAAAAAGAATAAATAAAGCAGATTTTCCTTTGCTTCGTTTGCAAATGGCGCCGTTGGTTTTCCCTCGCTGTCGATGACACGTTGTGCATAAATTTTACTATTTGTCGATTTCATTTTAATTCTTCAGCAAAATAAACTGTCTCCCGTGGTTCACTTGCGTATAAGAAATAGCTTATTAAAAAAAAAATATTTATATCAGGCATTTAAATGTACACCCATATTTAATAATACAATTATAATCTTATAATAACATTGTATTAGGTACATTCAATTAAATTATGTTGCATTGACATTTAATTTAAGTTGATTATCATTATCATTCATCAAGGTGCTTACTAGCTGGAGTGTTGAGGACCGTACGTGGGAATATTACATCCGTGGGAATTTAACACAAGATTTTAAAATAATGACGATTTATATTATGTACAGAAAATGAATAGACTGCGAGTATTTATTTGACAACTTCTTTAAAGAGACGTTTTGCAGAATTTTCTTGGATCCTTTTTGCTGAATGAAGATCCATTAAAGAACATAATAGTCCGTTTCGGTACCGCTCACTAAATTCTTACTGGTTTCTGAATTGAATCCTAACTACATTTTAATTTATTGCTTATATAAAAATATGCATTTATTCCTGGAGTTAAAATGCAGCAGTCGTCTTCAACCGCGTAATTACTATTTACAACCAATTTTCCAAGTTTCCGTAGCGAAGTTTTATTTGCATTTCAAAAGCTCAGTCGGGAAGCAAAGTGACTGAAAAATACAGTTTGGTGAAACCTCTCCTAATTTGGACGTTTCTGTCACGCTTTTAAGCGAATTTACAAACGTAGTGTTATTCACTGAAACGCTTCTATCGGTTATTTGTAAAGTGGCCTTTTATCAGAGCTGGCAGAGAGATTTTCTTCTTAGCGTGTCGATGGCACTACACTGTTGCAGCCCAGAATTTTGCCATTATGGCTGATAATGCTGTTAACATTAGGATTTCGCAGAAAGCGCAATGCGATAATGATATTCTTCTAAACCGGAATTACTTGACTTCTTCCATACTGAACTGGGAGAGAGAGAAAAACACAGTATGTGCCAGATGCATTTCCTCCCGGGCATGCTGTAAAAACCAGCTAAGAGACCCGAGGGTTTCAGTATATTGCAATTTAGGTGATGGGCTGACAACCTGTCACTACAGCAATATACCTACGAATCTATCTTAAATAATCCTCAAAACTTTATCAGACGTGGCGAAACGATCTTTGTTTAGGTCGTTTACGCTCTGCCTACCCCTTTAGGGAAGTATGTAATTACTTGGCAGTAGGTACACCCCATATATGCCACTATCAAGTCGCGTAACAAGATCAAGCGGAAGTAACAAGTCTGGAATTAGTTTTTGTAGTCGCGAGAACATTGCCACCACGTCGCACGGGAATACGGACACAGGCACGGCTCTTGTACATACATACATATATACATATAATCACGCATTTATGCATAATGGGGTAGGCAGAGCGTAAACGACCTAAACAAATGTCGTTCCGCCACGTCTGACAAATTTATGAGGGTTATTTGAGATAGATTTGTAGGTATAGTGCTGTATAGACGTTAGTGAGTTGTCCGCCCATCGCCTAAATTGCAATATACAGAAACCATTGGATCCCTTAGCTGGTTTTTACAGCATGCCCGGGAGGAAATGCAGCTGGCACATTCTATGTCTTTCTCCTGCTCCCAGTCCAACATAGAAGGCATGGAAGGATGGCTCTTGTGACTGCCTGAAATGGTCTGGAAGTTTCTCCATTGTAGCTACTTCACGTGCTGCTGGAGATGATCCTCTTTGAATAGCTCTATTTGGACTTGAACTATGAATGGAATGTTATTTTAAAATGGGATTGGGCCGGTCACGTCTGCCGTATGCCAGATGAACTGTGGGCAAGAACAAGCACTCTGAGGAAACAACCAACCGCAAAACGACGACGGGGTGTTCCCGTCGCAGGTGACGCGACGAGCTCGACACTTTTACAAAAGACTGGCAACTTGAAGCTCACAACAGGGGAAAATAGAGGGAGAAGAGGGAGGCCTTTGCCCAGCAGTGGGATGATTCAGGCTAAATAAGATAAGATAAGATTTTCAAGATTTTAAATATTTATGGATTTTTTGATGTTCCATTGCTATTTTGTTTATCAGTTCTCATTATAAGCCTCCGTGGTCCAGTGGCTAGTGCCATGGACTCCCGATCCGGAGGTCCTGGGTTCGATTCCCGGGGGGGAATACACAAAGTTGACATTTGAGAATTTATCACTTTGTGATTTTTTCCCCAGTGTGGTTAGGACATTTCAGGCTGAATCACCTGATTGTCCGAAAAGAAACAGATTTCGTGCTTCGGAGGGCACGTTAAGCCGTCGGTCCCGGTCGCTGTCTTTGATAGTGGTCGTTACTCAAACCAGGTCATAGGCCTGATAGTTGTGCTACTAGGCGGTTTAAAAACTCTGACACCAGGGTTCATCGGGTCCAAAGACTCGATACCCACTCGACAGAAGAAGAAGAAGATTATAAGTACTCTAGTACGGGCAACATGTGTTTAATTTGTATGTAAGTTAGTGAACTCAAGTCATAGTATAGCTATCGAAGAGGAGTCCCAGAGCAGCAGTCAGCTCCTGAACAGTCAGGAACACGAATCTTCACCGACATGAAGGATCATTCATCAATGATCCGATATTATTTAAGCTGTGAATCGATATTTAAATGGACATCACTCTGATGGCATTGATCAAAATGACTATCAAATGTAATTTGAACCATTTTCCCTATCAATTTTCAGGACGTGATTCGACTGGAGACACAATACTGGTCGTTGGTGGAGATCCCGAAGCAGGAAAAAGCTGAGACGGTGCCGGCGTTCGTGCTGCGAGCCTGCTCCATCATGGAGAAGACCCAGAAGTCAGGAGAGGGGGTGAAGACTTCTACCAAGCTTGCGGAGGAGGCTGCTGATAGGAGGGAACGAATAGAACGACTCAATGGTAAGGATTAAACTAAACTAAGAGTAATTGTCCCTTTGAAGTAGAAACCAACTCTTGAGATACCAGGCCAGTCTGTAACGATCTTCTTTTTAGCGAATGGATTCTCGAGTCGAACGACCCGATGAAACCTGGTGTCAGGGTTTTCAAAACACCTAGTAACACAGCTATTAGGCCACTGACATGGTTTGAGTAACGACCGGGACCGACGGCTTAACGTGCTCTCCGAAGCGCGGAATCCTTTTTCTTTTCGGACAATCAGGTGATTCAGCCTGCGAAACTTATAAAACTTTAACGAAACTGAGGAAAAGCTCACAAAGTGATAAATTGACAAATATCAACTGTGTGTTCCCAGGACCTCCGGATGGTAAGCCCATGGCTCTGACCACTAGACCACGAAGGCAGTGTAAAATTCTTCCCCGACCTTATACTCGAGGTTTCCCATAGAAAGAAATGACTACGTAATGTAGGTAGATCTATCTACTACAATCCGCTCCTATTAGTTACTTATAGTTTTTACTAGCGACCCGCCCCGGCTTCGCACGGAAATTATCAGTGTTTCTCTACTATATTATGCATGTGTTATACATATAAACCTTCCTCTTAAAATAATCTATCCATTTAAAGAAACCGCATCAAAATCCGTTGCTTAGTTTTGAAGATTTATGCATACATAGGGATATAGGGACAGAGAAAGCGACTTTGTTTTATACTACCAGGCCACTCGGAAAGTATTGCGATAAATAGTTTTTATATATGGCAGACTGGCCGGTTAGAATCGTTTTTGAAAATATGATTACTTGTAAGTAAAAATATGTGTGTTCCATTTTCAAAATTTCCCTCCACATTTTTTGCGAGCCAATTCAAAGTATCGTGTCTTACTAAAAATGGATCTGCGCCGGGAACATTTCAGAGCTATGATTTTTTACGATTTCAAGTGTCGCCTGAAACCGGATGAATCGTTCGATAGACTTCAAATGGCATTTATGGATGAAAGCCTCTCCAAGGCAACCCTGTACCGTTGGTATAACGAATTTAGGCGCGGTCGACCAACCTTGGGGGATGAAGAAAGAAGCGGTCGCCCTTTGACGGCTATTACGGAAGAAAACGTGCTAGCAGTGAAAAATTTAATCCAAGATAATAGGCGAATTACATATCAGGAGATTCAGCACATATTAAAGATTGGATCGGGAAGTGTTCACGAGATTCTACAAGGGCATCTTCGCGTGAGGAGGATAGTATCGCGCTGGGTGCCGCACTACCTCACCGACGCTTAGAAGCAGGCCCGAGTGGAATGGTGCCGTGATATGCTGAACAAATTTGAAGCAGGCTCGTCTCGGCGTGTTTACGACATCGTAACAGGTGATAAGTCCTGGATTTATCAATACGATCCAGAAACCAAGCGCCAGTCGACAGTTTGGGTGTTTCAAAATGAACCAACGCCTACCAAAGTGAAGCGATCTCGAAGCGGGGGGAAGATTTTGATCGCCAGCTTTTTTAATTTGACTGGCCACTTGGCCTCAATTCCCTTACGAGATCAAAGAAGCATTAACGCCGAATGGTATACTACCAAATGTTTACCAGAAGTTTTTCAGTTGTGAGCAACAAGCGACCAAACACAGGGCTCCGCGGACTACTGCTCCACCACGACAATGCGCCTGCACACACCGCGCTCAAAACGAGGGACTTCCTGGACAGCACACCAGTCACCCTCCTTACAGCCCTGATCTAGCACCGTGTGACTTCTTTTTATTTCCAAAAATAAAAAATCAGCTCAAGGGGATACAATTTTCGTCGCCGGAAGATGCGCTGGCTGCGTTCGAGCAGGCTGTAAACGAGGTGTCTACGGCGGACTGGAAAAAGTGTTTTGAAAACTGGTTCAGACGCATGAATCTTTGTATAGAGGCTGGTGGAGAGTACTTTGAAAAGATTTAATAAAAATATATGTACCTGTAGAACAATTTTTTTTAGTGTCGCAAATCTTTCTGAGTGTCCCACGTATGTCGTGATGCAGAAGAAACAAAACGGACAAAGCACTAAATCTTATTTCGTCAGATAGTCTTAAAATATCTACCAGATGAAAAGCTCTGCCAGTGGAAGCAGAGAATTTTAATATATTCACTGAATATTTACCCAAGTACAGACAGACATTTTACAATTAGGACCCCTTTTTAATTACCTTTTTGCCTTTTATTTTAGCTGACTCTGATAAACACTCGGGGACAATAGATTCAGCTTGTTTAAATTTCGTTAATTAATTTACGTGGAGATGGATAGGAGTAATTAATGACCTAGTAAAGTTGACTTTGTCTACAATGTTTAGGGGTGTTTAGCTGGGAATTACTCTTTTTGGGTGGCAAGATAAGAATATAATACATCCATGTTAAAGCGAAAGAAAAACATAGAATGTGCCAGCTGCTTTTCCTCCCGGGCATGCTGTAAAAACCAGCTAAGGGATCCGAGGGTTTCAGTATATTGTAAATTTAGGTGATGGGCTGACAACATGTCACTACAACAATATACCTACAAATCTATCGAAATAACCCTCGAAACTTTGTCAGACGTGGCGGAACCACCTTTGTTTAGGTCGTTTACGCTCTGCCTACCCCATTAGGGATAAAGGCGTTATTATATGTATATATCTGTGTGTCCATGCATAAACAGAATAATTTATGCACCTGTCACGTCGCCACTATAGCTGTCATTGCTTTAATCGCTGTCAGTGTAACCTAGCCAAATTCTAGTTCCTAATATCGCCACCTGAACAATTGTGACGGTCGCGCTTACACTATACATAATTGAGTAAATAAAATAATGGAAATTACATTAAAGACACCTCAGGAAAAAAGTAAATTATTATTTATCTATACAATTGTGGCAATTTAGAGGCCCGGGAGGAAATGCAGCTGGCACATTCTATGTTTTTATATCCCTCCCAGTTCAGCATGGAAGAAAGATAAAAGAACCTAAACAAACAAAGCGTCTTTTTCTAGTCATCCCCATTCCAATTTCAAGCAAAAGAAGGAAAGACACCTTCACTACATAGTATAAAACAAAGTCGCTTTCTCTGTCCCTATATCCCTATGTATGCTTAGATCTTTAAAACTACGCAACGGATTTTGATGCGGTTTCTTTTAATGGATAGAGTGATTCAAGAGGAAAGTTTTTATGTATAATACATGCATAATATAGTGGAGAAATACTGATAATTCCCGTGCGAAGCCGGGGCGGGTCGCTAGTGTTTAATAAAGTGTTGCTAAACCTCCTTAAGCCTAATGACACTGGCCTCTCGCCAACTCTTTGTCTGGAAAGCGCCGGAAAGTCCCAATGTGCGGAAAGATATTCCAGAAATGGTCCACAGGGAATGCCTTCAGACTCCAGGCTCGATTAAAATGGCTCCTGGGAACGTGCCTACAGAATGACACAATTTCGTGGCAATTTATGATAATTAGAATACTTTCTTCCATTCTGGACTGGAACAGATAGAAAAACATGGAATGTTCCAGCCGCCCTTCCTCCTGAGCATGCTGTAGAAGTCAGCAAAAGGGATTCGAGGGTTACAGTGTATTGTAATTTAGGCGATGGACTGACAACCTGTCACTACAGTAATACACATTTACAATTTAAAACTGCCCTAAATTTTTTGTCAGATGTGGCGTAAGCAACTGTTACGCTCTGCCTATCCCGTAAGGGATAAAATCGTGATTTTATGTAGAATACTTTTCAGAATATATTTTTTATCTGCAATTTAGGTTCTTTTAGAACTTTTCAGAATGCAAATAAAAACAGGTAGAGTTACATTTAAGACTCACTTTGAAAAGAAAAACATCAGCCCAATTAAAAATGTGCTACATTTTCATGCATGTACGCAAATAAATGTGTTTGTGAAATAAATTGGGTCCTCAAATAAAACTCAGATCGGAATTAAACGACGCGGTCAATACGGACCCATCGGGTTTTAAACCGATGCGATGGCACAAAATATACATAGGCAAGGATTTAGCAGAAAAGGCACAAAATATATAGGGTGTGAACGAGGTCAACCTGCCCATGAAACTGAACAACATTATCCAAGGAACATAGGTCGAAATACGAAAACAAAATGCCAATCCATACTATTAGGTGATGCATTTTGTATAGGAGGTCAATGTATTTCTTTCTTTTCATTTTTCAACCTATGTTCCTTGGGGAAAGTTGTAGTTTCATCGGCAGATTCACATACTTTATGGTTTATGTTACATATATACATAATGTTCATTACAGGAACCAAAGGAAAGATGATTTTTTGGTATTAAAATGCTTTAATAAGCAATTAAATAGTTTACAAAAATTTCTTAGGTTAGGTTGGTTTGGTGTCGTGCGAGAATGTGTATGATGTGACTGGCCATTTGGCGCTTTGATATTGGTTGAAATTATGTATGACGTGTGAGCGTTCTGAACGGTGATTGGATGTTTAATTGCTAGGTTCAGTGTATGACTCGACACAGTGCAAATTGACCCTAATCTTAATACTATAAAGTCGAAGACAGTAGACACATAAAATCACGCCTTTATCCCTTACGGGGTAGGCAGAGCGTAAAACACCTCGTAAAAGGCGCTTTCGCCACGTCTGACAAAAATTTTGGGCAATTTTAGTTTTTTTTTTTTTTTTTTTTTTATATATATAGGCGAGCATTTGTCCGCCATCTCACCTGGTGGAAAGTGACGATGCGGACTATGTTGAAACATACTCACCTATGTAGTGCCTATTCACTCTCGCCTTGAAAAGGCCCAGGTTATATTGTTCCGGAAACAGATCCGCCGGCAGGGAGTTCCACTCCTTAGCCGTTCGCATTAAGAATGTGGAAGCGAACCGCTTCGTGCGAATTTGTGGTATATCCATGACATAAGGGTGGAACCCCTGTCCACGCCTCGTGCTCCGGAGATGGAAAGGGGAGGGGGGTATAAGGTCATGAAGTGCTAACGCGCACTCCCCGAAATGTATCCTGTAAAATACCGACATGCACGCCACTCTGCGACGGTGCTCAAGGTTCTGTAGTTTTGCCTCAACCAGTGCTGAGTCTCCAATGAGCTTCTTAGCGCGTTTCTCGATTGAGTCTAAGGCAGCCAGCTGGTATTTAGCTGAACCGTCCCAAAGGTGGCAGCAGTACTCCATACACGATCGGACTTGAGCTGTGTACAACTGCAATAGCTGTCCCGGTGTGAAGTATCGCCTCACCTTCGAGAGGATACCAAGTTTTTTGGCAGCTGTTGTGGCCAGAGACTCAATGTAACGTCCAAAGTTCAAGTCGGACGTAAGGCTCATACCAAGAAGCTCAAGATGGTCAGAAAACGGTACGGATACATCCCGGAAAGTTGGAGCCAGGTTAAAAGGACTCCGTTTTGTCGAGAATAGACACGCCTTATAATGCGTATTGCTGTAGTGACAGGTTGTCAGCCTGTCGCCTAAATTACAATGCACTGTATCCCTCGAATCCCTTTAGCTGACTTTTACAGCATGCCCGTGAGGAAGGGCAGCTGGAAAATTCTATGTTTTTCTATCGCTCCCAGTCCAGCATGGAAGATGTTTATGTTACACGTTATATTACCGATGGGACTCCCATCCGATCGATAAACCAACCAAATTAAACAGAACAATAAAATAAGTTCAGAATACAGCCACCGCGCTTGCCTTCAATCAGCACACCTCTGGAAATTGGAATACTGAGATGTATTCTGCTGTTGCACTACAGAATATTTACGTAGGACGACAAAGGTGGACTTAATTGGATTCTATAGCGAATCTGTGCGATACATACATACATAAATATAATCACTCCTTTATCCCTAATGGAGTAGGCAGTGCGTTAACGATCTAAACAAAGGTCGTTCCGCCCACGTCTGACAAAATTTTCAGAGTTATTTAAGATAGATTTATAGGTATATTCCTGTAGTGACAGGTTGTCAGCCCATCGCCTAAATTGCAATATACTGAAACCATCGGATCCCTTAGCTGATTTTTACAGCATGCCCGGGAGGAATTTAGCTGGCACATTCTATGTGTTTTTCTCGCTCCCAGTCCAGCATGGAAGAAACTAACTACATTTATATTAATGTCAACGCCGATTTGGGTATGTAGTGAAAAGACTAACACAAGTGTGTAATAAAATATAAGACGCTTAGTTTCGTATACTAGCAGAATGCAGCCGCAACAGCCTGCGCCTCTCTCTCTGTAGATGTTATTCAGAAATCTAAAATTAAACCCGCTCGTTTCAAGGAAATTTCCAGGTATTAATTTACTGTCCAACTTTAGTAGAGATCGTTGAAATTTACTACTTATTCAGAGTTGTTAAACAAAATGGCTCTGCACAGGCAATACCTTATTTATTTATTCGGGGTTGGCTACCGAATCCAGGTGATTGAACGAGGGTACTGGTTTTTACACAGAGCAACTGCCTTCTGACTTCCGCAACCCAGAAGGGAAACCAGACCCAATCCTAGATTAGGTCACAGTTATCAATCCGCCAATGCTTAGCACTGACCTCTGACATGGCTTAACGACTAATCTACGGTATTAAACGATATTAACTGGGACCAACGGTCTAAAGTGCCTTCCGAAGTACGGAAAAAGCACCAAATAAACATATATAACTCGAAAACCTAAAAACACATTGGTACGTGGTGGGATTCGAACCAAGAGCTCCCGCTCAGGAGGCAGCGGTCCTATCCTCTACACCATCGGGCTCTCTGCGCTACTGCCTAAACTATAATAATATAGAGAGAGCAAATGATTTTTTAGGTAGCAATAGGGCTAACATTTACTCTTTCTACCTAAGTCCTAAAACAAAAACAGACAGAAAAAAAAGTGTAAAGTGACCCAAGTTAGATTGTGATTGGTGGGTAGCTGCAAATGCTGCAACTGCTTCATCTGGGCTCATTATCATTATCAGATAATGACTAATTATCAATATGAAATTAATTCCACCCCTTCGCATGCTCCTATCTTATTGCAAAGATCTTCCCAGAAGCTTATATAAACATTACGCGTGAAATTAGCAAGTAAAATCGTAAATCAAGTAAGTTGACGTCATCTGTTACCACCAGGGTGTACTCTAGGGTGGATGCTCAAGGATTTTCTCCCCTACAGTCGTTTATAGAGGGGTAATAAATGACATGTAATTTGATTCGTTTTAAACGGCAAATATATCATGAAACTAATCAATTCAATTAAATTTATTTTGCATCGTCGTCTCAGCCGATAGACGTCCACTGCAGGACATAGGCCTCCCCCAAGGACCTCCACCTTATTTTGCATACATGTACATATTTATAAAGTTCTTAAAAATACATATTTAGGCATTCTACATGCACCCTTTCATAGGGCGTTGCAAAAGTTTCATGCTGGCTGGAGTTACTATCGAAATTTCGGCCAAAAGAGGCCATTTATAGCAATAATTTCGATAGTAACTGGCTGGTACTGATTGCTCCTCAATTCATTACTTCTAAAAAATCTTTAGGTCTGTATCTAGGCAAGTGACAGAGAAAAGTTTGGAAAATGTCTACATTTTGCGAGTTATGATTTTTTAACGAGGGAGGGCGCCACCGCACGCGGAGAGGTCTCTTAAAGATGATATTTTCACAATTTTCTAGTAGTTCAATTATTAACACTTATTATATAATATGTCATATTTTTGGAACAGTTTGATATAAAAATTTAAAACAACGACAAAAAAAAAACGATATCGCCTCGATCAACTATTGCCGTGAAAGTAAATACATCTAATAGGCACGCCTGTATTTTATAGAGATAAACAGAGAGTCTACGACTTCATAAAAGGGCGTTCCCGTAACACCTCAATAAAATTTTGGTCATATCATAATAAATTGAGCATTGAATGTTAATGCGTGTCAAATATTATAAAAGATTCATTGGTAAAGATAAAGAACTTTTCTATGCAAGCTCTTTATTACCTTAATTTGTTATATACCTACTTTAAGCCTCTTTAAGATAAATTCAAGCTGTTTAATCCGCCTTCTTTTAGTTCTGCTACAAAGCAAATTAAACTTCACGGAAGAGCACCATGAAGCGATGTTTATAATTTAAATTGTGTCCTCTATTCTGATAGGAAGGTAATCTGCTTGCCAAACAGTAAATTGCCATTTCTCAAGTTCTAAAGGGCGAGTAAGCTAGCGGATTAGGAGAGTTTGATGACAAAATTGGTAAATCTCAGCTCTACAAATACCATTAGTGTTTTATGAGTTCGGAAAATTACCAATTTGGAATTAGTTGCTGCGTTGCTAGCTTCTTCACTGTAAAAAGCTTATTGCGTATTGGGTTATTTGTAGGTCTTGTAATTATACCGGGTGTAAGGGACAGCGTCCCGATAACTGGTAGGGGTTGTTCAGTTAACGACACTGAACAAATATCAGCTGTTTTTTTTTACGTGAATAAAATTGACTTTCCATACAAATTGTCTGATCGAGGTAAACATTTTGTATGGAAATACCATTTTTTTTTGGAAAACAATTTGATACCCCATACCGAATGAATTAGCTAAGTCAGTCGAGGGTGACAGTTTTCCAGGTATTTTTTGTGTATCCTTTGATTTATCGACATTATCAGTTGCAACTAAAATTACACCCAATGACATAAAATGTATTTGACTTAGTACTTATTAAATGTTCACAACGATATTTGACGTGCGTTACAGATATGACGACGTCACAGATCGAGGCGGAGAACACACAGATGACCAACGACCTCTACCGGCTGCTCAAGAAATACTCCGGCCTTAGGAACCTCATCAGGATGCTCAAGGTGAGTGTTCAGACGATTTGGGCTTTTTTGAATTTAATAAAAATCGTCTTAGTTCTGGTCGTACATAAAAGATGTCAATACAAACTGGGTAGATTGGTGTGCGGTTGCAAAGGTTAGTAATGCAATAAGTGGAAGAAGGATATAGGAGACTGGGAGGCGTAGGAATAGCGCATACGCTAATAACAATTGTTTTTGAAGAAAGTAAACAAGTTATTTTCAAATTAAAATTATCCTGTGTTTGCAAGCCTCTCGTATTCTGTATCAAAATTCAAATCCCGCTTAAGTTTTCTACATTATCATGTTCTAAAATATATATTATCATGTTTCAGTCTGAATACATGAGCACAAAGATGTACCCGATGATCCCCCGGTACACGATGCTGAAAGACATGATCAAGGATATCATGCACGACCCTGACTACATGGAGGTCTGCCATGAGGTGGACCCATAGCGAGGCGTGCGCAAATAGATGAGGAGCTCCTTCAAAGACCGAAGTCGGTCGAACCGTCGCTAGCCGCGGGAGAGTTTCTAGACGCTTCTAGAAGGTTCTAGAACGTTCGAGAAGGAATCATCTGGAGTGCGTGAAGGAGAATGCGAATGCTTGCTTCAAGCTTTCGCTACCGCAACGCTGCTGCATTGAATCTTGCTTCTTCAGTAGGGTATTGTTTTGAACTTTGGCTAGCGACTTAGTGAAGGCGGGTACTCATTTTATTTGCGCTTTAAATGGACTGTGTTCAAGACAATTTTTTCGATGTTAAGTAGACGTACTCGTCCTGAAGCCAAATCGTTTCATCGTGTTCGGTTGCAGTGATATCAGTGACTTAAGTGCTGTGTTAATCATATACCTACTTAGAAGTAGTTGTTGTACCTATCTACATGTTATAGTATATAATCAATCAAATTCTTTCTCTCAACTCCTTGTTTATAGCCATATACGTAGATGAATACAGAGTAGTGTTATTTCATTCTTTGAGGAAAGTGTCTACTTTGCATATCAACAACAACATATTCGTATATTCTATTTATACCTATTTAATCATATCAGTAATACACATAGGTATATACCTTTTTACTCAATATTACAATTACTGTAAGGAAATCTAATAAAACAGTGTACCGTTTATTCAATATTTGAAATATAACTCTGTACATAAAAACAAAGTTTTTGTCATGTATGCGAAATGGGTGGATGTGAAAATATTGCCAATGTATGTGTTCAGCTTGGGAAAAGAAAACTTAGTGTAACATTTAAATATACTGTATGTACCTCGTTTTTTTTAATAAGCCTGTGATGTCCCACTGCAGGGCAAAGACCTCCCCTTTCTCTTTGTATTTACGAAGTGAAATAAACTTCTAGAGACCTATCTCTACTATCATATGCTATGTATTACAATGCAGCTTACATAATCTATTTAAAAAGCGTAATCATTTGTCATAATACTGATTTACTGAGGTAGACAGTGTGTGTTTTGTCTTTTCATATCAGACTTATATCTATATAAACGAAGTTTCTTAGGTAGATTTATTTATTATATATCTTACAACTTCCACAATATAACCTTTACAAAAATCCCTATCAGAATAGGTAAATACTAGTCAAATCGGCAACTTTTTATGAAATGTCAAAAACGCTTTTTTGTATGAATATACCTTAGACAGAGAAAACTAGAATATACCATATTATGACGTCACTTTATAGTAAATATTGACATTGCAAATTAATAACTTTTAAAATTTTTAACTCGATTATTAATCAAATCGAAATATGTTTTTATTTTTAATGATTAATGAGATCAATAAAATTTTAACCATTAGTTTTACGTGTAAACGTTTTGAATTTTTTTAGCCAACTAGTCTTCACGCCTATTGTAGCCAGCTCTACCTACACTTCCAAATTACATCAATATCGGTTCACCAATAGATACCTACAATTTAGTCAGTATTTCAAATTAAAACATAACATGTTGAGTGTTGTCAGATATGAATATAAGAAAAATCATTATTTCATATTTAGGTAAGTTACTCAGACCTATAAGTTACGAGTATAGTAATAAATAACTATAAATTAATAATAATACAAAAAATGAAAGCAAATAGTGAGGCTAAACAGTAGAATAGAAAATTATTATAATGTCATCAAATGTTTTAAAAATCATTTTTATGTTATGTTAATTTAATTGTAGAGTAAATCTACTATGTTATTTATTACGTCGCAGGATTATGATTAAATCGGTTTTTTTATCATAAAACTAGGATTTTAATCAAAACCTGGACTTTGACAAAATACTGATCAAAAATATTGATCCAGAAAAAAGTCTAGAATTTTCTCCAGGTTTTGATCTAAAATCTAGTATTTTGTCAAAGTTCGGGTTTTGATTAATTACTTTATAGTTTTATGATAAAATCAATATCGTTTGCTATTTTATATTTGAAAAAAAAACAATAGAGATAAAATTATCTAAAATGAAGCACCTAGGTTTATTTACCTCTTTTTAATATAATATCCAAATATATAAAATTAAGTAGGTACTAGATTTTTGATAAAACAGCTGAACTTGGACACAATCCTAGACTTTTCTATGGATTATGCCTAGTATTTTGTCAAAGTCCGGGTTTTGGTTAAAATCCTAGTTTTTTGATGAAAAATCCGATTTCGTCATGATCCTGCGACATATAGATATTGAGTTTTGTGAAACCTTTGTGTAACTCAATCCCACTTTAAAATCTTTATGTAGTGTAGTTACCTACTTATTATTATTATTTTATTTATTGCAAATATTCTAATAAAATAAATCGTATTATATTAAACATATACTTAGTTCAGAAAATCTTTGACATAATATTACATTAGCTAGAATAAAAAATAACAAATAGGTATTACTTGAACAACTACATATTACTTGAATAGTCTTTTATTGTATCAAAAAGTAACAATGCAGAATCAACATCTGACTAAAGTTTAAAATTAAGAACTTCGTCGTCTAAACATGCGAGGTTTATACAATACAATACATACATACATACATATAATCACGCCTTTATCCCTGATGGGGTAGGCAGAGCGTATACGACCTAAACGAAAGGTCATTCCGCCACGTCTGACAAAGTTTTGAGGGTTAGTTAAGATAGACTTGTAAGTATATTGCTGTAGTGACAGGTTGTCAGCCCATCGCCTAAATTACAATATACAGTAACCCTCGGATCCCTCAGCTGATTTTTACAGCATGCCCGGGAGGAAATGCAGCTGAAACATTCTAAGTTTTTCTTTCGCTCCCAATCCAGCATGGAAGTCAATACAATACAATACAAATATATATAATTTATACTTGCGATTGTCGGCACTTGGTGAAACTCCATATTTATAATGTAGTTATTAAAACACTTGTACTTGTTTCACTTAATGTAATTTAATCCTACCGGTTTCCCATATTTATAATGTAGTTATTAAAACACTTGTACTTGTTTCACTTAATGTAATTTAATCCTACCGGTTTCGCTAACCCTGATGATGCTATAAGTTAGCGAAACCGGTAGGATTAAATTACATTAAGTGAAACAAGTACAAGTGTTTTAATAACTACATTATAAATACAAATATACTTTATTGCACATAAACAACACATTGTACAGGAACAAACATTACAAAACAAACAGAGTACAATTAGGCAATTACACGTCTAATCTAACGCCAATTTCATTTGAAGAAAAATTATTTGAGCCTATTATGTGATATAATTTGTACATCAAATCGGCTCAAATTATATTTCGTGAACTTATACCAACCGTAAATCCGCTAATCGGCTCGATTCTAGATTTGCCAACTAAAATTAAAATCTATTTGTCACTTTAAGACTAAAAACATTGGAAAAAGACAGGAGATCTATTTCTCCGATTTTTTGATTTACAGTCGATGGTTTTATGCGTTATCTGTCATATTTATCCGCCGTCATTTGATATGGCGGATAAAATTGACTGAAATACTGGGGAAACGTGCAAAAGCGCGTTAAAATCTAGCAGACAAAGTGTGAAACCATAGATTATAAATCGCCTTTCCTTTTTCAATTTTATTATTTTGAAAGTGACAGATTGATTTTAATTTTAGTTTTAGTCGCTGGTTTCTAGAATCGAGCCCATTATTTTATTAAAAAGAAACTGTTAAGGAATTTGTTATTCAGTTTTATTGAAGCTAGTATTTTGCGTACTTGTGAAATTCTTCTTTAATTATTTCGTTTTTAACTGTTTAAATATAAAATAAGATAAGATAATATAATATGTAATAGTATAAGTTGCTTTACTTTGCAAATTAATTGCAACCAAAAAATATTCTTACTGCCATCAAATAAAGACGGGTAAATTAATTAGATATTATTTATTAGTTTAATTTAAATTTATATTCTGACCATAAATTAATTTGTAAATAAATTCTCCCTTAAATTCAACACAATTTAAAAGTTTTACATTTGTAAATACTTGTCCGAAAATATAACTAAAGAGTATGTAACACTAACAAGTAATATTACATGTATTGAATTAAACATTCTGTTTACTATACAAATGTTCCACTATGTAAAACTTTATATCAACACAGCTCATTCATATCAGATGTAAGGGACAGCGTCCCGCAAACTGATAGGGGTTTCTCAGTCAACGAAACTGAACAACAATCAGCAGAAATTTATTTCAGGAGATGAAAATAGAACGATCTTCCCTTACAAAATGACCACCTCGATCAGACAATTTATATGTAAAAGCAATATATTTTTTTCACTTCCTGAAAAAAAAACCTGCTGATAGTTGTTCAGTTCTGTTGACTAACCTAACCCAGTTTGCGGGACGCTGTCCCTTACACTCCGTATAAACAGGTATTTTACCTTTATTTTACTCATATAGGTAATTTAAAATTTTGGTTATCTCTGTATGTATGGAATTAGGTACGTGGAATTACGATACGAAGTTTTCCACGGTTGAAAGTTGGTATGAATGAAAAAGCATTTTGGTGAATATTTTTTAACATCTATAGCAATTTTAGATTTTGTTATTATGCTATTAGCATTAAGCCTATTTGATCCCATTTACCTTGTCTTGTATATTTGTATACTATGTTTCTTGTATTTTTATTTAATCCACTTAATTGTCAGATTGAATCTTAGATTAAGAATTATAGCTAGATGTGTAATTAATTAATTAACAGCAATTATTATATACGCAAACATAATCTGTTCTATAAGAATAATCAATAAATTGTTAAGACAAATAAAATTTCAGTAGGTACCTAATAATCAATCAATATAATCAATCAATGTATAAGTTATGCTTATAATGCCAAGCATTTAATTCAAATAAAAGGTAGGATTACTATTATAATAATATACCTAATAACATTTAAATTAAAATATTGTCGTAGTACCTGTATCAAGAAAGGTGAACGTTGCAAATATTATTTACGCTTTGTTATATTAAAATGTAATAAATTATTTTTTGTGCAATTTGGATTATTATTTCCTTCCTTTTTAAACTCACTAAACGAAAAAATAATAATTGAAGAGTGACATCTAGGGACGGTAAGTAGAACTTTTAGTAACAGCGCCATCTAATGAAATTATGTAAAAGCTTCTACGTATGTTTCTTGGGTTATTAGTTCAACGATTATTTGTTAGATGTCACTGTTTACGCGAAACATAATGTTGCCATAATACACGTTATTAGTCACCCTAAAAGTAGAGATATTTTTACCGCCATGTTAACTTGAATTGATTTAGGAAACTTGAACTTATTAAGAAATAGAGATCATATTTACGAATACATAAAGATCTTTTCACTTTTTCAGGTAACACAATTTGCGATTATCCGTATTTCATTTCTCAAACTATAAATTTTTTATCAATTCCGATGTGATATATTGTACATAGTAATGGACTATAAAATATGTACCATAGTATTTAAAGTTTTTTGGGTTTATTGTGTCTCTTTTATGGCTAAATGAAACGAAGCGAGAAATAGGGCCAATTTAAATGCCTATTTTTGTTGTTGCAATACCTAGAAAGTTTTTATGTGATTACTTTACGTAAAGTTCCACAGTTTTAGCCACTGTAAGTTTAGATCAAATACAAACGGCACCAGCAAAACAAGGCGATATTGAAGAAGAGTGTCGACTACTTTTATGTCAGTAGCTATTTGAGCGCCGATCGAGAAATGTGTACGTACGCTGCCTAAATGAGCAGTAAAATAAAACACAAAAACTACACAAAAAAAAAGGATAGCGTTTCGTACTTTCAGTAAATATGGTGCTGTAATATGTTTTTTATGTCATGGCATTTGAATATATTTTATGAATATTTACTATCACATGTCCAACACGCACCTTTAACTCTTGCGTACGCCATTCATAACCTGTTACTATTACGTTCGTAGCACTAAGTTGTAAGTTCCAAAATAGCGTAAGTAGCGTGTCTTGTGTGGCGATTTTGTGTTCAATTACATGCATTAAAGTTCATATTGGACAAAAGATATACTTTTAAATGTGTTCTTTCATTTTTGAAAATCACGCATGTCAGTTACATGTACAATCAAACGTCAGTAAAGTTTTATATACTAACCGCGAAATTGGCAAATGGCTGAGGTAGGCAAAGCAAATCAAGCGCGAATGGCTAAAAGAGCAAGTTGGCGAATCGCGCTGGTTTCGAAATGAGCAAGTTGGCAACACTCGTCAAATCCGTACATGCGCGTATATACATATGCGTAGTTGACGTGGTACCACGGTATGAGCTTGGTTTTTTATAATTAATTAAAGACAAAATATATTTAAAGTCCACAAGCGCGATAGAAAGGTGACGGAATTAGAGTTACCTACATATTAAGCGAGAGATGCCACAAAGACTTTTCACGAAAATTAATAGATAAACAAAATACACAGATCAATTGAAACGTTCTATATCGGCTCGCCTTACACGGAAATCCATATACACTCAAAAGAATTAAAACGTAACGCGAGCGAAGCGACCTCGACTTTTCATGAAAATAAATTGATAAACCGGCAAAAGAATACAAGGCGAGCTCGATTTTTTCAATAATAACCTGTGGCGGACGAAGCCAACTTGACTTTTCATGACAATAAATGGATAAACACGAAAAAGAAATAAAATATACCGCGAGCAAAGCGAACTCGACTTTTTACGTAAATAATACATAGATAAGTAAAAATATATATACGAAAGGTAGGCGAAGCTACCTTCGAGCAAGGAACTCGAAACTGCCTAGGGTGACGTTTGTGTGCCTGTCATACTTGCTATCTCTACTTTTTATAATTAAAATATAACACTTATTTATGCATAATTTTTTTTCATAAAACCTAGTATCTAGTCATAAAAAATATAAATAATGGTCATTTCAATTGAACACAAATACATTTTCGAAAAATAGTATTATTCAATATTATTTTTATATTTGTGGGGGAAAATAAAACTTGAGTATGGTATCCCAGACCGCATTTCATTCATTCGACCGGCAGCTGCGGAGCGTGGTTGTAATGCTGTACGCGACGCCGAGTTATGGCGGGATATCGTCAACATGAAAAGTTTTTTTAAACTTCCTAACTTTATTTTCTCAAGGAAAAAGTTGTTATTTACCAAAAAAGCCTCGTAAAAACTGCAAAGCGTCATACAGACTTGGCTAATAAGTGAAAGTTCACCGGTCAAAATGTCGGTTAATTCAAAGTGGCGGTTACCTGACGTTTTTTGTGTTCAGTGTTGAATGGATACGTATAATTCGCGGTGCGGGGATGGGTGAGTAGGATAGTGGCGTGGATGTTTTGGAACTGGCTTCAAGATGCCTTTCGTGCAGCGTGTGGTGGAGCCGAAGTTCCTTTCGCGGACCAGTTTGCGCGATGAGGACGGGAAGCCGAGGGTTTCCGACGAGGAGTTGCAGGCGGTGACGAACTGCACCTTGAGCAATGCGCTGCGGCAGCTCGCCTCGCTTGTGCTGCTAGCGGAGGATATCTTCAGCGAGCTGACGGCCGAGCTTCAGGGGATCACTGAACGCTCCAAGGTTGCGCAGAAGAAGATCGAGAAAATCAGCGAGATCGTCGACAAGTATGATCCTAAGAAGGTGCCAGTCCGTAAGTAACCAAATACCATTAATTTCATCATATTCATCTCATGATAGTAGGTTTTAAAACAGCTATTGACCTTTGGGTACATACTACCCATCAACTTGTTACTTTAACCATAGAACAAAGCTATAAGGTACCTAATATAGGTACCTATTTTAACTTTCAGCTATAAAGCCACCGGCGTATTATATTTTTTATCGTAAGCCACTTATTTATTAATCTCAGTAGATACGAAAAACAGCAGAAATACATCACGGGTTTCTTACATCTCTGATATGAAATTTTAGAAATTGGGTTTATTCCTCGCCAATTATATTATGGGCACTTTGTTGTTGTGTGTGGAATGTATTAGATTATAGGTATACATATAGATAACCCTGCTTTGTTGACTCTAGATGTACCTACGTACGTATCTAGTCCATCTGTAATATGATAGCAAATTATTGCAGACTTATTATTATAGCGTTCTTCTTAGGTACCTAGTTTAAGTACCTTCTACTATTATTATACCATGCCTTCTACAATAATGCCTTATCAAGCCTTCAATTATTAGCTCTACTATCGTCCTTTAGTGAACGTTATCTATGTCATCGCGATGTGATAAGATTGTGTGGGCTTGGTCCGAGCCACTTACATGCAATCAACCTGAATGGGGCGATGTTTGCAGAAAACCAACAGTTCCAGCCTAATAGCTTCGGCAGGTCTACTTCTGCCTTCATCAAATACCTATTAAGTTGCCGCGCGCGCGTCCCCATGAGTAAATTGATGCTCATTGAATAAAAGGACCGTTTGAGAACCTCATTACCTCGTACTCCTTGAATGCGCCGCCTTTACAAAAACTCTTCATGTTGATGCATTACCGAGCGCTATCTAAAAACCTGTTTTGGAGTCGGAACGGGCCACGCGATGGGAAAAAACTCCCAGATTCCATTGCGGCCCATAAAAACGTCTCGAGTTAATTTCCAATGCTGCGAGCCCGCCAGTCCTGACCGCTCAAGTATTTAACAACGATGTGATGGATTGTAGCTTATTTCAGATAAACACGACAAGACCACGACCTTCGTCTTACTCCGATTGTATTCCAGATAAAAATGCTTGGCATTACCGCGCACGATCAACTTGCCGCCTAAAATAGGCTGTGGTTATCTGTCATCTCTAATTTCGTTGTTATTCTTGCGAGGTGTTTCGAAATATCTAAATTCACGGTCGCCGTTGTAAAACCAGTGTTTGAACTGTGTTTATGTAGGTATTCCGGTTTCCAACATCCCACGTCGCGTTCCCTAGACGTGGCTGTTCCATTCCAGTAATTTCCTCACCACCTATATTGTCTTCCCAGCCGGATGCGGATCCTCCTACGCTTTCGCAATTGCCGTCAACACGTCCAATTTGAGAATTTACATGATGAATCAGAACGAGCTTAAAAGGACATGATTTCGCCTCCCTGAAGGTGTTCTTTATGTGAATTGAAAAGTAATTCCAATCCCTTTACTTATTCAAATGTCGACCTACTTACCCAATTCGAAGACGTAGGTAAGCTCTTTAAGTCTCCAGCTGTTGTATTAGGAAGGTAATGCGATTAGAATGCCATTTTATAAATTACCATTCTAGCCAAATAATCAGGAACAGCTTAGCTTGTCTCGTGGGTTGACAAATCACCGGGTACACACGAAAAGAAAACAAAGCCAGCCAACGAATAGAGTAATGGATGAAGCACACGAGCACAAGTGCCTGGTAAACAAACAGGCGTTCGCTAAGCAACCAAACATCGCGCTGAACGTAAACACCACGATTCATTTGACAACCTTTCACCTGCACGATAAGCGCTAAGTGTTGTTTTAGTGTCATCTTATTGCATTCCCAAGTCCTTTTATGGGATACTTTATTCCGCTTAGCAGTCGCCAAGTCGGCGCTATCTTCCTCAGCTTTTTCTCTGTCAAGTTTATGGGCGGTCAGGTAGTATTGTTAAGGCGACCCACTTGCTAGCGACGATAAAAATACTGCATGTTTTAAGTGCAACCGAGGCGAAAACATTGTTTTTCAAGTTTACCGCTTCGAAGTCAATAAACGTCGCTGCAAATGTTGCCCAATGGGAGGTGGAAATGTTGTGACTGTACAAGTTTGCGCCACGACTGAGTTCGTTGCACGATAATACTGTTATCAGTTTTCTTTGTACCTAACTGGAGAACGGGAGCGTGTCGCAAGAAATTAATTAGCCTCGACGAAATCTGATAATTTCAAATGATCGTAAATCGTTCCTTCGTACTAGAAAGTTGGACCACCAACAGCATTAGAATAAGTCAACTGAAGAGTAACTTTGACATTTATAGAAATACGTGGTCGATTTGCATTCACGGCGAGGAGAGACAAACGATCAAATGTCACGGCGTGTAAGTGTAAGCTAGAGTCGCGAACATGAACAATGCCCACGGTGACAGCATACATTTGATTTCCCATGCTTGATTTATCCTCCGAGGTGGGACCATCCAACCGTGCTATGCACCGGTAATGTAAACATTCGTTACGCAACCCTACGACCTTATTTATTTTCACGATCTGCTCCTAAGAAGAGACAAAACAACCCGCCAGCATCTAATGCATTAACTCAGGTGGTCCCGCTTGTAAAACTAACGTTAATTCGATAAACAAAAAGCAGAACTGGTTCTATTTCTTTTTAATATAGTTAAAGGTCTATAAAACCAAAAGCCTTACTGAGCTTCGCCTAAGACCTCCGCTCAAATAATGATATAGAACGCGACACTGTCAACATAAATCACTGCGGTATGTATGGGAGGAAATTATAGAGAGTGTTTCCGTGGCCCGCATCTTGTATAAGATGTTATCCGTGTTCAACCAGTCGTACTAACTGGATAACCTATGTTTATTATATTAACCGGCTGTGGTTTGAATTCCTCAGTGCTTGGTTACATTAACCTTCCCGCATCGTTTAGCAATAGTTTTATCGACTCCGTTTGATTTTTACATAAAACCACAGTTCATGAAACCCATAAAAGCGGGCAATAAAGTTCTGTAAACCAACGCGAATAATTCTCTAATATAACAGAATTTATGGGTTTGTACTTCTAACTACCGGACGAGATAGTATCTACGATAACCAGGTAGCTATTAGTTAGATCATTAGATTCTACTGGGTTTTATGCGTGGCTTATACGACCGGCCACGGATACCACTTAGTCATACGATTAGATATAATCTATAGCTCGTTCTCCTCTAATAAGCAGATACAATGATATAGTCAGCCGTCATTAATCTCGACAGCGAAAGTTTCTTCCCAACGTGTGAGTTGTCTGATCGCATTCGGAACATGCAACGCCAATCATCGCCAATGGGATTCTGACGTATGCATTACTTTGTTATCAGCGCGTCTGGCCCATGTCTGGTGATCTCTGGCTGTCTATCATAATAAGCCTCGCCTCGTTAGACCATACGGGTCGTGGGTAACAAGACGTCGTGGAAGAATCGAAGGGTGCAGCGACAAGTCTAGAAATGACAGTGATTTTGTCGCGTTAAGGACACTTTAGTCTAGTTTATGGACATGTCGTGAATAACACGATGCAGAAATATCGTAATAATGCGCTCATTGCACATATAACCTAATGCCACAGGCGGCGGTGTCGCCTTACGGCCCCGATACTCGCAGTCTTTCCTCGTAGTGGTCGGCAGGCCATTGGATATCTGCAGTCTTCGTGTAATCTGAACTGCAGCTTAAATGTAACGGGCTCTGTGTGCCTAATACTTTATGCCTGAATAATTACGTACGAAAAATGATACCGAAGGATTACTGTAATATTAGAAGAGGGGGGCTGTGCAATGCCTAGATTAATTTACTAATCTGTACTTGGTAAAGTTTATTCTTCCATAAATAGTTTCAAGTACCAAAGATTGTTCTTTTGGCTGTTGCGTCGGGGGTTTTATTATCGTACTCCACAAATAGAAGGAGACAAAAACCACACTTGAGAAGCTCACCCCTCTCGGCTCATTGTGGGAACATTTAAACAAACAGGGAAGTTTTTTTTTCGGCCAGTATTTCTGGGAATGGCGTCCAGGTAGCCGGCCGCTAATGCACGGTTTTGTATGCATGACTGGAAAGAATTTTGCGGACGATAGTGTAACATGGAAAGAATGAAACTTTATTGCCTATATTAGCAACGTATTGTGAATATAGTCGTAAATTATGATCAAAATGGTTCGCTTGTGCAATCAATCACGCAAACAACTAAATGACAAAGTTGAGAGTCAATTGAATAGGATTGATTATAGTTATCATACATAGTGTCTCAGAGCACATAAATATTCATAATTTCATGCCGAGATTTTAGTTAGTGATTAAGACGCCTCTAAGATAGGAAGGTTTTATTTATGTGCATAGTAAATAGTGTCAGCTAACGGGCTAGTTATACATAGCTAGCCAACCAGTCAAAATATACAGAAACTATCTTTGATGTTGCATTAAGGAAGGTAAATGAAACCCACGCAACGTGAATTACTTTCTCACAGCTACTGTAGTCTTCTGTCATCGTGTGGGTTTTGAGTCGATGGACCTGATGAACCCTGGTGTCAGAGTTTTTAAACCGCCTAATAGCACAGCTAAGAGACCTCTGGCATGGTTTCTGTAACGACCACTATCATAGACAGCTTCTTCTTTTTCGTCTGTCGTGTGGGTATCGTGTCAATCGACCCGATGAACCCTGGTGTCAGAGTTTTCAAACCGCCTAGTAGCACAGCTATTAGGCCTCTGACATGGTTTGAGTAACGACCACTATCAAAGACAGCGACCGGGACCGACGCGACGGCTTAACGTGCTCTTCGAAGCACAGAATCTTTTTTCTTCTCGGACAATCAGGTGATTCAGCCTGCAATGTCCTAAACCTTACAGTCGGTACAGAAACTATCTTTGATGTTGCATTAAGAAACGTAAATGAAACCTACGTAACGTGAATTACTTTCTCACGGTTCCTGTAGTTACACTCGTATTGCACATTGGAGCCGAGTTCCATTGTGGAATATTGTTTATTGTAAGCATAATAAATACGACTGAGTTTGCATATTCATATTTTACTCGTATTATGCACTGTCACGGTTTTTATTGCCAATGCGTTTTAACCTCTTTGTGGAATAAAATTGAACGGTAATAATCTTGCTGCTCTACATAAAAATGCAGTTTCAAGTGTAAATTTATTATTTTTAGCGAAATATATCACATGAGAAAATCCCTTAATTACTCACATAAACCCACGGTCAGGCTATGATTAAATCATTATAATGAGAACGCTAAAAGGCTGTATTGAAAAAATAAATGTAAGTTTGGATGAAAGAGTTAAGGTATTACAAGAAGAAAATATATTTTTATCACAAAAAGTCAAGGAACATGAAAAGCAATTATATGAGCAAGAAAAGGAGAAGAGAAAAAGGAATTTAGTATTCTTTGGTATTGAGGAAGGAGAAAGAAGTTACTCAAACCTGGAAGAAAAGATTACACAAATTATAAATGTAAAAATGGGAATAATGTGTACGCAATCTGAAATAGAATATTTATACAGACTCGGGAAGAAAAAAACGAACAATATACGCCCGGTAGTGGTCTGTTTCACAACACTAGGCAAAAAGATCTCGATTCTGAGAAATAAAAATAAATTGGAAGAAGATCAATTTTATATAAAAGAAGATTTCCCTCAAAATGTTTTGAAAATTAGAAAAGAGCTAAAAATACAAGCGGAAGCAGAAAAACAAAAAGGAAATAGAGTAAAAATCCAATATGACAAATTAATTATATTGAACAATAGAAACATAGAGTCATCAAGGAAGAGAAACAGGTCTAAATCTGCAGAAAATATAGAGGGAAAGGTAGTGACAAATGAAAACTCCCATAAATCTCGAGCAAAGAAAAACAAAACATTTACTTCAAATATCTCAACAAAAGGCAACAAGAACTCATATGAAAATAGTAACATCACTCAATACTTCAACGCTAGGAACATAAACAACAAAGTGAAAAATCACCACAACATAACAATTAGCAACTAGCGGCGCCTCCACCATCCACTAACTTCCAAAAATATATTAATAAAAGCGACTCTCCCAATACGAGTGGTCAACGTGGGAGTAGTAGACCAATACCCTCCATCGCAAAGTCACAAATACTGATCTGCACCTTCAATGTTAGGTCTCTACTAGGAGACGGACGTAGCGCAGAACTTGAATATGCTCTAGAAAATATTAAATGGGATGTAATTGGACTCTCAGAGGTCAAAATAAAAGGAACACAGATTCTAGAAAGAGAAAACTATATACTGCTCTATTCAGGAGAAAAAAGTGGACAAAATGGAATCGGTTTCATGGTAAAAAAGAAATGGAAAAGATGCATAGCTGACTTTAAGATTATTTCTGACAGAATGGCAAGACTAGATATGCTCTTCGAAAATCATCCCATAAGCATCATACAGCTATATGCACCAACAAAGAAAGCAAAGATAGATAAGATAGAGATTTTTTATAATAATATCCGAAATGAATTAAATGAAATAGAGACAGATTTTATTATAATGGGTGACCTAAATGCAAATATTGGATACAGAACACCGGATGATAGAGCAGCGATGGGCCCATGGGGCTACGGGGAAAGAAATAGTAGAGGTAAAATACTAGTAGATTTCTGTCTCGAAAACCAACTTTATATAATGAATACACATTTCAAAAAGAATGGCAAACAGAAATGGACCTGGCACTCCCCAGACAGAAAAACATTCAACGAAATAGATTTCATTATAGTAAAGAAAAATAAAGTCAACAACATACAAGATATTCAAGTCATCAACTCTACCTATCCAAGTGATCACAGATTTGTTAGAGCTAAGTATGTTTTGAATATAAAACCAAAGCAGTCAAGAAAGTCTTTTAAAATAAAACAGAATGAGTTTAGTCCTATAGAAAGTGAATCGTTGAAGAACATTTTTGCACAATTATCTACAGATCTTAACGCAACCAATATTCAAGACAGATATGACAAAATAATCAGAAAAATACAAGATAGCGTAAATAAATTACCACAGATAAAAGAAATAAACACATCAGAATATATAATAACGGATATAGTAAAAGATCTCATTTCGAAAAGAGTCATATTGAAGCAAAAGACAGAAAAATCAATACAAGAAAAGAAAGAACTTAAAATGCTGTATAATAAAACTAGGAAAATTATTAAGAAAAATAAGGAAAAGTATAAGCAAAAAATCATTAAAGAAGAACTACAAAAAAGAAGATCAGTAAAGAGAAGTACAAATCGACTTAACAACTATAAGATCTGGATACCTTCATTGAAAAACAAGACTGGCAAAACTTCAACAAATAGGAAAAAAATTGTTACAATTGCATCGGGTTTCTATAAAAATCTATATGAAAGTAGAGACCAGCGAGGTACTATCCAAAAATACCCTATACTCAAGGAGGAGATCCCAGCCCTTATGGAAAGCGAAATAAACCACGCACTAACTTCGCTGAAAACAATGAAAAGCCCAGGTGAAGATGGGATATCAAATGATGTCCTGAAAGCAATAGCAGAACCCTTATCTCCAGTTCTCACAGATCTCTTTAATGACATCTTGAACAGTCAAATCATACCTAAAGATTGGGAAACATCAATAATAAAATTACTCTACAAGAAAGGAGATCCTCAAAACATAGACAACTACAGACCAATAAGCTTACTTCAAACAACTTATAAATTATTCTCTAATGTTATTTTGACAAGAATAAAGAAAACTTTAGACTCACAACAACCGATAGAGCAAGCAGGTTTCAGAGTAGGATTTTGTACTCTGGACCATATATTCACACTTACTCAAGTAATAGAGAGATACAAAGAGTATGGAAAGAGCCTCTACATAGCCTTCGTAGACTACACCAAAGCCTTCGACTCTATATCTCATAATGCACTCTGGAACGCGCTCAAAGAACAAGGTGTACAAAATACATACATTAATATTCTAAGAGAAATATATAATAAAAGTAAAGCTTACTTAAAATTGGAACAAAAAGGACAAGTCTTTGAAATAAATCGTGGAGTCAGGCAAGGAGACCCAGTATCTGCAAACTTGTTCACCGCTCTTCTTGAATTTATTTTTAGACAATTGGAATGGTCCACACTTGGAATTAATATAAACGGAGAATACCTTCATCACCTCCGTTTTGCAGACGATATCGTCATACTATCTGAAAATCATCAAGACCTAACACACATGCTAGAGACCTTAGACCAGCATAGCAGAGAGTGTGGACTCTATATGAACCCAGAAAAGACTTGTATTATGACAAACAGGGAACAAAAGGCTACTACCATCCAGTCGAAAACTATAACTTATGTCGAAGAATATGTCTACTTGGGGCAGAGTATCTCCTTTAAAAAACAACCCATTGCCGAAGTAGATAGAAGAATAAAGAAGGCTTGGAATGCTTACTGGGCTCTCAAGCATATTTTCAAATCAAAATTAAGTGTGAAACTAAAAAAGATTGCAATGGACACAGTGGTAACTCCGACTCTACTCTACGGGTGTCAGACCTGGCCTATGACAAAAGAAATTCTGGACAAATTAAGGGTATTCCAAAGTACTACAGAGAGAAGTATGCTAGGGCTCAAGCTCCAAGATAGAGTAAGAAAAATTGATATAAGAGAAACAACAAAGATAACTGATGCAGCAGAATTAGCTTGCTGTCTCAAATGGAGATGGGCGGGCCACTTAGCGAGGACAACCGACGGTCGCTGGAGCGAGAAGGTGCTGCACTGGTACCCGCGAGGCACGACCCGCCCCAGAGGCCGGCCGAGGAGACGCTGGCGCGATGACATCGTCCAGACTGCAGGAATAACCTGGACTAGACTCACCGCAAATAGAGACGAGTGGAGAGCGATGGAGGAGGCCTATGCCCGACTAGGGCTTCCATATGCAAAAGAAAACCAAATAAATTAAATAATTTGAATTGTAATTATATTTTAAATAACATAATTAATTGAATACTTAACACTAATTTAAGAATGAATTTTATAAATGAACTGTAATTATTAATGTATTATTTTATAATGTACTGATTTGCATGGGAATAAATGGCTATATTATATTATTATATTATAATGAGAACACTTTTCACTGTAATTTTCTTAGCATTCATTACAAAGAACAATAGGCGATAGAGCGGTTCTATTTCGACTGAATCACGGACCTACCTTAAAGCGCACAACACCTTCCTGCATGAAACTATTTCAGCATACATTGCTGTTGCACCAGTCTTTCCTCAAATTACATAGGTAGAATACAACAGACTATACAAAATATATAAAAAAAGTAGATTATTTTCCAATTTAACAATAGATTTAACAAACTGTTATTAGACTATTTAAGAGGAGCCCTGACACCCATACTAGGATTTACCTGTATTTGGGGGACAGTGTTCAAAGAGTAAAGAGGAGACCGACACATAATATTATTGCGTTAATTTTATACATTATAAACTACGTAAAAAAGCAAAAACACTTAATCTAAACTTATATTGTATTTTGATTTTAGAAAAAACACTTAACAAAATACGTACCTAGCATAGTTTTCAGAAAACAAACCTTCTCCTATACAGGGTGAAAAAAATAATACTGACCAAACTTTAGATTAACCCATCCATGAAACTGATCAATTTTCCCCAAAAACGTTGGTCGAAGTATTTTAAAAGAAATGCCTTTTTGTTTCTTGTTTTGACTTACTGTTCTTTGGGGAAAGTTGTTTCCTCAGCTGGAATTTTTACACCTGGTAAGAAACCCTTGCAGGTCTCCAAGACGACCCCGATGATTGCTTACCATCAGGCGACCCGTCTGCTTGCGTACCTCCCTCTTTTATTAAAAAAAATACTAGTAGAGTTAAGGAGCAATGTATGCTGAATGCAGTTGTAGAAGGTTCCTTACCGGGATGCGGCGACAATGACCTTACCAGCCCACGCTAATAATACACCGTCTCCTGACAGCAGACGAGTTCCTGTCACCGAGACGGGCACACCTACTTACCAAAAAAGATCAACAGCGATGGAAGAGTTAACTGAACAAAACTGTAGGCGTGGGTTCGAATACCGGCATGACAACTTTTCTTTTAAGACAAGTAAGGGCATTTCTTGCATGCTAGCCTGGGAGCGAGAGAAAAACATAGAATGTGCCAGCTGTATTTCCTCCTGGGCATGCTGTAAAAACCAGCTGAGGGATCCGAGGGTTTCAGTATATTGTTATTTAGGCGACGGGCTGACAACCTGTCTCTACAGCAATATACCTACAAATCTATCTTAAATAACCCTCAAAACTTTGTCATACATAGCGTAACGATCTTTGTTTAGGTCAGGTGAGGATAAAGGCGTGATTGTATGTATGTTTGTAAGGGCATTGCAGGCTGATTACTTAAGGGGCTTCCCTGGGCTAAGTGGCGCCCTCATCAGTCAAAAAATCATAATTAACTGAAAACAAAATCAATCGAAAATCCGGTAGATCAGATTGAGGTTAAAGCAATAAAGGCCATTTGGAACCTCATAAAGTTGCAACTTATAGATCGTTGCAGTTACAGATAGGAAATTTGCGAAAAACGGCCACTTTTAGCAATTTTACTATCTGTAACTGAAGTGAACACTGAATTATTAATTTATAATGCTTAAAAAAAACTTCAGTACCCATACTTTAATCTGATCTACCGGATTTTCGATTAATTGCGTTTTCGGTGAGCAATGATTTTTTTACTGATGAGGGCGCTGGGGTGCACCGGGGATCCCCTTAACTCAGTGTGATGAAATATGAACTAGGTATGCCAAGTCAGTTTCGAATATCGGTGAAGCTAAAACTTTGTTAAGCAGCGTCTGAACATCCAAATAAAAAAAAACATATTAACTCTATTCATTTCAGTTTGTTTATAAAAACAGTTCGACAAACCAACCTTGATTTGACAAAGTAAGCTGGTTTTGGGGCGATAACAAAGGAACCGTTTGTTTGATATCCCGTTTTGCTTATAAACACATTCTGACCTAGCTGACCCATTGTGGCTAGACGTCTGGTATCTCAAGAATCTATTGGCTAATACTTGTCTATTCCTACTGGACTTTGCCGCTGCAGTGACAATGACCTTACGGCGTATTTCAGCTGGCTGTGCTAAATGTGTTCCTTTCCTGACAGACGGATCACGAATTCCTGCCATGCTGCATGTCTACTTGTTACAAAATAGAAAAATACACAATTCTTTATTTCCAAAAACAAAAGAGTAAATGAAATACATACATTTTTAGCAATATTTAATTATATTTCCTAGTTCTGTCGTAATACAAAGCTTTTATCTTGCAAATCCCACACTAGGAATCAACCTGTCACGTGAGATTTATTAATACGATTTTCATATGTTGACAGAAAGCTTGAGTTTTAACCATAGCAAATCTGGGAGAATTAAAAGAATATAATAATACAGAATAAACAAGTTAGAATGAGCGTATATAGGTGTATCTGTGTGTGTAAGAGCGTAAGTGTGTGTATGTGTTAGTGTGGTGTGTTTTGAATTTTGTGCCTTTTTAAAATTTCATATATTTTGTTTTATTCACTACTCTATTACCTCAATATTTTTTTTTCTGTTTCGCTGTACGATAGGTTTTGGAGATAGTTTATAATAAGGTGTTTAGTTTTATTTAATGGAAGATCTTAACCTAACTACTTGGAAGGGCGTAATTTTAAACTTTCGCAAGTATTCCCATTTCCCACTTGTACTACTATGATTTTATTTTAAAATCCATACATATCTTGGACACATCACTTTCGCCTTTCTATGTGATCGATGATATAACAAGTGGTATCAAATATGTCAAAATTATACATTAATGGAGGCTTGCACAAATGTATATGAATGTATGCTTTTCCAGTACTTACTCCGTTTTTTTTTCTTTAAATTAGAAATTTCTCGTCTTCTGACTGTAAAGCTCCTTTCTCACCTTTATTGCAGCAATCCCTTATTACACCCTTCAGATCCTTGGAGATCGTTTCAAACCCATTGACATCTAATCCAGCAGCGAAGAGGGAAGAGGCAATCGAATTTGTGCACCGGTGCTTATGATGCAATAACTTACAAGATTCGGTTCCAATAAATTTGGATCTCCCCTCCTGTTACAAACATATGGCTCGGGTTCATAATCTACTTACTTACATCTTGATAAGTATTGAGTAAACGCTTTTGGAATGGGTGATTAAAGGGTGATTACATATTTAACTATGCCCCAAAAGTGCTACACTGAACGAGAGACGATGAAATAGCTAAAACCAAAAACTGTTTGTAGACAGATTACTCATTTAGTGAGCTTCTAAAACGCCATCAAAACCCGACTCATATTTGTAGCGTTACCTCAGCGACAAAAGTTGTAAGTCCTCCCTTACGTTTCCGATGAGGGTTCAATTTCGACGTATCCACGATAACTTACTCAATGTTTGTGTTTTGAATGATACGATACTAACAATCCAGTAGTTAGAATGTGAAGTTTCTACAACGAGACATCTTCTCAGCACGAACTTGATATTTTTGATTCACGGCCTTACACTTTTAAAAAGGCTGTTACAGATGTCCTCAAATGGACTCCACCAAATGTAAAATACCATCCAATTGTAAAATATTTACTTTTTGAATATGATCTTTATAACCTAAATTATTATTTTTTTACCTAATATTTTGTTTTGTAATAAAATAACTGTGTAGTGTAACAACTTTATCATGCTGTGTAAACACGCTTAGGGTATCAATCTAGTTAAGTTAAAAATGAATAATTATCTCATTCATGTATCGATTGTTACCTGTTGTGTTTTCCAAATAAACTAAAATAAAATAAAATCTTGATATCTCCTATGCTGGTCTGAAAACGATGAAAACAGCTCAATACTACGTATAGAGGCTCTGAGAAGTAGTGATAACATCATGCCCAAAAACGACTTCAATTTGGCATGTGATATCTACCAGCATGACCAACTTAAATTGCACTATGAATGAGGTGTCGCGCACGGAATATCTGATCAGCAAGATACTGCAGCAGACTCCGCATTGCATTCCCTAGTTGTTAGTACTTGGCAGAACTTACGCGTTAAACTTTTACAAGTTCGCACCTCCTTGCCAAAATCTCCATAATGAAGAAAACTAACCGGTTAACTTTACAGAAAAGCTTTTACGACTAATGAAATCAGCTTTAAAGTTATGATGATTGAATAAAATAAACGTCGTTTCCTACTTCGTAGGCAGTAAAGTTTGTAGTAAAGTGTGTACTTATTTGTAGCTCTACAAAGCCACAATGTATGGAGTTAATTTTAGAGGAAGCCGTGTAAAAAGCAGGGGCGCCGCTGGCAGCTGATCGGAAGCGTTGCCCTTTGTGCCTCTCGACCGCACTTTTTGCCGCCGAGGAAGTAAAGAAAGGAAGCGGGGATTCCACAAAAATCGAACCCGGTTACCCTACCTGCGTGCGTATTCGATACATGAATACGTTATATCTTTGATGGTCGAATAATCGATGGCGTAGTGAAATTTTTTAGCCGTCTGGTCACGAATTTTATGTTACGCTCCATTGTCCTTACGAAATATCCGTACTTTTTATCCATACAATGCGGGGAAAGCTCCATTATTCAGAGTATTTTGGACAATAGCCGGCGACTGCGCGAGCGCAGCGTGTGATCCATAGCCGTCGAGATCGATTGTTCGCGATTACAGAGATTGTCATTCAAAATTGTTGGCTTTTGTCGGCTGTACGCGAATATAAAGGCACTGTCTAGTGTCTATAGTACATTATTACACGGCTAGAGATCGTACCTTTTAAAATTTATGGAGTATTTCCTGCCCATCCTCAACCGTTTCCGTTTAAAACCTTTTTTTTTATATATTTGCTTATTCAATTAGGAATTCCCAATATCGTGGAAAATTTTGAACGTTTAATAACACCGACTGTTTCGGAGATAACTCTTGGCGTGTACAAGATTGCAAGGCACATTAATTAAGGGCGCGCTTAACGCTTATGAAAATGGCCTTAGTCATTAACACCGTAGGCGTGCAATAGGCACCATACACAACTGCCTCGGGCAAGGCACGACCACCATTTTGCAACTAAACATCGCAATTTATAGAGATGCAATTTGACCAAAATTCTATCGGGGTCTGTTTTATGGTTAAAGTGTGTATATTTTTCAAGCTAGACAAAATTATGCAGCGTTAAAAATGAAAAGCTGTATTCTGCGAACCAGAACGGTATAAAAAATATGGCTAGTTAAATATAAACAAAAATATATTTTGCATAGAGACACGTGAAAATCGATTGTTGCTATATTTTACCGAGACTCTTTACCACGTGATTGGCAACACAGTATTGAAATGCAAGTTTTGTTGCTTCGAAAATAGTGTTTACTACTTCCTAGCCACAAACTTCATCATACAGAAGCAGAACTTCTGGAAATCAATAAACTTTGGCCGCAGTTGCAAACACTTCTCGCCATTTAACATTCGATTACAGTGCTTTACTCGGGTCACATTTCATTTCCAACTTTCTCACGATTGAATCGAGAATTTTAATGAATCATGAAATAACTCTGCATCAAATATCGGTGTACAATATTTATAAAAAAACATTCTAGACACGAATAAAAAATATCACAGGTTGCTAACATTGATTTATGATTATGAAATTACACAAAAATACCTATTATAATTTTCGAGCTTAATCCCCACTTGTAAGTAACAAGATAGTTAGTTTACTACTTACAGATGGTAATTTTCACATGGAAGAAAGTAACAGAATATCAAAACGTACAAATTAATTCATAAGTCTATAAACGAAAGTTACAAACGGGTGAAAGATACAAATACTCAGTTTATTTACAGTAATTTTCTTATTTTTAAGTAGACTAACCCATTATTTTGAAAGACAATATGAAGATACTATTATTCCTAACTAAATAATATTTACCCAGTTGTAATAACAAAACATGTGCATTAAATCTGGAGTAGTCGTCGAGACTGTAATTACAGCCAGTGGATGTGATGGTCCAACACGTGAACAGATGACGGTACTAGTCATGGGAATGTCAAGTAGTTACACAAATAGAGGACATCTTATTCTCGAGTCATCAGATTTTAGCACCGGCTGACATCCTGTCCCCGAGATTGTCTTGAAAAATAATCACTTGTTTCATCGATAAAATTATTTAATTATGGTAGGATCGAGAAATAATTCAAAATTCTTTCTTACTTAAGAAAATAGAATCGCTCATTTATGTTTCTAAGTATAGGTAAATTATTTGGCATCTTAAATGATCTTTGACATGGATCATCACATCATCATCAAAATTTTCTATCAATAACAATTACTGTAGGTAAATAAACACAATCGCATCAGAAGCAATTGATCAAAATCGACGTGTCGTGTATCATAGAGTAAACAGGAAAATCTGTGTTGTATAAAAGAAATAGTTTACGGAAACGTGTGGAAAGTCATGAACGTGATAAGGATGGGCGATCACCCGATCCTGGATCCGCGGGTTAACTTATCGGCCCATAAGCTGTACCCTTTTTATAAGCATTCCTGCTATAAATCATTTGGTTAGTGGGATAGCGTTCCTTATCTGCGTTCACGTGCTCAAAGTTTGAAGATTTCTGATATATTTGTTGTTCGCTGTTGTCTGTTGCAATCGCAGATTAATTCATTGCATCGAAGTCATCAAATCAGGGCAAGATTTTTGTACTACACTATTTATTATATATCCTTTTCGCATCATAAAATTTCTTGTATCAAATAAGTTTATTTGTGTAAAATGCAATCTAAAGTATTTTCTGATAAAATCGTTGTACGTCATAGATATTAATAATAATATATTTTAATATTGATCTGAAAGTGGCTTGGACCTTGGACTTCTGTTAATATTCAGTTTCCAAACCATGGCAACAGATGCATCTACCTTCACCAAAGCGCACTACATGTTTGTAGAATATAACTAGATATAGCAGCCACATGTAAAAAGAACGACGAATGAACGCAATACTGTCTGCCTTCAAAACTACATTCAACTTCGCGATTCGTGACTGAACTTTTCATTTAATTCCAACATTGAGTCAAGATACGTGCACTGAAATAGGAAATGCTTCCCTACCACCCACGGCGCCCTTATTGCATCGTATTTTGCCGCAAAGGTTGCTTTGAAAAATTAATCAGAAGTGGGATATAAATGCCCTTCAATATTGGAAAGCATTAGTGAAGCAGCATAGCGTTGCAAGCTCGGGTTTCCGCCAGAATGAGCAAAACGGGTCCGCTTCATCCATATTGGAAGGTGCTGGCAACCGTTCGATCAGCTCATTTATATTGCAGACGGACTGTGGTGCAACTAGCCTGATGCTGTAAAGATGTCGGAACTAGTATACATTCACGGACGTGCTTTCGAGTTTTTGTTATTACTTGAGTTTTAATATCCTTCGAAGTATTGCACTCTTGTCTAAGGACAGAATCCTAAAAATGCCATTAGGTATAAAATATTATGACTAGACACACATTTTCTTGTGAGAAATGGAACAAGGCTGCATTGAGGCAAACTTATTAATCCCAATTGATTAATTTATAAAGCAATCTATCTTGCATGTTTGTAACAATGAGTTTAATATTCTATTCTCGCTTCTCTTTTATACAAATCACATTACATTACAATGCCAGTCAACGATTGATTTGAAGTACTTGTACAAAATCTCGTTCGACAAGTTGGACTTTATTACGTTGCATGACTTGCTCGTTGGGAACAGCCTTGGCTTGGCTATCCATGATCTGAGACAAGCATTTCGGTACACGAACAATAAACCAGTTCTCATTACTGATTCTATGAGTGCTTTGTATTCTCATGTCGATCTAATACCAACATCGAAAGACTTACATAAGAGTTATTATATTATTGTTATTTTTAAAGCTTCTCTTTAAAACGATATTTCTCGTGTTTAAATCATAGGAATGGTCACGACACGCCTGCATTCCTTACGGAGTAGATAGGGCGTCAACAATCTCAGAATATGGCGTTTGCGCCACATCTTACTAACAAGTTGTAAGGGTCATTTTTTTTTTATCTCTTCTTTTTATTTCAATCTCTGCACGCAAAGACAGCTGGAACATTCCTTGACTGTCTATTGCTCCCGCTGCTCAGCATAAAAGCAAGTTACACAAGTGACTTAATATTTTAAAGCTGCTCTTTGCAACGATATTGCTCAAACACATTAAATCCTTTTGAACGATCATGTTTTAATTGCCATTCGCGTGATAGAAAGCATTTCCACCAGGCTGGTAATTGCACTTGCGCCACAATAAAAATGAATCATAGATAACACTTGTGACAGCGACAATACAACTGAATATGGCCGATTTAAAATGCATGATACTGATAACAGTTTTATGGTTAACAAAGTTGCGGTTTCATGTGGGCTTTGAGCTTTATTTTTTATCGATTGAACCTAAACTATGTTTTTAACTTCACAGCTAGCTACATAACCTACTGGGTTGGGTAAGCTACTTTGTGGCGAAGGGTTCATACAACACAATTCCCATCGGATTTCCTTTTGAAATCGAGCGTACCTATTTACATTTATACTTAATTTACAACTACTAGAATACTACAATTTATCATACGTTCAAGTAATGTTATAGTTTGAGACCAAATCCAGTATTATCCATCAACCGTAAGCCTAGCTCCGGTAAATGTGTGCTAATATTAATGTTGCTTGGCAGAGAACCTGTTTTCAAAATAATGAAGATTAATTTATCGACTCTCTGTCCATAACATTGAGTGGGCTTCAGTTGATATTACGAGATTTAACCTCTCTCATTATACAGGGTATAAGGTACAGCTTCCCGAAAACTGATAGGAGTTGCTCAGGAAATTCTTACAAGAAATAATAAAATATTTGGCCTCCCCATACAAGTGACCACGTTGATCAGACAATTTTGTATGGTAAACATATTTTTATTTTTCATTTACCAAAAAAACATGTTTCGTTGACTGAGTAACCCCTATCGTTTTGCGGGAAGCTGTCCATACACCCAGTATATTCTGTGCTTACTTATGGACAAAATGGCAACAATCGCAACTTCAGCTTGGGTAATAAAGAAAGTTGTTCTTGTTCGCATCTGGTTATGTAAGGACCACCTGCTTTTAAGGACTCCATAAAGCGAACACCTTAAACTCGTAATTGGCTGCGACGTCCACTCATGGTACCGTAAAATTAAAAGGAAGATAATGGCCAGATGATTTTATTACCTAACGTAGAGTGAGTCACACAATACTGCAGCTAAGTGAAGTATAGAACTGCACTCAGCTTCTAGTGACACAAATGAACTATTATGTTACCGTCTAACACCTTTCAAAGTTACATTAAGCTTAGATGCAGCAGATGCGCTTGCGATTCCGTATTTGGTGAATCATAAGTAGTAGTCTACGGTACGATAAGGTCAATCGTACCTTTAAATGGATAAGAGTGCACACTGCACAGCATACATTGTAGAGTATGTATAGCGAGTGCAAGCACTCGGTCAAGTGGATGCGTTTGAGAGCCGGCCTCATGCGACCAACGGTTCAGTTCATTAATTTGTTATGTCAGCGTTTTCCACGCGAGCTCGTGCAACAGATGATTTATTCGGAGGCGACCTCGGCCGAGCTGCGGACCGCTGACTACCGCCGGTGAACGAACCCTGTCACTATGCATACGCAATGCCCGCCTTACTGGTTTTGGCAGACGACTTTGTGCCCAGGCGCATATAACCGTTTATGGGCGTGAAACTACGACGGCCCATTCACTAAAATTCCACAGAGTGTTGCATTGACAAACACTATGCATTTTATTGATAAACATCCGGCATGTGATACGTATATCGAGATTTAATCTTATCACCAAGCTCACCTTGTTGCAGTAAAAAACTGTGATTTATTCCGTTAATCCGGTAACAGCGAGCAGCTGCTAGCACAACAATCAGTGCAGCTTACGCACCAAATTATTAAAAGCCATAAAACGAGTCTCCAATAGAAGGGTGAGCCACCCTTGTTGAGTTCGTGTCTGCCACCGCTTATTATTTCAGACAAGCAAGTTGGATCGATTTTTGACCGCATGTTAACTGCATCGACTACGGAAACGTGATGGCTATCGTATGCCGTATGCCCACGTTGTCGTTTAGGTAAATGCAACTGCCTACGCAGGAATACTTCTCCTTATAGGTCTGTAGCTTTCGTTTTGAAACCGTGCTTTTGCTGTGGTAAATGTGAAAACCTTATACGGATATGGACTTGCCAGTTATCCATACAAACGTGTGGACCGGAATGTGAAGACAAGTATTAAGGTCGTGGTTTCTTGGTTGGTTGCGCTTAAAAACCGCTCATTAACTCTAGAAACAACACTAACACCATTAGACAGTAGAACGAATGCTCTAACAATATAGATTCGACGCTAATTGATCATTAAAAATTCCAAATCGTTTAAAAAATATATCCCTTCGTTCACCATAATACCTACCATACGCGACGATGCTAGCCCTACCGTATCAGCTGCTTCACCAACTATTTTTGAAATTATCATTCCAAATTCAAGATCGTGCAAACGCCGAGTTAGCGCGTTAAGATCCTGTCTCCAGACGCGATGGAACCTATGCCCAACCCTGTGATAAAACCATAAGCGACGTTGCTACATGCTAGCCCTACCGTACCAACTGCCCCGACCGTTAGCTCGCCCACCTGCCCACTTGCTTGCCTCTTGCTTGCAACTTGCCCAGTGAACCGAACGCGACACTCGCCAGACACGTGTACTTACTGTTAATACACTTAATAGAACACTATGCGGGACTACATAGTGTGCTATTAAGAGTAATCGGAATCAAGGTGGTCGATTGAGAGCTTAGATTGTATGTTGCGTGTGTAATCAATTTGTGATCAACGTGTTGAGGAAGGTGGTCTTTACTTGGAGAAACGCATTTGCTGTATCTGTAGTATTTGCTATTGATACTTGCCATTATAAATTGATTTCATGACGCGTTTTTTTTTATTAAAGTGTATCTTTACGGTACACGAATTTAATGAAAAGAAAACAAACTGAAAGGTTACAAGATTAATTTTACTCTTGGGTATCCCAAATTATGATGGAGGGATGAAAACAAACAAGGGATTTGTAATTTCGTAGGTCATTTATTTAAGAAGTAGATTTATCTTAGGACTTCCAGCAGGAAGTACAAATGCTATATATTTTTTTAACATATTAAAAATTGTAGAAGCAAGAAAAAAAACTTACGAGTGTAAAGTAATGTGGCGACAAGCAAATATTTACCGAACGAGCCATCACACACACGATACGATGATTTATCCAAACTCAAATATCGATAAGCCGTATCGAGCGATTGCATTGCATTTGCGTTGCGACATCGACACTCGATACTCTGACACCTAGCCACCGGGCTCAGCCGTTCATACCTTTGCTACCTTATTAATCGCAAGAGCCCTTCTCAGTTTTCCTCTGCCCCAGTTTCGAGAAACCTACTGCTTGACACTAATGCATTGCGACATATAGCAATTCGATTCTCAATACGGGCATTAAAGTTAAACGAATTGTTCGCGAAATCCACTCCTAAAAGTTATATCAGGATACAATTCCCAGAGCAAATACAGCTTACTTTGAAAATGAGTCATTCGTATAAAATTGGGTTGATGAGCGTTTGTCTCGTCGCGCATCACTGCGGAAGCGAGGTGACGACGTGGAGTCGGATTGTTTTGAACATTTTAGAAAACATCGTTCATTAGATTGCCATTCATTCGCATGTATACTTGCTTAGGTAAGTACGAAATTTTACGTAAAGAGTGGAGCACAAATTCCTTTTAGCAAAGTGCGGGCAGGATGTTTCAGCAAAAAAACGGTCGTGATGAATTACCGGCATAAATTCATGAGTGCGACGAACCCAGGATATTAATCTTCGTGTACCTTTCGCTAACTACACCGCCGCCGAGGCAAATTTCCCTTGAGCCGAGTAGCAGTAAACTATAATCGCAAAACTTTAACAATCTCAAATTTTCTCATTTTGGCTTTACGGAGTAGACGTGCGATAATCATGTTTATGATCCCTATAATCGCTTAGATTTATAATTTAACCAACTACAAAGTTAATTAACTGTCTAATGTACGCAGGTAATAAATATATATTTGGATGGATTATTCTACAAGCCTACAGGAATTCTACATCAATCTCAATATCTCCGTAAGCAGTGTTGATTTTGACAGCCTAACGACGAAAATATCTGGAATTCCGTCCAGGGTGACATGGCGCTAAGCCAAAGCTGACTTATTGTCATGTAAATACGGCTCGATCACGTACAATGGCCGTGCGAAGGGTGTGGGCAGGACAGGCCCTCAGCCCGAATATAAACAACCCCGTATCTCACCACCACACGCGTGCTTCTACAGCTGAATGATACTCCAAAAATATTATGGAATTGTTTGTCTCATACTGGAATTTCAAGACTTTCTTTACCTTAGTTTCCAAGACTGAATAATCATTTCAGCTTTATACTTCCCAACCGGGGAGCAGGAGCCTACTCTGAATTAGGGCAAATAGGTTTTAATGGACCACGTGGGTCAGTTCGGTTTACTTGATTTCACACCCACACAACATTATGAAATTCAAAAACCAAATAACACATTAGTACGTTGTAGTTTTTAAACAACAGGAGAATGTTCAATACTCTCTTATTAGAAGATCTCAACCATTCTAACATAGATAACATGCAACCTCCCAGCCAGTTACACAAGTACAACTACCACTTCCCGACTATACAAACGTTCCTTTACTGCCTATGTTCGTTTGTTCAACTCATCCCGGCTCTCACAGTCGTGGGTGTAAGGTTTCGAGCATTCACACAGCCAGTGAAAGCAAACAGCGTTCCACGGAACGCATCCATGATTCTGTACGGATACTTGACACCTTGCCCTTCATTACCAACCATGCCTGCCACCATAGGATCGTGCAGTGTTTGAAACGGAGATTTATGACAATCGTCAAACAAAACAACTGGAAGATTTTTATAGGAAATATTTTTTTATAATGGTCTAGCTACAGTGTTCGATTACTACTTGACTCTCGGTAAAAATGTCACACTGTAAATCTCATAGAGGATGAAAGAATCCAAGGAAAAATCTCGGATCATTTTAGCGATGACTCGTAGTCAACGGATCAGAAAGAGTTCAGAATGTGAATAAATAGTTGAGCATTTATATTCCTTTGTGAAGGCAAATAGGCTGTTATCATCCAATCTTGCGCAGTGAGCGAATATAAGGCGAATATCAATCAGTTGACGGTCAAGTTCGTTATCCCTTTCGTACTTGGCAGCCAGTCAATTCTTTCAGATTGAGAAATTGACCCCACTTAATACTTATTTCGCCTCAATGCATTTATTTGTGTGTGATGCATATTCCTATTAATAACATACATTTACTCATGCCTGTGCTCCTTATGGGGTAGGCAGAGCATCAATTACTGCTGAAACCGCCATATCAAAAAAAAACCTGAAATCTTGGTTTTCCTCTACTGGCGTCTACAGTTTACCCGGGAAATAAAGCAGCTGAAACATTTTGTGTCTTTCTAACGCTCCCTGGCGAGCATGGAAGTTTTTGTGTGTGATGCAAATTCCTAATTATAACCGCGCCTGATATTTAATATGTCAAAATTGTAATCAGTCAATTCATTTGGGTTAATCGATCTATAAATTATTTCGTCTACTGGTTTGTTGTTTATTTGGGAATCAGATTGAAATGTAGGTTAGCGATTACAGCTAAGATTGTTGGTATATCAGTAAAATGGTATTTCACTTTCAATTGTGATATAAGATAAGATAGGAGACCGACAGTCGGTAATACATGTCTTTTATTACTCAATTTGTTACTATCAAAGTCTTACAAGTTTTCCTCTTACATTTACTTATGTTCTCCTAAAAATGTGGCCAGATGTTTACCTTTTTTAAAAAACAAATGGCCGTCACAATTCCTGCAAGATTATGTCTTCCCGTCTATCTCTGCTCGCATTTTGTAATAGTATTACATCATTACTAGGCATTACGAGTATAAGAGCTAGTAATCAAGACGTCCGCGTCATCTTGTCTCAATTCCTGTCTGACGGGTTTGTCTGCCTTGTCTGCTATGAACTTTCATACTTCCATTTCACTGTTCTTTCATGTAACGTACATACATAAATCACGCCTTTATCCCTTACAGGGTAGGCAGAGCGTTAAACGCCTCACAAAAGGCGCTTTCGCCACGTCTGACAAAAATTGGGGCACTTTTAGATTGTAATGTGTGTTGCTATAGTGACAGGTTGTCAGCCCATCGCCTAAATTACAATACACTGTAACCCTCGAGTCCCTTTTGCTGACTTCTGTAGCATGCCCGGGAGGAAGGGCAACTGGAACATTCTATGTTTTTCTATTTCTCCCAGTCCAGCATGGAAGATAATGTTCGTTCATGTTGCGTACATATAATCACGCATGTATCCCTTACTGGGAAGGCAGTTATTCAAAGGCGTACCAAATATCGTTTCTGCCACGACAAGAGTGTATATGCTGTGGAGAAATGTGTGGTGACAAGTTGTCAGCAGCCTAAATTACTCTCTTCTGACTTAAAATATTCCTGAGAAGTAAAGTACATGGTACATGCTATGTTTTTTCATAGCTCCTACTCCAGCATGGCAATAGATTTGAGTTTGGCTTCGTTTTGTTTCTGAAGAATTCCACAGACATTCGACTGATCATTGATCAACACAGTTAATTTCTGTTTATATTGTGATGAGACTATTCTATTTAACGTGTGTTTCTGTACATTTCTAAAGATGTTTTTCGCTGAGTAATTGACACTATTCCGAAATGACTGGCTATTAAATAAAGATGCCGCTATCGCCGTTAATTTTACGGTTCTTTCTTTCAGAAAGTCTTTTGTCTTAATGTTTTATGTCGATGAATTCTCTTAGCATGTCTGTCGGCTATTTCATTTTATTGATGCATTCAACTACAGTTACACACGTAGGCGATCATGGGTCATGGTTTCATCTATACTTCCATGCTGGAGAGTGATAGACAGACATAGAAATCATAGAATGCTCCAGCTTCTCTTCCCGGGCAGCAGTGCAGCTGGAGTAGCCGAGGCGAGGGTTCCAGTGTATTTAAATTTAAGCAATGGACTGACAAGACAACCTATCGATCACTATAGCAATACACAAACCTTTTCAGAGGTGGCGAAACCTAGTACCTGTCCACCACGTATGTGACACAAGCGTGACCATACGTATGTATGTAAAGAACTACAGTTAAACACGTAGGCGATCACAGAGTTCAAGGTTCCATCATCTCTTCCGAGTCTGTATCCAACTCCTACGCACCGCGCGCCTCTAAAGAACCTTTTTATTTATTTTTTGTTACGTAACATTCGATGCCTCGTTATGCATAGTAGGTAAATGTACTGGCTAGTGTAGTAATGTGGTGCTATATCGTTTTCATTGTTTTTTTTTAAACATAGCCTTCCAGATCTTTAACTGCGTGTGGTCTCTATCTCTATAGCAACTTTTACTTAGGTACGTACGTAGCGTACGTATGTTTACTGTCTTGAGCGTTGTTTGTGGCCAAAGACGAAAGATTGCTTTATTTTTGGAGTGAAACTTTTGAGTGAAAACTAATTTTTTAGAAGTGCGGGTGGCAGTGGCACCCCAAATAAACAAAAATAGCTTACGTACGTGTTCCTTAAGGTAATCCACGACATGACATTACACGTGCAAGGTGTGAACCGATGTACCACACACTTCTGCACCCCTCATTATTTTATTTTTAGCCTTAAAACATTAAGTAACAATAAATATGTCTTAACCTTACAATAAATATGTCTTAACCATCCTACCTACAGCCATAATTATCTCATTTTTAAACGCCATAATCTGTAATGTTGTTATTGTCTTGTGGAGCAAAATAAAGTTATTTTCTATCTTTCTTTTTTCTTACAGACTTTTACAGAGTTCTTCTTGTAGTGTGGGTTACGAGTCGATCGACCCGATGAACCCTGGTGTCAGAGATTTTAAACCGCCTTATAGGACAGCTAATGCGTGGTTTGTGTAACGACCAAAGACAGCGACCGAGACGGACGGCGGACGGCTTAACGTGCCCTTCGAAGCACGGAGTGTTTTTTCTTTTCAGATAATTAGGTGATTCAGCCTGCATTGTCCTCACCAAACTAGGAAAAAAACACACTAAGTAAATAAAATACCAACTTTGTGTTCACCCCTGGGAATCGAACCTAGAAACTCCGGACCGGGAGTACGTACATACATATAATCACGCCTTTATCCCTAATGGGGTAGGCAGAGCGTAAACAACCTAAACAAAAGGTTGTTCCGCCACATCTGACAAAGTTTTGAGGTTTAATTAAGATAGATTTGTGGGTTGGGTACATTGCTGTAGTGACAGGAACTGAAACCCTCGGATCCCTTAGCTGGTTTCTACAGCATGCCCGGGAGGAAATGCAGCTGACATATTCGATGTTTTTCTCTCGATCCCAGGCCAGCATGGAGGAAATTTAATAAGTATTAGCAGTTATAAAGTTCAAAAGCTATCTTAGTGTATTATTATAATTTCTAATTGCATCGTGTCGGTAATGTTTGATACAAATAGTTGGTAAACACATAGATCGTCCTCTAGATAATCAGTACACTTGTAATTAATGTGATTAACGATCAAGTAGTTCAAACAGCGGGCATGCGCATTTCCACTAGAGAATATACATTTGATATCTACCACCCTTTGTGTAAACAAGAGTAGGTACGAATTTGTATCGATGGCGTATACCGGGTGTAAGGGACAGCGTATCAGAAACTGATAGGAGTTGCTCACTTCAGGCAACGAAACTAATCTTCTTTTCAGGAAATAAAAAAAATATGGGAATGTCATTATTTTTTCACTTCCTAGAAGAAGTTGTTCAGTTTTGTTGACTGGGCAACCCCTATCAGTTTGCGGGACGCTGTCCCTTACACCCGGTATATACCAACAACAACAACTACCCGCAGGTTTTTTTTTTTTTTTTTTTAAATAAAAATTGGTTTTTCCATACAATTATCATACAGTTTGTATGGAAAACCAAAATTTCTTTTTTACTTCCTGAGAAAAAGTCCTGGTGATAGTTGTTCAGTTTCGTTGACTGAGCAACCCTTGTCAGTTTGCGGGACGCTGTCCCTTACACCCGGTATCTGTGGTAGGTATGGAACTCTGCTTAGCAAACTGTTCTCATTCGCTCGTCGAACCACATTTCTTACACGGGATGTGGCTGGCTTTGTCGTGGTTTCTCTAATTCTTAATGAAGGCGGAGGGGCGTATGTTTATGAACAATGACACACATTTTATAGCATAGAGAAATTATAAATACAGTCCTTTTCATCAATCGTGTTTAAAACTTACTGTTTCTAACTATAATTAACAATCACTTTATGAACTTGACGAACAATGCTGTTGACCTTAAGCTCTATTTAGAAAAAAAAAGGTTCAATTAAATGACTTCCATGCTAGACTAGGAGTGATAGAAAAACTTGGATGCGGCAGCTGCAACTCCTCCCGGGCATGCTGTAGATAAAAGTCAGCTAAGGGAGTCAAGGGTTTCATTGTATAGCAATTTAGGCGATGGGCTGACAACCCGTCACTATACCCATATAATAATTATATTATCATCTGTAATAACCCGCAAAACTAGTCAGACGTGGCGGAACGACCTTTGTTTAGGTAGGGTTTGCTCTGCCTACCCCATTTGGGATATAGGCGTGATTTTCTGTATGTAATCAATAAATAATCATACCAAACAATATAAGCAACCCTAGTTAGTCTTAGTTAAGCTACCATAGTAGTGTACCAATAACAAACCAATCTATTGAAGCATTCTTAATTTCGTATAGATGCACAAGCAACGACCCACGATCCAAAACAACCAGTAGAACCGGTACTGCGCCAGGTTGATTCCAATTTTTAAGGTTCCGTGCCCGAAGGGTAAAAACGGGACCCTACCTATTACTAATATTTGTGACATCTCACGCAGATGGACCTGTATGACGCCAACCAAAAGGCTATTGATGTGGCTACGTTCTGGGCGTCAATAATTTAAAGTTATTGAAACTCGAGAAAAAGAAGACTAAGATTCCGCAGTCCGTCTGTCACCAGGCTGTGTATCTCATGAAGCGTGATGGTGATGGCAGTTGAAATTTTCACAGATTATGTATTTCTGTTGCCGGTATAACAATAAACATATAGTCATGCCTTTATCCCTAATGGGGTAGGCAGTGGCGGAACGACCTAAACAAAGGTCGTTTCGCAAAGGTCGTTCCGCCACGTCTGACAAAGTTTTGAGGGTTATTTAAGATTTGTCGGTATATTGCTGTATTGACAGGTTGTCAACCCATCGCCTACACTGCAAAATACTGAAACCCTCAATAACAATAAACACTAAAAATTAAAACAGAACACCACAACAAACGTGACTTTATAGTAGATAATGGTAGATATGGAACCTTTCGACCGCGAGTCCAAATCCCACTTGGCCGATTTTTATTACAGCGCTCTTGAACATTCGGATATAGAACCAGATTACGGCGGCGAGCTATTGAGGATTTCAATCGCGGCTCTACTATAACTAGAAGAGCTATGGGATACAAATAAGAATACGTTTACTGCTTAAAAACGCTGTAACGTTAAACGTTATTTTTAGTGTGAGATATTAAAAAGTTGAAAAATCCTATTAACTTTTGTGGCTTTTTAACTACTTGACAGCTTGCAGTAAATTATAAAATTAATTTCGTGTACAATCATTTGTAATTTAGACAAAATACTGGTTTCTAAGAAATTGTGTTTGCGTTTAATTAACACGTTCGACAATTTCTGTAGTACTATTTCTTTGAATTGTATATAACTATGTCAAATTATCATTATAAAAAACATTTTATCATGACTAGCGAAAATTGACCTCCTTGATCTACTTCAGAATCTAGGTTAGAAGCTGCCTTTGTATCATCAATTCATCATTCATGGTAAATTATGACTCAAATTTTTACTTTTATACACGGAAACTTTTATAGTAGAATTTATAATACTATATCTTTGACAAAGCTTAACAAAGCCGGCACCCGCGGCGATCATGTCATAACAAAGCAAATATGCCTAGGAGCCGGTTGCCTTGGCATTGTCCGAGATAGTTAACCTAAACCGAAACACAAACAGATAAATATTATACAGAAGAAAAATTAAAGAAATTGCTTGCACACATGCTCCTTAAATTCCCTAACTAGTGTCCAATAGGAACTGGATATCTCTTTTTTTTTAATTAATCCATATCTCTTAAGCCGAAAATACTACCTTCTGTATGCTCAAGTAAAGAATTACAGTACCTACCTACATCACTGAGACCTACATTTTCAAATGCATTTAATAATGTAAAATCTTCATTTCCACAAAATCACTTCTCTTCATTTGTATTCTGTGTCACTTTTTATGCCCTCACTTAGCCGTATAAGGACAGACGATTTGACTTCGGTTATTGCTTAATGTCCTGTCCTATGGATAACCACAAACGAAAAACTTTCCTGTTGGACTTTCATTTTCTGTCTATTAGTTTCATCATTTTCATATGGACTTGCTTTCTGCTGTTTCTTGCTTAAGCACTCATAAATACACGTCAGTCAGATAATAATTATGTATGATACAAATTGCTATGCTATGTTGCCTTCTAAAACTCATTAGAGTCAAATTTGTTGTACTTGCAAGTGAAGTCTAGTCCACTTTTACTATTGGATCCAACCACTTTGTATTTTTAGAGTACAAAAGGAAAGTTTCAAGACCAGTAGGAGCAACCAAAACCCGTGTAAACATGATATACGATATGTCTTCAAACGTGTCATCTCCTCATTCAATGCGACAACATTCTCAAAGGGACTTCGTTTTACGACGTGAGAGGAAAGAGCTACCGATTCACGCGTTTCAAGAAACATGCTCAAATAAAAATATATAGTACAGTACAATGAGAAATGTGTTTATTGTTCTTCGCTAATGACTGCCAACAATATAATAGCTAATACAAATAGTTCATACAAATCTAAAATAAAGCCAGGGACTTGCTTACAATGCTTGCCACGCCCTGCAGCGGTTATTATAACAGAGGCGTTTTATTTACGCGTGTCGTAATGTAATCCAGCTCCTAATACAAGCCACGGGTGACACGCTGCACATTAATCTGAATTACTTCACTATACAGACAAACATCTCAGTGTGTAAAAGCTTAACTCCGTGTAAGACGTTATGAAACATTTTGTAAGTCCTTTTGGAGTGACAGTAGCATGCTCAACGCATTCTGAAGCTCGTTACTATCATGTTGCGATGTAGTTGTATGTTTTAACGTAAAGGATTTAAACACAATCATACTTCGCACTTTATAGATGCAAGCAGATGTATTAGAGCTTATAGGATAAAATATGAAATATCAGAGTGCACTTAAACTGCGCGATATCGCCAATTGAAATGTGAGACGATTCAACTCGTAACGAAAGCTCGAACGTTTATCGATATTTTATTACTTTAGTAATAACCTCCAGGTTTTGTCATCATTTCACAGTACTAAGCTTAACGTTACTTGGTTTTATGTTTCCGAACGCTTCCTTATAAGGCCAAGAATAGGACGAACATTTCTCTGTTTATGTCTTCCTTGGCTGCTTTTGTTTGCCAAGTTGGACGGATGATGACTTATAATCTCCGCAAACGTAGGATAAATTGCACTCCAAGTGGCTCTTGCATTTAATTTATATGTTTTTGTTCGAGGAAACGTTGCGTTTTATGTACTGTAGAATAGCTTAGTGTGGTGAATATTAAGTAGATTAATGATTTTTCTTATTGATTCCGAAAGGGGGAAAAGGTTTGCCTTTTCTATAATGAACCTTCTTATTATAAGCACATTTTCATCTTAAATTAAATTCATTGGTCTTACATATTTTAGGTCGCTCAAAGTATTTGAAGATTGCTTACCCGACCTCTGTAAACGTATGCGACAGGAGTAACCACCCGGAAAATAAACACCCCGCCCTGAAAATCGACGGACGTGAGATAAGATTGTGCCTGCGAGCTATCAAATAACCCCAAATCTGCCTTATTGAATTCAACTTATGATTGGAAAACTTTCTGCCTTAGTGCAGCGACACACAGGCGTCACTTACTGCGCTTAAGGTTGGTGATAATGCATTTTTGTTGGTGAAAGCTTTTTGCATTGCCTACTGTACACATGCGTCACCTTACGCGCTACGCGTGCGTACTGGCAGAGGTATGCGCCGACGTAGAGTTTCTCGCTACGCGCGCGTAGCACGCAAGGTGACGTAGGATGTGCGTATGATGTGTGTAGCATTGACAGAGTGTTGAGCGCACCTTTGCGCGCAGTTAGTGACGCCTGTGTGTTGCTGCCCTTAGGTTTGGTAGTGAAACTTGTATCAGTTACAATCAATATTAAAGACTCTGTAACAGATGCAATAATGAAACAAAAATGTTTTTATTGCAATTAAAAAGGCCACTCTACCACATGCCAAATAAAACTGATACTATTCATAAAAGTTATAGAATTGATTCATTCATCCACATATGGTTTGTAATTCGTATATTATCTATCCCTCTTCAACCTTAGTATGGGCTTATTTAACGGATGACATAAAAAACAGCCGGCATGTTTAGGGTGCATTACATTATAATGTATTTGGGTCACCAAATATTGCGGGTAAACGAGACGAAGCTCTATTCCGGCGAAATTCGCGTCTTTTCCGCGTTATTATCTGAAAGTTAATTACAGTCCCTCATCTGCCGAACATACCTAACCTGAATTACTTATGTAATTTAATATCGTTTACACCTAATTTTAGGAGACCGGGTTTAATAAGTTAATTGGATTTGCTTGCTCGTTTTTCGATACTTAGATTGAGTATACAGCATCTTTTACCTTCCGTTTTAAATAAGCCGTTTCTCTAAATGTAAAATATATATCGTACATAAAAAACTTACACGCCTCTATCTTTTAGCTCGAAAACCTCGTCCCTCTAATGATTTCTACAGTATGCCTGGGAAGAGAAGCAGCTGGAACATTATATTTTTCTATGCTTTCGCTAAATACACTTGAATCTGTCGCCCATAGTTGCAATCATCCATTTCATATTTAAATTTCGGGTTGTCGAGTACGTAATTGTTGCATGCGACACAATGGGACGGGCATGTGCGTTGAATGAACTCTTTGTGAAATGATAGGCTAGATTAAGTTAATTTTAAAAATATCTGTGTGTACAATAAAGAATAAAGAAGATAGGTGATCCACTGTGATTGTATGGCCTGTTACCAACTACATACTGTGTTTGAACTCGTTTCTGACTGACCTCACTCTGACTTGCTTCGTTTTTCGATACTTGGATTGAGTATTCAGCATAGAGAGCCCGATGGTGTAGTGGATAGGGCCGCTGCCTCCTGAGTGGTTCGAACCACACCACGTGCCAATGTGTTTTTCGGTTTTCGAATTTCATATGTACGTTTATTCGGTGCTTTTTCCATGCTTCGGAAGGCACGTTAAGCCGTTGGTCCTGGTTAATATCGTTTAATACCGTAAATATTAGTCGTTAAGCCCTTACAGAGGCCAGTGCTAAGCATTGGCGGCCTGAAAACTCTGACCTAATCTAGGATTGGGTCTGGTTTCCCTTCTGGGTTGCGGAGGTCAGATGGCAGTCGCTCTGTGTAAAAACCAGTACCCTCGTTCAATCCCCTAGATTAGGAAGCCGACCCCGTGAGATACGGGACAAGGCTAGGGAGATGGGAGATGGGATTGAGTATTCAGCAATCAGCATCTTTCAGCTTCCAAAATAAATTCGCTGTAAACAACCTTTGACAAATAAAATCTCGTTGGTGGCAATCATCCATTTCATATTTAAATTTTTGGGTTGTCGAGTACGTAATTGTTGCATGCGACACAATGGGACGGGCATGTGCGTTGAATGAACTCTTTTGTGCCCAGTAGGCAGATGATAGGCTAGATTAAGTTAATTTTAAAAATATCTGTGTGACTATCTGTGTGACTCGCTTCGTTTTTCGATACTTGGATTAAATAAGTAGGCAGATGATAGGTAATCCACTGTGATTGTATGGCATGTTACCAACTACATACTATCAGTTTGAACCCGCTTCTGACTGACCTCACTCGTGACTCGCTTCGTTTTTCGATACTTGGATTGAGTATTCAGCAATCAGCATCTTTCAGCTTCCAAATTAAATTCGCTGTAAACAACCTTTGACAAATAAAATCTCGTTGGTGGCAATCATCCATTTCATATTTAAATTTCGGGTTGTTGAGTACGTAATTGTTGCATGCGACACAATGGGACGGGCATGTGCGTTGAATGAACTCTTTGTGCCCAGTCGGCAGATGATAGGTGATCGACTGTGATTGTATGGCCTGTTACCAACAACATACTGAAAGTTTGAACTCGCTTCTGACCGCAACAGCTGTGCTTCGCACGTGCTGCGGGTTCTTACCAAGTCATGAAATGTTACATTGTTGCGCCTTACATAGTCTGCATGGAAAAAGTTGAAAAATTAGCATCACCTGCTCCAGTCTTTGTTAAATTAGTTGACGTTCTTCTGTTTTAATATATTTTGATATATTTGTGTTTATTTTATACAAGGTTATTGGTATTGTTTTCATTTCATTGCAGTTCGTTTATCTGTCTATCGTTACCAATCTACTCGTAATTTAAATGCAAATAGCCACCACCAGTATTAATTACGTCAAAACATTTAAACAACTCGTTTGGAGGAATTAGAAGTTAATTACAAAAACACTTAATTGTTCAACTCGGCCTAACTAATGTTATTAAGCATGTTCAAAATTGGGGACGGTGACTGATTGGGGGGTTTTCGAATTTGAATGTAATGCATTCGTAATGTCCCGACGACGCGGCATTGGACACGGTCTGTGGTCAATGGTGACTCAAAAATAACAAACAGAACCGTATCCAATGACCCTTAATATAATTATGTAAAGGTCCTCTTCGGGAAACAACTCGAAATCACCAAAGTTTCGATTAACCTTCGCAATATCTAAACATGATGTGACTTACTAAACGAAGTATAAATTTGCCAAATCGTCTCAAACTTTTTCTTCAGTCAACCTTGCCACATATAGTTACCATAGAGAAGGGCTTATAGGAAACGCATAAGTCCCTCATTTATTCTTTCTCTGTTTTTCTCTATTACAGGTCTTTTCCATTCCGGGCAGGGATATAAGCACAATACAGTCAAACGTAATTTTTTAATGGTTTCGGAAAATCAGTTTATTATTGCCGCCATAAAGCTGGGGGCCTTGAACTTGTGCCCCGTTTAAATTTAGAGGACGGGACTGACCAACTCCATTTAGTACCCAGGCCCAGCCTCACGTTTACATTACCTCACCGTTTCCGTTATGGCGGCTCTTTACGAGATTGTATCGTGACTGAGCGGCCATTTTTTTCCCCCAAACGCTCATTATAAACCATAAAAGTCACATTTTTTCGAAATTATCACGTTGTTCCACCTTCAAAATTGAACTGTTGCAATTAAAACCGTACTTTCGGATCTTTGTGCACACGTGCCGCTCACCACAATCTGTTTTAAAGTTATAAAGCCCCCTCGTATTGTAAAAGTAATGATGCATTCATTGTAATCTCAACATAATATGTTTAATGTAATTTAATACGCGGGGCGGTGCATTAGCGAACGTGTGTTATCACGCTTATCATTTTAGAATAACTTTGTGATGTTGTGCAGAACAGATGTTCAAAGCCCTCCCCTTTCCTATATTAAACAGAGCTTCACGAAACCATATTCATGAACTTTGCACCGCGCTTCCATCATTATACCGAATATTTTCGACGCCAGCTTTTATTTAACCAACACAATCCGTGTGTGTGTTCACAAAAGGTGTTTTATTTTCTTCATTGTTTTCATATTCATCGTATTTTCCCTCTCGCACCTTCCCTCTGAAATTTAATTTTCGACAGATTTTTCATTATTCCTCCGCATAAATTTTCACAGGTTTCGTGAATGCCAAGTAGAATTTTAACTCAATAGGAAATCAGTGTTTCTACCGAAACGAATGTGAATAAATTGGCGAGCATCTGGTGGCAACGTGTGCCAACAGATGTCGGTTGGACCCTTGGCTTCGTGACCTGCAGTGTGGCGGCCATTATTATCTATCAGCGGCCCTTACGTTAATTAGGCTCTATTCACTTATCGCTGCATTCCTGTTTCGATCGGTTTACATTTTCACGCTCGGATAGGCGGGCGCCGACACGGCCACAATGCCCTATTGATCGATGATTAGAAATATATTATACTGACTAGCTTTTGCTCTCGGCTCGCTCGCATTCATCAACGCTTCCTCAGACTTTGGCTCGTTGTTTATAAAATCGACATCCATTCATTATCATCAGTCGGTTGTCAGTAAGCCAGGTTGGGGTTCGAAAAAGATTCTTTATTAAACCAATATCGTTCTAATTTTTGCGGTAGATTTATTTCGTTCCCTTCCTGCAAGTTTTTTATAGCACTGTTTAAAAAACATAGCTCTAACATATTCCTTTTCTACCTTCGTTTATACCATTGTTCCAAGTGCACATGACTTTGTGTTCGAACTAAAAATATCCGCTGTGAGGTGGGTCTCGTAAAACTCCAATTTGCACTTCCATGTCGTTTGCACGAACGAAAACAAAACGAGAAACAGAATAACGAAAAAGCCGTATTTTACTCCGAATACGGGAATGAAGCGTGATGGCATTTTGAACTCCACAATCGTAAATCATACGAAATATTCCCGCGGTTGACTGCGCAATCGAATTTGTAAGCATTTTTCAATTATTCGTTATTGACCACAATGGGCGATCTTATTGGCCTTTTCGCTGTCGTAAACAATTTGTACTGGCGTCTAAGTTTACCAGTCGTTCGAAAATATATTGAACTGTGAAGCAAATAAGATCGATTGTGTTTTTTTGTTATGGAACTGAACCCACAGCTCGTTTCCATGAGTGGGTCGCCCCACTTGAACACTTTGATGCCGGCTGCACACTGAAGTACTTGGTGCAACCGCTAAAACAATAAAAACCCCATAAATTTATTTTCATTGCATTTTTTGTGTTGTTTGACCCATTTTGTAAAGCCCTTTTTATTTTTAAAGTCAACCATTGCATGTCAGATGCATTTAATTTTTTATTTTTGTGTTAATAATGTGTTTTGTTATTTTCAGGTAAGTATTCATCCAGTTATATCGGACCGCATAGATTTCGTCGCTATCGATGAGGTAAAATAGAACAGAAATAGAATTTCGCTAAAGCGAAAAACAATCAAAACAAAAAAGTAAACTTTGCTAGTCCGAGTCCATTCGTCAATCAACGAAATATTTGGCGACACTTTTATTTGTCTATGCACAATATTTCCCAAAACAACCGAGGCAGATTCATGCAGCTAAAAAATATATGTGTGTAGGTATATCCCTACAGGTACTTTGTTTCGTGTTGATAAAGGACCTACAAAATTTGTTGTTGTAGAACATCTATTACCCAAGTTTGTCTAAGTCAACTTGCCTCCAAAGGCAATCCCTTTAAGTAGATTCAGCCCTTGCTAGTTGAGTTGCTGAAGGTTCTAAGGTTCTCAGTCCCGGTTCTGATCCCAGCTGTGCATAAATCACGCGACCACGTCATTATTCTGATGTTGTGTACCAAGGGTTTGTATGGGTATCACGAAGTTTTCACCAAGACTTAGTGGTGTCTGCCAGGTTTATAACTGAACTGAACGTAAAATCGCGGTACCTATACACACAGAATATTTCGAGAAAACGCATTAATTTTTTTCAAGGAGATTTTAAGAGAAAATAATCGTATAAGAAATTGGATTACTAATTTGAGTGGTGTGACGTGACGTAAAAATCAGTTTAGTACATCAAAGAAACACAGGACTTCTAAATTAAAGTTCTTCCAATGGCGTCAGCTTTCTACACATTAACAAGGCGGTAGTTTGCTTTCTTTACAGCGCGCACGTGATTAGGAATTTGTAGGGTTTAATTAAAGGTTGATGCCCATTTGCCCAGTGACCCTTCATTTGCGCAGATGGCACTCGAACCTTATTGCTCACGGAATGGCCCGCTTGCCTTGCCTTTTAGTGAAAGTAGCCTTTCGAATAATCAGTCTTTTTTAGGGTAGAAGTTTTAAAAGTATTTTGCGCAAAGTAATAAATGGAATATTTCAACCTAGCTGCGTCGATCTGAAATCATTCAACTCTCTAAAATAGTTGTACCATAAAATATTTCGAATGTTTCAACATATAACAGAGCTGGTACAAAATAACATAGCTTTTAAAGCGAGTTCTCGTCAAATTCCAAAGACATAATGATCAAAACAAAAGTACCCAAGTTTTTTGTCCACCACAAAGAGCGATCAAATCTGTACAATTTATAGCAATTTCGTTCGATTCCCGGCTTCGAGATGAAACTATAAACCACGGGCGAGTAGACCGGCCGGTTTCTTTTTATCGTTTGACCGGCAAGGATGGTATTCCCGTGTAAATAATATCGTTTATCTCGTGGCTACATCAGCGTTAGTCACGAGGCGGCAGGCTGAAAGGAACACAGAACTGGAATATTCCGGATTTCGTAGAAGTGATTTTATGGCGTGATTTATCTGGAGAAATAGCAGTTTCTAGACAGATGGTATGTGAATATTTTATATTGTATACCTACCCTACCCATACCAATCTATACATACTAGGCATTATCAGTTCGCACTTCTCATCTTAAATTATTTCAGTAGTGACTTGTTCCTTCCATGCTGGACTGGGAGAAAAAGAAAAACATAGCGTGTTCCAGCTGCCCTTCCTCCCGGGCATGCTGTAGAAGTCAGCAAAAGGGACTCGAGGGTTACAGTGTATTGTAGTTTAGGCGATGGGCTGACAACCTGTCACTATAGCAATACACATTTCAATCTAAAATTGCCCTCAATTTTTGTCAGACGTGGCGGAAGCGCCTTTTACGAGGTGTTTAACGCTCTGCCTACCCCGTAAGGGATAAAGGCGTGATTTTATGTATGTATGTATGTGACTTGTTTTTGTATTTACACTAAGTTAAAAGGTTAGCTATCTTCCATACTGGGGACTGTGATCGAGAGAAATACATAGAATGTTCCAGCTGAATTTCGTCCCGGGCATGCTGTAAAAACCAGCTAACAGATCCGAGGGTTTCAGTATATTGCAATTTAGGCGATGGGCTGACAACCTGTCTCTACAGCAATATAACTACAAATCTACCTTAAATAAGCCCCAAAACTTAGACGTGGCAGAACGACCTTTTGTTTTGGTCGTTTACGCTTTGCCTACCCCATTAGGGATAAAGACTTGATTATATGTATGTAAAGATTGGAGCACCTCGAGTCTATGTAGACCCAATTGCACGTACCTAGTCCTAGAATTTTGAGAAGTTTCTGTTACAAGTTATCGTGATGTGTAACGGTCGAAGATTTCTGATTCTGATTCTGATTCTGGTTTATCTGTTAGCGGGGACAAAAGTGCCAAGTAAACAAACCGTATACAAACAGAACGACAACTCTCCAGCCTCGACTATGGTATTTAGTCTGCGCAAAGAAATATCAACATACATATAATCACGCCTTTAACCCCAATGGGGTAGGCACAGCGCAAACTACCTAAACAAAGGCCGTTGCGCTACGTCTGACAAAGTTTTGAGGGTCATTTAAGACAGATTTGTAGTGACAGGTTGTCAAACCATCGCCTAAATTACAATATACTGAAACCTCGGATCCCTTAGCTGGTTTTACAGCATGCCTGGGAGGAAATGCAGCTGGTGCATTCTATGTTTTTCTCTCGCTCCCAGGCCAGCATGGAAGTATTGACAGACTTAGCTCTCTATATTAGATCAATTCATCATTATAGGTAGAGCTTCAGGGGCCCTAAGTCAATTTTGTATGACAAAAGCGAAACTGTCTGTATCTACTATTGTTGGCATCGAGAGGGTGGAGTGCCAGTGCCAAAAACAAAAAGAAAAACATTCTAGTACTTGACTATACCCAGTCCATAGGTGATAGGTCTGTGCAAACATTATAATACCTTCGCCAAGGAACATTGAACGTGTATCGCGGCCCATTAATTTAGCTAACAAATCATTGTTTCCGTTGTGTTTAAATGAACCAAAGACCAGGCTACATTAATTTTAATTTGCAAACGTTTTTCGGGCATTGTTCGCTGGTGTTGTTGGACTTGGGCGTCGACATCATTTTCTGGGGCTCGCTTCGTGAAATTAGTCGTCAAGTTTAATTAAAAAGCCAGCTAAGTGCAAGCTGGAAGCTTCCCTTGCATTTTTTTTTTATTGTTTTGCGATGGATTTGCAACCGAGACAGATTCTAAATTAAAACGAGCTTACAAAGAAGTCTATAAGAATGGCTTCCATGCTGGACTGGGAGTGATAGAAAAACATGGAATGTGCAAGCTGCATCTCCTCCCGGGCATGCTGTAAAAATCAGCTAAGGGTTTCGAGGGTTTCAGTATTGTAATTTAGGCGATTTAGGGGATGACAACCTGTCACTATAGCAATAAAAAAAAATATCTGGAATAACCCTCAAAACTTGTCAGACGTGGCAAAACGACCTTTGTTTGGAACATTAACGCTCTGCCTACCCCATTAGGGATGTTACAAAGAAGCCTGAAAAATAGTGGAATTGGTATACGTAAATTAATTTGCCTTACGACCTTTTTTGTTTATTTCTCTTAAGAAACTCCTGCACTTCTGACGCAATCTAATAAGTCCATAGTAAAACCTCAGTAACACTGTGTAATCCGGTGAGAATCCAACTCAATCTCCCAAGCTCGGGGGCTGTTCGGTAAACATTGACCGAGTATCCCGTTACGACTGCCAGTCTTTCCTCTAAACCCCTGACCTGCCCCGTTTCTACATTTTTGCTGCACGACTTTCAATAGACACTGTATTTTGGGGGAATCTTCCTCATCGCTGTAACTGTATTTTTAGGGACTTATTCCTTAAAAAAGTGTAAAATTTATATCAAAACAATAGTTTCGCTCATTTTATTGTTTATTCATCCAAGTCTAATCGTGATAGGTATTACTTAGGTAATTACATTTTATCCCAACGTTTCGACTCGGTTGCACGAGCAGTCGTCGCGTGTCGACTCAATATTTTCTTTATTAATTCTACATACTGGACTGGAAGAGAAAGAAAAACATAGAATGTTCCAGTTGCCCTTCCTCCCGGGCATGCTGTATAAGTCAGCAAAAGGGATTCGAGGGTTACAGTGTATTGTAATTTAGGCGATGGGCTGACAACCTGTCACTACAGCAATACACATTACAATCTAAAATTGCCCCCAATTCATGTCAGACGTGGCGAAAGCGCCTTTTAGGAGGCGTTTTACGCTCTGCCTACCCCGTAAGGGATAAAGGCGTGATTTTATGTATGTATGTATGTATTAATTCTACAGATACATAATATGGTAGGTATGGTATCCTAATGAGGTAGGCAGAGCGTAAACGACCTAAACAAAGGTCGTTCCGCCATGTCTGACAAAGTTTTGAGGGTTATTTAAGATAGATTTGTAGGTATACTGCTGTAGTGACAGGTTGTCAGCCCATCGCCTAAATTACAATATACTGAAACCCTCGGATCCCTTAGCTGGTCTTTACAGCATGCCCGGGAGGAAATGCAGCTGGCACATGCTATGTTTTTCATTCGCCCAGCATGGAAGAAACGTTACTAGATAACGTACTATAAACTACGCTGACCCTCTATGATCCCACTCATTTCCAATAAAACATGCAATAAAAGACATCTTTTATGTTCGTAATATAGACTTTACTGTGGAATTGCGAAACCCATTCTAATACCAATATTCATATCGTCCTTTAGCACCGGTCTTACCAAATCCGGTGGTTATGACTCTCTATCATACCAAATCCGATGTAACGATCAAACTTTGGCGAGAACTTGCGATCTCATTACTTGGTCTATTTTATTTCCCTAGCTGTAAATGGAATCCGAAATGTTTCATTATGTTTATGGATATAGAGTCCAGTAAAATAAAAGTCGATCAGTTGTAAATATGTATAGATAGTGTTTTGTATTAACATGTAGTAAAAATGTAGGGATAAAGGCGTGATTATATGTATGTAGTAAACTGTAGCTGTAGAATCGGTCGAAGTTATTACTATCATTAGAGCAACTGAAGTGCATAATAAATGTAAGGTTTTCAGTCTGAACCATCTACGTTGCCTAAAAGGGAGTTATACTCATTTGACCCCACATCAACATTCAATATATAATGACCACGCTTCAAATTGATTTAGCATCAGTGGTAGCTGCTTATTAGCAAAAATGAAGTAAGTAGGTACTGCCTGCCTCTAGTTTCTGTCAAATTTTGCTGAGTTCATAGTCTTTTTGTCCGTGTCAGGCTGAAATTCACGAAGGTCGCCCAAAAATAATTAATGACGCCATCACCGTCGTTGAGCTTTCGCCAGTCATCGCTGCGTGTTTTACATCAATCCAATTAAATTTTGATGCCCGCCTAGTAAAATATCTCGGAATCCATACTTCCATTCTAATATTATAAATGTGTTTGTTTGACCTTCTTTCGCAACCTATGGACAGATCTACGGCGCACATATAGGTTAAGAATAAGATATGGACTCCTTTTTAGCGCAGGAAAATGCTTCATTAACAAAAACTCATTTAGCCTCAGTTTCAATCGCAGGCAGAAAGTTGTGTTTTTATTTTTAGTTATTTGAAGAAACTTGCTCTTTGCCTTTGATTAAACTTGAGGCTTTCACGTCGACATGAACAATCAGTTTATGGAGAAGTCAAACCGCATCGCCCATCAATATGTTATGTTATGGATGTGCCCGTCTGTACAATATCGGGCAGTTTATATTGCACATGGACCCTTGGAAAGAGACTGTGGCGTTTGATAGTCGTTGTAGAGTGCGACAGAGATAGAAAGCCAAACTTAGCCGATGTGCAATTTTTATGGCTCTTTACTTTATGTGGAGGATCATAATCCATTAGACGTCAAAATGTATTGATGCGGGCAGATGGATACCGAACATTTATTATTGGACTACCAGCTTTCTAGCAACTTCTCTATATTAGATGTTTCAAAGAAATTGACAACTTTAGCAAACTTTTGTCACAGATATTATTCCAAGAAATTCAACTTTTAGCATCAAACATAGTTGACGTTTTTGTTACAAATTGGTCTCTGCTACAATATTTATTTCAAAGTACTATGAGGTTCGACTCGAGAATCCACTCGCTAAGAAGAAGAAGATGTTGCAATAACAAAAGAAACATCGCCATTCGAAATCATTATTATTATGAATCGTTATTACTATCGCAATAATTATTTATTGTGTGAATGAGAACCAATCATTTTAATTAAGAAGATGCTTTTCGTTTTCATTTTTGGCAACGCCATTGTTATGTTATAATGATGCGGTTTCATGTGGTTGGGCGGTCCATTGCAGCATCAGATTACTCTTACAAAATGTTGTATTATGGACTCCAATATCTATGTCAGAGTTTTAAATACGCCTAATAGATTTCTGAATTGTTTTGTGTTGGCAGAGTCATTACTCTGAATGGCGGCGAACGGAACAAGGTTTAACGTGCCAGATAATCTGGTCATTTAATCTGCATTGTCCTATATAACTGAAAACAATCTATTAATGATTTTTCCCGTTGTGAGAACCAAAATCCACGATCTCTGGATCGTGTAGTTGGTATGTTTGCAAATTGTAGCCAATAAAACTACTTATTTTATTGCGTTAGGAAAATGAGAATACGAACGCTTTATTTGGGTGACAGCCTTTTTACTGCGAGAATATATCTAAATCCTGGACTTTTCATCTAATCCAGTAAAATGCCCAAAAAGCTACGGAGAGGTCAAAAATATGAGAGAGAGTAATTTGATATCCGGGATGACGCAACATTTTGTCCGGGCGGTCGTTATAGACAAAGAGTATTGCCGGGTCCTTCCGGGTCGCGGAGAACCCTTGGGGCCTCATGAGTGTGAACACCGGCGCCTCTTGTAATTCCCTTTGTACAAGCAAACTGAGCAGTTCCGTCTGGTTAAGTACACCATATTTTTGTCCATACTTACTTTTATATTTTTTTTTAAAATACAAAATTATTTCACGTCCTCCGAAACCGATGAATTTTCCAACGCCCTGCAAGTCCCCTGAATTTCTAAAATATTTTCCTTTCGACCCTTTTCGAAGAGAATTATTAAACGGCCGATGACCACTCGAGACTAACTTCTATTTGAAGAATGGCCTCGTTCATCCCGAATTGTCCTTTTCCAAGGGTCCCATTATGCACAAATAGTCCAAGCACAGTCATTGAAAAGGATTTTCCAATTAGGGGCACTCGTTGAATTAATGTGAGCGTTCCTGATAAAACAGTGGACCTTTTCCGAGTTTTCATCTTTGCGAGACCGCGCCATTTAGATAAATTCCTCCGTTGAATATGAATGAATGCTTGTAGCTTATCTTAAAGTACTCATAAGCAGGAGAACACGCTCGCCCTACCCAATTAACAAAGACGTCGTAATTCCATGAAGGAAACTTCTAGCAAAATCCTTTTATGGAAGAATTAACAAGGGAATCATGTGAACATCTATGTCCCAACAAAAATCTCTGCGGTTGCGCTTAGACGCAACTTACATAGTCATTTGTTTCTAGTAATACCATATGCAATAAACAATGTCACGTTGTGGGGAATAGACAAGCCGTTGGGCCATGAATACATAAATCTAAGCATTGTTTTGTCGTAGCCGTGACAAAGGGAAGCGAGCTCCTGACGCTTTTCAAACAACCACGAATATGTGGGCTCCGATTCAGGCTGAAATACGAGCATAATTCGGTTTGAAAGACAGGATATCAAGTCAGCGTTCGTGCGTGTAAGGCGGAAGCGGGGAGTCATTAACAGAATACGCAGACTAAGCCGAATCTATACACTGTCACTTGTCATTTTCTCGTTCTAAGCAGATAGACAACATTTTGGAGGATTATGAGTTATCATGATTGTGGTCTGTTGGATGTCCAATTATACCCACTATTTTGTCAAGCAAACTAATTACAACAAGTCATTAAATCAGAGAACGAATCTCCTATCTTAAAAAGACAACCGGCAAATGTCGGCATTACAGACGTTAATGGTTATGCAAGAGCTTCAGCGTCAAGCCCCTAAGTGGCAAGATGATTTGCAACTAAGTAAGTACTTGGCGAGAGACTTGGCAAGACTCAAGAGTCATAGCCCTTTGCGACATCCTCACAATAGGTCATCATTTGAGAGATGCTGTTTGGTTAATTAGGTATGTGATTTAAGCAAAGATTTTTCTTCACTTATGGTCTTCTTAGCTAAGTATCTGAAAGAGGATGGAAATAAATTTGATTTTCAAAATATGAGTTATATGGATCATCATCTACCGTCGCCTTATCCCGTATCTCACGGGGTTGGCTACCAAATCTAGGGGATTGAAAGAGGGTACTGGTTTTAGGTCAGAATTTTATGCCGCCAATGCTTAGCCCTGGCCTCTGACATGGCTTAACGACTAATATCTATGGTGTTAAACGATATTAAGCGGGACCAACGGCTTAACGTGCCTTCCGAAGCACGAAAAAAGCGCAGAATAAACGTACATATGAAATTCGAAAACCGAAAAACACATTTGTACGTGGTGAGAATCGAACCACAAACTCCTGCTCAGGAGGCAGCGGCCCTATCCACTACACCATCAGTCTCTTTTTGCACTACACCATCGGGTTTTTTATATGGATATCCCTACTGAACTATAATGGTTATATGCTTTCTTATTACACTACTATTCATACAGTTCACTCGCATTTTGAGTCAGATTGAGTTGGAACCTCGCATGTTGTTTTCAAAACAAATCCAATCTAATGAACAAACTTTCATAATTTTACACGTTCGACAACTTTGCTGTGAGCTGACCTGGACGTAAACAGGGATAAAACACAAATGCAAAATACTAGGTGTAGCGGAAAAGAGTAAGATGCAGATAAGGACGGTGAATTTGCTTATGAAACTGAACAACTTTTACCGTAATTACGGTTTAAATAAAGAAAACAAAGAATATTGCTGTTCTACTCATAAATTTACCAAAAATAAAAGATATCCCGTTTTTTTCTTCGAGACCAATTTATTCAGTGTTATATTAATACTTATCTATATCCGCTACGACGTTTACATACTGTTTAGTAATAACATCAGCTGTTAAAATTACAAACAAAACTAATGTTTTCCCCTTCTTCTTCTTCTGTCGAGTGTAGGTATCGAGTCTATCGACCCGATGAACCCAGGTGTCAGAGTTTTTAAACCGCCTAGTAGCACAACTATCAGGCCTCTGACATGGTTTGTGTAACGACCACTATCAAAGACAGCGACCGGGACCGACGGCTTAACGTGCCCTCCGAAGCACGAAATCTTTTTCTTTTTCGGACAGTCAGATGATTCAGCCTGCAATGTCCTAATCAAACTGGGGAAAAATTCACAAAGTGATAAATTCTCAAATATCAACTTTGTGTTTCCTCCCTGGGAATCGAACCCAGGACCTCCGGATCAGGAGTCTATGGCACTAGCCACTAGACCACGGAGGCAGTTAAATGTATGTTAATGTTTTCCCCTAGGAGGCACGTAATAAGTTCATTAGTGAGTGAGTTTATTTACACATCTATAACAACTATTTTAAGTATTGAGTGCTTGTATAGTAACTCACTCTTATGTCTCTACCTCTACGTTACTCGCCTACATACAATGTTAGTTTTAGCAAAGATAAAGAAAGTGACAGGTGAGAATATAATAGAAATATACTTTACTAGCGACCCCCCCCCCCCCGGCTTCGCATGGAAATCATCAGTGTTTCTCTATTATATTATGCATGTATTATACATATAAACCTTTCTCTTGAATCACTCTATCCATTAAAAGAAACCGCATCAAAATCCGTTGCGTAGTTTTACAGATCTAAGCATACATAAGGATATAGGGACAGAGAAAGCGACTTTGTTTTATACTATGTAGTGATTGCACAAAATAAACAGAAATTACAAAATCATTAGACAGAAACGCAGTACCTTCCAGGTAGGTAGCAATATCTTCCAGGCAACCAGTTGAATGAGGTTTAGGGCATTGTCCCTCAGATTAGGGATTGCACGGGTGACTTTTTTTCTAACAAACTGTATATGTTAATTGCTATTAATATGAATGAGAAATACATTAATCAGTACAACCGACATTTGACAATGAAACCACGCGGTGGAAACATAACTTTTGTAACCAACAAGCGACATTATTCAACATCGGACATGATATACGACTATTGGATAGACAAGGATGTTCAAGGAAGTCGATCTGGACTCATAATTCATAGTTAATTTCACATTAACATATAATTCAGCACCGCAAACAGCAAATAGAAATTAATTTCTGCCGTAGAAGGAATGTTAAATTACTCAGTCGAGATGTGTTTCCTGCAAACCTGTTCACGCAGCTAATATTCACTACGTTAAATTAAATTTATATTCAATTACTTCGAGATTAAAGGCTAATGTACAACGCTAATGGATACGTATTTAGGTTGTAAATATTCAAAAACTTTGTTGCTTGCAAATATTTTTTGAGACACAATACTATTTTTGAATTCTGGTTAAGTTACTTTCATTATAATTTATATTATTCCTTGTTCAAAACGTGTTACAAAATCGGTATAAGAAAGATAGCATCACAATTTATTATGCTAATAACTTTTTTACTACTGTGAATCCAATCTTTGAATAGATTGGTTCTGTTTCGAACAGCGCATACCTACCTGTTACAAACTGGTCTATGGTACTCTTGGGACCTTGGCCACTCCGCCAAATGGTGGCGTGACCTTGAGCCACACCAATCATGAACCAGATACATTCAACCTCAAAGCTGTACCACTAAAACTTCTTCAAATGTTAGTGTATGCTGCTCAACTTGTGTTGAACGTTATGCTGTTGTGTATTAAGTCATTTGCGAATGCTTTACAAACATTAGTTCTGGGTGTACGCTAATTGTCGATTTGGAATATTTAATGTTCTTTGTGTTCAAATATTTTGGTCTTGAAACAACACCAACTGTATCGAATCATTTTGTAAGGTATTAAAACCAGCTCTATTAGTTTTTGCAAATTGAGGATCATAAAGTCTATGATTTGATCGAACTTTATATCTCCATACTAAAACTTGGTATTTCCTGCGGATATGACTCAAGTATGACAGAAGTCTATTCAAGATCATTCCATTAGTAGCTTATATAGGGTGTAACAGAAAGGATATAATACATAGTTATGGAACTGTCCAACAAACCTGAACAACTTTTACCTAGGAAAATTAATCGAAATACGAAAAAAGGTTGTTGCCTTCCCATACTAAAAGTTCTATCAGCTGATGCAATATGTATGGGAGGTCAAAATATTCTTTTCGTTTTTCGACCAACGTCGTTAGAAAAAGTTGTTCAGTTTCATGGGCATATTCACATACTTTCGGGTCTTCTTCTGTCGAGTGGGTGTCGAGTCTATCGACCCGATGAACCCTGGTGTCAGAGTTTTTAAACCGCCTAGTAGCACAACTATCAGGCCTCTGACATGGTTTGAGTAAGGACCACTATCAAAGACAGCGACCGGGACCGACGGCTTAACGTGCCCCCCGAAGCCCGAAATCTTTTTTCTTTTTCGGACCATTAGGTGATTCAGCCTGCAATGTCCTAACCAAACTGGGGAAAAAATCTCAAAGTGATAAATTCTCAAATATCTGCTTTGTGTTTCCCCCCTGGGAATCGAACCCAGGACTTCCGGATTAGGAGTCCATAACACTAGCCACTAGACCACAGAGGCAGTTACTATATACTTTCGGGTGCATATCCCTTTCTGTTACTTCCTGTATGTCTATTTTGCGTACATATTTCTAACGTACGGCCTACCAGGCGATGTGGGTCGTATTTAATAAGCTGAAAGGCTATTAACCGTTACCCGGGGGAGATTTAATTTGGCCGCCGATATGTCACCCGCCCACGGCCGTGGAAAGTTGTACCTTCTTCGGAAAGTTGCCTCGGATCCGAATCCCGGACAGTGAAGGCATGCGTTTTTTTTAATGAGCCATGGTAAATAAAATATCTGTGGATTTTGAGCACACAGATTGACTGACTAGCTATTAAGTATGAAGCTAAATACTGATGATGGAGTTAAAAGACTATAACCGTTTCCCGGCGGAGATTTAATTTGGCCGCCGATATGTCACCCGCTCACGGGCGTGAAAAGTTGCACCTTCTTCGGAAAGTTGCTCAGAAGTCGTATTTTTGAACCGCTCGAACTCCAATACGCATACGAAAGAGAAACTTTCGCATACGATTTTCATACAATTTGCCATGCGAATGTTGGTCTTTCGTATGCGAATTCGATTCGAGCGGTTCAAAAATACGGCTCCAGGCTGGATCCCGGACAGCGAAGGCATGCGTTTTTTTAATAAGCCATAGTCAAAAAGTGGAAGGTCTATGGATTTGGAACTCACGAATTGACTTTATGCTACTGATATCTCTACTCTACATATCAGAACATAATTTGTATAGAATGGAGGAACATGAAAATTTGAAAAGTAGATCAGTGCAAAATGCAAATTTTAATCCTGATTTGATTATAGATATACATACATATAATCACGCCTTTATCCCTAACGGGGTAGGCAGAGCGTAAACTACCTAAGCAAAGGTCGTTAAGCCACGTCTGACAATGTTATGAGGGTTATTTAAGATAGATTTGCAGGTATTTTGCTATAGTGAATTAAGAATGATTATAGACACACAATCAAAATAACGAATTCAAACATTCTGAAATGCTAATATCAAGCATACTCTATCGCATAGTATCGCAAGGGTCAATCCTAAATACTCCCCTCATCGTTGATTTCATAAACAATTTTTTTTAAGAATCAATGTACACTGCCAGCTGCATAATCTGTACAACTTCATTACAGGGAGGTGAGCAAGTCTTACCGTATCCAATTTCGCTGCGTGTAATCTCCTCGCAGCCCATAAAAGTAAATTATCCTGTGCTACAACCGGCTCCGAAGGCATTAGACCACGAACGACAGCCGACCTGGAGAGCCGTGTTAAATTGCCCGATTTTGATTAATAAAATAATTGCAGAAGCTTTTTAGAATTTTTCAAGGTGACGAACAAAATGTACACGGATCTCCTTGAATATTGACAGAAAATATTTTATAAATTACTTAAAAGTAAATTATCCTGTGCTCCATCCTGCTCCGAAGGCATTAGACCACGAATGATAGCCGACCTAGCGAGCCATGTTAAATTGCCAGATTTTATATTAAAAAATTTGCAGAAGCTTTTTGGATTTTGTCAAGGTGAAGAACAAAAGTACACTGACCCCCTTGAATTTTAACAAAGAAGATACCTAAGTTTATTTTTTATTTACAAACATTTTGTCTGGCATCTCACCAAAGGCAGAACCAGGATTTTTTTCTGAGAGGGTCACAACTTCACAAGTATGGCGTAACTGTGACGGAATCTGTACAGTATACAAAAATACCGTCTAGGGACATTTGCTCCTGATAAGAAGTGACGATGAAGACAATCATAGAGCATAATATTCCTGTCTAGATTATGCATAATATCCTTGCCTTGAAAAGGCCAAACTTCATTGTAATATCATACAAGTATAGATAACATACATACATTCACTATGAAACTGCATACTTGTAAATGGCATCAATAGCGTCGCTATCGTATTGCATAAAGCATGCGGCTTGGCTTATTTTTATCGTCAACCAACATAATCCTTATAATAGGCTAAGTTTACACCACAAGCGGTTAATGCAGTTCGCCCACGCGCGTGATTCACGCGTCTGCAGACAGCTTGTAGACAAACAAACAGCCAGTTCCTATAAACCACTACGCGATACTGGGCGCGATTTGGAGGGAACACGATCTAACTACGGCTATACGTACACTAAATGCTGTGTCACAGGAAGTTGATTTATTCCATTGCTCATTGAGGGAATTCACAGAAATTACAACAAGATGCCTAGCTGAAGGATAGATGATTTATACATACATACATACATACATACATAACGTCACGCCTCTTTCCCGGAGGGGTAGGCAGAGATCACATCCTTCCATTTGCTACGATCCTTGCAAACTTCTTTCGCTTCATCTACATTCATCAATCTTTTCATGCACGCTCGTCGGTTTAGGGTACTCCTGACCTGACCTTTCCCTAGAACGTCCCCGATTTGATCGCGGTACGTTCGTCGAGGTCTTCCCCTTCCAACATTCCCACTCACACTCGCCATGTATATCTTTTTGGTTAATCTCTTTTCATCCATCCTCTCAACATGACCAAACCACCTCAGCATTCCTTTTTCTATACCTGTCACTATATCCTCTTTCACACCACAACGTTCCCTTATCACGCTATTTCTTATTCTGTCACTCAGTTTCACACCAATCATACTTCTTAATGCTCTCATTTCTACCGCATTTATTCTACTTTCATGTCTTTTCTGCCATACCCAACTTTCACTGCCATACATAAGTGTTGGGACTAACACTCCTCTATGCACAGCCAGACGAGCCTTTTTGGACACCCTCTGGCTGTTCATAAAGGTGTGCAACGCCCCATTCACCATGTTACCAGCATTCACTCTTCTTTCAATATCACTATCACACTTTCCATCTGCTGTAAACAATGAACCCAAATAAACAAACTCTTTCACTTGCTCCACCTTTTCATCTCCTATCAGAATGTTACACTCTGTCATTCTATCCTCTTTCTCAAAAACCAGTGATTTGGTTTTACTAACATTCACTTTCATTCCTTTCTTTTTCAAAGCTTCATGCATACAATTTACCATCTCCTGTAACTCCTCAGCCGTGGACGCAAGTATAACTTGGTCGTCAGCGTAGAGAAGACATTTGACGAGTAACTCGTTCATTCTTAGACCACATTCATTATCTTTCAAATCTGTCAAACAGCTATCCATGAATAAGTTAAACAGCCATGGAGACGCTACACATCCTTGTCTTACACCTTTCTCGATGTTAAACAATTCAGTGTACGCCCCGTTGATCCTGACACAAGCACTGGAATCCTTATATAAGGATTTCAGTGGTCGTATCAAAATACCGCTCACCCCATGCATGGACAGCGCCGACCACAATTCATTCCTCACAACTCTATCATAGGCCTTTTCTAAGTCCACGAACGCGCAATAAACTTTTTGGCTTTTAGCCAAATATTTTTCGGTTATGCACCGCAACGAAAAGACCTGATCCGTACATCCCATCCCCTTACGAAAACCTGCCTGAGCATCCCATATTTTCTCATCAGTTTCTTTCATCACTCTTTCAATCAATACCTTTGCATACAGTTTGCCGACGACGCTGAGAAGGCTTATACCGCGGTAATTTTTGCAGTCAAGCTGTGACCCTTTACCCTTGTATAGTGGTACGATAACAGCCTTACACCAATCTTTTGGCACTTGGCCGCTTCTCCAACACAGGTTGAAAAGGCAGTACAGCTGACTAGCAACAACTCCTTCGCCAGCCTTCAGCATTTCGACAGACACTCTATCATACCCTGCAGCCTTACCCAACTTCATTCTTTTCAGTGCTTTCACAATCTCATCCATTTCAATTTCACTTTCATTCTCACTTTCATTTACCTCTGGAATGGTAAAACCTTGTGCTTCTTCCTCTTTTTCAAATAAACTTTCAAAATATTCCTTCCATCTATTCAGCACGTGTTCTTCACCTTTTACAATACTACCATCCTGGCTTCGAATCCTACTCAGCTCGGATGTTGCAGTTTTACCGCGAGCTGTCCTTATGGATTTCCAGAAAACTTTTAAGTTGGACCGAAAGTTTTCTGAAAGCCTCCTGTCAAATTCGTCTTTATATTCGTCTTTCTTTTTATTCACTGCTTTCTTTACTTCATCTTTCAATAGTTTATATTCCTTTCGTGCTTCGTCTACATCCTCATCTGTCGCTTTTTGCATTCTTTGATTAGCTTTGGTAGCTAACCAATCCAACCATGCTTTCTTCTTTCTTTGTACCACTTCTTGCACATCTTTACTCATCCATGCACTCCTCTGTTTATTCCCTTTCGAACGTCTAGAAACTCCACATACTTCTATAGCAACTTTCAGCACTCTTTCCTTAAATTCCTTCCAACCTTCTTCACTATCAGACATTTCATTCACACCACTAAATTCATCCTTCAATCTTCTAACATATTCCTTTCTTACATCATTTTCTTGCAAATTTTCTACTTTCACTCTTTCCAGATCACTAGTTGGCTGATTCACCCTGTGCCTCCATCGATTAAAGAGACCACTTATACGTGATATCACCAGAAAGTGGTCTGAGTCGATTCCGGCACCCCGATATGCCCGAGTGTCCAGAACTTTCATTTTCAATCGTTCATCCACAATCACAAAATCTATCATGCTTCTTAAAGATCTTTCTGCTCTAGTATAAGTATGGATCTTTTTGTGTTGAAACATGGTATTCGACACAAAAAGATCCCACTCCAAGCAGATCCCTAACAAACTCCTTCCATTCTCATTTATCCTTTCATCACCAAACGCTCCAAGGATCTTATCATACCCATCACGCTTAATACCCACCCATCCATTAAAATCGCCTAACATTATAATCTTTTCATTTGCCTTGCAGTTTTTCAAAACATCTCTAACACTCTCCCAGAACTCCTCATTTTCCTTTTTAGCTTTTGTGGACCCACTCCTACCTACATCCGTCGGTGCATAAACACCTAGAATGAAGATACGAGTGATTCCGACCTTCAGCCTAAGCCAGAGAAGTCGAGGGCTCACACATTCATACTCAGTCACACATTCAGCCATTCGTGCGGAGAGGAATACACCGACTCCCTTAGAGCCTCTGTCGGTACTGGGAACCCCAGACCAATACGCTACGTAGGGTCCATGTTGCGTCTGGTCGCATCCCTTCCGCTTAGTCTCATTCACACACAGTACATCTATACGCCTATCATCCATCAACTGGCATACCTCGTCTATTTTCTCAGCCATACTTCCTCTAACATTCATCGTCCATACTTCCTCTAACATTCATCGTTATATGTTTTTAATACTTTAAAATTAACTGTAATACTTACTACATTGTCAATTTGGTATTTTACTGTTAAGATAATGTATGTTTATGTAAGTAATAAATAAAAATAACTAAAATAAGACTACTTGTCATTTTCCGTCGTGATTGAACAGATATGGACGACGCTATGGACGAACTAATTTTTATCCTGTGTGATTGGGTCCCATCTAAATCCTTTGAAGTTTTTAAACGATTGCGTCCTTTTCTTTTCGCTCATGACAGGAAATGGCAGGTATAGCTTTATTTTGGTTAGATCGTGTTTCCGCCGAATCGGGGCCACTGAACGTTGTTTACTCGGTTCCCACGTAAACAGCCGCGGATAGTACATTATTGGCTGAACGTGAGACTCACGTGAACTACGTCGTCATCATCATCAGCGCTAACGTACATCGCTGATCATTGGCCTGATGAAATAAGCGGTGTTATGTTATGTTTACTTCCATGCTGGACTGGGAGAGATAGAAAAACATAGAATGTTCCAGCTGCCCTTCTTCCCGGGCATGCTGTTGAAGTCAGCAAAAGGGACTCGAGGGTATTAGTGTATTGTAATTTAGGCGATGGGCTGACAACCTGTCACTATAGCAATACATATTACAATCAAAATTGCCCTCAATTTTTGTCAAACGTGGCGAAAACGCCTTTTACGAGGCGTTAAACGCTCTGCCTACCCCGTAAGGGATAAAGGCGTGATTTATGTATGTATGTTATGTTTACCATGTGGTTGGAATGTAATTTATGTTGATATTCATTGAAGAAGTAAGAATCATCAACATTGAATTTCCTTGTAAGTGGTTCATCAGTTTAATTGACTGAGCGAGCAACCTTTATCAGTTTGCGCGGAGCTGTCCCTTACACCTGATATATTTTGCCATGTAAAAATAAAATCTCCCTACGAGGTCTGGAGCCGTATCTTTGAACCACTCGAATCGATTTCACATATGAAAGACTAACATTCGTATGCTAAATTGTATGATAATCGCATGCGAAAGTTGCTCTTACCTAGTTGCGTTGGAGTTCAAGTGATCCAAAAATACGGCTCCTAAGACGTTCAGAACCGCTCTTATTGCAAAGATTAGCGATCGCATTATTCTCGTGCTCCTCTGGCGGGCTAATAAGAGTGAGTCCACTGCGTTGCTGCGATTAGGATCGTCTCGACCGCCGACCGCCGCGGTTGCCCCACTTACAAATGCCTCTAATTTCCTGCACAAACAATTATCTCCTTGACTTTTGACCGCTTTCTATGTGAACAATTGGTTACGTAACTTCCCGTTGGCGGCACACAAAGCACAAGAATACTAAATTCCTCTGCACCTTCAACGCTATACTTGAATGGTTATAATTTGACGTCCGCTTATTGTCTGTCTCATTAGCGAACTGGTGTGTTGCATGTCAGCTGTAAATTCCTCCCAGTCATGAGTAAACAGAACACCTGAACCGACAAGCATTGTGTCCTAGACCCGTCACATCTCGTTACAGAGTCGCTCAGCCGACTGGAACTTTGCTTTACTATCACGCGAACCAGTTCCACCTTGTGCTGCTATACAACTATGCACACTTGTGGAAGAATGTTTAACTTTGCGAGTGCAACGTAGTCCTAGCAGCTTGTCATATGTGTAATGTTCTCGAATGGACAGACACAGCGTAACCGATGGCCTCCAGCCGCAAGAACCCTGCTGGGATATAAATCGTGCTGCTTTTCTTCCCATGTAACAAAACTTGACTTGATGGGTAAAACCCATTCCGTCCGTCTATGCTAAGTCGTTAATAACTCGACTGGATTGAATCTCATCTCAATATTCTCGATGCCAGTCTAAATTAATAATCCACAGTTGGGTTTGTTTTCATTTCATCTGCGACTCTGAATGCGGAGGCATGTCTGACGGAGCGTCGCTCGTCGTCCGGTGGATTCCAATTTCAGAGATACCGTGCAGTTTCAATCAGCGGATTTAAATGATAATTCGAAACGGTCTAGCCTCAGTGTCCGATAAATTACTTGTGCATAACTTTGACATGCATTCATTAGCATGCCCGTCTCTATGAAAGTAGAAGATAGTATCTAACAGCTTTCGAAATGAGCTCTGCCAAGTCCCTAGCTGGGCTTCGTTAATTCAATCACGACTACAAATTAACTGCTAGTCAGAGTACCTATTGGGACTGTGTACGTACATTGAGTGACTGTCTGTTAGTCTGTATGAACTCAACCGCTCGTCAGATGCAGTACTCTGCCCATGACGCATATACGTTAAATTAGCTGTGAATTGTCGAATGCTATGCACATAACTATAAAACTTGCGAGTGAGAATTGATTGGGTGTGAATGCTTTTACAGAGAATTGACTTGAATGTTTTCACAAAAGCAATTTCTTGATAAAGTTATGCAAATAAAGATGTGAAAAACAACGTCACTCCGCGATAAGTGAACACAAATATCACTTTGGCAAGTGTATCGGCACCGTACGTGATAGATGTGCAATCCGAATATTGAATATTTCACAAAGCGACGAGCGAGAACAAAAAGCTTTCCTTCGATGGCTCTTTACACAGAAAAGCTTTTTTGCTCTCGCGATAAGGCTGCTATAGACGCCAGGGGACTGAAGACTGAACTAGTGTATCGACTATCGAACACTCTGTACCGTGAAAGCACGCTTCCTGTATGCATCATTTACACCAAGGAAAGTATTTGTAAGATATTAACGCCCGACTGCTTTTTATTAAATTACAAAAACCTTTTATCTACGTTGTTTTGCTATTTAAAGAATTATTTACTTCCTCCTCTGTTTGACATCTCCTGGGACTGTTTGAAACTTGGAAAAGGTCCCGTAAACTGGTTTCTAGACTAGCTAAGGCTAGACAACACGGATCTCAGATCAAGTACAACCTTTGGGAATTCCAGGCTTAACTCCTGTTACTGAACTCTGTCCTATCTAAGGCTTACTTTAGTTTTCCTTTAATTACTTTATTTAAGTTTAAGTTTGTCTGGCTTTGAACTACTTAATTAAGTTTCCTGGATGAAGTGACTAATGGAACATAAACGTAACGAACGTACATTGAACGTAACTAATTTTATGACACAAAATGCCGTCTATGCGCCCAAACTAAGCAATGCTTGTACTATAGATAACTGAAATACCTGATATTCAATAATTTATTTAAAAATACATTACATACATTTGGGGTAACAGTACCTTTGGGAAATTTATAAGATCTTTCCGTGGCGCCGCTGCAATTTAACGATATTGGTACGTTTTCAAGCCCGAGGCATTGACGGTTTGCAATATCCTTGACAGGGCAATGCTCGAAAATCCAATTTGGGTGAGTAGCTCCAGCGACGAGACGACTGACGACATATCCTCGGATCTGACGTTCACATCCTATCACATGTGCACTCGTCGAGGCAACGTCCTTGTCCAAACAGATTCCGTGTGACGAAAAAAATAAATAAACGAGACGAATTTCCTTTGATTGTCCACTAACCTCGACTCTAGTCGTTTGTAGGCTAATGACACACGACTTTGTTTCGCATTACCGTTTCTAAGCGACCTTACAACATACTCAAAGACCTTAAAGTTCCAAAACAGAAGTTTATGCAAAGCTATGCAGCAAATACAAATGTTAAAGCCGTATAATTAAGTATTAGCAGTGCAAATACGGCGGCGGACCACACAAGCAACGCCCGGTGCCCGAAGCTAGTCGTGAACCATAAGTCGCAGCCGTCTAAATAGAGACTTTCTTGGACTTTAGGGTTGTTACTATTGGGAACTTCGTGAGGGATACATTCTTACCGAATGCCTTTGTTATTTCTGAACGAAAATATCACCAAGGACTACATGTCAATAACCTGAACAAGGATAAGCAAAGGCAACTTTTCACCGCGGAAGAAGTCATTCCCACGGGAAACATCTTTTAGTTGCGGGTGAAGCCTCCTGTCGGATAGTTAAGAACATATTCGTCATACGGCTCGACAGATTGTTCCTAAGTGGGCATTTATCATTTGGCAATAATGAGACAGCGATAGCAAATCATGTTCATCACCATAAAACCTAAGGTGCACCTATTGTCGCATACCTACCGTAATTTCGTTGCCAAATATGTAAAACACTATCTAGCAGAAATCTGGCTTTTGTGCTTGCCACGACCACCCCTGACTATACCCCAAGGAACCAATCTCGCTATGAAGCTATAAAACCATTTTATTTGTTTCTAGTTTCATTTATGCGCGCGATTCGCTGGAATCCCACTCTCGATCCAAAATAGCGTAATAAAACGCACATCTAGCAAGACTTTGCTAAAAGTTATATAAAAACTTGCGTAGAAAGAAAATTGTATGAAGAAACCCTTTGGCCAACTTAAAATTTCTTTCTAACACTACATTTATGAAAACATGGGCTTATCTACAACACCAATCTCATTCTTATGACATACGGGGTCAACAACAACTAAGAAAACTAAACCATTTACTGGAGTCAGGATGTGTTTACGAGTCCTCGCTAAATGCCGGAAGTTCTCCCGGCCTGAAAGGACTGGCGCATCGCCAAAGGCGTGTCTTAGCTTCCCAGTTTCCCACAGTATATGCGCAGGAAGAGTGCAGAAAACCAAACAAACCGTATTTATTCCCAGTTGATAGGTTAGCTTAGCACCTACGAGTAACTTTATCGTAAACAAACCCTCCTCTTGCCAAAATTCATACTAAGATAGATGTTCCATTCTGTTCTGTACAAGTGATATAAAAAAACTAGAATGCACCAGGTTATCTTACCAAGCATTCTGTAAAAGGCAGGTTTTGGTGTAGTACTAGGTAATTATAGGCAATAGAGCCTATTACAACACATTACCCTTTTTTTTTTTAATAAAAATAAAATAAATAAAATTACGAAAAGTTTATCCTCTCACTATATTTGTAAATTATATTTCTTTTGTGTTTATGCAATAAAGTATATATATATCCTCTGCAATCTTCCGACAGTCTCTACCTCCACCATACACAGGTAACCATTTTACAGAATATTCATACACAGGCTGTAGCCACACAAGTGTCCGCTAAGTGCCGGAAGCCTACACCGCTCCGTGGGCACGAGATTGACACCCGCCGAAGGGAGGGTGCCTGTCTTGACCGCAGCGACTAGGCAGACACTTCCTTGTGCATTCCAAGAAAACTTACAGCTACTAACCACCGGTTACATACAACTTGAATAAGCTAGTGTGTATCAAGATTTTGCATACCACGAAGTCTTACTTTGACACGAATAACCCGACTACTGTTGGGTTATATTTTCATGCGAATACCTTTTCAAACTTCGGCGTTCACTCTGCACATACCGATATAAACTTACCATAGTACTCGTATGTTTGTGTTAATATGTACTTCTTTAATAATATTATCATAATTTCAGTTCTCCACAAAACACCGTAATCGTAAATTTCAAAGCCTGCGCTCATAAAGAACCCGGAAGTCACTAAATCCAGTAATAATATGAAGCTTAGTGTAGCGTACCGTTTTGTGACCACAAACCTGATACTGTATCATTAATGGCGCCAACAGAGTCCTTGTTAATAAACGCGGGCAGCAGTCGGGTTACCAACGAGCGGAGAAGGGTTATCTTATCATAAGACGTGGTTAAATTTTAATGAAGCAAACCCAGGGATACTCGCAGTCCCGCTAACCAGGGGACTGGGAAACACTGAACAGTTAGCTCGTGCATACGAAATGCTAATTGAAACGTATTAAATACAGACGTTGCTCTCGATTCATGGTTAAGGCGCTGTTTTGAACAAGGAATTCAATTAGAAATCTTTGATTTGATTCTCATACTCACCAGTCACTTTTGTGTTCTTTCCGGATTAGGCAGAAGATCAACAGTTCGCCCCGCCGTACAAACAATATTATTATTTTCTTGATTAAATAATTGAAATTTTATCACAACATATGTTGATACTATTCATTTATTTATTTATTTAACAATTTATTGCACACACATGAACATACAGAGGACACAAACATAAAAAACAGCACAACAGGTACAGCTTATCTCTAAAAAGAAATCTCTTCCAGCTGACCTACGGTAGTGAGAGTGCATAAGTGGGGCGTGAACAATTCAAACACTACTATCATAAAATACAATAAATACATATAATAATACAGAAAACTACATAAATACATATAATAATACATATAGTTATAAATATATAATAATAACACATAATTAATATAAATAGCACATAACTAGTAAACATATAAATAAAAAATATATATATGACAATAACAAATTAATTTGGAAGAGAAAGATAGTACTCCTTTACTCGTTTTTCATAGTTTGTTTAGTGTTTACATGAATCATAAATCCCTCTACTACTTCTACAGAAACATCTTATGGTACCAATATAATACAGATGGTTCCTAATCAACATTTACAACCGATAGATACATTTAGAACACCATTAAATCGTTTTTCATGTGGCTATGCGTAGTAATGTGTTTCCGACCACTCCAGAAATACATCAATAAACAAATTTATGTGGTTTTTACAGTGCTATTGCTATATTTGATCTACCCTTGGCAGTTACAGCTATATTCGACTTTGATCGACGTGCTGAAGATTTATAGTTACGTAATGAATGAGTTTCTGCTGAAACTTGCTGAATCCTGTACAATATACCTAAACATGTCATACCTTTTAAACATAATAGCGACCCGCCCCGGCTTTGATCGAAAATGTTCAGTGTTTTATATTATATTATTTTATATAATATAAACCTTCCTCTTGAATCACTATATCTAATTAAAAATCCACATCAAAATCCGTTGCGTTGTTTTAAAGATCTAAGCATATATACATACATGCAGCGAAAAGCGACTTTGTTTTATACTATGTAGTGATTTTGATAAAAACAGCAGTCGGAAGTTTAGCAAACGCACAAGTGAGAATAGGGCTTTAGAAACATATGTAGTAATACACTAACTCCTAGAGGGCAACGCCTTCTATGTAGCCAAGACTTGAACAAGTGTAATCCCTAAAGGAATCCAGTTCCATTCCGCTTATCACTTACGGGAGCGCCCTACAGGGCGTTCTCTTGAAATGGACTCCTTCTCCCGATTTGGCGAAACGGCTACCGGTTACACAGGGTGATTTATTAAACGCTACGCGGAACCACATCCCATGTGAATGTGAACGCGGCGCAACGTTCCCGGTGAATGCTTTCCAATAGCGATTTATTCGTGACAACATCCCGTCTGTAGCTTTTAGATATTCCGAAGGTGCGGTCAAGTTGAATCGCCTAATATTTTAGACTACATTTCAACTTGTTCGGTATCAAGTCAGATAGATCATTCGATACCTACCAAAGATTTATTTAGAAGATATTTCGTTCTTGAATTTAATCATATTTATAGCTAGCAAATATAAACTACCTAGTGGATGGAAAATTTTATTCGAGTTCTATTTAGATATTTTTTTAAATATCCAGTGTTTTCTGTTGTGCAATTATAATCAAGATTGTATGCTTGGCGTAGAGATAGTACCTACCTACTTATGAAATAAGCGTATGGGTGTAATGGATAGGTATCAGACCGTAACGAAAATAGGTTAACAGACTTGATCTACGTACTTGCTGACTGACTTTAGGAGATGGTGAAGTAGTACAGTTCGTCTACGCGATTTCACAATTGTCAATTTACCTTCCAAATCAAAATATCGATGATTTTCTATAGGAGGACCCAGACTAAGTAGAAAATTAGATGCCTCATACTGTAAAAAATCTTATTGCTTTATGATACAAGTTGTACCCAAACTATGTTTATTTATATGAAAAATGCCAAACATTACTTGTAGCTATTGTGGGAATTTTCTCCGACTCTATCGTTCTGCATGACCGAACCGTCGACATCTCATTTTCCGCCGCATTACATTGTACGTACAAAAGAAAGACGTGCATCAACAAAACAGAACAAAAACTTAACAAGTCAATTATCACATTGTAGTAACAAAAAAAATCGGCCAAGTGCGAGTCGGATTCGCGCACGTATGGTTCCGTACCATTATCTATACAACAACCGCAAAAAATCACGTTTGTAATACGGGAGCCCCCTTAAGTATTTATTTTATTCTCTTGTAACTTGTATAGAGCCAACAAAATACATCATCTGCAAAAAATTCAACCATCTAGACAGACGGACAGTGGAGTCTCAGTAATAGGGTCTCGTTTCTACCTTTTGGGTACGCAACCCTAAAAACACGCCCGATAAGATCACAGTAAACTAAACAAAGAAAATGTATTAACTCGCGGGCTATATTTCACAATTTGTTACTAAACCAAACACATGAAAGCCAGCCCCGCGTGAGACGTTAAAAAGGTGAGGTGTTGAGTGCCGGCAGGTCTTAAACAGGCCCATTGTTTGAGTCCACGTCAAACAACGTCCGCAATCGGTGCTTCAAAGCGGATAGTGTTTGACCGGAGTTTAAACAACTGATACCGCTAATGTAGTAACACATTCGCGGTTCTTTATACCGGGTGTAAGGTAACTGATAGGTGTTGCTCAGCTCGGTCGACGAAACTGAACAACTTTCACCAAGAAATTCTTTCTGGAAATTAAAAAAGTTTTTAACTTTACTTACATATAATCACGTCTTTTTCCCTATGTTTTTCTCTCGCTCCCATACAAATTGTCTGATCAAGATAGTCATTTTGTATGGGAAACTTAAAAACTATTTTCATTTCCTGGATTTTGATTTCCTATTTTCTCTTCTATGCTGGACTGGGAACGATAGAAAAATATAGAATGTACCAGCTGTATCTCCTCCCGGGCATGCAGTAAAACCCAGCTAAGGTATTTGAGAGCTCAGTGTATCGTAATTTAGGCGATTAGCTGACAACCTATCACTACAGCAGCATACATTTCTATCTTAAACAATCCTCAACACATGGGGGCGATAGGCGTGGTATGTATTTCCTGAAAGAATTTTTAGGTGAAAGTTGTTCAGTTTCGTTGACTAGGCAACTCGTATTAGTTTCTGGAATGCTGTCCCTTACACCCGGTATGTATTTACGAACCGAGCCTCAGGAAAATACTCACTCACACCTAGCTGTTGTTATTTTTCTTTTGTGTCTTTATTCGCTCAACGGATTTCAATTTCCATTTTGCATTTGTCTTCGTCTGGCGTCAAGTTGTCTTCGCTATCGCAATTGAAACGGACTTCTTCATTGTTGCCATTACCAGTCAGTGTTCGGACAAATAGACGTAAACTTTCATGGCGTTTTGTCGTTTCGTTCTTGAACTTAGTCAATCTATTTTCATTGTATTTTTAAACTTTTACTGCTTCCCACGGATGTTTTCAACGGCGAAGTCAAAGGGACGATCTTGACTTTGCTTTTAAGTAAGAATGCTAGTTTTATTAATCATTTACATTTCTTCTGGGAATAGCATTCGAATGTCTCATCAAAACGTTGGTGGTGCAGTTTCGTGTCCGGAATAATCGTAAAAGCGGCGAACAAACAGTTTTACGGGTCGTTTGTCGTGTTGTCTGCCCGAGCGTGTTCCGAGCGTGTTTCACGTTGTGGAGTCCTGGCTTTTAACCGTCAGTTATACTGGAATGAAACGGCTAAAGCACGATGCCCCAAATGTCCCTACATCGCCGTCCGTTGCTGGTTAGAAAGGGCAAACTAGCTTACAAGATGTTGCATTGAACAGCGATCCCTCGCCCTAGGTCTATTCAGTATTAATCCTTACCCGCGACTCTAACATCCCATAAGGTCTTTTAAGGCACCTATTCTCTTCTTAATGGAAGAGAGGACCTTTTGGTTTGTAAAAGTTGGAAAAGACCGCCAGAACCACGCATGTGATGGGCACGGCTGTATTTAAAAAAAATACTTGATGTAATCAAGCAGGCACCAAGCTTAAATAGCTTTAAATCACGGCTTAACCGTTGGCTTGTCGAACAGGCATTCTATAGTTATAATGATTTTATTAATTTTAATGATAATAAAAGCAATACAATTTAAATGATTATTAATGTGATATACTTAAGTGCTTATAATTTCTTGACTTGTAATTTACAATTATTAATAAATTTATCTCTATCTCTCTCAAAATTTACAGATAACATTTTCGACTCGAGAAAAAATACCGCCGTAGATATTAAAAAAAAACACGTCCATAGTCCACGTTACGAGCCTAAGACAGCGCAATTCATTTTACAACACGACTTTAAACATTCATCTACAAGATGAAAGTGGCGCGCTACGACGACACGAGCTATAAAACTTAAAACCATTAAGTACCCACTTTGTATGCAATTTTCTTGACATAGCTAGGAACGAAGAAAAAGTGTGGAGATATTTTAGCATTTCAGAGACGTGCGTACAGGATTCTACCTTTTTATTTTTACGAAACGTTCCTTTCATACTTTTTGTATAGTGTAATATAGTGCTAATTTAATTTACCAGCTGCATTTCCTCCCGGACATGCCGTAAAAACCAGCTAAGGGATCCGAGGGTTTCTGTATATTGCAATTTGGGCGATGGGCTGACAACCTGTCACTACAGCAATATACGTACAAACCTATCTTAAATAACCCTCAAAACTTTGTCAGATGTGGCGGAACGATTTTTGTTTAGTGGGTTTACGCTTTGCTTACCCCATTAGGGATAAAGGCGTGATTATATGTATTTATTTATGTAGTGCTAATTTCTCGTAGCTTTATTGCAAATTAAAACATTACTTCTTTGCGCTTGCCATTTAAAGACTCAAATATGGAAGTGTTAACTATGCTAGTGATCTGAGCCGACGAATGATTCGATGGAGTTCAGCGAAAAACCCAGTTAGGCGTAAAACGGGCCAATTAGCAACAGCGCGAACACCATGAAATGCAATGGAAATCAATTAAATGTATCGCAGTACCATGGATTTCAATTAAATGTATCCCATTCGCAGTGCAGACGACGGTGAAAGGTGGAAATTAATTTACTTGCGTAATAGTTCCTAGAAAAGGGTAAAGGCAAATGAACCTGTATAATTATAATTTGCCAATAATTGGCGTGAAACTTCATAACTGATTCTGGGAAATGAGGTGAGAGGTAGTTTGAAACAAACTATGATATGACGTCAGAGACAGTTGTATGATATGAATTTTGCCAAGTGGTCCGACAAAACCTGCAAGATAGAATGGGGAAGTAGGTCGAAAGCTACCAACACTCGTATTTCTTCGTGTCGTGATAGTAAAGCCAGACTCGGACCATAGATCAATCTAACTGAATCTGGTGCCGAAAGTTTCCAAGCCACAAAATGGCCTCATTCCTACTCAAGACTGCTAAATCAACAGAGAAGCGGACAACTTTGATCCGAAGCCTTGGAAGATATGTTTTGATATTACGTTCTGCTTCAACAATTCTTTAGAATTTCATCAACTAAACCACCCAGAATAATGAATCTTTACTTAGAAACTTACGTCCAATCCCAGGAACTGTTCTCATGAAAGTAATATAGTTTAAACTTCTCTGCCAAAAGTTCCCGCTTAATTAGTGCATTCGGAGTCAAGGAGACGAGATAGATGAGCGTCCTAGATATTTCACAGACTAATTTAATCTATCCTTTTCTTTCCTGATTTTATACTGTAACCAATGTATTGTATTGTATTTATTATAATTTACAATAAACTTATATCTATTACAATAGTCCCACAAAATGGTGATGTGATTTTCAAATAACACAAAGAAACTTCCTCTAGACAATCACAAAAAGCTATAAACCTATGAACAGCTTTTGTGTGAAATGTCTTCTACTGTCTACAGACTAGACATATGCAAAAAATCCCGAAAGCTACGCAGACGCTATCCCTAAAATAGCATAAAAAAAATGGATGTTATAAAATGTGCAATTACTTGAAATAACAGTAAAGATTCATCTTGGAGGGTTCACGGGGCAGGTTGAGCGTCCCTGTTATAAATCACCGACGAAACTAACGCCCGACTGAAACTCTGAATGCTAAATGAAAGGCTAATTTATTTTTGTGAAGATCCTTCTGTAGGACTAGACATAAACACAAAACCCCAAAGCTTTGATCTCTAAAATATCAAAAACTAATTTTGTGAAATGAGAGCACAAATTGGATGTTGTAAAATCTGCAATTACTTGAAATCACAGCAAAGAGTAGTCTTCTTGGAGGGTTCACGGGGCAGGTTGAGCGTCCCTGTTATAAATCACCGGCGCAGCTGACGCCCGACTGAAACTCTGAATACTGGATGAACCCAGGGCTGCCAGCGAACTGCGAACGATTACTCAACGGAACAATCCATATTTTATCAACTCCCTTAAAGGTAGCAAAGGTGCCCCCTGAGAACGCCCAACTGAAAGTAGTTTTTCAGGGCTGAAATATTCGACAAACAAATCTCAATTGTGTAACGTAAAGAAAATGTTCTGCTAATTTTGCAAGTTGTATTCAAATCAATTACTGACAAAATATCGAAAACCTCTGAAAAATCTTGACAACCAAAGAAACCATCAAAGTAACTATGCAATTTGGAACGGTCGCAAAAACCAGTATCAACACCCCTTAAACTTGAATCAAAGCCAAAACATAATGTATCCTTGAATATTACAAAGTAAAAAGCCACTCGAAGTCACTATAAAATGCATGTGTTCCAAGGAAACGAGCTTTCACTGAAATAAGGAAACTTCTGAATATTATTAAACTGGTTTTAAGGGTGGAAATTGAGATAAACAAACCATAAACAGAATGTTTGTTGTTTATTCATACTTTTGGCGCATTTTGTTTAAACTGGACAAAAAATACGTATGCTTGTAATCATGTAGGTGAGTTGAATCTGAATGAAAAATTATAGCACTGAGACAGACTAAAAATGTTATTTACAATTTATTATGTTTACTAGATTTGCAGCAAATAGCATGGGTAGTTACGGTATTGCACAAGTTCAATGACCAATCCGACAAGCCCGTACAGCGATTAGCAGGTTTTTACCGCCCATTCAGAGCGCACGATAAAAAGTTGTATAGAGGAAATTACGCGCATCGGACGTTGTATAGGCCGTTTAAGGATCAGGAAGACGACCGGTTTAGATTCTTCTCTTCTTGTCGTGTGGATTTCGAACCGATCGACTTGATGAGCCCTGGTGTTAGTTTTAAACCGCTTTATAAACGAACTAATGGGCCTCAGATATGATTTGTTAACGACCACAAAGACTGTGACTGGGACCGACGTCTTTACGTGTACCCTCCGAAGCACATAATATTATTTTTTCAGGCATTTAGGTGCATTGTCCTAACCAAACTGGGTAATATCTCACTAAATAATAAAAAATATATTAGCTTTCTGTTCTCCACTGGGAATTGAACCCAGGACCTCCGGATCGTGTGCCCATAGCTCAGACCACTAGACCACGGAGACAGTTACCGGTTTAGATGCCATGGGTTGTCTCACGGAGGTTGGGGAAAAACTTAGCCCCCCTAATTATCTCGTCTTTGCCAAGTCCTCGAGTTCTAGCACGTATAATACGACGTCTTTTTTGCTTAAGCCCGCTAAGCTGACCTCAAGCGCCGTCTTCCTGCGAGTGGCAATTTATTACCTTCAAGTAGGTATTAAATTTTGCTATATTGTGTAGCTTAACCCGCATCATTCAGCCATGCTGTATAACAAAAAAATCTTGGTCGTTATTT